>CANUEZ040000163.1:5200000-5800000 GCA_948099385.1 Fasciola hepatica
GGCCCTGTGACCAAGCTTCAGACACTTGAAACACCTCCCAGCGTGTCGTTTGAATAATGATGTGTATTTGATACACGGTTCTTTGGTTTTTTCCCTCGGTTTTTCTCGAAGGGCTTCGCAAAATGACTGTTTATTTTGGCGAAATCAAGGTGTATCCAACCGCCACGTCTAACACACTTACAGATTTTTTTGCTGGGCAGACCACGTTTGAAGTAACTAGGCCTTCAGACTCAACTTTCTTGACTTTGTAAGGCAGTATGACACTCGGCTTTCGACTTTTCGGTGTGAAAATTGCAAACGGATTTTCCATATAATTATGGATCAGTTATCACAGAAAGCATAATCCCAAGTCACCCTCCGAAAGCATGCCGGTGGAAGAAAGTTCTCTATCAGATGATTCCAGGGTAGTTCTCACTAGTCAACGAACTTTGCAACGTGTGTGTGGGTGTGTACGTGTTTGTTTATGCGAGCATGTGCACTGTTTAGGTGTGCTGTGGTTGGATGGATTGGACGACAGTTTTACTTATTCCCCTTATCAGTGTGACTTATCGCGGGGTCACTTTAGGTCAAAGCTGTTTGTTTTTGTTGAGCTTAGAGCTGTTCAGATGGTTGATAACCCCGCCCCGTGCTCCGGTTAATACACGTAGGGCGGACGCCGATTGCCAAGGCTTCGGCGTGTAGGCCCTCAGTATATGGTGAAAATCCGAGTTGGAGAACTTTGGTGTTGTCATAATCGATTTTGTGTCCTTTGGCCGTAGCGTGAAATGTGATCACTGAGACTCGATCAAATTTTGCTAGGTTCACTTTGTTGGTTGGTCTAGGTTTTTCTTTTCTGTTGTGTTCCGGGATTCTGGTATTCAGAGGTCGACTACTTTGTCCAGTATATTCAGCTAGACATTCTTTGCGGCGGATCTTGTAGATACCGTTACCCTGGATCCTTGACTTTCGTGGGGTGGCTTTCCAAGGTGTTATCAATTAGAATAAAGTGCGGATATGATAAACTCCAAGAACTCTTCTCATTACCTCGGAAGTCCCAGGCTGATGCCGGATTCTGATGGGGACCAACCAGCCTTGTTCTGCCCTCTTTTGTCGTGTTGATTTCTTTTTCCACATTTCACTTCTGATTAAGTGTGATGAATAATAGTTGTTTTGGTGGGTACTAATTAAGCTCTTCTTTTCCTCCTCCTGAGTGGTGTGGCCATTACAAAGGCCTCGGACTCTATTTCCTAAGGACAAAACAAGTACTCGTTTGACACACCGAGGATGAGCTGAATCAACCAGTAAATATCCGTCTGTGTATGGGTTTTCGGTAGAGACTGGTAGTGATTTTTTGAGAATCGTTCACTCTCAGACAGCGTTCTAAAAAGTCCAGGACTGCTACTATTTTTCTGATTCAACCGCGACGACTACCTCAGAACCATTTGATTGAAAACATGCCTCGAAAATGGTCATCTGTGGTATCCGAAAAGTCGGATACTTAAAATTCCTACTGAAAACACTGTTTTTGACAATAAAATGTCTCTAAAATAACTCGAACATATGCGAAATACATGAAACGTGCATTCGTCAATCAGTGAACCATAGAACAACGCATATCGCAGGTCAAAGGTCAACAGGGCCATCTACGCACTTTTTGACTGGTTCCTTAATATTTCTCCTCGTAATTGTTTGAGCTTCGTATCTGCTGAATTGTGTTGGATCAGCAATAGTCATGTCAACGTTGTGTTGCAATGTGGATACTTGCCCATAGTGGAATAATTGGTGTGTGCAGCCACTAGATCCAGCGTGCGGGGTTGTATGTTTTGGGTTTGTGCCGTCTGTGTCGGCGTATTATTTAACCACACGTGTGAGTGATCATCGGCGTCGTGTTCTGGGAGTCCATTTTGACTGTACTTCTCTCGAAGCGTGCCTGATCCACTGCTCTGTTCCGACTTGCAGCAAGTAAACAACTTGTCCTCTATTTCCTGCTACATTCCTGAGGTTCATGTAGGATGACTTTGTCCGAAATCTTTTACGCGAAAATTATCGGCTAAACTGAGTCCAAGTTTAGGTTCTTCTGATTAAATTTCCGGTTCTCCTAATTGCTGATCCCTTTCTGATGGTTTAGGAAGCAACAGTTCGAAATTGATCCTTATTTTCCGCCCAACCAAGCATTTGCTTGTTGATACACTCCATGGGACGGTTCAAATTGGAGTATTTCAATATTCAGGTAAAAAGGGGTTGATGATGTTGTCTAGCTGCCTTTCATTTGAGCATTTGTGTGTGTGTCTTTTAACGCATCAAAAAGTCGTTCAACCTGCTAGTTTGATTGTGGGTGGTATAGTGGAGTTCGTATGTGTACCGTGTCACACAAAATTCAAAAAATTCCGTGGATGTAAATTCAACACCTTTATCTGTCTCAGGGAAACCTAATCTGCACAATATGCTTCTGAGAGAACGAATTGTGGACTGGCTAGTGGGTCGATACCCAATTCTGGCCACTCTGATATAGAATCCACTGGAAATAAGAGGTAGACTTTGCCAACAGGTCCATCAAAATCAATATGAACGGGGTTTCATGGTTTTGGTGTCAATGGCCATAACTGGGGCTCAAATGGTGGTGGTGATTTCAAAATGCTGCACACAGCTTGCACTCATTGACCAACTGTTGCATGTCTTGGTCCATAAAAGGCCAATAAACGTAGATGCGCATCGAGGGTTTCATTTTGTCTAGCCCCGGATATGTTTCTTGAAACTGTCTTAGGATATAAAACCGGAATGATTTCGGGATAGCCGTTTGTTCTCCGAAAAGGCAGTCACCTGTGATCCATAGCGAACAGCTTCGTGAGAACTTATGAATAAATGGTTCGATGTTTTTCTTTGGCCACCCTTGCTTCAGAAAGTTCTTGATTTAGTTGAAGGTGTTGTGAATATTGATGGCTTCCTTGGTCTTGTTGAACGTTGCTTTTGGGTCCGAGATATCATTTACCAGCATTAGCTGAGCCTCTTTCTTTGTGTCGATGGAAGAGGAAACCAGTTCGTCATCCGTTTTTGATTTTACAATAAGCTAAGTTGCAGTCTCATTTTATTCGAGAGAATAAAGATGGAGCACATTGAATGATGATGTTATGCAAGTCGTTGCTGTCCGAATAGCAAAACTTGTTGATAGGTGCGTCCCACGGATTCATTATATCGATCCGCTGTATACCAATCAGAGCACGGGGGTAATCATTACTAACCTGTGCCGGTACGGAGAATCTCTTGCCATGAAAATTACATTCAAAGTTCATTATTTCCACGATAAACATTTGGTTCGATTTGCAATCTGAGCTCGGTGATTTTACACTACTGATAATTTCAAAGTTGAGTGAACCGGCTGTACAGTACATCCATGCTTTTCAATATGTTGATCACTCACAACTGTATATCAGAGCCCGAATCAGACTAGATTCAGCTGAACTTTGTTCACAGTAACATACACCAATACGCATTCGGTTGGGAGTTTAGTATTAGAAAATGGAATAGCATAGAGCTACCAAATAGCTCTACAAAAATCATCGGGTTTTTTGGGTGCGTTCTGTTCTGTCCGAGAAGAATTTGTTCCTGCTGGTAACAATATGTTTGCTGTGCTCTGTGTCCTATTTTACCACTTTAATTGCAGATTCGGTTGAGAGAAAGACAAAATTTCACAAAATGCCAGTCTCCTCTTTTCCAGCTCGCGTGACCTGCGCGCATCATCGACTAGAGAGCAGAACATACCAGTGTACGTACCTAAGGAGTTGCCCATGTGTACACTCATCTTCCTGCGTACGGACAGTGTACGATACTCGCTTCAGGCTCTTTATTCTGGCCAATATCGAGTTTTTAACGGAAAGAAAGAGGCTGCATTATAGAACTTAAGGGTAAACGAGAAACGGCTTCTGTAGATAGACTAAAACCGGCTTCATTGTTATCAGAGATGCCGATGGATTACCGCAATTGTGTTCAGCACCTACTGTCATACCTGCATTCGCGTCTACATCAATAACAAGTACGGATTCAACAAACCCTAAAACCCCGGTACAACGCGACCGTCGGGGTCGGACCATGCGAAGACCTTTATGTTTCTTAGACACCGTTTTTTATACCTAAATATGAAAAAGATCTTATTTTTACCATAATTGTTTCTTAGAAAAAAAAAACATTTTTACAGTTTCTTTTAGTTTTCTGTGCACTTTGAGGCGCTTAGGACTATCACTCACTCACTTGTTTCCGTTAGTTCCTCTCACCCCTTCAGTTTCTTTTGCACATAAAGATCCTTAGGTCAACAATCTATTTATCTGCAGCAAGAATGAGTGCATGGAGGAGAGAAACCTCTCCTATCCCACAGTCTGTACTCATCTGAAGGTTTTGATACGCTCAGCTCTTTTTCTGTGAACCCCGGCCAGTTTTTTTTACTAGCAGGCAACCCTTTGCGACTGATCTGCAGACTCGACTCAAGGAAGAACATATTTATCTACAATAAACATCGGGACAATTATCCAGGCATCAGGCAATCTTGCAGACGAACAAAAGTACCATTCCGAATCTTCCACCCAACAGAAGATAAACTAATGTTTGTCTCGATCCTCTTTGCTATTTTCATTTTTCCGTCGTTTTTATCACCGTGACACTTTCTTCAAAAGGAACGAACATTGTCGCAACTTGGTATTTGAAGACTACTCCCTCAATCTTTTAGTGTAGTGACACGGCATTCATTTCCGACCATCATCATCTCTATAGCTACTTCATCTATAAACTTCGTTTTATCACTCCGAAGCAAGCTGTTCCTGGTTCGACCGCCCGGTTGAAGCACGCCCTTGTGAGTCCTTCCTGATAGTTTTTTGCTATGTACTCTTTGCTCGGCAGACATAAACATTTCTGTGGCTCGACTTCGGTTTTTCTGACAGCTAGCGAAGCATCACCCTATTCATGATTGCAGTTATCTACCGCATCCGTTCGACATTAGTCTCGTTAGCCCTACGCTCAATATTGGTTATATTCTACGATTTAGACTGAAGTTGCTTTTTGAGTCATCTACTTTGAAGCACTTGTTCTAGTGATGAGGCATTGCCATCTAGGCAGCATGACGTTCGATGTATCTATCAGTCATTTTTCACTACGATTGCTATTAGGGAAAAATATTTTATCGCCTACACATTTTGGTGGTAGCTTCAAAGTCCTGTACGACTTCTCCAATTTTGATGATTTATTAATCCCAGAGTCTTCAGCACCGATCAACAAAATTAATTGATGTATCTACCATCCCCGAATGATGTTTGCATTTTCGTTCAACAGTAGAAAGTGTAAGTATTTATTTGTGTATGCGTGTATATATTTGAGTAAAATGTTTATGAAAGTATCTATTTAATGAGATAAATGAATGTGGAAAATGTATGCTACCGAAAAGCACGCATTATTATGCATGATTAACCCAATCGAAGCATACGCATATACCGTTTGTCTACGCGCTGTGCATCTTCCGCAGTTCCACCTGAATCGAGAGGTAGTTAGACAGATAGAACTTGAGATGAATTGAGTGTACAAAGCTGTCAGAACGAACAAAGCGAAATCTCGTGTCATTTTGTGAATCGATAGCTGGAACAGCATAGGAAACAGACACTTCGGCTTAGTTGATTTCGTGTCTGTCTACCTGACCAGCATTCGATCCACGAAAATCATATAACCATGCGTTTATACGTTCTCATATTGAGGCGAACAGCCTGCTATCGGTTAACCGCGGGGCGTTTTGTTCACTCAATGAAGGTCACACTCAAACCCGGAAACAAGCAAATCAATGTGTAGAAAAACCATACTTACATTGTTTCAAGATTAACTTGCAAAATGAATTGAAATCTTTCGCTCCGTCATGAATGAATTCAGCCACCTGAAATAGAGCAGAATCAATAAGTATTGAGTTTGTTCCATCCGATTCCATCGTGCATACAGTCCCATTCTCAGTTTAGCTGAACGTACAATATCGTGTGCCTATATGATGAGGCGCATAAATGAATCAAACGAACGTCGAAATTATTTGCAAAACAGTAATGCATTAGCAACTGCCCGTTTGCGGTATGACATACACACCCAACTTCACTATTTCAGTGTAAAACAAATCACTTCGGGAAGAATTTACCATAGTTGCTTCAGATTTACAATATTGATAGAAGTGAAGCACTTGCAGAGACTCGAATGACACTCGCACAGTGAGTACGCTTTAAATTCAAATTGTTTTCGAGCGGATTTAAATGGGGAAAACGTATGAGATTGAATACATAGTCGAACTTCGTCGATGTTTGCCTCATAGCTTTGGTGTATGCGGAGCGCACAAATCAGCACTTACTTGCGGGTGTTTCCGAATTTCAGCAATATCTTCAGGAAATGGATAGATGGGAGGGAGAAGAAAATAGGGTATGAATACAAAATCTGGCTTTCACAATCCATCATCAGGAATAAATTACAACTCTCCAGTTGTGACACCAATGTAATCAATATTTCCACACAACCACTACCACAATCCACACGCAAAGGTCAATTCGTATTTACTCACTTTGATTGAACTGACAATTCGGATACTTATTTTCACATTTTTCTATAACAGATTGAATCCATTGACGTTTGCTTGGAGTCGGTGATCCTGGAAAGTGGATAAGTGACAAATGAGGATGAAATAACGAACATTCCCGCCGCAGTAAGACACTGATGAATTTGGGGCACTGTTTCACCTACCACTGGTCAGCACAATCCCCAAGAAAAACGCAATGATAATGCCACCGAACATTTTGCTTCAGGATTGCTGTTCTCAGTAACAGATGGCTTATATACTGCACAGATTGGAAGTTGATTGGGTGTAATCCAATATGCAATCGGAATATTGTTCGGACTCAATCAACAAAAAATACCGCACGTTTAAAACTAATTGTACAACCCGGTGAAGCTTTGGAATGTCATTGTGAACCTTGATCGACAAATTCATCTTGCTTCAAGTTCTCTTTGATTTCTATTTCAACAACTCTCGAACAAAACAACACAGAAAATCTAGTTTAAACATGTGAAAGACAATTTCTTGCCCGGTATTCATACTATTCACGTTCACTAACAACGGTTGCTCGTGGTTAGCATCATTGATCGGCAAATTTGCACTGGGTCGCACACGTATTCTTTCGAGAACTATGTCGGCCTCTCCACTTCAGGAATGCAAGTGTATTTTTGACCCTAATAATAGGAATGTACGTAGGCTGAATGATAGTTCATAATCGTTTTGTTCAAGTCTGCCCATACTACCCGTATAGTCTAACCTATGTGCAAGTTAAATAACGAATACCATGCAAGGCAATGCAATTAGCAGGAAGTTCAGAATGGTTTTGTAGTTTAATCTCATACTACCCTAAAACAGATACAACCGTGCTGTTTTGTGGATGTATAGTACGACCTAATCGATGCTTGTGATTTACTTGGTTGAGTATATTGGAGCTTCTGGAAAGTGAAGAAAAGAACATCGGTCATCTGCGCACAGATTTGCCAGTAATTGGTGCTTTACCTTTACCAATTGACAAGAAGATTTATTTCGACAATTCTCTCTCCTTTTTCAAGTAAAATTTGTTCTGTTAGTGATTTTTGTCCTGAATGGCTTTATACACAATACTACAATGGGAAAATTTACCCAGACAGTAGGTCAACGAAATATTTAGTAATTTACTGTACCACGCAGATTTTCTTCGTGAAAAATATAAGCAGATTCGCAACAACAGATTTTAGCATGATAACAATTCCGTATCTTTTCCAATGATATCATCTGTACTTCTACGCATTGACAAATTCAAGTGTAGAATTTACACCAAAGGATTTATCTGGTTTGTCGAAAGCGTACCAAAGCAGTAGGGCAGATTGTACACTATTGATTTCATTCATTTTAGATGGGACATTTCCACTCAAATCCCGACTGTCTGCACCAGGAGTTGAATTTCACTTGAAAAAGAGTAACTTTTAGAAGCTACCCATGCAAAGAAAGTAAAAGGTTAAGAAAATGAGAAGTTTTGCTTTGGGTGGTGAGCACAACTATTGTCATTCAGAGGACATTCTATGCAATGTGATTTTTTAAAATGTCTTATCTACATCTAATGTGCATGAATGACGTCGTAATTCAGTGATAAATCTATTTGGCACTAGTGTGATGCTTTCTGTTTACCATGTCACAGCATTTAGAAGTCTGTATATGGAAGTTCGATTCGGTGGCTACAATGATTCACGCTACTTATAGTAGCGTACTGTTGTCACGAATCTTTGCGGATCCCACAGGTGTTGCTCACCAGATCTTGAGAAGCAGATATATGGTGATGGCAATTGGCGGCCGAAATGTTGGAACTGTTGGATCGAATGTGAAAACTTGGCTGTGTTGATGAGTAGAGATTAGATTCGCACAATATGGTTCATCATGCAGTTTTAACGCTGTGTTCATCAACAGCAGACCTTCAGATTAGTCTGCGAATCGATCAAGTGGGTGACGGACAACATACGGTACCATGTCGTTCAATCGTAAAACCATACGCATTGCGCTGATCGGAGGTCCGAAACGGGGATGCGTATAGACTGTAGTGCTATTGGCAGTGGTCAGATAGTCGTCAATGATTTTCCAAATTGAAAATCGAAAGATGAGCAGTTTGCATGATAAATGAGGCAGATAGCGATAGACCAATAATGAAAAATAATTTTCACAATAAAGTGAATGCAAAGCTTTAGAACAACGACATGATAATACTTCAATTCCCAGAAAGTGGATGACAAGAGGAAGGAAATTGATAAGGATCTGCGATCAGGAAATTCTAGGGCCTTCAATAAAAGTAAAGGTTGATGGACTAATAGTGATATCACTTGATAGCTAAATAGGATTTACACAGGATTTTTTGCAGACAAACGTCTAACAGAATATTCTTGGTAACAATGTAAACGAAGTGAGATCACACGTTGGCAATCTGTTTAGCAGTTTTCCTAGAGGTATGGATTCATATAAATATGTGTAACTTTCCGAGATGTGAGTCAACGTTCGTAGAGTTAGTCCAAGTAGTTAAGTGTCCTTGAGAATATTTCACTATCGTTGTTAACGGATGTGACGCCAACAGAGTGAGTTCGTTAGTTTTCTGTTCATGAGTGTCGGTCGGAGACGGGATGTGAACAGAAAGGGGTGAGATTTCTGCGTCTATCTTCAAACTCCGTAAGCAGTTTGGAGCTCTTCTCACTCAATGACCAGCTTGATAGTGCTAATCCATGTTTTTAGCAGTTCAGTTGTTCCACTTTGAATTTTTTGATTTAAGCTGCAGACACGTAAATGCTTAGAGCGACTACAAACGTCGTTCGGCAAGTTCGACCTGAATAACTCTCAGTGTAAAGTTCATTGATTTTAAGTGTCACTTATGGAGTAACATTGCAAAGACCCTGGGTGTATTTAAAGATTCGATGTCAAAACTGACTGTTCTTATATGTGTAGGTTTATTTAACTGCTACAGTATTATATATCGCCGTGTATGTGGTGACACATTCCGCTCGACCCATAAAATGTCAAAGATATTTGTGATCGCGGATAAAATAGCCCAGCCTTTCCATTCTCGATCTCAAAGAAGAGGGACACGCAAGTCGGCACTGACAAATTGCAGGTTGTCTTTTCAGACCCGAAAATGAACACAGTTCTCTGTTTCATAGCCGGCAGTTGCCAAATTGCTCAATGTAAGACGGACACAATTGTGTGGCCTTTCGGAATCCAACAACCCAGTACGTTTTATGGAAGTTGTGGTCCAGATATGTCGGTACAATTCAGCATATCGTTCACACCGATTTGTGTGTGAAATGTGTCCGATTTCATCCGCAGATGATGATCTAGCAATTCCTGATACAAGTATTCCTTGTTTACGAAAATATCGAAGAATTTCAGGGGATATTCTTTTCCTTTCTGTCTAATTAAATGCATAGAATCAACACTTATAATTGCTTGCTACTATCATAACGATACAATCGAGTGACATGTAGAGTCGGAATTTCGAGCCAGTGAGAAACGTGACTGTCGCGTTATATGATACTAATAATTTGAAGTGAACATTTAATGCAATAAATCAAGTAAACTTCAAACTGAAATGTTTAATGTGTCGGAACCTAGATTGGTTTGGGAGTGTACCGGAAAATCGATGCGCCCGTGGTGACAGAAACATCGACAACCTTCCAAAGATTTCAGATACACTATATTATTAAACAATAGAATTTTACCGTAAGACGTTTATTCCTCACCATGCCATCTTAATAAACAAAGAAAAGTGCTTCCCACAGGACACAGTGAGAACAAAACAGCATGGTGTACAAGTTCGTTTTCAGTTATTCCTACTCCTACCAATACATAACATTAAATATGACTCAAAACAACGAAGGGGAATGATCATCCAAATCTGTCTCTGCACGTGTGTGTGCGTGCATGTGAAACTGATCACAGTGAAGAATGTTCCATTGGTTGCACATGTGTTCGGGAACAAGAAGTGGGCCATGGAAGTTTAAGTGCTTGCACAAATTGTTTCTGAACACACAGGGTAGGATTGTAGAGTCGAATGCTCACGGCTTCAGCTTGGGCTCAAATGCGACACTTGACAAGTCTTGATTGCTTTCCTTGGACAATGTAAATGGTGAGAAAAGCATTTATCACCTCTACGGAATGGTTTGGCTCAACAAGGTATGAACACACAACACTCGTAATTGTCTTAATTGCCCCGGTGTTCAACCAAGCGGCTGGTTTTCACGAACACGTTCGGATAAGCGCCTGGTCATGCGGCCAACGTATCTGGCTCCACAGGAGCAGGTGAGTGAATACACACAAAAATATGCTGCAGAATCTGGCACTTTATCCTTCAGTCGAAAGCACACGGTAGGTTTGGACTCGAACATAATTTGTAATTGCGCAGCGTAGAATGTTCTAGTGACTGCTCATGTTGGTCTTCGTTAAAAAACGTCAGTTTCCGTATCTCCTTTGAATGGCAAACTTATTGGTAAGAAGTACGCTCTAGATATGAATACGAATGTTGGAATTACAGAAATAAATGGTCGCCCTTGGCTTGGCAAAGAGAGGAAACGGATCATCTATATTGAAAAACGAAAACAATCACTCGGCTCACTTACGAGTGGTGAATCATGGCGCGAAGTGCCTGAAGAGTAAACGTAAGAAAAGCAAATCAAATAACCATAACAAGGGTTATTTTTTAGAAGAGAATCTGGGCCCAACCTAGAGAGACGGACAACTTCAAAAAACCGAATTCGAAACAGCCAAACTTTTATTGGGACACTAAACATAAAAATCACTCAGGCTGAACAGAAAACTGTGCACCTCACGTCATGACTAGCTTGAGATTATTCACAGTTTATTCTGCTCCACAGAAAATATGGCAGCTACCTACGACACTTGATTGTGAAACTAGAACTGACTAGACTACGAAAATGTAGGGCTCAGAGACCAGAAATGAGATATCACAATTCCGACTATCGAATGGTATAGGCTGACTATCCAGGTATGAGTGCACAGTTAGGAATTACACATCGGTCATATCTTATATTTAGCCTGAGTAGAGTGTGGGGATCTCATTAAGGGACATAATCGAAGGGGGTTTACCATGGACCGAACATAGATCGCGTCACTACAAAGTCACGAGATGCACAATGTGGTTCGATACGAGGATGTGTATATATGAGTCGAATGTAATGAATAGTTAACTCATCGATGTGTAGTGAAGCAAATGGCTCATGGTTAACTGAATATGAGTGGGCTGGATTGAAACAGATGAAGTGAGTTCGGCAACTGGGCATGCCAGATTCAATACGACCGCCTCAATGAAGGCACAACTATGCTAACTCTCCACTTCCTACTTTGTATTCTTCATCGAGTTTATCTACGACAATGATTCATGTTACAATCGCAGGTATCAAAGTGATATTCATCCTACTCGTGAGTGGGTACACTACAGGTCGTCGGCTCCCTCCAGTAGCAAATGTTCCCGAAAGTCCCATTGTAATCATTCTCTCCTACTTGTACTATGGAGGTTCATTTCCACAGCTCTCACACCGGTCCAAGTAGTTAAGTGTCCTTGAGAATATTTCACTATCGTTGTTAACGGATGTGACGCCAACAGAGTGAGTTCGTTAGTTTTCTGTTCATGAGTGTCGGTCGGAGACGGGATGTGAACAGAAAGGGGTGAGATTTCTGCGTCTATCTTCAAACTCCGTAAGCAGTTTGGAGCTCTTCTCACTCAATGACCAGCTTGATAATGCTAATCCGTGTTTTTAGCGGTTCATTGATGTGGCATTTCTTCCAGATCATGGGCATTGAGAGAAGCATTTGCGAGAGATATTCATGTTTCCAAGTCACAGAACGGGTTCGAGCTACTACAGTGGTCGACTTTGAGGGAAGATTGACAGTTTTGCTATATCGTTTAGTTTCCAAGCACTTCGTACAAGGCGACACCGAGAATCCCTCGCAGAAACTTATGTTCAAAAACTTCCAGCTTCAGTAGAGAAATTAGAACTATCTGACTTTGGAACAATAAGCTTACCATTTCGATCAGATGTGCAATCAAGGATATATTCATCAAACATTATTCTGGTTAGGTGTCTAAACCGCACTAGCAGTCCGATGATTTTGGGCACTGAAGTTTCATTCGGAGTCTGTTTTAATAGTTTCTTACCTATCTGTGGCGTGCTTGGACAGCTCGTTCTGGTTTCTTGGTGAAACTCTGCACTTTTGTTCATTTAACCTCTTCAGTACCGTAACTTTTGTATTACGGAATAAAATCTCTCTTTACTCATTCGTAATTGCACTTCACGGGTCATAATGAAAAGACCGCTGATACTAGCACTATTGACGTTCACTCGCAGCCTCCGGCCTGACAAGGCACACCCACGAACATCCGCACACATACACACGCATAAGAAGCTCATTGTTGGACTCTGCTCACTACGAGTGCATCCTTATTTCCTTCACGGATTTGTTACATTCTAGCCAATGAACTGGTTTGCGTGATCAGATTGGGTGCATGCGTGCTTGCTCGGGCATATGATCCACCCTGTGGGTCTGACCCGATCTTTCTGATGGACATTCCTTCGGACCACTCCTCGAGGGATACAACTGTGTGCTGTCATTATCCATTGAATGCACGAAGTTCTAAGTGAAATAGGATAATTGTAGCAACTGTCCCGAATAATTCGGCTGTCAGTCTGTCAGAAACGTAGATCACTGGCCTTACGCACGGTATGGGCTGCATACGGATACGGGCAGCAGAACTAATTCCCAATGAATAACCGCATTTATCGTAGTTTCGTGGTTATATACCATAGGATACATATAAATATATAAAGTTAAGTGACAGCCAGTTTAGCAACCACGAACAATAGTACATAAAGTAGTGTGATAAATCGGTACAGTGCAGCAAGGAGTCCAACGAAACTGTCACACAGCACAGTTGCGGTAGTGATAGGAAATCAAAAAGCTTTCTAGGAAACAGGAAATGTTAGCTTCAGCCACAAAATAAGGATATAATCTATAAATCGAATATTCAAATGAGCAGCTAAAGGTAAAGTACAAATAGTAGCACTTGTATGACAACGGGGCAAATATGTATCAAGATGAATGAATATACCTGGCAGTCGTCTCACTCGTGAAATTCTCTGTGGTCTGCAGGTGCTGTACACAGGTAGTTGGGTTGAACTCGGGAGATCGAGTCTGCGGAGAGCGGTTCTTATGCACAGGTGAAACGTTCAGCAAATCCTTCTTACGATGAAAATGTCTAGTCATGGGATGCCAGAGTCAGGAATATAAAAGTTGGATGTTCATGTAATTTACATCATAAAACCTAAATATGAACTGTGTCCGTATATTAGAAACGGAGAAATTACTTTATGAACGCTCAAGGTCCATGGTACATACGCACTCTGCTAATGAGTAGGACGAGTGAGTATGTCTTCAGAACACAAATTAAAAGAAACGTGATTTACAGTAACTTTTTGAGGATTGATAAACTTACAGTTTGGAGTTTGTTTGATTTATTGCTCTAACTGTCTACCTTTCAATTATTAGTACAATATAATGAGACTGTGTCCGTTGTACTCTTTGAAAAATTGGCCACTGCTGCATTATGAAATACATTTTCGTGTCTGAAAAGTGTGAATCATTGGCTTATATCAGGTGGAGTGGATAACATTTTAAAGATTCACCTAACTGCGGTTAAAAACTTAATCAGCCTACAAGAACAAAAAAACTGCTTTTTTAATATCGGTTGTTAGAACTGTCCAGATGATTATATGGGACAAATCAGAATATCAGAACATAAAACAAAACAAAAATGCAGACCCTGTAATAAAAAAGCCTTAGCAAACCTGGAGCGATACTCTGCGATTGCTCTTCAGGCCATAAAAGGAGGGCACGATATACATTACGAAAATGTCAAAATACTCCAACTCTGATTCAGAACGTGCACTGAGAGTGTGTAGAAGCGCCAACTTGGCATGTGTCAATCGCAGTGACGCTGCATAGATTTCCCAGCTTTGGGCAACCCTAACCTCACTGACGAATAAGCATCCCAAATGTCACAACGCTAGCTGACCTCGTCACCGTCAATGTGTACGGTGTGAAAGACAACGAATCACTCACCTACCACACAAATGAACGTATAAGTACTCGCACACACAAACACAATGATTTTCACACAAAACCGCACAACCAAACATCCACTGATACGTAAACGTTCCCTTAGAGTTATTTGATTGAACAATTGCCCTGAGAAAGGTTATCTACGGTGAGCGGAATATCGGTGAATGGCATATACCGACAACGCTGTTATGAATACTATACCTTTCACAGAAAAAACTTGGCGCAGCGAATTCTCGATACATTCCTTATTTAGTTTGGTCCGGAAATTTGAAACCTCCAAAATAGTTATTATTTGTGAAGTGATACCAGGCCGAGGTAGAGTGATGGGTTACCTCGGGAAAGTAATTCGAAACAGCCAAACTTTTATTGGGACACTAAAAGCAAAAACGATGTAAGCTAAATAGAAAACTGTGCACCTCACGTCATGGCTTGCTTGAGAGTATTCACAGTTTATTCTGCTCCACAGAAAATATGGCAGCTACCTACGACACTAGATTGTGAAACTAGAACTGACTAGACTACGAAAATGTAGGGCTCAGAGACCAGAAATGAGATATCACAATTCCGACTATCGAATGGTATAGGCTGACTATCCAGGTATGAGTGCACAGTTAGGAATTACACATCGGTCATATCTTATATTTAGCCTGAGTAGAGTGTGGAGATCTCATTAAGGGACATAATCGAAGGGGGTTTACCATGGACCGAACATAGATCGCGTCACTACAAAGTCACGAGATGCACAATGTGGTTCGATACGAGGATGTGTATGTATGAGTCGAATGTGATGAATAGTTAACTCATCGATGTATAATGAAGCAAATGACTCATGGTTAACTGAATATGATTGGGCTGGGTTGAAACAGGTGAAGTGAGTTCGGCAACTGGGCATGCCAGAATAAGTACGACCGCCTCAATGAAAGCACGACTATGCTAACTCTCCACTTCCTACTTTGTATTCTTCATCGAGTTTATCTACGACAATGATTCATGTTACAATCGCAGGTATCAAAGTGATATTCATCCTACTCGTGAGTGGGTACACTACAGGTCGTCGGCTCCCTCCAGTAGCAAATGTTCCCGAAAGTCCCATTGTAATCATTCTCTCCTACTTGTACTATGGAGGTTCATTTCCACAGCTCTCACACCGGTCCATCCATCGTTCTTCTGAATGTGTTGCAGTGGCTTCACTGATAGGATTTGACTGTCTGGCTTATCGCGCGAATTTTGCAGCTAAGATAGTTGAAGTTGATGGTAAACTTTTATGGGTAGGGATGTGTGTCCGAATTTGTCGAATTCTTTTCAGCAAGATATTTCTGAAATTGATCCACTTTAATTGGATAGACCGTTCGCACACTTCTTTTGCGTTGCGTGTTTGGCTGTGGGTCCAAGAACTACCCAACCGGTAGCACACTGATCTTTGGTAATCTCGACCAGCTGGTCTTCCATTCGGTCAGTGGCCGGTGTATGCGTTCAAGTCAATATTTCTACCATTTTATTTTTTTTCAATAAAACGTGAATATCCAATATGTCAGTTGATGAGATGAAGGGTGGAAACAATCCTAATTGGCACAGTCTCGACTCTATACGCAAGTTTGACCTTTAATCCGTGGTCATTTCTCTCCTTGGTTCAACACCAAAATCCAATTGTTAATCCTTCAAAATAGAAATCACAATTAGTCAAGTCAGTGGTCAGCAGCCTCTGTAGAGAGTGAAGGGTCACAACCGACCCGTTATGCGAGGGTCGGTCCGACTGATTCTGATTGCACGAGGTCTATTGAATGGGTGGATTCTCTACTGTTACGCCATTTTCACTGGCCTTCTGTATGTAGCTATAGAGTGTAGCCTGTGAATGTTTGATGACAAATACTACAACTGGGTTCCGCTAGTGATCGGCTAGGCAACATGCTCTTGTCACGTGGCTAATCTTTAGACATCTGAATCATCTAGATTTTCTAAGGAACACGCTTTTATTTACAGAACCTTATCCTTCAACTCCAGTTTACCATGTTCATTACAAGAAAAGAACTGAGCTTTCGTGACTAGCAATTTTATTCACTCCACTTCGTACGCTGTGACTCAATCGAGTGTTCTCCCGCCTACGGATCATGATGGTACTTGCCGTCCTGGAGCATTGGTCCCATCAATAAGTATGCATCCTTCAAAATTACGAAGCAGAGATCCCCTGCATTTGGATCTCATGGACACCAGTAACAGATAATCAATCCAGACATTATCTTGGTAGTTGACTTCGACTATACACACTCTTCCAGCGGAGTACTTGTAAGTGATATCCAACCAGTCTAATCAATGGTTCGACTTCAACATGTATTTACAAGCAAACCATTGGACACCCGCTTACCTGTGCGTTATGTCTAAGAGTCATTTAGTCGTGAACTACCTTCGAGAAAGGTTACCTGTGGCACAGAAAGCCTCGACTACCTAGTACTAGTATTTTTGTTTTTATGACAGACTTTTGCAAGTGATACGCTTTAACTTCAGTCAACATACTCTGACAAAGTTAGGGTGGAAATAACTAAAAAGAAACAATAATGAGTGCCTAATTTATGTAAGAGGGAGAAATATGAAGAAAACATCAACCAAATTCAGAAACGGATTTCTTCTTACTCCTGTCACTATTTGTTAGTACTCGCGCCAGACTAGGCGCGAGAGAGATTGTGTACAGGTTAATCCTCAAAGAAAGTTTCGAAATTCAGATCTGATGGATGAGAGAGAACAACAAAGAGATAAGTTGGAGTATGGTGGATGTGTTAGACCCTGTACTATCTCACTGGTTAGAGCTATGCAGGATTAAATATGTTGTTTAACTAACCCAGCCAAATGAGCATCAGAGGAGAGTGATGAAGCGCAACTACTATGTACCGGAATGCTGCAAAGTCTTACATCTAAAGGCTAGGAGAGATTACGGGAAGACAGTATATCAAAGCAGGAAGAACCTATTGAAGAAATGATTTGGAGGCAATTGTTGGCGGTGTGCGAAACAGCCCGAATTTTCTTAGTTGAAAAGATCGGCATTGCAGTTTACCGATACGGTACTTAATAAGATCTCCATCAGAAATTGGTGCCTAGACTGACATCCAGAAACTTGATGGAACTAGCTCTAGGTAGGGATTAGGAATTCCATGCCACAGGATCAGTAGGACAAGGTGAGCGAGAGAAACTGAAAATACTTTCAAGACACGGGGACGGATTAAGTTTTAGACCCGAATGAGAAAAAAACATTCTACTCGAGATAGGTTTTCATCGAATGGATGGATCTTCTGTCATTATATGCAAACTGTAAGGGGTCGTAATAACCGGATTGCTCTAAATGAAATTAGAAATTACACCAGCTGGCACTGAAGTGCTTTGTCCTTCAGCATATAAAATGCCGCAGTTATATGGGCATGAAATAAGGAAGGGAAAGCATTTACACACAAGTGGTGATTGGTGGACACACAATTACCAAGCGTTGTCACGTGATTTGGAAGAAGATCGCGTACGCGAGACACGGGTACTGCGATAATCAATACACATGGTTGAACTGAGATGAGTCAAACGCCGATGGCGCATTCGCTTGTGTGCAGAAATGCATGGCTGCTGGTTGGAATATCGGACTAATAAACACTGACTAGTCCAAATTGGTTTTCTTGAGATGCATGTGACTAGGACAGAGTCACCTCAGTTCAGGTGGCATACTTTGATGCTTTTAACGACCGAGGGAGTGCAGGCTTTTCAGTGACTTAAAAAGCGGCAGATGTGAAGGCAATATGAAGAAACCGTTTATCTCCATCAGGGGTTTTGGAGACTTTAGGAACTGGAATGATGGTAACTGGATTCCTCAGAGCAGGAGGCAAACATCTGGACTGAGACTCGTTTATCAAAGTAGTAATAGTTGCCACTAGTTTAGCAGCACCACACTTGAGTATCATTGGAGGAAGTCTATCGGGACCAATAGCCGATGACGTTTTGGCTTTGCGAGGAATTATAGAAATATCGGTCGTGGAGGAAGTTCCAAGATCTGCAGAAACACAAGGGGAATATGAAAAAAGGCTGTTAAAGGGGGGGATGTATAAATGTAGCCTTGAAGTGGTACATAGGCCTTATCGTTTATATGTTTGGTCTTGTGACCACAATAATGTCTCGTGCTCTGTCAAAAGAAGCTCGGATTATTGGTCCCCCGAAACTCTTTGGCAAAGGAAGTATCCGAAAGCTTTATTTCTGTCTTGATCAGAAGCAAAAGTCTCCTTAATTCTGAACTTTGTCGAGATTTGTATAGGATTTCTTTATATCTTCTGAGTGCTTTGAGTTTTGATGGGGCATTTCTGTCACCAGGGGTGAACAGTGGTTAGACGGGGTAAAAAAAAGTTGAAGATGGCTTATAAAGTTTCGGTACACAGTTCTGCAGCCTGGTAAAATGAGGGTATGAAGGATAGCCATCAAAGGGAACACCAATGACTGCATTAATAAGGGGCATGTTGTGAGAAGAAAAATTACAAGGACGAGATTTTGCCTGATTTGAAGAGGTGGATAATCTACTGACAGTGTTTGGATGGATTTTTGTTCTCAGTGTTCATTTGTGGAGACAGGAGCTTTCTTTTTGGGAGAAAATAAAAGAGCTTGATTAGTAGTAACTTTTTCTAATTCAGAGTTCCCTCTTATGGCAAAAGCACTGATACCAGTTATTCCGAGCAATGAAAGGGGATAAATATTACCAATGATGAAACCTCCAATGATCATACGCAAATGTTCTAGTCAGGGAGCTAGAAATGCTATAAAAGCGTCATAGGAAACGAAGAATATATTGAACTGTATACAAAAAGGCACCACATTCGCCTTGGTGATAATAGTGCTTCTGAAAAGAGCGAATCTAGGAAAACACTCTGTAGAAGGACGTTCAGCACTGTTTGCAGAGTACTTAAAAATAGCATCAGTTTTTTTATTACGCGTTCGGTATAAGTGGGTAACCGTTCCATCTCCAAATTTTTTGTTTTTCAGCACGCGATCCTGACGATAACACTGAAATCCGTCTGTGCGAGTCATAGGGTCCTCAACATTCTCGTCTAACCAGGATTCATGAACACATGCTGAGCATTTATGAAAAAGATTCCATGTCCTTAAAACCCTTGTTAAATCCGACAATTCTGAGAGGACTGAACGAACATTAGCACTGGTCAAAGAGGGCACCGACACTCTGGGTGAAGTAATCGAATTAATGGTAGCCTGCAAATGATATGTTTCACTTCGTAGTCCAGTTTTTCTTTATAGTAGCTAAAGGCTAAGGAAATTCATCGATTGAACACGTTGCTTTGTTTAACCACTCGGAAATTCCAGTCGAGAATACGAGCTGCGTGCTGCCATGATAACTTAGTAGGGTTTTGATAAATCCCCTTAGTCAGGAGTAGGACAAACACTGTAGCGCAGGCTATCGAAGAAAGCGCGGATCCTGACACCCGTACCTTGCTGATGCGAAAATTTCATCGTTCGTCACTCCGAAAAGCTTCCAATCCTGACACACAGAACGACCCTTTGTATTGTAATGGTCATGGGTTTTATATATCCGCAAAATCTGGCATGTTCTTGTTGTCAGAAGTCGGAACCTTACGATTTGCTTGATAAAATCTGCGCTAGCATAGGATTTGTTTTCGCTTTGAAGTGTACATAACCGATGGTAGTGGAAAGGGTGGGCAAGGCGGGTTTTTGACACCTCTATCCCGGGTTCTAATCTTAAAACAGCCGCCGTTATTTTACCACCACCCCCCCCCCCTCAGTTGGTAGTTTTCAAGTGCCCGCGAGCCGCTCCCTGAAAATTTGTACTACCATTATATGATGAAAAGGGAATTAAGGAAAAAAGGAAATGGGAAATGACTGGGACACTTCACCGAACATTCCTTTTCCTCGTTACATGAACCCCCTGTCTAATGGAAGCTGGATGCATTTTGTACGCATGCAGGTACTTCTGGCTCAAAAATAATCACCACTGTATGTCACCCAAAAATATTTATCAAAACTGTAAATGAAATAACGGCGCCCCATGATTCGTATTACAAGGGTCTTAGCCAAGAAGCTGAACGATGAGTACCTTATTGTTTGAAGTTGTCCGATTCTCAGATGCCGGAAAGGCACCGTTAAAGTGCCGCTGAACCTTCCAAGACCAGGAGTTCATATTTTTTGGTGCTGAGCCATTTGGATTTGTCGAACGGAAGATCAGATACGTAGCCTTCAGATTGAATGTACCCCTTTTTGGCTTTCCGTACCAGCTGAGGAATCGTTCAGAGTGATAAAGGTACTTTATGGAAGCAACCAAAATTAGTCGAACGCTAAAGCACATAACCCAAGGTTTATTGGGTATCGACACAAGTGATGACTCCAGCATACGAGAGAAGGATCTGTAATAAGTGCCCTTCCCGGAAGCGTGGTGCTTGCAACTGACCACAAGTAACGTTACACTGGGCATTCCGGGTTTTGTTTCGAACTCCCTTAAATCTCCACAGACACACCCGGTGACACACATACTAGGCACTTAAGAGACAATCGTATTCCTTTCAGTCAACCAAATCACTTTATGAGGCTTTTAAAAATTAGGGAGTAGATCATAAGGAGTCACTCGCAACCGGAATGACGCACATTCAGTTTTCTCTTGTGCCTTCGTTTCAAAACTTCCGCACTCTCACCTGGACGGAAATTATAGAAGAGATAAATAGCAAAATGAATTGGGCGAACGCTATTTTATAATACAAGGGAGGTCCACTCTGAGTGTTGTTTAAAAATACAAATGTTACGTAACAAATTACACTCTGGCCCAGTTGCTGAACCTTCTTCTTCACGGCCGTAGAAAAGTTATTACCAACAAATAGGATACCAGTAAAACGTTACTTTGAAAAACACCCAATATACTGTTCGGTTAGCACAGTCAGTCAAACGAGGGACTGTCATTCTTTCATAGTCAGCTACTAAAGTGAATCAAAACCCTTTGCTGCCTCAAGAATCGATTGAATTAACTAAATCAGAGTATGAACAAAAGGTTCAGTCTTGGTGTATGCAGCAGTTACTTCTTCTCGTTGAAATGTGAATAGGTTAGGAAGGTATTCTGCAATTGCATTCCTGATAGGCACGCAGTAAAATACCACAAAATCAGTTTCTTTATGTGAGTATTGATTTTTTCCATCATGTTTCCACTGTCTCTCTAGGGGCTCCGGTGAGCTATTAAGCTATTGGACGAAAGTTATGCGATAGAATTTCCAGAATATTCTGAGTGAATTTAGACGTGTACACATTGAATCGCCTACAACAGGTGCGGCCGAGCTGCTAAATACTGGTTTTGTAGGACCGATTCATGCTGATATATTGATTGTTGGAATGGACCATCTTTTGCAAGTGGTAAATAAGTCATAACCATTTTATTGCATACCTTTTTTAATTCTCGGTGTGGATAGATGCTGTATACCGAATAAGTATTATGAGCACAGTTGAATTCTGCATCTTCTTCGTGTAATAAACAGTCCAAACCAAACAGAAGTTCATGATGACTTTGTAACTAATGACCGCCTCGAAGAGTCTTCCTGTTGAGAATTTAAAGCAACAAAGTGTCCTCTACAAGGTAGGAGTTGAAAAAGAATGTCGAAAAGACGTAAAAAAATATTGGGCGTGATTAGTCTCATTGGTCATTAGTGCAACAGACTTGATTACCACTGATGCATGTCAAAGAGTTGAATGATTTTCAAAGTGACATTACCTTTTATGCGGAGTTTTCGCATTGACTGTTAGATTACGCCTTAGTACACAATTATTGCCCCCTATACGTGTAATATTGAAGGATCAGATGGATACATTTCGTGGCAGATGAATCGGTAACTGTGCGAATTTGTGATCAATTGACTGTACACCATCAATTTCATGAACTCTTCTCCCGATAACCTGTTCGACGGCTTCTTTTCCAATTTCCCCAAAAAGCCCGTGAGCAGGATGTGGGTGTGTTCTAGGTGTTATCTAATTTGATCTAAGTATGTTGGATTCCGTTCTTTTAATAATGCTGCAGGCTTCAGTGATTACCAAAGATCGAACATTACTCATGGATTGAAAAGAATCCTACTGTCAATCTGAGTGGGAAGAGGAAAGAGATGGAACTAATACGTCAGAATCGATTGATCAGTTTGTCACTAATTGATCATCTTCTTGAAGGTTATGGTTACACCACGAATAAACATGACATTCATCCTACTGAGAGAAACAGGGTTAATAAAAAGATGGAAAAACTAATTATTAGATAGGGTTACAGTTGTATGGTAGCTCCGTATTATGTTTTTACATAAATGAGACCAATTACTACCATGAAATAACCTGGATATTTCCCTTTGTATTCCTTGTGTACTCAAGTAAATGACACGCGCAGGGCTACCGAAGGTCGCAACTGGGACCGAATATTCTAACATGGGTTGGGCTTGCGTATTATTGTAACAAAGACTACAAGAGTGGCTTGGATACTTGTATTCTGACGGCCAAACAAAACGAATCATAGAGCAAATACGATTGTTTATATAGTCCATTTTCCAGACTGCTTGGCTCCAACATTGCTCTTGCTGCTGCTTGAGTGCTTCTGCTACTTTCTGGCCAGTTGCCCGTGGCCGATAGCTTACCTCTCCTGGGCATCATTTCTATTCGTTTGGTCCGAGTGTCTCAGTTGAAGGCTTGATCGGTAGCCCCTCACCTTGGCTATCTTGCTGGTTGCCTGAAATTCCGCTGCTTCCCATCTGCTAGTCCATACGTCTTCTTTCGTCTGCTTCGGGAAGCCTCCGACATAATCGCAGTCTGTTCTTTTGTCAGCGGCACTCGTTTGGCTCGTCTGTTCTCCTTGATCTTCACGTCATTCCCTTGCCCCAACTTTCCTCATTTTATTATGAAAATGTCGGCTAGATTTTCTTAAAGTGCTGTAAGCTAGGGTCTCCAACTAACCAATTTTTGCTACCGAAGAATCCCCAGAGTTTACCTAACGATTGCCAGGAGTTACTGAATAATAGCCTATCTCAGGAAAATCTGTATTACTCAATGTAATGGAAACTGCATAAAGGTTTGGTCATGGACCGACTGCTGTTTGTACTGTTTCTTGACGGCTGTTGGATCTGCCGTGCATGCTTCCCTAGCCTATCTGACCACTTTCCCCTGCTGTCATACAGTATGCCGTGATCCATTCCTTTGCAACTGGTTAAATACATCACCGACCAATTCGCTTAACACACTTGAAAGCTGCGCACCCACACAAGTACACGAAAATAAACACAGGCACAAGTCCTACCGCACTAACCACCTTGAGACCGTGTAGTCAGTTTTGGGTCAGATATGAAATTTGCCCAGTTCTATGTTAAATCTTGCCAATGGTTCAGTCGGTGTCGAATTTCTTCGTCTACCATGATTTAATAATATTTCTAACCGGTATTGGGTTCCCATTTTCGTTCACCTCCTGGTTAGCCAGTCTGCATTGTTGGTACCGGTCTTTAATCAGTCTTTGTTCTGGCCAATCGGACCTAGTTTGTCGTTGTTATTCTTAATGTATTCTCTGAAAACGAATGACCTGTAGGTTCCAGCCGTGGAAGCCACTATTAGATGTTTGCGTATTTCCCATTATTCTCATTGAAATATTTTGTCCCATTTACTCAATATATCAAGAAGCAAGTAAGAAACATATTGCAAGATGCAAACATTTATTTTCAGTCTCATCAGTCACTTACGTGAAACATGTCACTGTATAGATAAAATGATATGTAGTATACAGCGTGGGAAAAATGAGGAAACTGTTTGTTACAAATAGTTCAGCACTTATTTTTCAGTTGTGAGCTGTCCTTTCTTTCCAAGAGGCAACTGTGCAGGAATAGTTGAAGACGTGATTCTTGATCTTCATGGTAGATCTAAAAACCTGCGAGGAAGAGGAAGCTTTACATAACGTTAAAGCACCCGGAAATGAAATAAATTTGGAAATATCAGAAACTGAACGATACAGCAGACGCCTTTCAAGTGCTGGAGACAGACCTGAAATGAACTGAACTGCTACGTGAATCAGTAATCCACAGTAATGCTACCAGCATTTCGTGATTATCCCTCACACAGATAACAATAAAATTCAGCTTGAGTAGATGACAAGGTGGCAGTCTTTTTACAGTCATCTTTTGGCAGCAGAATAAAGCCACCTTGTTATTAAAAACTTTGGCTAATCTTTTCCAAGCTATACACCTTAGTTCAATGCCACGGGCGGTACCAGTGTTGGGAAGTTTTACGATACGACTCATTCATTGATTGCCTCAGTGAGGAG
Organism: Fasciola hepatica; assembly: GCA_948099385.1. Taxonomy (NCBI): domain Eukaryota; kingdom Metazoa; phylum Platyhelminthes; class Trematoda; order Plagiorchiida; family Fasciolidae; genus Fasciola; species Fasciola hepatica. Next base: position 5,224,969 of record CANUEZ040000163.1, read on the forward strand.
CACACTGATGGCCTTGCCATTACCAGTTTGAACAACGTGTGATGATTTATAAACAGGAAAAATTTCAACCAATCCCTCAGATGTAGTGTGGGCAGTGTAGGTTGAATCTCGAATTTTACTACTGAAGCCATAGTCAGTAGCCGAAATTGAGGTAAATGCCATCGTCCGGGAGAAAATTCAATGGATTTGTAGCACGGTAATGAACGCCAACAAGCTATGAGAGGAAACAACGATGACAACGGCAAGACCGTGATTCGACCTGGATACAGAGACAAATTGGGTCTCTGGGTCTGTGCTGGTTGCTGCGCTCTTCAGTGGGAGTTGCATGCTGTGCACGTGCACATGTATATACCGATGTCTCTACAACCATCTTCACCGGAAGCTCATTCCTGCCAGTTACAATGATAACACTAGAGGACCAATCCATGTTTCCATACCATGGTCCTAAGAAGGAGTCGATGCTGTAGTAACCTGTCACCACCTCGAAGCCTAAATAAAGCATTCATTTTGTCCGCCTGTCGTTGACGCCTGTCTGACACTTCTGAACAGCTTGATTAGTTCTCCAGGTATTGAATTTCTGAAACACTGCTTATAACTTGGAGACCCTTAGTCAATCAGTCTGAGAAAAAAAGAACAAAAACATACTCCCATAGAACGCTACGTACACGGACTACCATGGCATCAGTTTAATCAACAAACTTCCCAAATTCTATGCATGCTTTTGCTGAAAATATTTCGAGTGATACGAAACGCAAATGCCCTAATAAAAAAACTCCACCAAGGTAAGGGACGTCTGGGTTAAACACTTTGACTTCTGTAGAGTTTAGTAAAATTAGCAAAGGTGTGAAGGACGGATTGGTACCAGTTAAACTGATTTTTGAAAAGCCTTTGACTTATATGACGGATAATCGCTATGAGCTGTAATATTAACTGACAGAATGAAGCCGAAGCTTATCAGTCTTCCCAGATCATACCGCACAAACACACATGCAAGAATACTCATCTATAGATAAGAATGTCATTATTTCTCTCTCGATTCCGGTGTCAGGCAAGGTGGTCTCTGCTGGTCAGTGTTGTTCAGCCACGACGTGGACTAGATAGAGTGTCAGGGGCTCACCTGTTAGTCTAGAATACATGCTTCCCATGACTTCCTGATCTACTTAAAATTCAAGCCCAATCTCCATAATAGATTGAAGCCCGGCATCCGTACAAAAAGCACTGAATTGCGTATGATACTCTCACAAACCACGTCACTAGAAATCAGTAACCGAAACCTTGATATTTCCGATCGGCTCTACCCTGTTCATGTAAATGGTGTACGTTAACGATGAACAGGTCAAGAATGTCTCATAGTAAAAAATCCAAACTTTTCGTCCTTTCAAAAGATCAGGCAAGTACGAAGCTGAAACGGGCACTGATAAAGCTAGGAGAGCGTTATTTCTTCCACACATTTTTTCGTGACTAAAATCCTCGTCTTTCATGCAGCTATCCGCCAAATAATTATCATTTTCTGCTAAACTTGGTCGCTACCCGGCAATGACGTCAAGAAGATGGACGACTTTGACCGCCTCTGGCTGGGATTTATAATCAAGTTGGATTTTTGTGGTATGCTTTCAACTGACGCAACAAGGCAACTCTGCTACAAAATGAAAATTATTTCTGTGTTCCTTCAACGTTGAAAACTGAAATGATTAAGACATGCCCTATAATTTCAGAACATGGATATTTCACCTGTTTCATTTCTAGGATTACACTATCGATCCGGATGACAAAAGAGACCATTTATGGTTGTCGCTAATTCTTACTCCTGAATTGGTGCCATTTCCAACATTCATGAAGCCTGTTCGTCGTCTCAAAGGAGCTAGCTGAACAAAAACGAGTGTGAGTTTCACAAACTTCAGCTTCATGCTACTCAGAGAACGACCACGTCTACGGATTTTCCATCGAATAGTGAGTTACAGTTTCACACCACAGTTATCAGCCAACATGAATGATACAGTTGATACCATTCATCGTACTCACCATAAGGCCCACGTAAACATCCCGGTGTCCTGGAGAGGGTGCTCACTTTGAATATGTTTGTCGTACGTACTGAAATAGTTGTGAGTAGCCTCTTGACGAATGTGAAAATTGAGTGAACCAATCAATGATGCCATAATCAGGGTGGAGCGCTAGTTGATACGATGGGCTGGAGCTGTAATATATATATATATATATATATATATATATATATATATATATATATATATATATATATATATATATATATATATATATATATATATATATATATATATATATATATATATATATATATATATATATATATATATATATATATATATATATATATATATATATATTACGTTACACTTCTGACGAGTTTGACCATATGGATTGGTTTGGAGTCTCACTCATCTGCTATCAACGTGGTTGAACTGTAGATTGTTAAGTAAACGGAAATGTTCTGCGGTTATCATCAGTATTCCTTCTACCAGCCTTGTTTTCTTAACCAGAGTTAATTAACTAAGTAACGTAGATTTAATTCCCAATAAAGATGTTTTGAATGGTTTAGTCAGCATTCCCTTTTCGAAATGTGCGTTTACATAGAATCAACTACGGATAGTAATTTCGTAGGGGAAATGCTTGCAGTCTACGTAATAAAAATGTCAATAGTTTTTCCTTGCCTCTCTCCTCTCTTTTAGACACTAATCTTTCAGATGTAAGTGAGCCTCCGTTAGCTTATTCACCATCGACATGACATACATGTTATATACTCCATGTTTCTGTCCACGTACTCCTTCGGACACGGAGGATGAGTCAAGCGAAAACAGTATTTCCACGAACATTTGCTTTCTTATCTCTTCAAGCTTCTCACTACTACTCTTTGAAAAGAAACTCAGTAAATTAAAATCAGCGGTGCATGAGAAAACTCAACACTCACAACATGTGTGTGTCTTATGAGGAATTAGTAAGCATAGGCTGATGCCGAATGGAGTGCCTCAGCTGGTGATATTTGAGTCCGATGCTTTTTTTGTGTTCGATGTACATTTTCAAGCCCTAGTTATTCACCCGCAACATTCTCAAACGGGATCATTTATTGAATGCGTGTTGCTTGTGAAAAAAAGCCAAGATCAGAGACACTTTTCCGTGAACTGAGAAAACAGGTTAGATTAAGTGCAACACGATAATGGAAATGAGTAGGTAAAGTTCGGACTGTTGGATCACTCGGAGCAGATGAAAAAACCAAATCGCATACAAATCGCTGCCTTGAAGACTTTAACAAACCAAGGTCAGCCATGTCAAAGACAAGTTATCTAATTTAACCTCAGACACGAATGCACTATAACCCCAGGGTTATAAACCACTAAGTGGAAGCACTCCTGTTTATATCCTACAGACGATTCATGGATTCTTTTGATATTCATCAAGTAAGATTTAGTCATCCAATACGGAAAGAACCTCATGTTTCTGCGGTGAGTACCGATGATGCAGTGATTTTGATATCCAAGTAATTCTGTGAATTGAATGTGCCCAAAATATTTTCAGTTTCCCATCTCAAGACAATACGATAGATATTACTCACCTAAGAACACCCATTTCTGTGTTGAGCAGAGATCAGTCGAAGTAAAAAACATTCTGATTCATTCATTTTACGAAGAATTCCAAGTCAAGGAAAGAAGAGATGGTAAGTGATGGGACCAGAAAGCTCTTTCTAAAAGTGCCGTCACAATCGCTGTTTGTTGGTAGAATAAACAGTTATGGCGTTCATACAGAAGGCCATTTGTGACACATCTCTGAGCACGTGGTCGTATATAAAAGCCGATGGAATATATGGAACTTTATCCGGCGCGTTGCGGTCGTGGTCAGCTTTCAGTCTTTGCCGACTGTGTGATATTTTCGGATAGTCTTTCGGTGTAAGCATTCTGCGAAAAAGACCGCCTTTTTCTCCGCGTATATCTGTTGAATACATGAAGCCGATAAGAAGATAAAAAGTTCTGGCTAGTCAAAGCTTGTTTGGAGTGGGTGTACAACTTGCGAAACGTTCGTGCTAACCACTCCCTATACGAGTCCTTTTGATAGGGCTTTGGATTGTCGCGTTACGTCGCCTTATATTGCTGAAGTCTAAAGTAAACGTGAAGATCTGCTATCCCCCTATTCTTGTAAAACGTAAAGATTGCGTTGAATATAGTTTGACTGATGTACTTCTGTTCAGTTTCCAGAATTCACTACATTCGAGCTGTCCGTATCATAAATGAATAAAACTTAATTCATTCCATGAGAAAGTTACGTGTAAATACTCCATGGTTTTGTGCTTTATATATTAGGTTGTCTCACTACTTTCAGTAACAGATTTTTGGATCACACGCTTTACCATAATTATCACTTTGCTTGGACAGATTGGTGTTTTGGAGTCAGTCTGTCGGTCACGTGAAAATTGTCCCCTTTTATCACTTTCGGTTGTGCACCGTATGGAGTGAATCAACATACCCTGAAAATCGTCGACTGAGTAACTACTCACGTTTTATTCGAAACGGTTAGACGGAAATTTTTAAATTCCATTCTCAAAAGTGTGCATAGTTAGGTGGTCGTAAACGATTAATTGAAGATGATGGATTTATCCATAACTTTTATGTAAAATGATAAGCCTAGGGGCGGGTAAGGGTTATGATCTCCATATAAAACACCCGAAACTCCCACTTTAACCTTGTACCTCAGCTTACTCAGAAAACGCGATAATTGACCGTGGTCGAGGACAGTTGGCTATTCATCCCTTGTCCAATGTGGTGCCATCACCCCTCACATTGAAACCTTATATGGTTTACAATATGTTGCCAGTTTCATCTAAAATCTTCAGATAATTTACAGTCCACAAATCATCATTGCTCGAGTGTTCTGAAGATGCAATACAGCGAGAAAGCCTGACATTTACCGATGTTTGCGGCTTGAGTCAATGTCCATTATTTCCTCTGGTTGTCCTCTCTTCTCTTATTTTTGACTCGGATGCGAATCTGTCCCTCGTCAGACACTCTCTATCTTTAGCCTTGAAAACCTTTTCTGATCCTTATTTTATGGGAATCTGTTGTCTTCGTCCACTTCCATCAGTCTGTCTGTACTACCATTACCTCACACAGACTGTTCCAGTAGTGATTTCCAGCTGGATCATTTACAGCTAGCCCAAAAGTAACGAGCATTGGTAATGTTATTTCTGTCTTCTAGCACAGAGACCTGCTTTGCATCAGACTCCGATTTCCGAGTTATTTTATTGTTCGTCATAAGAATCCGCTTTGGCACACTTCAGATACTGCACCTGGGGGCAAAACCATCACTTGACTCATCGGACCGCAGTTTAATCTCATTCGCGACCCGAATTCCTTTCCGGTTCCCACTTTAAACTCAAACGCATCTTTCGGCATCGCGATTCAGTCGGCTGGGATGTTGTTTAAGAATTTCTGGTATCTTATTCCTGGGAAGACACTTGATCCACTGATGGTGCTTCCACTCTAGTTTCGAACTTTACTGCGACTGATCTCTGGAATGTTTATTTTTATTTTAAGTGCTTCTAAACCCTGGAAAGTAGGATCCCATCAGTGCTTAACCAACGAGTGCGTTCATGATGTGAGCTTGAAGACCCCACCTTTCAAACGGAGGTACCGCTACACTGCTTGCCAAACTCATGACTTACGTAGGCAGACCAGAATCAAAAGCTCACCTTATTTTGCGACACCAAAGACCTTTTTATCCGAATAAAAGCCAAACTTCTAGCTTTCTTCAATTTTGATTCCTCCCTGAACTCCTAACACAACATTGTTGTCTTCCCAAATGATCCCCTTTCAATAATTACTGTAGCTATCTAGACTGCGAGTCCCACTAGGAAACCGATGATTTTGGTTCCCGACCTACATGTAATACCGCCTTACTCGAATCCTTTATTCGTTCACCTCCATCCACTTCCTCGTGCACCTTCTTGTTTCCTATTTTGCGCTCATAAAGTTCAGTGTGATCTTAAAATCCCCTGCCCCAAGCTAACCACATGGTCTCGAGGATACACCCCCGTCGTTATGACAAAATATGCTTCAGAGGTAACACAAATTTGGATTTGTATTTTTTGCTTGGTTCCTGATTCTCGTACACTTTCTTCCCTAAGAAATAAGCCGTAATTTTCCTCAATCCAAAGGCAGAGACCCTTGAGATCCCAAAACTACCGCTCTTTTTGTCTAATTCCTGTGATTTAGAAAGTTATGAAGATCATAATGCAGGGCCCACTGCAACCACTGCTAGAAAGCCCACACTTTCTTCCTAAACACCAATAGAGATTCTGGCCTAACTCCTTCAGCTGGTGATTTGCAGTCTTTTGTGTCGCACTGCTGGTCAGCAACACTGGGTATCCACGGAGAACCACGCCTGGTATCAAGATACATCTCAAAGGGTTTTAAACGCGCCAGGTAAACTGATTTATTATCTAAGATGTCCATTTGCTGAGAGCGAGTTCTCTTATTTACGGGATTATTTCCGTCAGAATCTGCAGCTTACATTCAGAATATTTCCGCCAGAATAATGGTTTGACCCAAAGTTCTGCAAATCCTTTCGCCCTCTTTCTGTGTTTCGTAACTGATCTCTGATCCACCAGTCCGAATCCCAAGCAGTTTTTTGCCAACAGTGCCAGAGTACAGTGGTCCCTTTCGTAGTTCGCCATCCGTCAGACCATCATCGGCATCGATCTTGACTGTGGTGCTAGTGGTACTTTTGGTCGGACAACTTTAGAGCATTCTGTGCTGACACTGCGTCCAGGAGATATTGACTATCACAACCGCGCGTGGTTACCTTACATTTTAAATATATGTTGTTCAAAGATGTTCCCACAAATGACGGGGTAAATATCGTAGAAGTTGATAAAGTGATTTTGCAAATGCACAATTTGTGTGCAGACGTCTTCCCGGTTTTGTAGAGTCACCCGAAATTTACTAATTGCATCAAGTTGTTTTGCGTATGCCAAAAGCGTAAAAACCACGTCAGTTTCACGAACTGAAAATGTGTCATTTACAATCTTAATTCGTTATGTGTATTGTGTTGAATGGTTGCATACTTACGATAGCATATTTTTTGTAAACTAACTGTCCACCTCAATGGAGACGGGTTGGACAGTTGCCTCATCCGCTCAACGAAAACTGTCTACAGCCAGCAAGCATTTATCAGCGTTGTTTGTTTACTTTTTCGAAAAATACCATTATAGGAAATTATTCTCTTCATTCACATAATTATCACCTATTGCTGTCCGATTATTTGATGATGGAAATTTTAATTGACACGGCTATTTAGTTTTTCACTCCACCAACCAAGATTAGCGAAAAATTAAATAGGATTTTCATGGCTGGTTTATTGGTACAGTTTCTATGGGAGATATTTTGTTTTCTTTCAAGAGACCCAGTAAAATAGCATATTGTCTGATTTGATACTCTATCACAGTTTTGTGTATAATATTTGTTCGTCACAAAAAGTCACTCAAGTAAATGGACGACCGGAATTCCTGCACCTTTATTTACGTCTAAATTTGTAGTTGATCATCCATATCGGAAAGAATAATAGGTAAATATATTTACACCTTGGTGAATTTTGCGTGGAATGTGTTTCTCTACGACGATCATTTGGTCGAAAAGATCCCGGATCGGAAACATACTCACAATTTGATAGGTGTGACCCAGTAAATTACAATTAGGATATAACAATCCGAAAAAATGACAGGACACCAATAACAGAACTTTATAAAGGCCGAATATCCATGCGATCCATGTTGTGCTACTCGAACTGTGTTATATATCCTAATCACTCAGAGGATGTGTAAAAATCGTAATTGATGGAGTATAATCCATCAGCATACACTTTTCACAAATGGTCACGATGAGTATTTTCAGTTGCCGATAGAGAATGTATATTCCGCCCGAGGACATCACGAGTAACGTGTTTGTATGAATAAATATCACCACGTCCAAAAATATAGTGATGCGCCATTCCCACACACGCGCATATTGCCATTCAGATAACTAACTGGTAATTAAAAGCAGAGAATGAACTTGTGCAGTGTGGATAGATAGCAAGGTGAGTAAAGGTTACCTGGTATCCAGATGCAGAGTTGAATTATCAACGGTCTTGCTAATCAGTGGGTGAAATCGTGGTCGCTTGCTTGAAGTCGTTTGTCAATCCTACAAGACGGATTCTCAAATCGGCATAACGTGTTTCAATATGATACTCGCGAGTTCTCACCAAAAGCTTTCATAAGCTTCGGTTACTGAAACTGTTCGCGAAATCTACTCATTTATTGTTCCATTTTACTTTCGTGATTTTTGTTGCTGGACACCGTTCTGGCGAATTTATATAGCTGAATTTCTTATCAGGTGAATGAGGAAAAGTGATTTTTGAACGTTGAGACACAAGCCGACCTCATTATTGGGAAAGATATACTGTTTGTGGAAACGTGCGTGCTGTAAATGATGACAAATAACATTTGTGCGTCCTCTTAGTCATCAAAATTTACAACATAATATACTCGGTGGTAAGTACAAAATGATTGTTGTTTGTGGCCTTGTAAAGCCAGGAGATTGATGGTAACTGTGGAAAGTGGTACAACACTTCAGGTAAAATGCTTGCTACACACCCGGTACAGCATTTCAGCAACGGAAGCAGTCTAACTGGAAAGTTTATTCTGACCTTTTTCACCAGGGCATTTTGCCTTATCTCCGCGAACAGCAAAACCTCCAACCACGGATTCTACTAGCGGAAAGAATTCAAATAAACCACATCAACAGTTAGACTTTGATTTAGCCTTCTGAAGTCTCCGTAGGTTATCATTTCAGGTGCTTTTGTCACCACAGGACGTTCCTTGAATTGGTTACCGCTTGTGAATTTATCAATGAATATTTGCGTCCGTTTATGAGGATCGCTATGGAGTCCACGCTGGATGGACGAAAGCAACTTATAACTTTCGGCCGTATCAGCCAATACACTGTAGTCGGTGGTTTGGTTCCACAACAGTATTATGGATTTGAAGATAAATGGCCTTGTGCATTTACCTCGAGAACACTGAAACGAAATACCTTCGTGGTTTGTTCGTTATAAACGATGAATAATCCTGAAAAGCATTTATTGTCAGAAAACATACAGTACCTCCGTAAAATGCTTACTAGCTCCCTACTACGGAATGCCCACAGGAAGCATAAGGGTAAGACTAGAAACACGGTTCACGTGAGTAGTAAACTCATAAGGCCGTGAGGATAGTTTTTAGACAGAATCCCAAGCCGGATGTCAATTTACCATTTAAAATGCGTTGACGAAAAGTCACAAATGCATTGTAGAATTTACTGATGATGACGGAAAATAAGACTTTCAAATTGTCACGAGTAACCTGTTGTCATCTTCTGAATCGATGTCTTGTTGGATACTGTGATGGTAATGGTTGATTCGTGGCCAACAACCAACCCGTTCTTCTTCCTAATAGACTAAAGTCTCCATATTGTTCATGGAAAGAGCCAACATACGTTGTTCTTATTGATGTCAAAGCTTGAGGCAGTGGAACCACTACAAGACAGTCGATCAATAGCGTAGATGGGTATACTAAATTGAGTTCTGTTTAGCGATCTTCAGTATCAGCCAATTAGACGGTTTGGTCGCCCACATGAACTGGAACAACGAGTTTTGTTCAGTCACTGGGTAGACAGAACAAAACCCAGATAATATTCATCTTTTGATCTAAGAAGGCGAAATTGTTTGCGATTAAAGATTTCTTCTTGGCTATTACCAGACAGTTCAGAGCACAGTGTCAGAGCTATCCAAAGTAGGTGGTATCCGTTATTTGATGAATATGTCAAGAAAGCTAGCCTTACCAACTTCGGAACACAAGAATATAATAGATCAGAATATGTTCGCAATTGAATGGAGGATGTGAAGGTAGATATTCAAAGGTTTTTTCTGTCCACTCGAATCTATTATCAAGACCAGAACAACTGTCTCGAAAGTTTCGTAAAAACTGGTTTTTTGTTCAGTTCGCATCGGCTTTTCGTTCTTAGCCATTTTCTCCGACGATTGACATTTAGCTGCGGTTACCACTGCCGTCCCTGTCACATTACTAGCCCGCGGTATCCCACTGTCCTAAAGAAATTTTGCACTGGGAATCAGATTGTTCACTGGGTCTCAAGATAATTGCTGAGGCTAATGAGTCAACAGATGGTGTTATCCAAAGTATTTGCAGTAAAGAAGCTTGGATCCAGTCACCTGAATATTGACCCAAGATTTCCGAATACCTCTGTCAGGAGGGAGAAATACCGCATGTCACCATTGAAAACATTTTGATGGATTTGTGTTAAGTATGCCTCCTTACAAAGGTTGAAATTCTTGTCAGTTTTCGGCAAACCGAATTTGGAAGACCTGTCGAGTTTTCTCATCATTTTTGCTACCTTTTTCAGTCGTTTTGCATGGTTCCGATTACCTGTTGAACTGATGGTGTCCAGTGAATTTTTTCTCAAGCGTCAAGTTCAAGCATTTGATGACCTCAAGAGAGTGATGTGCTTCTCAAACTATGCGCTGATTTTTGACAAGGTACCAGAAGAACGCGGAGGAGAATTTCCAAAGACGTTGCACGTAAAGGGGTAAATAACAAAGCTTAGGCAATTCAAACGTTGTTTATCATCCGTCTTTTATTCATGAACTTCTCCTGACGGACAAATAGTTGGGTACCGATCCAGAAAATGTCAAGTCGATGGAAAAACTGTCTGCCACCGAAGACTTCAAAGGTGTTTTTGAGCCTCAGTGTCATGGTTAACTGTTTAGGCAGATTTGATGCAATCATTTCAGAAACTCTTTCAAAAGAGGTCACAGTGGCAGTGGGGTAAGGAACCGATACCATCTACCTTTGGAAATTGGAAACGATTATGAGGAAAAAAGTAGATAACATTGCGGTGACATAAATCAGTGTGAATAGATTTATTTATCCTTTAACGATTATGGAAGTACTGTGTATGAATGCTATTCCTTTTCCCAATGAATATGCTTGAGTGCATTCGATGATGGACTATGTGAATGCGATTGTGGGGTTCAACTGATCAGCCGTTTATAAAAATAAAAATTGAAGTAACTAATTAGTAGATTACAAGCAAACGAAATATACGCGTGTGAGAATTCGGGAAAATTCCTCTGAGCAGCCGTTTCATTAAGTATCAAAATGAAATTCAGCTAAACCTGCCTATTACGAATTTTGCGATAGTGGTTCCGTATGAAATACCTGCTGGTGAAGTAAAAGTTAAAAAACTATCATTAGATGGTCAACATAACTCTAACAGAAGGTAACATGAAGTGGAAGTAATATTAGGACCTGAATGAACACAAAGTGTGGGGAGTATTCGTTTATGGTGTAGATCACTAAATGGAAAAATAGGTTAGGAAGTTTTAGACATATTTACACCAACTATTGTCAATATACGTCATAAATCAACCACCTGGCCAGTTGTTCAATGTAGTGAAGTCTGCACAGTTTCCAAAAAGTGCAAGTGGTTCATCGTCAGTATCACTGCGGATAAAAGATTACGGTGTAACAATTATTCCAAGAATGGATTATTTCAAGGTCCGAACTTGTCTGGTGAAGCCGAAAAATTGTTCAGCGGAGATCAGACGTTGTCGTAGATTTACAGGGATTCTGAAAAACCTCCTTGAAGTCAGGATAGCAATCGCTTTGAGCGTGTCAGACTGGGTGGATCAATACAAATTCAAAAAGCCACTACACAGCATGAGGCTTTGCATTTCAGGTGAACTAACGACTGCAAGCAGTTGAAAAACAATATATTACACTAGCAGCTGCTTTGCAAACCTAATCGACCCAACAAAGTAAAATAAAACTAGTTTGACCTCGAGTTTCTGAAAACTTCACTTTTTCCTTAAACATCTGGTAGTTTACTCAAATAAATACATTGCCATCTGAGGCGTTTGACTGTAGCCTTTTGCCTTGAGTAAGCAGGCTGATTCAACAGAAATTACCACGACAACTGATTATCCAGATGGTCCATCGGAGTTGCAGAATAGAACGCGAGGGACCACAAAACTGATCATAGTGTGTAGACAAGTGGCGAACAGCAGCTTTCCAGTCTACTGGGTCCCTCATTGGGTGAGATCGACTTTCTGAAAGTTCCTCTCTGCTTCCTTCATACCATTTGTCCAAAAAAGTCCAGTTTTAAGGGGGATTCGTGTTCTTTGTTATTAAATACTTCCGTATTTGTGGCGTGAAGGGGGTTTTCACCTCATAGTCGAGAAAGCCCGTCGCAGTATAGGGGATAACCTGCAATGAGACCTTGAGAAGTGGAGAGGCGAAGAACCGCATAACATCCTCATAGAACATGTATAGTAATGATCTGGACGACGGCGGGTTACTGGCCACCACCAAAGTAACCAATGATTGCAGGAAATCGCATCTCGGACCTCCGAAGTAGAAAGCAAACGCTCTAAACCACTCGACAACCAGCGGTCGATAAACATACTGGTGGTCAATATAAATAGTTTTCAGTTCGGTTCGATTTAGTTTATTCACTCAATAACCTCGCACTTCCGTGCTCTGGTTTTTGTTGCTACCTTCCGGCATCGTCAGGTAATGGGCAAAACGAATAAAAGCATAGTGATAAAGATCCAAAAAGTCAAAGTATTAGGGGTACATCAAGACGACAAGGAGAGAGTCCGAATGCAACTACGCAACAGGACGTGACACCTAGCCATATCACTTAATGTCTCCAACCATTTAGTAGGCAAATCATGTGGACCCCAACCTGGAAGTCTAACACATCCTACTCGGCGAAGTCCACCAGCCAAGGTTTTCGTACATTTTGCCATGTCCTGAACCGACCACCTCCACCTACCTTCCATTCACCACCTGTCTCACAGAACAGCGTACGCTGAGGAAGTCTATCCGAGGGCATGCGTAACACATGTCCCATCCACCTTAACCTGTTTGGATTCAGCACTTGATCCATGGACTGACCTCTGGTTCCCAGCACCTTAAGCGGAACCTCAGCATTGCTGATACAGTGTTCCCACCATACTCGGGCAATACTACGGGGACATCGGTGCTCGAACACCGACAGTCATCACCCATCTTATACCCTCAACGGCCCTGTTTCTGAACCGTATAAAAAAACGGACGTAACCACCACAGCGTACTCTTTACCCTTAGCTGACAATCGAATGCCACTCCGGTGCCATAGATGACGGAGGCTGACAAAAGCCAAACGTGCCTTCTATGTACGCGATGACACTTCATCCGTTATCTGTCCGCCTGGTGAAATTTAACTGCCCAGGTAACAAAATTTATCCTATTTAGCTAAAGCTTCCCCTGCCAAGGCAGGGTTTGATGTTGAGCCAACCCAGTCCTGCACCAGCATTCTACACTCTGAAGGTGCAAAACGCATACCAAACATTCCTACAATTTTTTGTTAAGGCTATCTAAAAGAGCTTGCAAATTACCTGGATTTTTACTCAGAGGAACAATATCATCCAAATATTCCAAGTCAGGCAGTTCACCGTCTGAGCTGAGATCGACGCCGCTATTCTCACACGAAGATAAAGCAATCTCAAGAATCAATTCAACTACAGAATTGAAGAAGAAGGGTCCACGAAGGCAACCCTGACGAACACCACTTTCCGTGGTGAACTCGGGGGAAAATCGCCGTTAGCACGAATTCTGCTTAGGCTGTTCGCATACAAGCATTAGAAAAGAGAGAAAAAGTTTTCCCGCACACCCTTCCTTGAGAGGCAGCGCCAGGGAGCTGTGCGGTCGACTGAATCGAAAGCCGCTTTCAGATCAAGAAAGACACAGATTGCTGGCCTACGAAAGATGTGTATGTGCTCTAAGGTTTGCTGAAGAGTGAAGATATAGTCGACACAACCACGACTGGGTATGAAACCGGCCTAATTCTGACGCGTACACATTTGACGGGCACTGGGTAATCGGTGGTCAGCAGTTTAGACGCTATACTTACCGAGCTAATTCCTCTGATGTTTTCACAGGAGGATCTGTAGCCTTTCTTGTAAATCAGCACAATCACTGATTCACACTATACTCTGGGAATCTGTTCACTATCCGAAATAATCCGGAGGGGTTTTGCTAACTCTCAAACCAAAACTTCGCCCACATCCTTGAAAAAAGATGGAGGCAACCCATCCGGTCCAGCGGCTTTGCATCTTTTCAAGTAACCGAACTCCAGAGTAATCTCCGTCTCTGATGGAGGAGTTATATCCACCAGCGTTATTTTGCTGGCAGGTATATTTGGAAGGTCCACTGTTGAAGTGGACCAACTGATTTTTTTCCTAAAATGCTATGCTCAGCGCTCCGGACAACGTCCCTGAGAGTGATACAGCGAGCCGTCGGATTCCTTAATTGACTCACTTACAACAGAATTCCGTGGACCGGTACCTCTAATCAAACGGAAAAGGTTGCGAGCATCGGTAATGGAAGCAGCCTTTTCCATTTCCTCTCGTTTCACAATCCACCACTGCTCATGGTCATTTCTCAGGCTCCTGGCCAGCTAGCGTCTCAGGGGTTTACGCACTTCATTGAATGTGGCATCCGGGAGAACGGATCTGCGAGCGTCCAACAGGGTGACTGATGTTTAAGATATCCATTGTTTGTGAGACCAACTTGAACCAAAGATTTGGGTGGCATTCGAAGCAGATTACAAAGTTTCCTTGATCTATTACCAGCCTTCCATTGGGTCCTGAACATCTGGTTGCATCGATAACTGCGTGGCCAGCACCATCTGGAAACAATGTCGCTGGTTATCGTCTAAAAGCAACTGCGCGAGAAGTGTGGCATTTACTTTGGTGCGACCACAGACGAGATGCAAACAGAGCCGAGCACATACCAAGGCGTGATTTGAGTCCACATACATAGACCAAAATGAACGACAATCTTCAAATGATCCATGCTAGCGGTGACCAATGCGGTATGGTCATTCTGAGTCCAACTTTGTGAAGACGAAGGAGGACGCGATGTGATTCCATGCCGCTTCTTATGGCACACTTTTGTACTTGCCAGAAGCAGTTTGTGGTCAGAATAAAGCTAAATGAAACGATAGCCGTTATCCTTATGATCCACCGG
Source organism: Fasciola hepatica (assembly GCA_948099385.1). Lineage (NCBI taxonomy): Eukaryota > Metazoa > Platyhelminthes > Trematoda > Plagiorchiida > Fasciolidae > Fasciola > Fasciola hepatica. Next base: position 5,240,096 of record CANUEZ040000163.1, read on the forward strand.
AATAGTAAATCGACCTCTGATGTGCCTTTCGGAATCTCCCAAAGAGTTAACTTGGACGGTGAAATTCTCAGCATTGACCACTACGTTCGTTGAACGTGCGCTTCAAAGCTGCTGGGACAAATCCTGATAGAAATTGTCCTTGGTTTCAGGGAAGCTTCAGTTAATCGGCGCATACAAAGACACGACGAATACATATCAAGGCTTTAGTTCGTTGTTGTTGACACGAACAGAACCGTCCAACTGAACTGCACAAAAACGACTGCTGACTGGAATCCAGTCCGGCAGCGCATGCTCAACTTTCATGTTCAAACAATCCCACCATCAGCCTGACTCTGAGCTCTAGACACCGAATCACCGGAAGCGCACAGAGTGAAGTGAAAGATTGAGGTTATATCTGTGGTGCGAAGAGTTATCGCAAAAGTGAGGTTTTGTATGCGTGTTTTGGAGACACAGCATATATCTATTTTGAGATCACCCAGAGTTTTAGCGGCATTTGAGCGGTACAACGGTAGTTATACCCTGCGTAATGGCAATTAAGCATAAAACCATAGGATATTTATGTTAGTATCACTATTATTTTTATCATTCAACTATATGCGCTTCCTTTTGTTACATAACAATGATACGATATTTCAGGAAGTAGGTCACGGAAAAATTGAGGCTGCCGACTGCTGAGTGTTCGATGGCGGAAGCTGGATTAGAAACGAGGACAGACAGCATGAAATCCCCCAGGATGACAGTTTGGCCATAGTACGTCATGCGGATTACAATACAGACAAAACTGCCCTGCTGGATTCAAATGTCTTTCAAGATGTATCCGTATAAATGCAGTAATTCATTACCGGATACTCGTTTGTGGTTGTAAAACACGCGGGAGGCATGCGCCATCATTTTCGACGCAGAAGGGGTGAAACGTGGAAAACATGATTCACAGAATGTATGCTGCAATCATCCAGCCACAATGATAATGAAGACGGCCACATCACCGTGATCGACAATAATTAAGCGAATCGCTACTCGAAAACTGATAAAGGCGTAGTTAATATAAACGACTCCTAAATTGAAAAATTTATTAATTTAATCCGTCGCATTGAGCTATTTCCCGGTTGTACGTTAAGTATACAGAAACCTCAGATGTAAGGGCGGAATCAAAATAAAAGTTTGCCAGTTAGCCAGAACGAAGGCAGATATTACCCCGTAGCAGACTGCCTAGTCAACCATGCCAGTTACTCAAATTCAAAAAAACGCATTTTGCAACGATGTTCACTAATTTAAAACATTTTTTGACCAAGTACATTGTTTTCCATATTGGGTACAACGTACTTTCCATTTGATATTAGTTTCGAAAGTACACGCTTAATGTAATTTTCGGTAATAAAGCTCTATATCAGCGTGAGACCTCATGATGGGGACTCACGGAGTTCTCCAGCTTATATCAACTTTGGATCTTTATCTTCGAAAAAGCGCAAAAGGCTCCAGCAGGAGCCTGATGAAGTAGCCTTTTCGCCATTGATTCAAGTATTATACTAACTGTTCTTTATTCAGATCTGTTCCAATCACCTTGTTCTACAGTTCTCAGTCTCTATGTTTGCTGTATGTGATAATGTTTACCTTAGGCTGGTGATACTCCTTGGCAAAATAATATTCCAAAAGTGACTTGTAAGCTGCGCCCCATGTAAGTTATAAAATGTACACACCCACAGTTGGTCGTTCGAAAGGTGAGTCATAATTCTGCTCTATGATACTAAACCATCACTCCCCGTAAAACTTGTGCAGATGAGGCCGTAGCATAAAACTCAGAATGATATTCTGAGGGAGTCTTCTACATAATAACTTTTTACACTGCATAGTGAAATAGCTGTTAGAAGCCTCATACTAAAAGCCAAAGATGAACGGATTAGGCATTCATGCTTGAAGCGGTAGGTGGGGTAGATCTTTGATGTAACACTTTCAATGACTCTGATCAAGCCGAATAAGGCTCCGCTTAAAACTTAAGGTTATTTACATCTAAAAAATGTCAGCTTATTTATGAAGTTGGTTCTACATCTCGCTTTCACGTAAATACTGTTTTATTCGATTTTACTGCTACTTCACTGACTGAAATTTCGTTCCAAATTAAAGCTGAAATAAAATCAAATGCTTTCTCAGGAAGAAAACCATGCCTTTTTATTTGTCTCCACTGATATTCTAAACCTTTGGGCTTTCCGGGGATTTCTGCACGACACTGGTTCATTTTTCAAGATTTTTGTATTGTATTTAGTTTTATGGGTATTTTCATCGAGTAAAACGTTTTTAGGTTCAGACTGAAGAAAAAGTGGTTACCGTCATTTCGAAATCACCTAAAATAGCGTAGCTGAGAAATATGGCTCAGCCACCGAATTTAATGAGAATATCTTCCGTAATTTACATGTAACCAGAACACATGCTAAGCAGTGCACTGAAGAGTTACGATGTAAGCTTTTATGGTAGAGGCTAAGGGTTTTTGCATAAAGAAGACCCGGGGGATTGATGGAGTCCACTTTTATTCTATTCACCATTTCTCACTGGCACATGTTGTAAAAGTGAGTTGCTGCAGGAATCAGAGGAACACGTCTGACAATAGCCAAGTCTCGGTGAACTATGTAAAATTCTTCCTTCAGTAGACCAGGATGGATTATGGGAGAGCAGTGGAGTTAGAGTGGGAGAATCCTTAAACGGACTCTTCAAAAAATGACAGCTTGTGTAAAGCCAGACTGTTAGTGTATGCTGCTTAAGACGCCTAAGTATTTGACCGAGTCAGCTCTGGTATTGAGGACCGCGTTGAAGAGGAATGAGGTGGAACGAGTGAGGGATTAAGTACACGTAACATTTTGATACATTGAGATGTGGGCTAGAATTTGCCGGCAAGTCCTGCACATTGCACAATTAAAGTCTGTTTTCTGAAATGTAGATTGACAGAAGACTGTTTTTGTCATACGTAAAACATTGTACAGATGGCGCATGGAAAAACTCGCTAATTCATTACGCAAAATTATAGGGGGGAGTACGAAAATTAGGGTCGTTCCTAAAATGACTCAGTAAACTTGTACTTGAACTAGTACGCTAAAATGTAGTATTAAATTGGTCTTTTGACCATAAATGTAAAGTGTGGAACAACCAAAATAATCTAGTTTGTAAGTAAATAGGGAATGGGGTATGAGGTTCACAGCAGAGGAATATTCGGGGGAGATACGGGGAACAAATTTCACGGAAATTTACAAGCTCAATGAGATGAAATGACGAACTAAACAACTGCTTCCAGACTACACTGATTGGATGTGTATACAAGCTGATACGGACCAATAGGAACAGCAAATATGACAACAGAAGAAGTGATGGTGACAGGATGCAACACTTGTGACGAAATATTAGTATGTTACAGGAATTAAGTACCAATTTACTGGTTTTTCAAATGTTGAGATAGAGTGTTGATCAACGGAACTTCGATGATGGATAGTTGTTTTACTATAAATTGGAAGAAAAATGTGAAATAAACCATTTATCTCACAGAAAACGAAGGTCCGCTTATCTGGATGGTGTGTATCTTGGTGTCGAAAGCAATTTACCACGACTCGGAATACTTCGTTGAAAATGACAACGAGACTAGTTGTACTCAAATAATTGGTGTCAGAGCCGATCGGGCAAATAGGTGTGGGCGTCATTCAGTGCAACAGTAACGAAAACTGTGAAATATGTGGTAACACATGTAGTCAGATTCATGGGGGCTGAGAGAGAGAGATAGAGCTGACAGAATAGTAAGCCTACTGACTTGTCCAGTCGAGGGAAGAAGTACTCAGCATTGGCAAATTGCCAGGTGCAATTTAAAACATAAAAGGTATAGAATTGAACTTTTCAAAAATCTTACCAGCTGACCTATTATCATATTATATTGCTGAAAAATTGGTGTATTTCTCAACGAAAATGTCAGTATTGTATTTGGCAATGATATTGAGATTTTGTGAGGCATGTATAATGCAAAGTACCGTATTTGTAGAATTGTGTAGTGTGTCTGATTTCGTTCACACGTTATTTACTAACGAACTCTGTGATTATCAATATATCCCAAATTTTAGATACTTTTATTTCTTCATTTCACCCTGTTTTCTGTCATATCTGAAAAGCGTGCCACCAGTTATGCACATTGCAGAGTTTTTCGATGAACATCTCTAAGATTGTGATCATTCTATATGTGCTTTTCTGCAAACAAATTGAATCAGATTTCGGCAAATTTACACCGCCCAGATGCATCTTTCTTCATTGTCTTGCGAGCGAAAATTTAATTCCTCAGGAACGTCAACTGAGTGCAAACTCGTTCCCAATTTTATACGTATAATTCGTAGCATACCTGGGTACGGCACTTGGCATCTTACGCTCTTATATTATTTCTTCTAAAAGCCAGTGAGCTCCCGATAAACAAGTCACTTTGGTTTATACCACCTTCTTCCGTCGGGATTTTATACAAAGTTGTTCATTGAAACATCATGATGGCACCGATTGTCAGACTGTGATCAGTAGGTTCGTTTTATGGAAGACTTTCACTGACTCAGATTTAAGCGTCTTAAACAAGGAGACCAGGCACAGAGATATAAGACTTGATGAAATTACCGGTGCGCCGCTCACTGTGTTTAGTGTTAGCGGGGCTGAGTTGCATCTAAAATCAATGTCACCAAAGATTAATATCCTCCGAGGTTTATTAATAATTATGTGTAATTGTCTGTTGTGGGAATGATTACAATAAACTTCGCTGTACATGACCTCGTTTCGACATGCCGGGGCACGCTGTGAACTAGTTTTGGATAGTGACGGGATTCGACTACATTTTTCAGTGGGTTATTTATCAATAACTACTTTGTCGGCAAAGCATAGTTAGTCGGTAGTCCGGTTTGATGAACTGAACAATTCGCCCGTATTACTCGGTTAACATTAGAATGAGGTTAGACTTTCACACTTACAGAATATGTTAGTACACTTTTCAATCCGAATTGAGTCATGTTTTCCGTCTGCTACAGGTTTTTATGACTGTTTCGGACACTCTGCCCAAACCTGCTGTTTGTGATGCATGATCAGTGGTCGAATAATTAGGTTAATTCGTCGAACAACGCATATAAAAACCACAGACCTTTGGTTTCGTAATTATTTGTGTTAAATACCTACAACTCAACTGGCAAAGAGTGAAAGTGCCACTGAAATGAGCCCGGAATCAATAAATGACCAATAGTCATGGTGAGCCAAGGCTAGGTTCCAGTTTTGTACGTAGACAATTCGTGGGAAGAGAGCAACAAGTGATGCGTATGATGTTCTTTCGTCCTAGTTTTGAGTCATCAGATAATTTGGATGCAAACTGAAGCGGTTGATCCTAAAACACCTTTGAGCTTGCTTCCCGGGGTCTGCAGTGATTCTACCCTTAATCTAACTCATTGCATCACTCCATCACTTTCCGGACGCACATTGTGGTAGTACAATGATTACGTGGATTTATCACTGAGTCCGTTACTATTTAGCATGAGTGTCCTAATAAGTCTAATAAGTACCAGTTCCATTTAGCACACTTGTCAAACTGTGCCTGGTCAACCTTTTGTACTTTATTCACTTATCAGGGCGTCTCTAGTTTCCAAGTAAATCCTCTAGTTTCATAGTAAGGTAATTTGAGGTTATATGCATCTTTTGTGGCTGTTATTGATGCTGTTTACATGCAGCTAATTCGCATTTTTAAAAAACCCTGACAGCTGTTATTCTTCTGTTATACGTCGTCCATCCATGTCTGGTTGGGGTTTTTAGAAAAATACATGATATGTACCGTTCATGAAGAAGCCTCACTGATGTCCTCTCAACGCTCACCAAAGTTTCCGGTTTGAGCCCCTTTATTCGTTTTGTGCCCAATTTCTTCCAATATTATTTTGCAGTTGTCTTCGTCACTATTGATCTCAGTTTTCGAAAACCATCTTTTTTCATTCGTCGTTTTCACCCTACTTTTATTTTTCACCCCTGCATCCATCTGTGGGTCGCTATATCCCGCGTATCAAACCTGGATCATTTTAAGTGAGAGTTCCGTTTGGACCACTTATAAATCAGCCTGCAGTGGCGACTCGTTGGACCATGATCTCTTGGCTTTCAGTGTCGACAAAGTAATCGCATCAAAATCCAAATATCAAATTTCAATTCATAGTTACTTTATCGTCCAACATAAAAATTCGCTTCCACACGCTTGAGACACTACGGCTGTGAGGTGCGAAGTCTATGCATTCTTTTTGGTTTATTGTCAACACGTTGAATTCACCACAAACATTCCTCATCGGAGTGTAGATCATACACCTTCTCTCAATCTTTTTTAACTCCTTTTCCTCTTTCTTCTTTGATATTATCCCCATTTGTCCATTTGGCTCACTGTACCACCGCATTGAATCAGTTTCTGTTGCATCTCATCGCTCACTTTCACCTTGGACCTCCAGAAGCACCTTATTCCTATTGTGATTAAGTCACCTGGGATGATGTTAGTGAATTTCTGCTGTCTTAGTCCTTAGTTGACTGACTGCCTTGTTCTGAAGCATCCACATCGTTTTTATTATTTGATGAGATAGTTATCCGAGGGAACGAGTAGGGGCGTGGCACCGTCATCTGAATGTTTAGAAAAAGAATCGCACCCTAACCTTCACACCAACTCACCAGCTAATTAAAATTCCGACGTACTGTGATCCGAATTAACCAATTATATTTGCACTCCATCCTGGGCAATCATTAACAACGACATATGTGTCCACGCTTTCTTTGCCTTGTGTCATATAAAGTGTTTATTTTTGGTTATAATTGAATGCAGTTTCCGCACTTTATTCGTGGTTACTTATCTTTTGAACCTGAAGGATCAATGGCTCACTGAGCGGGGATAACCCAGGGGTTTGAGTACCTACACAGCAAACGTCAGACCAGACATATTTAGTTCCGAAAGTCACCAGTCTGTCCTCTTGTACCGGAAGTGGACCCATCCCCTGGAAGGTGATATTCCTATATATGCTACTGGAGACTCTAGCAGTAGTTAGATTTTAACACCGACGAGAGAAATACACTGGGTTGTCCGCTTGAGATGATGATGGTCGATACCAAGAGTTGGTAATTAAAACTTCAGAAATGACTCACTTTACCGTAGACTGACCGCACAATGCTGACGACCTATGCCTACTGCGTCCCTAGTGGTAAATCGATCAATATGAACACGCCTATTTTATATAAACTGATGACGTTCGTCAGTTTTAAAGCAGCCTGCATGGAAAACCCAATTAGAATAACAGTTTACGTAGTATTCGCTCAGGGATACGTCATTTGTTGGCAAAGTACTTATCCATTACTCGTTTGTGGTTCATATTTGCATAGCCACATTGGTCTCCCGAATTTGTAAGAACCTAGCGGATCATATTCCATTGTAACAACCACTTAAGTCCATTAGATGCCGTGATTCATTACTTCCTATTCCTCAGTAGCTTCCCAACAGGAATAGGATACAATCATCGGGCTTCAAAATAAGGAAGTAAACAGTAAGTCACAGCTTTATTTCGACGGTTGCACAAATACATTTTTCACTTTTCCTGTTACGTAGTCAAATTTTCCTGCGTATGGACACTAATTAGACAGATCTGGTTCTCATGTGACTCGCTGTGAAAGAACGATACACCCCAAATGAGCAAGTGTATTGATCCGGTAATATCAGTGAGCCATCACCAGCAGCAGTGGGAGAAATACAGATTACGGTTATTGACGTTAGTAATTATTTCTAAATTCCAACAGGCCAATCGTCTGGTAGCAACTGTTGATTGAATAAAGTCATATGAATTTGCCTTTCGTTTTACGATAACATTCAGTGCACCATTTTAAATGCAATCACCTTGGCTGTAGTATGCATTACCAAAGACGCACCGGTATGTTTAGGAACAAATCGTAAAACCTAAAGTTACTGAATAATATTTCCAGGTATAATGATAATATTGAAGTAGGGGGTATGGTTTGGGGAACACACTGCAAGTTAGGCAAGATACAAGAAAGTAATAATACAAACCACTACGGTTTCATAGGTTGTGGCGCTTTTGATTGCTACTGCTCAGCCGTAACATCACCAGAAAATTGGAACGGCTATCAGCGTGATGAAGCATGTAGTGAACTGCAAAAAAACAGTATCAGTTCGATGAGTAAGTTATTTTAATACAGGAACTTCGCTTGTTATGAGTAGTCATATCATACTACCCGTAATCACTGGTTAAATAAGCTCGTGTAACTCACGTAGGTGCTTCAAATGCTCGAAATGGCCAAGAGCGTTGGTTTGACTTTTTGTTCCTTTTTTCCATGCTGTGGGTTGATCACTTAGTGGCGTTTATCTTATCGAGAATAATCTAGTCGTTGATAAATTGTATACTATTGTTTAGTCAAACCAACCACCAATCGGCCTAGAAGATAAACCTTTGTAGTATTTTTCGCTTGACTGTAATAACTTCATTCAAATGGCATATCTGACCGTCAAATAGACATAGATCATTCTATTTTGTGTTGGCGGAATGCACAATAAATGCAATAATTGTGTGTGATCATGTGCGGGTACGGTCTAACTCAGGGCTGTTCCTGACCGCATAGTTTAATAGTTCTCCGATCGTTACAGAGAAGTATATCAGATGACTTTGGTGAGTTTTGCGTAAAGTGGTGAATTCTGTTTGGTTTTACTGTTCCCCATCATTTTTGCCCGTCTTCATTTGCGAAAATTCCTTTTAGTAGTATCTCTATCCAGTGATATCTGCTGCTCCTAACTAATCGTTTCCTAAAAGGAGAGCACTTTACTTTGCGTAACAAAGCTTTGAATGAATTTGACGAGACCGAAAAGTTGTAGTCAACTGGTGGTAAAACAAGCAGTTCTACTGAACCAAGTAGTCGCCTAGATTTCTAAATGAAAACGTCACTTGGTTTTTCTAATTGAACCGTATCAGTAACATTACTGGATATAGAAAAACCTGGTATGTGTTTGGCAATAAGCACACTTATCGGATGTGAAATGACATTGTCTAACGTTTTACTGTCCACAATATATCCAATGAATATATATATATATATATATATATATATATACCAATAAATCAACCAGAGAGAAAGCTGTTCCAGCAGTGAAACGACTGGGAAGTTCGGTAGCAGATAATGTATGAGACTATTGGTTCAGTGTTGGTTATCAGCCTAAATCACACACGACACGGCAGTTCTGACTGAATAAAACTACTGAGTCCATCAACACCTATTCACAAACTTGTAGCTATACATAAACGTCCGACGCAAGACGCAGAATTATGTTCGCCATAACCAACCCCCAGACTGTCATTCGAAACACGGACGAATAGCGTTGGAGGTGCCATAACATGCCCCCGTTTATCGGTCTGTAACAGCCATCCTCAGCTGGATAAGATTTATTCATACGGCCAATAGGACTAAAAATCACTGCTATATCTCTTCATCCGGAATTATCATTTCCCCATATCAGCCAGTAGTGGTTCTTCTCGAAAACGCTCAATTCCTCACGGGGTACCGTTGTTTCGCCTTTCTCGGAATTCAGTCACGGAGTTCATTGAGTGGTATTCAAAACGGACAGTGATTTTCTTGGTGTTTGCATATGGCAAGTAGTGGATGCACAAATTCCAGTTACGTTTATTCTGATGTGATGCAGTAAATTAATTCCGCCGCTCCTAGAGAAGCAGTCACCTACAAACCACTAGTCGCAGATGTCCGAAGAGACTTCCAAAAATAATTTTCTCGACATGCCAGTTGCATGTTTCTCAAACTAGGAAATGACCACTCAAAGTAACATAAAAAAATGTATGAAGACTCTTCGGTCAGTGGTGAGGAAATCAAATAAGCCCAATCCATTAGGTGGCAGCTCTTGTTGTTTATCCAACATTTATAGGCCACATGAAATCTAGTTTAGTATTCTTTACTTCGTACTACCCACAATCATCACTACTGCTTCTTATTTTATTGGTCTCAGGAAACAGGCAGTTAACAATAAAGAATGATTGCTATTACTAATCCGGGCTACCACGTTTTAAGTAATACATCGTCCACAGTATATTTTTATGGGCATTCGTGTGGGAGACAACTATCCGCGAGATGATATCCGGAGTGGAAATATATCAAATTATTGACTGTATGTCTGTTTCATAGTATTATTTTGTTTGATGTACTTGAGTGCAATTTGTCCACCTCTTTCTTCAAGGGTGGTCTTCCACTGCACTTGCTGGAGAATCAACGGCTTGCAGATCATTCAGTATCAATGTCCAAATAAAAGCGTTGCCCAGGTTGTACTCTCCTGATTGTTACAGCGTCTTTCATTTGTTTCTCTGAAATACCGTTTTGCAGGCAACAGAGGGGATTTTCTTGGAAATAAACATCTCTATTTCCATTACCGTGTAAATCTGAGATTGTCAGCGAATATATTATTCCACATGTGGTACACTTCTACATGTCTTGCTTGATTGTGGAAAGGATTTACCAAATTTCATGTTACACGGTAGCAACGGGGTACCACGGAGTATCGTATCGTGTTTTGCTCCAAGTGTTAATTACGGTAGCCTCACTCAAACTCGAAAAAGCAAGGGTCAAAGCGGAGCATAAAGCAAATATCTATTTCAGATTTGTACAGCTCAAGAGTAGCTCCGACTCAAAGCCAGAAATGTTCATAAATATTTACCAATATAGCTTGATGATTTTGCTCTGAACTACAGCATGCAAAACATTCGCTGAATTGCAGAAGCAAACCAATTTCTAGCAAGGAGCTTAGAGTCTATTCGGAATTGAGAATCAGTATGATTCTCTTTCATTTAACGGCATATTTGATTTGTTTCAGTGTTTTAACAGTTGGCAATGAACAACCTGATATAATAAACTACCAATCACTCTGATATCACTGAAACCGAAGTCTAGATGGTTGTTGAAGTATTGCTCCCAGCACATTTCATTTGTCCCGGTTGTTTCATGAATCGCCGTGAGTTGGTCCACCTGAAAACACTAGTATGGGTGCTGATATTGTTAACGTCTAACTTACAATGTCCAAAACATCCATCCTCTTACCTTGTAACTGATGATTAGTTCAAAGCTTTCGATTTGTCTCTAATTTTAATTCAAGATGAAAATGGAACTTTCAGTTGTTGACTCGACATTATTTACCAAAAGTATACTAAATTGTTTACGAAGAGCCCAAATTGCATGGAACGTCTATCAATACTCCACTCCTCTTGGTTATATTATATTCCGCAGAACAAAACTAGCAAGAAGCGGCTTTATATTTGACCGCGGTTTGTGCTTCCTAAAAACAAACCGTATCAACGAGCAGCGCCAATTTTTGCTTTTCTAAAATAAACTGAACTTTACTTCATAGTTTAGCTACTAATGTCGGTCTATTTAGGTGGAACATGGACAATGAGAAGTCCAACCCACTGAATTGCACACTGTTCTCTAGCCACCTAATAGCTCCAGGTGTGGGAATTACCTGGCTTCAAATTATCTAGTTGTATTAGCTTAGAACAGACAGTTTATATAAGATGCAAACTAGTTGGTCCAATGAAGCATCCGGCGAACTCCCTTCTGATTGCTTAGTTGGGGATAGGACCAACCAACATTTGAAGGTAATTCATTATCGTCCTCTCAATTCATTGTCCATTAGTTCGTGATTTCGTTCGGTCAGCCCTTGACCTAGATTATGAAGATGCGCTTATAGCTAACAAAACTCGGCTGTCAAGTGGAGATTATTCAGCCGATACACCCACCTCTTTTCTTTATCATTGAATGCGGGATATGTTGACTCTTCCACGTTCATTTACGGGTTCGCCGTTCTGTGAAACACTCGAAGTTCGTTTTGGTACAAATCTGCTTTCTTGAATTATTGCGTTGTCCAGCTGGGCTGTGGACACCAGGTTTCCATGAATCCGTTGGCCACATAGCGATTTCCATTGACGGGATCTTCCTGGAACTTCCTCTACACATAATTCCTCTTCCTCGTTCAGTTCGGATAGGTCCTTTGCTCATATCGCGCGTTACGCCACAGCTGAGGGAGGAGTAAAGGGTTGTGGATGATTTGATGGCTTCACATCCCGTGGAATACAACTGCTCCGTTCTTTTTCAACAATATCAGAATTCTCTGCGTCTGTGTCGGTAATATCATTTTCCACGAGGGCATTTGTCGTATCACACTTCGGGTGTGAACCATCAGTATTCGGACTGATGGCATCCTCCGTTTCATTCACCTGGCTCAAGAAATAGTGTTCCGTTCTATGCAGCACTTTCCTAAATTCTCCGTGGTGCTCAATCTTATCAAAAGTAAGGGCAGACAAAACCCATCTGGCCTCATCCTCCAGTGGGTACCGAAAAATGGCTATGTGATTTTCTATCATTTCCAAGAAAAAACCACGTGTGAACTGCTAAATCTTGAAAATTTGCTTTCAAGAAATCCATCAGACGCTTAGAAGACTTCCACCGATTAAGTTCCGCGGTGCCGGATATGGCAAAGCAAATACTTTTGATATAATTATTGTCAAACGGTTGCGGCATTATTCACGTTCCTCTGACAATGAGTTCTATAACATCTCCCTAGCTACAGCAACTAGAATCATCTGCATGCGAACCATTTAGCTCTATCACTCTACAGAAGATAGATTATGTAAAATGCAATAGACATTGTTTTTTATCACTGCATCACAAATCCACTGGTCCCAGCTGGCATCGGAAATATCTCTTAGTCGGTGGTTTAACCAGCTAATACTTGGCAGCAATTAGTTCTCATCTTATCGATCGAGTGTACTTTCGTTCACGACTTCGTTCGTTCAAACCTTCAACTTGATTTCGGATAGACGCTGATGGGTTTACTACTAACGAGACTTGGCTGTCTATTAAAATGAGTCAGTACATCCCCTCATACTCAGTTTGCTTTTATTGTTATTAATTTCTTGAGATCGTGGTTAGACATTCTCGCACCGAGGAGAAGTCAGTAGACCATTCAACTCTCTCGGAGTTGCTTTTCCTACCGAGCATTTTTCCATGGACCTATCGTGGATGGTCTTGCTACACCTGATGTTAGCTGTGTATGAACGGGGATAGATTATCTAGGTTAACTCGTCAAACAAAGCATTTCAATCTCACCGATGATTTGCTCCTCACTCATCTGCGTAAAAGATCTACAGATCCATTTTCAAGAACCGTACTATAAACTCCAGGGAAAGCACATAATCCAGATTTGATCAGTGGACTAATTGATCGAGGTCGATGACTGCAATTTTGCATGATAATCAATAGTTCCAAGAGAAGAATGAATAATGCGCTTGATGCTCCTTACTGCTAACATGTCGCTATCGAGCGAGTGGTCCTCGAATTCTTTGAGGATTTTTGAGCTTTCGATTGACACCGTCAGGGCCCGCTAATGTGTACCATTCTGTCGCTCATCGGGCATTATCCTAGCAGTAAAGAGTTTCGTATATAAACTTTCGCTAAATATCCGTCATTTTTATCCTGTGAAGGAATATGCACTTTTCTTCACAGCTCGTATCACGTCGCGACAGTTCGATCTGTTATGATTCAACTGCATGTGGAATAAAGATCCGAATTTATTTTTCCGGGTGGTCTTCTAATTCCGAGTATGGGGTTATTGCATGTTTCGTACTCCACTGTCTGCCCTCGATGCCTTGCATTCGCAACTGAGGTTGTATTTTTCTTAGACAATATGAAAATTTGTTCCCATCACTTTCTTCCATGTATGAATATGTCCACGTCAAATCCATATAAGGTGACACTGATACGGCTGGCCGGTGTAACATTTTCTTTTCTGCTCAATTATTTCAGTCCAATTATCAGCTGTTCTTTTACCATCCTGACAACGATTCCTGAATACAATTGATGCAATTAAACTGTGATATTGATTTGGTACCCTGGGTCAGTCAATAAATGGGAAACCGACTTGTATTGATCTCATTCGGTGACCTTCCGCTTACTGAGCACACGCTCGATAAACTCAAGTACTGCCATAGCATCAACTAGTAGTCAGTAAAATATCCAGCAGCAATGTTTGAAATTCGAATATATTAAACTTATGCTGAACACGACGGCGGTCATAAAAATGTGTGTAGTGTGCACATGAACTACTTTCGGCAAACGATATACCATCCGTCAACATAACGTGCCCAATATGTAAAGCTTTGGACCATAATGAGTGTTTTCCAATCTAAACTGTGTCAAAAACCCCTAAAGACGTACAGTTTCCACAGGTAAGGTATTTTGGAGAACAGAGTTTGACGAACAAGCTCGTTTTCAGTGATTCATAAACATGCCATTACAGCACATTATATTACGAAAAGTCAAAGGGTATTCTGAGCGGATAGCAGTAACAGAAATTCGTTCTCACGCATCAGTCTTATAAAACATGAATAGTATTTAAACTTTACAACAGATCATGGAATATCTGCATCAGAGGTATTATACGAAATACGGCATGGATAAAACAAACAAGTTCGAACAACAAAGCTATTCCATAAAAGCATCAAACGACACCGAATCCAAGATAAGTTGTGCGTAAACTTCTTCAACTTTCACAAACGGCCACACGTTTTCCAAAATCAGTCGCATCTATTGCACACAATCCAAGATGAACATTTCAGTAATTACTCGGAATGTCTGAAAATTGCATTGTACAAACTTATCTAATAATTCGTCATTTCACACATATCACCAGAAAAGTAACTGAGCCCCAGCAGATCAAATCATAGCTCACATGTTTCAAAACTCAGTTTATGAATTTACAAAAACGTGTACCTTAGACAAAACAATTCCGAATACGTCCCACACGTACTCACATTCCGATGAGATCGCATGACTGTGATCAACCATTGTAATTTCACCCCTTGAGTAGACGGAGAATGTCAGTTCTGGGAAGAGTAATTGTATAATCAGGTGCACATATACCAGACAAGTTAGCACATGTGATATTCCGTTGGATGAGGTCAGTCAGCTGCGCTATCTCGTAATGGGTTTGAACCAGTTTAGTCCCTAATTTCGGCATATATAATGCACCTGATGATCAAGAGGCAAATGTATGGCGACAATGTTTGGACACATTCTCATTTCAGTTAGTCTGACGATTGTGCTGATCAGAGGTAAGTGCAACATTGCCCCAAGTTCATCAAGATTTTATTTCGCTGTGAATGAATTTCTCCAAGTGGTCATTTGTCATATCTCTTTTCTGCAGGATCACCAATTACAAGCACAAATGAGCAGATTCGATCAGTTGTGTACAAATGCATGAAGACGTTTCCGAATTGTCAGTTCAATCAAAGTAAGCTCATGTGAACCGACCACACCATATGGACTGTGCAAGTAGTGATCAGAACAAACCAATCGAGATGATGACGATGGAAGTTCACAGTCTAAATGTTCATGATGATGTTGTTGTGAGCGGTGAATATTTCGAATGAATATTCAAAATATTACAATCAATTTGATTGTAAAATTGCCTTGAGGGAGGTTACTCTTGGTAATCGAAAAGTTGGCTTAATAAGTCTACCAACAGCGCTGTTATTAATATTATAACCTTCGCAATAATATTCAAAATGCTTTGACTCTTTTAATCTCCCTATCTGTCGGAAGATATCACTGACGTTTTCAAACAGCCGCAAGTAAGTGTTTATTTGCAAACCCCTCATTAGTCCAATGGTTACTGCAAATACGCAATTTTGCTGTCATGTTTCAACAAATGAGCATCTGGGCAATAAAATTATATACATTACAAAACCAGACACAATAAATCCAGAAGTTATGGAAGATGCTCTTTTTTAGGTAATGGCATTGCTCAATGACGGAGCGAACGACTTCAATTCATTTTGTCATTTTCTTTCTGAAAGATGTAAGTGTAACGTATAGCACAATAATTAGTCCATATCAGAATACATATATATGGCATTTATTGAATAGAGCGATTGTCTCTGGTCGACGAATGATTGGTGGTTTGCCTGATTATCTGAATACTGAAAAGCTTGATCATAAAATTCCGTGGATTAATTTCCATTCTATTTTGCGAAAGCTTCTGTGTCGAGTCCCGTTTTTCTCACCATAGTTTAGAAAAGCACGTAGTTTTGTTCTCTATGCTCTGTTCACTTCCGTCCCTCCAATTCATCCTATTTTGTACTTGTCTGTTCCTTTGCTTTCAGGTGCAGGTGTGACGGATACCCAGCGTGTGGACAAACGGTACATGCGCATGCTTCGACTAGGTTAATCAGTCATAGTAATACGTGCATATCGATTGCATGGAATTTCCTCGTATCTTTTGCTCATTTAGTGGTAATTTGAATAAAAAGTAGCCCACATAAATATACGACTCTACTTGGCAACAAATATATTTCCTGTTTTTGAAGGGATACGGAAACGGAACCTGGATATGTATGTTGAATTATCTAATTTCGAGACTCGTAGAGAATAGAACAATCGTACGGGCTTCTGTGTCATTTTGAAAAGATGTTTCAATTGATGTGTTGTTGTATCTCATCAATCTTGGTTTACCTGGGTTCAGAGTTGCACCGAATAATTTATTCTGATCATTACAATGTTCGGTTAACAACCGGTGCTTCAAAAAGAATGACCCATTTATCGTGACTTCTTTCCCTATCTCTGTAGATTCGAATGATCCATTTATCCATCCACTTTGAAAAATAGGGAAATGTGCGGTCCCTAAAACATACATATCTGTCGAGCGTCTTCGACACTAACAAACACTCACGAATGTGAAATACGAAATGTGCTTGAATGTGGCCTGCGGGGAAGCAGCTGTTCCTCCACTTATAATGTTTCTTCGGAAAGTGAATGAAGCTTTTGAATGCGAAGTACTGTTGGCTGAGTTTTGATGGTGAGCTTCGTTTAGGATACGTAACTGGACACTCTGACTATGTGCACCGTTTAAAATCCAATTCTGGAAATCTGCTTGCAAACGTTCACAGCATCCTTAGTTTTCTGAGTGATTGTAAGATACATTTGTTTATCTTCAAATAAATTGGACCCATTTTTCTTTGAATCAGTAATACAATATTGGAGGAAGTATAGTATCCACTGAATGTTTGATTTTGCATCGGCTGGTTAATAAAACCATGAAAAACTGGAGTCACCAGGAATGCAGTTCAACAGTATATCATCATTACTGCACACATTTCAATCAATGTATATTCGCTGGTTCAGATGCCTTCCCCGAGGATATCCTTGCAGAAGGTCAGGAGACTTGTCACAATCGCATTGAAAATACATAATTCGCTGAAACATTCAAGCCAACCAAAATTACTTAGTGCATTCTGGGTAAAACTGTCTAGTACCCCAATGTGTTCATGGATGAATTTTGAAAAAAGGAATAAAAATTTGGGGATGGGGTCATTTGTTGTTAAGAAGAATTGTGCAGAACACGGATGTTTCATAATAACAGATGACTCACATTTAATCCATAATGATTCTCGTGGAATAATTCATTCACCAGTGTCTGGTAATAACAATATTTATCGTAATGATAGGAAATTACTGAAGTATATGAATATTTCATGCAGTGTTCACACAGAGGTAGGATGGCATAGCTTCCTGAATTGTTCTGCCAACACTTTCACATGTACCGCACTGCGAAATAATGTCAGAGCTAACATTGAAGTTCCTATGAAAGTTGCCTCCTCCCGTCTTTTGCGAATACTAGCTGCGTGTGGGATTTCTGTGAGAAGGAGAATCCTTGGCACTGAAGTTCAAGTGGTCGGTAGTGATTATCGGCTCGCCATTTGAACCGTTTATCCTCCTTTGGCTTTCCATAGAGGCAGCCACTGTAGTTCTCTTTGTCTTGTCCTCGAAGTAAAGAATGATAACAGATAGTATAAAAATGTGTATAAGAAAAGGTTAAACCCGTGGTGAAAAGAATAAATTCAACCAGGATGCTCTGCAAAAGTCGGTAAACACGAGGCGAACCTGTGCGTAGGATATTCTTTAGTACGGATATCCTGGCATAATCATACTCACAAACTTGAATCTGCCAGATGAACCTGGTAATAAGATGAGCAACATGACTATCTGGACCAGACAGCTGAATAAATGCTCCGCGAAGTATTACCATCTCATCTTAGCAAAGCCAAAAATTAAAAGCACATGCAACTCACTTGTGTTGCATAATTATTGGGAAACAAGCACGAAAGTGTCTAATTGGACGAGATGAAAGAAGAGTTTGGACTCAGAGACTTGCAAGTTATAATGCAGCTGATAGATAGGACGAAAACGGGTTCCCCTTCAAGCAGTAGCTGAAAATATCACTAGTCAATCAATTAGAAGGAATTCCACCCGATACAATTTTGAACCAATTATTTAGTGTAGTGGCAGTTGTTGAAAGTGAATATTTTCTTCCAAGTGGGGAACCGTTTTCTGTGTGACTGTTCTTGTTGTTTGTCGATCGTAGCTTATGAACTTTCACCCAAAAGCCCGAAGATGTGTTGTTTCTCTTATGCTTCGTCAATGCATGTCATGTCTACTATTGAGATGGCCGGCAATCTGAACTGACATGGAGGCCGTCACATGATAACAATGTGTATAAATTCACAATCGCTGTCAATTGAGAGTGGTTCCAAATGGTTAACTTTCGCGTACAAACCTAAAGTCTGAACAATATAAATTATATTTCAGCGAAAACATTAGTTTGACTTTGTAGATCTTGTAGAAGCCCACATAACGGAGATATTTGGATTCAAACAAATATCATTCTACCAAAATATATAGTTCGTATGAAGGGTGTTACTTGCTTCTGCAAATTTTTAATAATACGAATTCCATGGAGCTTGGGAATCTTCCGGTCATAAATAGCACGACATCAAATCCAAGGGAAGTTTTAAGTCGATCCTGATATAATTTAGTTAGACTCCATATGAAGGACATAATGCTACTCCTGAAGCGGCATGAATCAGGAAAAAGAAACTGGTTTTTACAAGAACGCGTAATTTACCCGCAGTAATGAAGTCAAAGAAATTGCCAAGGTCAATAGATTGAACACCATTTCTGAAAACAACAAGATGAACAAATTATTCGATATAAAGCCCAATCAATTTGTCGAGGATATATACGGTATCAGACTGAAGATGTTGATCAACAACTGGATTGATTGTACAATAGATGGCAGAGTAAACGAATGCTATCCTCGAATTTAGTCTTCGTGGTATGTAATTTTTTCGTCTAAATCATTTTTAGAATTAAGGCCGGGGTTTGTTTTGAACATGGTGAGTGGAAAGCTCAGTGAGTCATACGACACTGATTGACAATGAGTAAAATAGTAGTTGCGTAATTGGAGACATCCGTCAATCCTGCCACAGTGATTCTTCGATCTATATAAAGTACTTGGAAATGATACTTGCATATTTTTTCTATAACGGCTACCAACAGTCAATAACGGGATCGTTTCCAAAACCCATAGATTTTCTGACGTGATTAGACGGTGTTTTGACTCTGTTTAGTTGTTCTGTATTTTGGATCAAATTTCGTGGAATACCTCATTTTTAGCTCGTGAATACAATGAAATCAGGGAAGATAAAGTTGTGCAAAACCATGTCAATATGTCCATTTACAGGCATATTTCAGACGTCACTAGCGATAGGGCACGATCTACTGCTTGTGGGAATGCGTGGTATAAATGTTAACAGAAATGGGTTCAGCCACAAATAACCAGTCATCCTTTAATCGCGTGATGTAGGTATTTGGAAAAACCGCAATACGCAATGAAGTAGTGTAAAACCAGATAAAGTATCGTAGTAGTGAGATAAAGCACAGCGTTTTCCCCATTACCCTGTTCACCGCAGGTGTTTCAGTTGTTGTTATGATTGCACCGGCGAAACATCACTACATATTCGGTCGAATGTCGTTCGATATGCGCAAGCTGATTTTCCTGAAAATGTCGATATTGTTGGATTTTACAAATCCTTGCATGGAACACCCAGGTCAAGTCATAATTTAATGAGCAAACGCTCCGTGGTATTGTAATGAAGAAGGCAAGACGGGCGAGGAAATCACTATTTGGGGGCGGCAAAACATGTACAGTCATTTATGTAGTCGTTTTTTCGAACCGCTCTTCATTGACACTGAGCAGCTGGCTGCCTGAGCATTTCTGCTGCATTTTGATTACCTGCGACTAGTTTGATTCTCTTGCGCACCATTTCTGTTTGGCTGGTCCATTTGCTCCGGTTGAGGTCTTGATGGTTGGTCCCTCATATCGGTTATCGTGTTGGTTGCCTGAGATTCCCCTAGTTCGTATGCATTTTTGTCTGCTTTGGGAAACTCACGGTACATTCGCCGTCTGTTTTTTGATTAGTGGTTGTCCGTCGGTTGATCCGATCGGTTTTATGTTGTCATTATTCTGTTACTCCAGAATTCGCCACTACAGTATATCGTTCGTTAGCTCTCTGACTATCGGTAACCTGGAAAGGAATAAATGGCATATATACACGTACTTTTCTCGAATCTAGGTGAGTTCAGCCAATCTGATTTCATCGCGAAAACGCCTTAACTTTAACCACCTTTGGAGCTACTGACTGCTACTTCTCAGCAGCAACATAACCCGGAAATTGTACCAATAACCAGCTCGAGGAACACGCGACAGGACTTCAAAGAATAGTATCAGTTAGTTGACTAAGTAGTTGCATTGCAGGATCCTTACCGTTCATGATGTATTCTCATATGTTGATGCATACAAACTCTGGTTGGATGGCACTCGTAGACCATATCGTGTAAGACTGAAACGAGGTGAATTGTCAAATGCACCGGTCCGTCGTTTATGACATCACGCTTCCAATTACCGCATTGACCACGTTATGACACCAGTTCAAACAAGGTTGATGTCGGATTCGATAAATGTTGTATTAATCACTATACAAATCAAGTTGGCCAGTACGATGGGTTAAAACAGTTTACTAGCTACCAGTTAATCTATCATGATATGATTATGGGCGTTCGTTCAGGACTATATGTGGATGTGTCAATATTTGTCTAGTGAATTTCATTGCAACGGCTGGTGCCATGTATACGCCAAAAAAACATTTCACCTCTGAGTTCTTTCAGTACGGAAGAATACATTGGCCATAATAGCATTTAGTTCACGGACAACTCAACAATTTATGGTTATTTTTTATCCCAGATTTTTCTGGTTTTGTTGTCTGTTTTTTCTTCTTATATGGACCCCATCTAGGATGCATCAAGGCGTTATAACACCAATATTTATCTGTCCGTAGCCGATGTTCCGAAAAGATATCCACCAACGTTCAAATGCCTTGTAAACTTGGATTATTTTGGACTGCTGCCTACAAATCGCGGACTATCTGCATCACTGGTGAAAAACGAAGAAAAAGGATGGTTAGAATAGACTAGCTTTAACTCGGTGGTTATTCGGCAAAATGCATCGAAACACACCATAATCAAAGCAACGCGTGAAAATATAATGGTTTTGACTTCCCCACCGTTCACAAACGGCCACACGTTTTCCAAAATCAGTCGCATCTATTGCACACAATCCAAGATGAACATTTCAGTAATTACTCGGAATGTCTGAAAATTGCATTGTACAAACTTATCTAATAATTCGTCATTTCACAAATATCACCAGAAAAGTAACTGAGCCCCAGCAGATCAAATCATAGCTCACATGTTTCAAGACTCTGTTTATGAATTTACAAAAACGTGTACCTTAGACAAAACAATTCCGAATACGTCCCACACGTACTCACATTCCGATGAGATCGCATGACTGTGATCAACCATTGTAATTTCACCCCTTGAGTAGACGGAGAATGTCAGTTCTGGGAAGAGTAATTGTATAATCAGGTGCAAATATGCCAGATAAGTTGGCACGTGTGATATTCCGTTGGATGAGGTCAGTCAGCTGCGCTGTCTCGTAATGGGTTTGAACCAGTTTAGTCCCTAATTTCGGCATATATAATGCACCTGATGATCAAGAGGCAAATGTATGGTGACAATGTTTGGACACATTCTCATTTCAGTTAGTCTGACGATTGTGCTGATCAGAGGTAAGTGCAACATTGCCCCAAGTTCATCAAGATTTATTTCGCTGTGAATGAATTTCTCCAAGTGGTCATTTGTCATATCTCTTTTCTGCAGGATCACCAATTACAAGCACAAATGAGCAGATTCGATCAGTTGTGTACAAATGCATGAAGACGTTTCCGAATTGTCAGTTCAATCAAAGTAAGCACATGTAAACCGACCATACCATATGGACCGTGCAAGTAGTGATCAGAACAAACCAATCGAGATGATGACGATGGAAGTTCACAGTCTAAATGTTCATGATGATGTTGTTGTGAGCGATGGATATTTCAAATGAATATTCAAAATACTACAATAAATTTGATTGTAAAATTGCCTTGAGGGAGGTTACTCACGATAATCGAAAAATTGGCTTAATGAGTCTACCAACAGCGCTGTTATTACCATGATAACCTTCGCAATAATATTCAAAATACTTTGACTCTTTTAATCTCCCTATCTGTCGGAAGATATCACTGACGTTTTCAAACAGCCGCAAGTAAGTGTTTATTTGCAAACCCCTCATTAGTCCAATGGTTATTGCAAATACGCAATTTTGCTGTCATGTTTCAACAAATGAGCATCTGAGCAATAAAATTATATACATTACAAAACCAGACACAATAAATCCAGAAGTTATGGAAGATGCTCTTTTTTAGGTAATGACATTGCTCAATGACGGAGCGAACGACTTCAATTCATTTTGTCATTTTCTTTCTGAAAGATGTAAGTGTAACGTATAGCACAATAATTAGTCCATGTCAGAATACATATATATGGCATTTATTGAATAGAGCGATTGTCCTTGTTCGACAATGATTGATTGTTTGCCTGATTATCTGAATACTGAAAAGCTTGATCATAAAATTCCGTGGATTAATTTCCATTCTATTTTGCGAAAGCTTCTGTGTCGAGTCCCGTTTTTCTCACCATAGTTTAGAAAAGCACGTAGTTTTGTTCTCTATGCTCTGTTCACTTCCGTCCCTCCAATTCATCCTATTTTGTACTTGTCTGTTCCTTTGCTTTCAGGTGCAGGTGTGACGGATACCCAGCGTGTGGACAAACGGTACATGCGCATGCTTCGACTAGGTTAATCAGTCATAGTAATACGTGCATATCGATTGCATGGAATTTCCTCGTATCTTTTGCTCATTTAGTGGTAATTTGAATAAAAAGTAGCCCACATAAATATACGACTCTACTTGGCAACAAATATATTTCCTGTTTTTGAAGGGATACGGAAACGGAACCTGGATATGTATGTTGAATTATCTAATTTCGAGACTCGTAGAGAATAGAACAATCGTACGGGCTTCTGTGTCATTTTGAAAAGATGTTTCAATTGATGTGTTGTTGCGTCTCATCAATTTTGGTTTACCTGGGCTCAGAGTTGCACCGAATAATTTATTCTCATCACTACAATGTTCGGTTACCAAATGATCAGTGGATTTATTTATTTTGAGGGAATAAAAGATGAGTAATAATATACAAATCAGGTAACATTTCAGAAATATTGTAACCAGAAGTGAACATATCCCAACTAAAATTAGACGACTGGATAACCAACGTCATGCAAGTAAAAATAACTAATATGATTCTACAAGAATTAAGCTGGTTTGCTGTCAGTCAGTCTTTTGAAGTTACGTTTTGTGCCTGATTGTGGAAGAAGTACATACTGTACACCAGATAGAATCACAAAACTGTGAATTGCCCATGATAACTCTTGATGACGATTACTTTCATATTCAATGGAACTGCACGACACATCAGGTAGCTGATGAAGGCTATGACCCTAAGTGTCTCAGTCACTTTGGTGAGTTTCAATAATGTAATATTGAGATGTCTGGTATACAGTAAAATCCATCAATAGATGAAAATCACAGGGAAGTTCAAAGTAACCCTAAGGGCGATTTGGGTTTTTAGAACTCATGTTGACATTACAATGACTAGTGCAAGTAGCCTTCACAATTCAGCCCCAATGACAAAAAATGAATATGCAGAACGAGTGAGCTGCTGTTTGAAATAGAGTAAGGGAGAAACCAGCCGTTCGTGAACTTTGGAACGATGGTTAGACAATTGTGAATCAAAAAATGATAATTGTGAGTTCTGGGATGGTTATGAACGGTCTCAACGATATTAACAATACACGATAAAGCTACTTTCAGTGTTTTTTAATACGACTGTGCATGAGAACACTGGACAGGTTATACCCCATTGCCACAAAGCGTCACTGGACTATTCATGGTAACCGGCAACCAGACTGTGAGTCTTGGAGTGGAGAACCATAAAAAGGCCCAATAGGTCAGGTGTAGTAACGACCAGGAAGGCAATGGAATACTGTCTGTATTGACGAAAAGCACTTCCCGATCCGCTAATAAATACATAATAAACCATCATTCCTTGAAGGTCTAACCGGAATAATTCAGATACTGAGAAACCCTGACAAACCTCATGTTCGTTTTGCTTTTTAATGAGTGAGCCACGTATTCAATTCCGGTACCTTTATAAAACATGCCGTAAAAGATTGTTTGCAGATAAAATGATTTTTATTATAAATCAGACATCAGTTACGGTTTTATCCTCTTCTTTGATCCACAGTATAATTTCAGTTGTTCCTCTGGAAAAGGGGAAATAGGGCAATTTTTTTATATCGCCATTGGGTAGAGCGAACGAGGTCGTTTTTTTAAATTTTGGGCATTCTTTGGTAAACTAAATATAGCAACGACAGCTGTGGTTCACATTCGAAATGTCCACTGCTTCAAGTTGCACTAACAACGCAGTGCATCCCATTTCGAACATAGAACACTACAAAAATTTGCCAATCAGAGTCTCAATACGTTTTCCGTCCTTTTTTGTACTGGATATGCTTGAAACTAAAGATATTTCACAGCTTGGTTTCTCGCTATTGTCGCAAAACAGATTAACAAATCCCGGCTTTTCAAAGGCAAGATTTACTTAGGTGGGAGTGTGGAGTAACGGGAAGTAAAACGGTTTCTGGTGAAAAATGAGGTATCCGAAGTTCTAGACGTATTATTTTTGTATTTTTACTGGCTGGATTTTTATGTTCCAGTGTTACGCCTTCCTTGTCCGTTGACTGGAACGTAAGGTTATCTTCATATTTGAGCCATGGGGATCCCTGCAAGAAATTTCACTAGAGTTGATTGGTTGAACGAGAGTACGATTGTTGGTCGCAGCATAATCATCCCAGTTGCATTGAGCGCATCACGATTCAACAATCACGGTTTTGTACAAATTTGACAAGAAACGGAAAGACAAGGTGATACCAGTATCAGAAATACACTGACATCCATAGAAACACCAGGTGCGAAAATTGGTGCCATATTTGTAAAAACCTTCGTTGGTACGCCGTCACTGAAACACAAGCTTTTGGAAGAATACTTGATACTGCTTCTGTGTATAAAATTTACCAAAACTGCAAACTCTACTTTACTGACTATACAGTGATAATATCTCCGACACCTTGTTGAATAAAATGAACGCAATCTCACGAAACTAATTCTAATTCTCCTATGATCTTTTCATTGATGGACTACTATATAACTCTTTTGGGTTTTCGGTGACTTGATTATTATTATCGAGGCATATGATTCTGTATATATAAGTAAATGCTGGTTCCAAGCGCTGTAGTCCACTTTTCAAAATCAGTTACATATCAAGTGGGAAATCTAACCATCCAGATCAAAGCATAGGAAAAAGTATAGACACATGTATGAGCTCAATTAATATTATTCACGATATTCTGTTTATGAGTAGTCTCAGTTACAACACGGAAAACCCAGTTGACTAGCACCTAATATACTGGACAAGTTTCATCAATTCCTAGTCACAACATCGATTCACAAAGCTTAGTGAAATTGACAATAAAGTTCTTAGGAAGTAACCACAACTTGTAGTTTGATCGTCTTTAATTTGGTTCCTTGTATCTAGTTGTTCTGTACAGGCCAGCATTGTTTCAGCTTTATAAACCTAGAACCTATGAAATCAAATTGGAATATGAAAGAAAGAGTGGTCCAGAACTATGCCATTGTTCACTCGACCCTGGTGGTTACCAGGCAAATATTATTCAGCGAAAGCTTCCAAACTTCGTATGTCACTATTAGGGCTAGCGACAATATTAGCTTCTGAAATCTATAATCATACTGAAGAACGGGCCTGAACGAATAGTGGTCAGTATGAGACTGAATGGTTAAAAGAACTTGTCTCGGTCCTTCTAAAATCAAAATTGTTCTCCAATCGTTCGATCTACAGAGGGTTATTTTTATATGTCTGTGTTGAACGGGGTAAGAATAAGTGCAAACCATCGATCTGCACTCACTTGTCTCGATAAACAAGAAGAGCCTCATTCAGAACTGTTTGAGGTCAACAGAACTGCAACCCAAAAAGTCTACTTCCAACTGAATTGTACCGATATTGATCATACTGTGAGAAAAAACGTTTACTTTCTCATATTCAAGTACATTTTGGTCAATGATATTTTCCGAGAAACAATAATTACTACGAGTGGTTAGTAAAAATAAAATGCGTTCACATGCACTTTGGACACCGTTGTTCTCTTGGTCGAATATTCTCAATATTGCAATACTGCAACTTTTGGTACATGTTCTACTCACGCGGTTCATATTGCCTCATATTCTTCTGTTTTTCCCTAAGAATATTTGTATTTTTTGCACCCAACGTTTGCATATATGTTTCGTTTAGACCATGAAATCTGGCCATTCTTTTGAGGCTCATATATTCTTTGTTTGAATGAAGCCTGTGATGCTTCTCTATTTTAAGCCACAGCCTTCGGTTACGCTTTTGAACTCACAAAATAATAAACGCGAGCGCGGAACTTGTTCTCGTTTGCATACTGATTGCCTTTAACTGCTTCCTGTGAAATTGCCTGCAACCTTCTCCGCCAATTTTCATTACCCGATACTGAGTGATTTGTTTGGCTGTAGTAAAATTATTATGGATTCTCTCCCTTAATCAGTTGCTGCTGTGGTGTATTGCTGTTTTTTTTCAAATGAATCCACCATAAGGACGTCAAGAAACCTGAAGGTGAAATTCATGTCTTCATTGAAGGAATCTGCTCAGCCAAACCAGAGTACATAAAGTTTACACTCCATTCATTTCGAAGATCTTAGACATTACCCCATTGCCTGGAAAAGAAGGTAAGCAAACAGGTAACTACATAGGTGAATAAGTGAGTCTACAAACTTCGTGGACGCCTTCTAGGACTTGGTTATATAATGGTCTAATAAAGCGACAGCATCCATAGTGGACCTTTCTGGCTGATGAGCCAACAGAGGGGGACTGTTGGAAGATTTCATAGAGCAGTTCAAAAGTTTGAGAATGATGAGGTCTTTAAGTTTGTGACTAGTTGAAATAAGAAAATTACGACGAATTCGTCTATCCACGAAATTAAAATTGCAAGTTTTGGGTATCCGAAAATCAGTGATTGGTCCCCAGGACAATCCTTTTTAAAAGAGGAGTGAATACAACGGTCGAAGCAAGATAATCTTGCCTTGAATATGATGACCCTAAGCCATCAATAACTGAGATTAGTTTAGAAGTATGACGGATTCTAAGCATTCATTCTTTGAGAAATTGGGTATTGCCACGCCACCTCCTGGAATAACTGCAATTGGATCGGTAGATAAATGCACCTTTCGTAAAACCAAAGTCCAAAAAACAGTTCATTTATTTGGTTTTCTTCCCCAGAAATATCTATTACTTTGCCACAGTCTGTTACCATTGTAGCCACATAACAGATGAATAGCACGCAGTGTGCCAGTGTTTTTGACTACTTCCATCGTTACCAGAGGACTATCTTTCTTTTGTGTTTTTCCCCGGGCTTCGTGGAAAGTATTGTACCGTTTTCATAACGATTTCAGCACAAGTTAAAAATTGAATTAGGATTCTCTACGTAACGTCGAACACTAGTGCTCAGTGAAGATTTGAAGGGAAACCAGATAATGTGCAGAAAATGGAGCTTTGAAGGAGACCATTTTTTGTCATAAGAAAACATTTTGGAGGTTGATTTTGATTTGGCACGCAGTTCCAAGGAGAATAATTTACGATGACTGGTGATTATGCTGTCTAAAACAGACATTTCTTTGACTAGAGGGAAGCAAAGATCAGTCAGAGCAGCAGTTGTAAGTGTTTTTGGTAAAGCATAAATACAATTACCTATGACAGTGTTCGAATTTGAATATAATAAAGGGAGAAATGAAGACAAAAAGGCGTGTGTCAGAATGACGGAACCGTGCAGTGACTTCTATTTGGTACGTGATAAGATGAAACTCTTATGCCGAGGATATTTATATGACAGTGAATAATTATACGATCAATACCGTTTATCGAATGGGCGTGAATACCTCCCGACCTGCCGTTCTGGGTGGATTTGACTTAATTAACCATCTTGTATTCAGTTTCTTCTTCGAGGAATTCCTTTCCTGTCCGGTGTAACTTGAAGCATCTTATGAACACGAGTGAGTTAGCAGCAAGTGGGCTTATGGATGATCCTAAGAAAAAAATCATTCACCTGTGAAAATGAATACGTAAACGAAAAATAAGGGTTATGTCTTCGATGTTTAGGGAGAGAGAATATGTGCTCGTAGTGAAAAATGATGGGATACATTTTAAAGAGTGGCACACTTATAAGTAGCCTGGCAGCCAACGCGGAGGAGTTTTCTTGGATCAAATGAAAAATCCTGGATGTCCGAGTGATTAAATTCTATTAAGCAGAAGACTCATTAGTCCGGGTGAGTAGAGGGACTTCGAATCGTCAATGGCGAAGTTCAGTGGCCGTGGCTAGCCAATGACTTTCATTGGATCTGTCGGCGATGAGCACGTATGTGCGGCGCAGCACATCAAAGGGGGCCCGTGCGCACCAAGCCAACTCCGGATAATTTGTTTATCGACAGGAGACACGTCTCATTTCAAGCGAATAGAAGTGCTTTATGCGCTGCAAAGATCAACCATACACAACACTCTTGACTGATTGTGTCCAGCAGCATTCTGATTAGGAACAACAAGCTTTGGTCAACGTTCAATATGGGTGTCATGTTACAAATATAAGAAGGGTTGAACTACTGATACTCTTACTTCTGGAGTTGCATTTTGATATTCTAGAAAAAGCAAATTCACAGTGTTCTGCTTTTGGCATTTGGTCTGCTTCCCGTGATTGTCCAAAGTGTACAAATTTCGGATAAATAATCTCCGATAATATAATATTAGCTAGCTAAACACATCCGTTTTAATATAACTCATTCAGTTCGAAACCTTGAAGTCCATATTGAAAAGGGGATCGATGAGGCAAAAGCAATTTTAGTACGGCGTTCTGAGTACGTGCATGAGGTTATGTTGGCTTGCGTTAACCAGCGAAAAGACTTTCAGTTAAGCAAACTTCATCGTGTTCTACAAGAATTCATTTGTTCTCAAATGAGACCAATTGTCACTGATAGATAACTTCATTATCTTTTGCACATCGAGTCTGTCACTGGTATTTGCAGGTTGGAAAACACTCTAAAAAAGATGATTTATGTTTGGGGGCAAGAAATTCAATAGAGATTTCCTAAAATAGCATCGTACATCGCTGCGGTAGTGACATTGACAAAATCTATAATGAAAACATAAGACAGTTCTTTTGATATTGATTTTGATAATCTCGATGACAACGCAGTCAAAGTGGCTGCTGAACATCCTAGCCGGAAACCCTGATTCACAACAGCGATGTGTTGAATAGTGATTGCTTTATTACCTCACTATTAACCTGTCAATCAACCATAGTACTTGAACGTGCGTACCACTGAGATTCGTTCAAGACAGTGGTCACGTGTATATTTCTCCCTTGCATTCTACTTCTATTTTTATGTTCTAATTAATTATATTTTTGCACAAGTGATACTTTTTGTGGTAAAACGAATATCTCGCATGGCAGGATGTGCCAGAGAATGAGGGGTAAAAACCTCGTAGTATGGGAAAACGGTATGATTCATCGTGAATTTACCTACCTAAAGCATCCTCCGTGGCTCATATATATATATATATATATATATATATATATATATATATATATATATTCACTAGGGTATAATTTGAGTCGTCTGGAGTTTGAATGGATACACTTTATTGAAGAGCTGACAAATGAATCACTACTGTCATTTCTGATATAACATCAGGGTGTATAAGTAAGACGGCAAGTAGGCAGAGGGATGCCGGGTACGCATATACGATGAGTGGCAACCACCACGAAACCGGTCTTTTGCTGCCAGGGAAATTTCGTCCACAGGTCTACACACTACTTTCTATCAATATATATATATATATAACGTCAGTAGTAACACAAATTAGTATACAATGAATTAGAATTTCAATAGAATGTTCACCTGTGTCACTGATTGGGTAATTTAGTGGCACCTACTCAGAACTTGATTTAAAATGTACTTAGATAATTACCATCAAATACGTGTCAAGTTGGTTCTCAATATGGGAATCAGAGAGCTTGTTCACTGGACTATCAAACTGATTGTGTGAGGTAAAACGTGAAGGAGAGACTCGTTTTACCGAAACGGATGGGTGATCGGAAAAATACATGACTGAGGGTGAGCCGATGAACGAATGGGTGGGTAGGTATATACGTGGACTGACAGGTAACTCATTGAGTATGTTAGTGCGTAATAGCCCATTCAAACAGTGATCATCCATATATATATATATATATATATATATATATATATATATATATATATATGTATATATATATATATATATATTTATATAAACAGCTAACTGTTCTCGTGAATCATCTGTTCAGTTGCACTGAGAGAACACGAACTGTCTTTGCCGTGGGACACGGATAAGTCTAAGAAACATCCTTTGCCAAAATATAATTGTGAAATATGTTCTATTATAGTAAGATCTATCTTGGGGATTTTTATTTTTTTCTTATTTACACAGCAACACCAAAGACGGCTGGTAAGCTCTACAAGGAGATTTATCCAGGGCTAACCAAAGGAAAGAATGGTAAAATAATTTGTAATTTCCAACCCCAATGATCAGATGTGTGTGACCGGATGAGCAGCTTAGCTGATGAGCGAGAGGCGTGATCGCAATACAGAATCAATACCATGGATCCCGCCAGTATTATCTCTCAGACATTGCAAGTGCAATTTCTCGATTTTGCAATCAATAATGGGAGACTTCGATGTTGTTGCTTTAGGAAAGCTGATCACGTATTTCTGGACCCATTAAAATTTGAATAAAGGGTGATCAAAAAGCTGAATTATTATTGATTCAATCAGCGAGTCCGATACGGAGTGAATATGTCAACAACGTAGTCAGCAATCTGGGAAATTATGAAGTCAAAAATGACAGGATGAGGGAGTAAATGCACGTGAATTTGAAAAATGGAGGGGCGAAATGACTGAGAAATAAAAGTTTTCATGAACATTTTCAGCCGATGTCTGACAATATTATCAAACTTTTCTATTTGCTCTGAAATAAACTGACAACATCTACTGGCAATAACATTCTGGTCGTACCTTCACCTAGAAAATGTACCGCGGGTTTGCATTATCATCCAGGATACACGTCTTATGTTAACCTATCTTGCAAGTATTGTGCTTTATTGCGAACTCAACAGTGGTTTTGGTAATTTTCTACCTTGTGTATGCACTGTACACATTTTTTCACAAATTTCGACATAGAAAATTTCGTTTTTTTTCTGTAAATAAATGTTCACCGGACCATGAAAGCATGAATAACGGTTAGAACGGTGTTGCATAAGGATCACTCTTTGGCAGTCTCAAGAAGCTTCAAACCGTCAAGGAATGAAATTCTACGAAAAGTTAACCATTGACGGCTAGTCGAGCGAATAATGCGAAATAAAGGGCGCAAACTGTCTTTGGAAGCTTCAAGAGGGGATTTTTATTCAACTGAATAAATAATTGACCCATGACGATTCTAATGCATTCATCGTATAAAGGCTGATGTGGATAGCATGAGTCCTTTGGTGGGCAACCTTAGACCTTGTTCACGGTTAACTTCTATTTTACACTTTCAGTGCCGTTCAAGCTATATACCTATATATATATATATATATATATATATATATATATATATATATATATATATATATATATATATACTCGAAGTCGTCATAAAGAACCCCAGACCAAGAGTATTTTCTGGGATAAAAGTATGCAGATAGAATCTGCAAATAGAGTGATCCCTAGCAGCGTCAAATTCCGCTCAAAACCGTCATTCAGGTTGCCTGACATTTTTGGTCGTCTGTGACTCATATAAGGAAATAGTCTTCGTATATAATACGATTCATCATGGAAGAAAGCGGGCCTAGTTGTCATGTCACTGATCGGAATCACTTTCAGCAGGACAGATCTACGGAGCCCTGAGTGAGATTGCAGTTCGAGATCAATGATTGATGGTGGAACGTCTGACCACCACCGGCCTGCACGATATGACTCTTGACGGCTCAATCAACGTCGAAATCACCTGATGCATCTTCCGCGTTCCACTCACTGAACTGAAAGATGACAGTACGTCATTGACAAAGCGATGAAAACTTAGAATGGACGTCTTTTCTTTTGGAAATCTAAGTGGAAAACGTTACCCCAAAACCTACAAAGCTTGTTTCTCAAAAGTTATATGCTGTAGATAAGTGAATGACATATAAGATCAATCGTGCATGTTCTAAGCCTCACCCACCTTTGGAAGTGATGTGCTAACTTGATGGCTGTTACATCCATATTAGGAAGCATCAGTTCTGTTCTCAGCTGAACTTCAGTGCGTGGGCATAGGCACCATTGGTCATGCTCACCAGAGGTGACTGAGCTGTACAGTTGTATTATGGTTTTCGGTAGCGTGGTTCATTGTTGATGGCGCTGGATGAATCATAGTGTACGAGAATCAAGACAAATAATATTTCTGTTGATAACGTTTCGAAAAATATAGGGAACAATTCCAAATAGTTTATGACTTAAAGTGTTCCACCAAATATGAATCATAATTGCTGGCCCAAAGTTTGACGTTGTTAGATACGGGAAATCTTTGGCAGCCTCAAAAACTGGTAAGCCTTTATTAAGGAAAGCACCTGTAAAAATTAAGTCTCTATGGGTCAAATGATAAATAAAGAGATCAAACCTAATTATTACCCAAAACTATGAGAACGTTTACTTAATCATTTGTTTTATATATGAATTTCTATGTGTTTGCAGTTAGGTATGAATGAAGGCAATTGAGCACATACACTCCTGTTTTCAAACAAATAGATATTCCATATTTATTGTTACTTCTAGATACCTTTCACTGTATATAGCAACTTTGTGTGTGATTCCATCAAATGATTGGGAAATAGGTTATTTTTACTCATGGTCACCAACGTCGGTCTGTCAACAAAATCTGTTTGTCGTACCTACCTTTTCAGTAGGACTTATTGTGGAGGGCAAGCTATCAGAATAACACGTTTTCTCGAAAAATAATTTTGTTTGAATAGAGTTCTTGCGCTCGATTCTATCCAAATTTTTTCTAAGATCGAGGTCAATTCAAAATGCCGGACTGAAATTTGGATTCTTACTTGAAGAAAAACGGAGACTGTTCTCATTTTTAGTGTTTTTCACTTTCAGAGTGTTTGTTCCTGCTAATAGCATGCACAGAATCTTGAAAGCGTCTAGTGAATTGTTCTTTTCATTTAACCGTACTGTAATTTCGAGTTACTGCGCCATAAAATCCCATAAAGTATTGTCACTTTCGCGGTACATAACGATTCGCAAATGGACACACAAATCTAGCGAATTCTGCTCTCTACCTGTTCCCTGAAAAAGAGTAAATGATGCACATTTTTTCTTGTTTGTTTCCCAGATACAACAGATCAACTAAAAACGGTTATACCAAAACTGGAGGAAGCAATGGCTTCCGTTGAAGCACAGAGTTAATATTTTTCGCACACCATTTTCTTCAGCGTTTTATTTTAGCTAGATGTTATGGAATATCATTGAAGAATGGCTTAGAGCATTTCAATAAAATAACAGTTCTTACTGTGTAATATCCCTGTAATTGTGTCTTGTTTGATTTCTACGTATTTGATTTCCCACATCTGTTGATACAACGCGTGCCATATTCACTGTATGCACGGTAAATCTACTGACAAGAAGTGGGTTTATGTTTTCAATAATAACGATTTCAAAGGCTATTGTAAATTATATAAAAGTAATTGGTACTTCCTTTTAGAATAACCCTGCTACATTCTCGCGGAACTAATGTGTAGAATGTAGGATCAAGTAGTGTTGCATTTTCCACCTACACCAATAATCCGGTTTCCACTGCGTATCTGTTTCGTTGTACCGTTGTCACTTTGAAGGTCATTCGGCATTTACCCTCTCAGCCAGAAGAGCGGCATTGGGTAATTAATAAATTCTTGTCAGATTATTTATCTTTCGTTTCTATGGCAAAGCTCACTCCACGCAGTTTCATGTTAGTTACACTGAAAACCTTCTTCAGACAGGCCTTTCGTAAGAATTACCACAACACTGTTTCGTCTTGAATCAAAAGTGCACGCAAGGTTCACCTCAGTGAAGTACGTTTTAGGGTTTTATTGATCGCCGGCATACGAAGCGTCATATGCGAATGGTAGTTCCATCACTGGGTGCATTCCAAATATTTCAGTTTCTCCTTTTTTATGTCCTACTTTTCGTAGTGGAAGTACTAGAAGCCGTTTATCGGTGTACCTGTAGACCATTTCATTTTGGACAAAATGGATCCTGAGACTGTAATCTCCCGTAAGTATAACGTGTGCTCAGACTTACCCAAGGATTTCTCTGAATTCAGAAAGACGGGATAACTTAAGTTGTCATAACGTGAAGTGACAATGGCTGCGAATTTTGAATCTGGTATTAAAAGCCAAGTGCCCTTTTACGTCCGTATCAATTTCAACCCGAATCACATAACTGGTAAAAACTTCATAATAATATGAATACTCTTATCAATCTCATTGATGAATCATTGTTCATTTAATTTAGTGGTCGTCTATATTATGCCGAATCTTACTTTTCTCTTACACACACATTTCAGAAGACTTTCTCCGAAAACTTCATGGAATCTTGATCGAGGTACAGACTGCTGTTGATACACTCGCGATTCGACTGATTCACGTGCAAAACCCAAAGGATAAAATGGGTGAAAGGACAGGACCCTAAACCCGATGCTTTTACCGAATAATACGCGAATTGCTAAACTATCGTCGGATTGTAGACCAATGGACTGGAGAGATTTGTTCTGCAAATGAACGGGCAATCGTTTCTGCACTCCATACTCAAGAACTGCAAAGATGGTCAGTCTTTTTCTAACTAATCATACGACAAATTAAATCGACTGGAACCGAATCACAGTCTCAGCTCCACCGTCCGCAACAGATTGTCCCTGTGTTGACCTGTGCACTGCTGCTGAAGTGATGATGCTTCTTCACATACTTTGGAATTAGAACTATTGTGAAACTACAGATTCTTCCCATGATATTTATAGGTTGCAGACTGTAGATTTTACGTTCTGTGCATTGTGATGTTTGCGGGTTTTTCATTGTATTTCTGACACATGGTTATGTGAATCATCAGTAAAAATAAGTTGAAGTTCTTTCAGAGGAATTCACCACGTACACGGAAAATTTCAGAGAAGGTCTCAGAGAAGTGATCAAAATGGTTGAACGGAGACAAGCTAGGAATCCATGTGGAGGCCGAAGATATTGATGGAAGCATTGCGCTAATGAACGACGTGCCGATCAATATCTACATCGGTTTGCCATAAACTCTGAAGTGAAACAAGATTCATCGAACGTTTATTAAAATCTGGGTGCACACTGCATTAATTGTAATAATCAAATGTATGTCGATTCATTCTAAAACAATTCTCATTCTTAAGTACAATATATGCTATTGTTGTGTTCATTTTTAAAATATTTTTGGGGAAAATTGTGCAGTGTTAAAGTCTAATGCTCTTCAGAACCTTTGACAAAACTGGGCAGCACTTCGAATGGTCGGCGAGCTTTCGTCATGGAGATTTTTCCAGTATGTATTTCTTATTAGTCAGTCAGTATTAAAATTGAAAAAATTGTACACTGATTTGAAATTCACAAATCTGTTCAACAAGGCAAAATGCTCTGAACATGGGGGATGCAACCACATATTCAACAAACCTTCGTTGTTCATTACGAATAAAAGGTAGTCATTCTAATGATATGTTCCCTGTCCCATGCATTGCTGATACAAATCACGAAGACAGCTATGCACAGCTGCCAATTTCCATCGATTTTCTTTACTTTGCCGAAACAGATACCAGCACGATACGACTATGCCTTATTGATGCGACATTTAGATGCGCCTCATTTCATTCACATCGTCCACCGTAAAATGCAAAGAGAATCGATTATCTTATACCATCGGGGATAATATTCATCGTGTAATCATGTCCAGTTACTCCCGTTCATTGTGTGAACATGCTAGCTATATTTTGGTACTCCGTATATGCTACTGCCAAATCACATTTTTCAGGCAAGTGAAAGCTCTCATACGTCATTCACGTGACAGTAAGATGCAATCAAAATGTTCTGAGGATCCAGAGTTGCTTTTTATGTTTTCTTGGAAAGGGGAAAATAAATACGTCAAGTTACATTCAGATCAGTTCAGATCGGCATTTTATGCCAGCTGTGTTATTACCTCACCGGAATAACAAAGACTCCTTCAAGTGCTGCTACGTACCTGATCAATCAACTGTTATCATTAGCGAATAAAATGTAACATCTATTTGACTAGTTAGTAATTGGAAATGTGTGTGACCATTTTCCTGAAAGTAATCGATGGGTATCTGCAACTTTGGATAAGCGATAGGATATGAGAAAGTTAGAGCAGTTGTGGGCTTGAGAACAGTGTCATGCTTGTCTAGTTGTTGAGGTTTCAGCGTAAAAAACAGCCAGAAACTAGGATTCCAAAGTATGAAAATATGAACCTAAAGGAACATAGTTTGTGATACCAAGTTGAGTCGGATTTATTCCTTAGATGTGTTGAGTTATCACCAAGTTAAATAAATGAATATGCAAACCTTTTTTGACTTTCCAATGATGGTTATAACCACGGCACATTCACCGAGGCCGCATTGGAACATCTGGAGCGAATGGAAGTTTTCAAGTTCAATAAGTGAGAAGCCAAAAAGGTTTCTCGAATATAAACGATGCAGTACTTAACGAGTCCTCATTACGGTTTTCATAGACCAAAAATCCGTAAAGAAAACCACCATCAACCACCCTTAGGGTACGACTTTTCTGAAGGTTAATAACTCGATGGGAGACATTCCGAAAGCACAACATTCCAAACTTGTCCATTAAATTTTCATGACCAGCACGTACGTTTTTCTGAGATTAGTCAGTATAGATATGAACGATGATCCCCCGAAAGAAAATGAATTCATTCTGCAGGAGTCTCATTCTTACCAGCAATGAACATCTGTGTACATACTTACAGCGCTAATATATATTACCCGTAATGAATATTATTATGTTGAACATACTTGTACCGTTGCATTTGAGCTTTTGCTTCGTATTATGGTTCGCATGCACTACACATCATATAGGCCCTTGGCCTACTAATAATATTGCCTTGAAAATTCTTCGTAAAAGTAGATCAGCCTATTAGATGGACGAAATTCCCACCATCGTCTAAGTTTCTGAAGGTGATTCCGAAGGTATTTCGTGAAGAACAACACACAGCACTTCATTACTTGGCTGTGAGTAGTAGTTACACAATTATGTTGTTTAAAATAAGTTCTTCAGGATGCATTGATGCTTTTACTGCCAAGGCCAGTTTTACGACAACTGATAGATACACCAACGTGCATAGGAATCAGGAATTGTTTCCATCAGAAGACATTTCTAAAATTCGTTCCCTTGTTGTCTACAAGTAAATAGATCACCTAACCGTCATGCTAACCAGAATGACTTCCGTAAGTTCTCACAGTAGACAAAACGTGATATCGGTCCGTGTTTTCAGGGCGTACTCCACAAACCCGTCATCTGCACAGCAGCCTTCTGGTTGAATGTTAGGAGTAAGTCGTTAGGGTGCATTACAACGACATGTAATGCTGACATAAAGGTGAACCCACACAATCATATGAACGCCAAAACGTTGAGCTTATTTTTTGAGCTAGCTGAAACCCCACGGATCTTACTCGGCACAATCCTCAGCGCAAAATTCCGCAGAATTTTCGATTTGGACAATAAAACATTCCATAACATTGTACGTGAAGAACATACAAATAAATGGTTTTTTGGCAGGAATGATTTGAGAATGAAACTACCCGTCTGATTTGTGAGTTTATGCGCGAAAATTCCACAAAATATTGATCTTGATTGGATCGGTAACTCTTACCGTAGAAGATATTATTTTCTTGCTACATTTCACATTTGATGTCACGATAACCTGAGTACAATTTTATAACAACGTAAGATACAGTAGACTATTAGCTATTATCTAAATGATGACTTTGGTGACAGCAGTAGAGAACGAAGCAAATTGTTTGATTGGGAAGAGAACCTCCCAAAAATTTGAGAACGCTATATGTTACCGTAGTCTATGTCAACAAACCATAAAACAGAAGGAAATTCGAGTTCATAAATGAATTACGAGCAATTTCGCCATAGTAGAAATTTTGTCTAATATATCATTTTACCGAATGCCGTTTAAAATTTGGATTCAAGGAATGTAAAGACGGCCGATGTTTGAGGTGTTCAGTCTGCAAATTCAAAAATATTGAAGCAAAACATAATGCTTATCGAAACACGATCATCCGCTTTCTAGTGAACAAGCCCACCAGAGTTACTTAATCGAGTGTTGAACGAAAATGTTTAGGAAATCTGAAAATATCAATGTGTGAGTTATAGTTTTCCAGATACCATTTGCAAACTAGTTCTGGTAATGTTAAAGAAGCATCGTTCTTTGGATGGTAGTGTGATACATGTGGACGAGTGAAGTTCGTTACACTCAAATGTATGACTAGCTGTGCGTGTGGCATTGGTTGGCTTGTTAATCATCCTTCCCCACAGACTTATTCTGTGACTTGCATTCGGAGAGCTGAAGGCCCAGTTAAATTCTGAAGCTAGCAACGAGTTTACAATCTTATACTGATTCCTGGATTGCAGTAAACGTTTTGTCCTTCTCGATGCATGTGAACTTACCCTATTATCACCGTGTAAACTTCGTGGAGATCATCGTTGAGCAACAAACCGATTATACGCACACAGATATGAATCAGTATCAAGTGGGTGCGTTTCTTCCAAATGTATTGCCAGCGAATTCAAACAAGTGAACAGGCATCCGTAGTACTTTACTACAGCACGTCCTCTCTTCACGAGCATGGACCCAAAGTAATGAACTCCCGGGACAGTGAAGGGATTTCAGGGCTGAATGCTCATATCAACTGGAAGTGGAGCAATGGCTTGTCTGTACGGTTGAGAAAACTGCTTCTTACGGTTGAAATAGTCTCGTTGTACCGAATCGGTTTTTTATCTGCCTTCAGTATCTAGCAGCGAGATCTCACGGTGGAGGTTAGGTGGGCTAGACCTACGTGGTCATTCACCGACATATCAAATGGAGCATGACGAAAAGTCTTGACGGAAAAACGGTGAAGTTTTGTTTAGCTGACTATCCTTGGAACTCCATCTTTCACACACAAACCTCAGGACATCCGACCAACCTGCACTCGGAAGCACCCGACTCAAGTTTCGCTCTTGTTAGAGCTCATCAGTGGTATTTATCCCCTGTCACACCCAGGGTTTGAGCACTGGCCCTTTCACTTCGAACACGTGTGTTACCATTGTACCACCCCGCTCCCGTCCGGGCTGATCCGAATCCCCAAGGTGAGCTTGTTCAGATGTCGACCTCTAGGACTGCCAGAGATGCCCGACAGTAGAATGTTTCATTTCGACTGACAAACACGAGTTCTGGAGTCGACCTCGTACGCGTAACACGCCATTCACCAAAAATAGGTTTAGATTACTCAGCGGGCTGGCAACTTTACTGAGAGTCCCTATCTTGCAGTTCTTTCGATTCAGCTCGGAAGTGCGATCATTTTAGTTGTCGATGAGTTTCATTTCATCATTTCAATGGTTGCTGCTTTCACCTCAATCAGCGTCAGATTTTCCTTGAGGAGCGTATTCGGTTTCTTTAAAAATTACTTGTAATGCAGCCGATTTTTCTGAGCGCTCGTTATATGAGGACAAGCATGAAAAGCGCGATATCAACGTCGGTGTCATCTTAGGTGGCGGACTACCGACAGCGCACAGTGAAAATAGCGTTGTAGTGTAGAAAATGTCTGATATGTCGAATGGCAGTTTTGCCGATGTAGACATGAAGTTTAGACCTTGTCTCTAGCGTTGGAAATGTGATATTTTGCAGTGAAATATTCCTCGAGAAAACATGCCTGCTGGATTTTTCTTTTGTTTGATATAGCTGCACTTGTCTAGATGAGATATTTCATGCATCAGTGCGATACGATTGGCAAAGAAGGTGGGAAAACTTTTCGATGTGTTCCGAATGCGTCTCAATACAACCAAGGAATCTGTCTAGAAAGCACTGGAAAAATCTTGATGAGTATTTCTTTTCGACTCATTCGGGCTACTTCCACTGATGCTAACGTGGGGTACTCACAGATCGGATCGGAGCCACTCTGGCCTTTGCAAATACTAGTTAGGATTTTCGTGCTTCCTCTGCCAACTTCGTTGCTACATAAGCTACTGCCCTGTGCGCGATCCCAGATGCTTCACAAAAGATATGGAGATGAAATTACGAGCTAGTTATAACCTCACACGAGTGAATACGTGGTCGATAGTAAAAGTTCTTCAGTTCTGGCAACTGCTCCAACCACTTATTCTGCAGCAGCGAATCTTCCACTGCTTTTTTTGTTCCAATCTACCTTACTTACGTACACACAAATTCCGTAGAGCCACCCTCACGTGCTTTATGACTGCATCCAAAATAGATGATACGTAAAGAAGTGTGTTTCTTCTAACAAATGTTTTTACTATTGGGTGAACATGAAAACAAAATTGGTCAGTATCCAGATCTCATTTTAAATCAGGGGCTACCGGAGTAGATCCATTATGGCAGGGTAGTTGCACTGCAGATGAGCTCTCGTCCGATTCTGGTGTTGATCGCATGAAATCACTGGTGTAAATCTCCCATGTAGTCCAATGAAGGCCTTCTTTGCTCAGCATCGACTTTGGTTGTCCTGCGGATCGGATAGCAGTACTTTCAACTTTGACACTAGTGAGGCAGTCTTCCATATGGAAATACCATTCTGCCGTTTTGAGGAGGTCTGGGTCGTAACTGTCAGCATTATGGCCGATAGCCCGATTGAGTTCAAAAGGAGTGTAGTTCGGCGAGGATGTTGCTCTCAACAGATGCTCTGTCATTCGATATTATTTCGGGTTGCGGGTGAGGTCTCCATCTGTCGACTACAAAAATCGTAGACCGTAGCGCTCTTTATCCGGAGCGCGATTAAAAGTCGGCTATAATGGTGATCTTTTCCTGTCAGAATTGCAGTAGTACTCTTATTGAGGAGTATGTCAAATCTAGCCCTCACAAGAATTGCTCATTAAAGGAATTCCTATCAAGTTTTCTTCCGCAGTCAAGCACCGCTCGCACTCTGTGCTGATTGGCCGGATGAACCCAGGGCTGATGAGGTCAGTATCATCAAAGGTTTGTTTTTCCGATCGGCTCTTCTTCGGAGTGTCCTCTTTGTAACTATTCGTTCATTGCTTTAGTGTATTTTCTCCGGAGCTCATCCGAGCTGCAAGGGCGTTTACCCGGCTGAGACAAGCATTGTAAAGCATATGCCTTATTATTCTGCATAACCACGGAATCAGTTAGCCACGGTAAAGCCAATTCGTAAGACCCGTCTTGAAATCAAACCTCTCTTTTCATAATATTTAGGGCTTAGTGGTCTTATATAGACATGTCCTCCTACTTTGTTGGTATTTCATCTAAAGACACTTGTTCGTAGAACCTCTTTGACGCTCTTCAAGTTCCGCGATCCCAGAAAAATGAGCAC
The DNA here is from genome assembly GCA_948099385.1 of Fasciola hepatica. Classification (NCBI taxonomy): domain Eukaryota; kingdom Metazoa; phylum Platyhelminthes; class Trematoda; order Plagiorchiida; family Fasciolidae; genus Fasciola; species Fasciola hepatica. The sequence goes on from CANUEZ040000163.1 coordinate 5,282,309, forward strand.
CCTTTATTTTGTCGAATTTGACGAAGCCGATCCCATGACCAGCCATATCAGAACTGTATTGACGGCTTCTAATTCGTCCGTGTCACCTAAAACTTGGTCTTGTACCCGATGAATCGCTGGCATGTAATCCGATTTCCATGTCCTCGCGCGACGGAAATTGGGTAGAACTCAGGTGCGGCCAGCGAGCTGCCAACTGATAGATTGGTACGATACGATTCGCTTGTGACAGGGACTTTTCAGAATACACCTCCTTGAAGAGGCTCACACAATTTGTGTGCTTGGATTCAACGTCAAATTCTACGTCATTAGCTTGAGACGTAATTTCTTCTGTCAGTGTTGATACAGCTGGATTTTTTTGCACTGCTCTGCCATTCCAAGACGCAACACTTGAATTTTGCTAACAAGGTTGAATCGGAACCGTTGTTTGAAAAAGTCTGTGTTGTGCGTTTTGATATTTTGTCGAAAGGTGACTGGAACAATCACCAAGGCAACGTTCAGTTTATTATTTTTTTCGTTCTTCGCCACGTGATAACGTATAACTGTAACTTGATTGTTCACTTCCCTTTCTGAGCGCAACAAAACGTCAAATCCTCCAACCGTACACCCAAGAAGAAATTCGCAACTCCTGGTCCTATGTTTTATGTTCAAGCAACGGAGAAAACATTTCCTCATTTGGACAGTTTCCCGTTTTTAGTTGAGGTCATAGGCTAAGAACTTTGGGCTTTGATTCGGGTTGCAATTTTCTCCTCAAATCGAACATCGACGCTGATTAGTCACTTATTGGTTCGACTCCATACGGCATGAAGCAAGCACCTAAAGACGAAGATTCGGCGGTTCCCGTTGAGCAATATTCGTTTACTGTGTGCCAAGCTTAGCTTTCAGTTTGATAGCTGATTCGCGAAATCTAGCACAGGCAATGTCTACTTTTTTTTTGGATATAATCAGCATGAGAAATTTGAAACATTGGGTTCCCTTGTATCCAATTTATGAAAGAAGACATAAGTCGCGAGATGCAAGCATTTCGTTTACTCCTAATAAACACGACTGGTTAGTTACCAACGCTCTCCAGCGGAAAACACTATCCCTTGGTGGTCCAAGTGCAAAAAATGGCCAGATTAAGGATAGCTGACCAGTTAGAGCAAAGATGAGGAAGATTGACCGCTAATGTTAAAGATAACGTGTTCACACCAGAGTTTAACTACTGAGTAGTTGTTGGTAGCAAAACGCGGAAAACGGAATGACTTGACCAGAGTGGTTTACTCCCAACTATGTTAATTGGAATCAACTGGGTGACGTTGAACCGATCATCGGATTCTCCTGAAACGTCAACATTTCAGAACTGGAGTGTCCTGGTCATTCTCATTGACGTGAGGCTAAAGGAGTTGAGTGGCTATCAGGGGATATCTGACATTATCTAAATATCGTATGATCGCTTGACTTTCAAGCATCTTCATCCGAACTAGAAATATCTGCACCTGCTACGACGGCCGGTTTCCACGTTGAGTCACGTAAGCATGTTTCGCGTCTAGGACTTCACGATTGCTTGTACACTAATCCAAACTTTGTTTAGTGTACTGATTTCAGATCAGTAAGTCGGGATATATATATATATATATATATATATATATATATATATATATATATATATATATATATATATACTCGTACGTCACTGTTACCACATTCGTTGAAGCGGAATGGTGGAGGCGATATCCATCGAGCGGTGGAAGTCTAAGGCATAGGCATGAGCTTGAGGCATCATGTCAGGCTAAGCTGCTGATCGCTATCGTGTACCATGATTCATCGAGAGATAAATTGCGCGACCAGGTCCGTGTCGGGCATTTGTGAAGCCAAGGCTGGTAAAAGGACCAAGTCCAGTGGTGCTGCCATACTTCACTGAAGTACCAGGTCAGATTCCGAAGCAAGTACGGTTCTGGTGTCTAGGTGGATTGAGGTCAAAGACTAGGTTGAACATGCACCATAGAGAAAACTGATTCGAAGACAATACGTTCCTATGGCACAATTAGGTGGGGTTCTCGGACACCTTATCCGATTTACTGAGAATGACGCTTTGCGGATGGAAAAGTGGTTCTTCCTAAAACAGACAGCTTTTGGCAGTCACCACATGTTCATTCAATAGTACGGTGCACCATGTTGTGTTCGCTATAATAATCTACAGCCGCGGTAACAAATCATTTCTTGTGTTTTCCTTATAAACAACTAAGGAAAGCATTTGCAAAACATTTTTATTGCACAATTGAAGGTGGACGGACCACGGGAAATACTCGGGGCTATAGATTATGGCTAGGGCCCAGAGTCACAGAATTCCGCGTGCTATTCCGAATTAAGTGCTAAGCCCAATTTTAGACCACAGACAACAAAAATACTCCCTATGCGTTGGTTTCAAAAATTCAAAGACGCGGCAATTACGCTGGTTACGACTGCTTGAGCAAGTTCCTTTGACGAATACTCGACAAAAACCGGTCCTAAGGACTCATTGCGATGGCTATTGACCGACAACATAGCATCTCGAGACGTCCTTATCCGGTACTGAACTAAGGACCATGGTTGTCTTCAGTGGGTAAAGATTGCAGCTGTTATTACGTTTTACCGAATTTCAGGCCAGACTAATAGGAATACTATAGTTTATTGAAGCACCATGTGAGTCGTGAACGGAAATATTGAGAAATCCTAGAGTTCCTATTGCGATTTTTACCGAAATCCATAACAGATTGAAGATATATGTGGAAACAGTCAAAATGTAATGTGTGATTGTAAAGGAGCATGTGTGAACCGAACACAAAACACGTAAAAGGGGAGATATTGCAAGGCTGGTCTGCTAAACCCAGCTAGAAGATCGCCGATCGTGAAAAACAATGTACCACAGCCCGAGTGAGTATTATAAGAAGACTGGATTCGGTTAAACGTTAACTTACGCAGTGATCCAGTATGGACTCATACGATTGCTCCGTACATATCTATGACTTCATGCTCAAAGCTATTCACCACTTACGTCAAAAATGAAGAAAACTTTTAATACAAAATATTATCGACGGGTTTAAGTTGTACCCTGGGTAGGTGAAACTAGCAGGTGTTGTCAAAATTTGCTAAGTCAACATTTTCTTCGTAATGAATTCCGCTCCCATGAACTTTACCCAGTATATCACAAGACAACCGAAGTATAAAATTCCATGGAACTTGATGTCAGTCATGGTAGTTCTGTAACGATCCTGTCAAGACTGAAAGTATGTTACCTTGGTCACCGTCGTTATTTGGTCTGAAGTTCAAATGTTCAAAACTAGTTAAACAATAAATATGATTTATAGTTGAACCGACGAGGATGAATTTCACCGTGAGTGGATTTTTCTATAATAAATAAGTCTTGATCCTACTAAGAAGGTTTCTTTTTTTCTGGAATGTCTGCCGAGTTTCTGCCTAAGAGAAAAAGCAAAACCGAAGCAAACACATATGGCGAAAACTAGGTTTTGTGACAATTCAATGAACAACTCAAAGTGAATGATTGCCTCACCCGAGAAAAAATGTTTGGTTTAGTTTGATTACTTGGCCTGAATTTCATGGTCGTGTGAGCTCGGCCCGTAAAATATCCCTTTGATTCTCTCCATGTGAAAGAATGCCTTACCAAAAACAAGAAATTTCCGTATCTTTATTATTGTGCTATCCTGTAGAATAATTGTTCCTTTATGAACATGTTTCCTCATACTCTGATGAACAGTAACACATTTTTTGCACATTTCGTGTAAAAATCCGTCTTATATCAAGATGCGATGTGCCAAAAGCGAGCATATTGGACTTGGATAATGACTGTAGCTACTCGGGGATAGAAGTGACAGTCAGAGAGCAATAAATGCTTGATCTGGGAGGGGATGTTGTAAGAAACTGTGCTGCTGCTTTGCAAATTCGGATGGAGAAGGTTAATCTCCTCAGCCTTCAGCTACAAAGAAGTGTTTCAAACACAAAAATATGTGAACCTCGTCGCGGATCATTTTGACAATCCGTTCATTTTGAACGAACTGTGGATAGAATCGGGGTGCTCACAAATGCGTCTGCCTTATGAAGCAGTTACTGAAGAAGCTCATTTTTGTGGCCTTGAGGTTGCCACACCCGACAGGTCAGTTGACACGGGCTGCGAAAAATAATGACCGACCACAATGATAAGGCGTTATTGGAAATATTGTGAACAAAGTAGAATTCGTCGTGCTCATAAGAAGACATTTTCCCGTCTACCAGGCCTGAATCTATTCTAGGATTGTGTTTTCTCGGTAGAATTGTGAACCAGATCGTGTCCCGCGAGACTCTGTACCTCTTGCTGATTTGGACGAATCTATCCATCTGTTGTAAGGTTTTACACCTAGACGACCACTAGAATATCCAGCGATTTCATTATACAGTCTCCTGTTAAGATTTTTGATTTCATTTAGATTAGGAATTCATTCCTGCAGTGTAAACAAGATAATATCACGAGTTTCGCACAAAAAGGTAAATCCTCTGCGGAGAAGCAAATTTGCTTTTTGGAGGTCAACCATTTTCAAGACCCTGTTGTTGGGATAATTTTAAAAATAACGATTTGGCATGTTCTTTAGTCGACCTACCGGATCAGATAGTTGTTACGTACAGAGTATTTCCAGAAATGTGTGGTAATTCGTTTTAGTTATATTCAAAGAAACACAAACAAGCCAGTCCGCTTAAACGGTAATAATGTGACAGTGCAAAAGACCTACTTGGCTCAGTGTCAATTGTCGTGCAACTGGTTGGCATACACGATCGCGTGCTTGTATGATCACCTGTCATTATGACATGATTGTGTGTTTTTATAGGTTTGTATACCTATCGAGCTGAACTAACCACGTACGGATGCGTCTTGCTTCCTGCATCTTGGCTGACACAAATGAACTCTATACTGGTTATGAAGGCTGTTTGGCATGTTGATTCAGCCGATAATTTTACGTCGACATCTTGCATATCCACGGCTTCAGCAGTCTGCCAGCCCTGATTCCAGCGATGTTTGGAGTACTTTTGCTTTATAAGTACCTCAAACTATCCACTCTCGTGCAACGGGTTCGGTCTGGTGATTGACAATCGACGGTACTTTAATTCCGTAGGACTCCGATAATTGCTGTCACATTCTTCAGTTTTCTGCACTTCCCATTCGCCGAGTTCATCGAAGACAGACTGTCAATGGGCGGTTGGTGAGCTCCTGATCCCCTCGTTCCTTATCGTTGCACTCAGTTGGTGCACTTGAACGGTGACCCGTTATCAACATTGAGTAACATCGGACTCCGAAATACTAGAACGTCGTTAATGGTTTCACGGTGGAATCGGTAGTTTTATTTCTATAATGAATAAATATTGATTTTCAGTGAGAATATGTATCACCGTAGGTGAGAACGGGAAGTTTCACACGGTGACACAAAGGGATCCATTGCCGGATAATTTTTCACATATCAGCATACCAATGGGTCTGGAAAACGTTCAGAACTTTGCCAATTCAATCAAAGCAAACGATCTCTATAAATATCAGCGGATTTCGTTAAACGGCACTTTTTAACTGTAACTACAGACATTATAACCTCCGGTGAATCTATTTTATTGTCGAATGAATTCCCAATTGCTTTGCCTTCCAAACACAGACATGTAATTGGCTTGGGAGTGATCACCTGTCACGGTCCATAAAATCTCTTTCCATCATTTTCACCAACATCGCGATGATAGCTTTCACTGCAGGTGAGGTGATATCCCATTTATATGTGCAACGGTCCGTGCAATAGCCTGCTGGGGGACAGGTGAGACCACCCAGCGCATTGCGTGATTGAACGACAAATGAGCAGGGACAGATTGAGAAGAACACTAAGATTACAGCATTAGTCAAAATTGTGTGTATATCTGTCTGCACAAACTCAGTCAATCCTTGAGCGTAACTTTGTTGGCTCTGTATAGAACCTAGAGGCTCATCAAATAACCAGTTCATTAAAAGTGATTATGGCAGTCGGACGCGTAATTCATGCACCTGATACCAAGAAACACACGTGGAGCCGAGATGATTGGTATTTTGTAGCCGAAGCGCTCGGCTTCAAGGTAAAAAACTGCAATGATCTGCGTTATCATAGAAAATTGCCTGCTCATAGTGGGAGCTGTTCCAAACCCTTGTTTGATCATGAAGTGAAGCGAACAGTTTCCTGGATTACGGTGAAATCCACACTAATGTTTTCGGCGCTTCAATGATATTCCGATAACGAAAAATATCGACTCTGCCATCTCAACGTGTTCTCACAGTCTCAGTTTTGTTATGCAACCGGATAGTGTCACTCTTCGGTTCAAACTCCGTCCGTTTCACTTCATATACTTTAACACCATCCTGCCGTCAATTTGCATGACTTCATGAATCACGCAGCCGTATTGCTCAGTAGGTAATAATTTCCCAGTATCGCTCACATCAAATAGCAGTATGGTCTCCACATTTCAGTCTGTCGGCAATTCTCGTATATCATGGATGACCAACAGTCTGTTATTACTTTCAAAGGCCACAAATGACTCCTTTTGATTGTTTACAAACTCCGTTTTACGGCATGTGCATCCGGTACTCTTCCGTCTATCCATTTCCTCTGATAGTAGCACTGATACAAGTGAGGGCACAATTTTAGCATCTCTAGTGGCAAACGGTCTGGATGATTGATGTTGTGGCGCATAAATCCATCGAGTTGGTTGCAGAATTCCAATACAGGAAAGGCATGTGACCATATGTCATTGGACGTGGGGTTAATAACTGCCCCCGCAAACAGAGTTTTTGTGACTTTTGAAGGCATTTTTTGATCGCTAAGAGGGAGACCACAGGACATATTGTCGCAAAACCCCTCCATGAATGGCTGGTTATAGTGAAAGCACAATTATTTGTTCTACGTTGATCCAGTCATGTACTTAAATAAAACGTGCTTATCAGGCACTTGCACCGATAACTTTCGATAGTAACTGAGGTGTACATTATGGCTCTGCAACATGCACGAAAGGATACGCTAAAATCTGTGAGAAATCCACCGAATGATTTAAATAATTTTCAGTTGTATAGGAGTAGTTCCACAAAACTCACGTATGTACTTGATATTATAATCGACCTACAAGAAGTGAATCGTTGAGTTGCAAACTTCCACATACCCAGATGGTTTTGGAACATTTTGGACCCATCACCTGGAGCATGATTATAATGAAAACGTTTCTACCATGCGTTGAATTCGCTTTTTACTGAAGTATTCATGATTATGAGCTAAGATTTCATGAAACCCATAAATAAAAAAGTGATTTAATTATGTTTCCGTTCATTCGAGATGACATGCACCTGGTACACATGTTCCTCAGAGTCAAATTCAAAAGTAAAAAGTATTAACATAAAAGGTTTGATAGGTAATCCACTGATTACATTTACAACTTGGAAATCTGGCGACAGGGTTGGATGTATTTTCATATTCGTCAATTGAACTTTTGGAGAACAGAGCTATATTTTAGCTAACCCATCAGCCATTCAACGACTTTAGAATTATACCCATCAACGTCCGGACTGATTTCCGTTGCACGTGAACATTAAATAGAAAATATTGCTACTGAAAACTACCCAAAGTTTTGTAAGGGCTTTACAGGAATGATAGCATCCTGAATGTAGACCGGCTGTCTTTTGAAAACAGTGAAAATTGCAAGGGCTTAATCAAGTCTTCTGATTATCTTCCGGATTCTGCAATTTCGGAAAGTTTTGGCTTCCCCGTGATACCATTCACCGCCAAACTCCATTGTCAGCAGAATGGAAGTAAAGAGCAGAGATGGATGTGCTGGTGAAATAGGATTTTGCTCGAGTCGCTTGACAACCACGGAATTTCGCTGTACAAACTGTCGTCTCAAAACCAGAATTTTGATGTATAGCATAATGATAAATGTCTGTGATCACAAAACTATCCCAGGAAGGAACAAATGGAACTTAACATATGATTTCTCCAGTATCAGACAAAGAACCATCCTGGATTGCTGTGTTATCCATGTCAGGTAAAAGTTTGAAACTTGGTTTGTGCTGAACAATGCTGAACAATGCTACCTCTGATTCACCGAAATATTCCAGATGAGAAAAATGGACTTGGTGTTAGCCATACAATTGAGTAAAACTGTCCTTTCACGAGAAATGAATTGTATTTTGTTTAGTTCTGGAAGAGTTCTCGGTAAGTCGGTATTTTGCATTGGCGGAAAACTACATCATGGCGGTTTTTATTCGTATATCAGATTGAAATTTTGTTAGGAGAAACCTTGGCATTGTGAAACATTTCTCCCTAATCATGGAAGGTAAACCTTCTAAAGAACACGTTGATTGTGAGTGGAACTCGTCTTTAGAAGGTGATTGATTCAGGCCCCAAGGTGTGTCAAATGTGGAACCGCTTCGTTTTCGAATTCCACATACCACTGAATGAAATTATTATTTTGAAACATTTTTGAAAATGTGCGACCGATCAGCAGCGGCTTCAAATGCGTCACTGTATAGCTTGCAGTTTTTTATTCCCTTTTTCAGTTGATGCTCTGCTTGTTATTCTGGGTGATGCAACCCAGTGATTCAATGGACCACCGAAACTACATCCAACCATCTGCGTTTTCAGATAGGATGTACTCATAAAAGCTAACATCAGAACCGGCAATCACTTGATGGCACTCGGCTTAATCAGGAGTGATCGGAACCCACCTAATTCAGCAGAAAGCTCATCATTCTTGAAGTGCAATCAGGGCTGTTATTTTCATAGACCAAATTCTATATTAACTGGGGAATTTCATGTGTGCCCGTTGTAGGAGAGAATGTTGGTTCCAAACACTTCATGACATAATTTCTCCTAGAACAACACAGCTGCAACCTTTAGCTAGAAGCTGCAGTGTGTGTTGTATGGTAGCTTGCTGATCCGTTCACATTAGATGAATTATGTGAAAGAAAGCACAAGCTAGGGATACACATTATCTTAGTTTTTAACAGGAACACACTGGATGGTGACAGGTCACTTCCGTGTCATTTTCTTCGTCAATAGTGACTACGAAAACACAATCATGTATCGTCATGTATTGTGCAAGAATATGGACAGGTAGGTATATGTGAGACGTGTGCGAATATGTGAGCTGGGTTTTACTTGGATGCCCAAAATGGAGTAGGTATTTGCCTTGCGAGGCTCTATCTCCGATGAATTACATCGGAGATGTCCCCATGAAGCATTGGCCTGAAACTGAAGATGGCATCATTTGGAAGATGGTGATTAGGACGAGGGTTTATTTACAACTTGGAGTGGTGTTTGAAGCAACTTTATATTCCATACAATCTAGTAGCACATGACACGACCCCTCTCTGGGAAAACAGATCGAAGCCACGATAATGAGCTACGGCCTCATGTATTGATGAGCCGCACCAGCCAAGTCACCGTACCATCAACGGGTCAACGTGGTGTATTGTGTAGTGGAACTCAGTAACGGTTCTGGTTGTAGTTGAGTATAAATAGATGCGGAATGGTCGTGATTTTGAGCACCTGCTTAGCACCTTTCTACTTTTCAGTGGTGAGTTGATGCAGCGATGTTAAGGGTTATTGATTTTGCATAGCAATTCTATATAGTTATCTAGAATCAAAAATCGTTGGGAAACCCTTTTCCATTGAGAACCACAGAACGTTATCTAAAGTGGCGAACAGGTACACAATTGTCGGTGATTAAATAACAAATTGTCAGAAAAATTCGTAATTATATCAAGAATGAACCATCTGGAAAACCCAACTCGGGGGCCATAAGAATGCCTGGAAGTGCATACACGGAAATATGAGGAATTGCAAGAAGCAAGAATATCGCTCTCCAAGACTGAATTCACTGTCACTTGAATTATTATTTTCATGGTGCATCTGTGGTGCTTCTGTGGTCGTAGCTCTCTCCGCCAGCGTGGTAGATGGCATAGGATAAAACAACTTATTGGTTACACTACGGAAAATGCAAGATGATGGATAGTTCATACGCATTCTTGTAGAATCTAATCGGAAACGCTAACTTTTGTGGTCCGATAGATTTCGCATAAATGAATAATGTATATAATAATGTTTATTTCCTATCGTTACAAATAATGTAACTCGAAAGGTAAAAACTTCAGACTCACAAACATAAATAGAGCAATTTGTATTAAGGTGATTAGGCAATGTAGAAAATGACTAAACTGACAGGCTACTACATTTTATCCGCAACAAAGTTAACACCAATTTTTGTCACAACACGGTATTCTGGTCAAACAGTTGATTTCTGCACCAGTGCCTCGAGAAACATGAAGTTTCTTCTGGTTGCATATAGGGGACAAATGTTTTCCACGAAGATATAAATGTACTGTATTTTACTAGTTGGTGATTAGACGGAAACTAACTTGCTTACCGAAAAAAAAATTGGAAATTTCACTTCATTTTTCACATCCAAAGTCCAACACAGCGATCGGGATTTTCCGCTTCATATGATTCAGATTTTCGCTCAAATGATGACATTTATAATCACATTTCAGCGCCCGTTGGATCATGTTCAGTCGAATGCTGTTCATCCAATTGGGAATTGATGGACGAGTGTACCCCAGTAATTAAAACCGGGACTGATGGTAGGTTCCATTAGAATAGGGGTTCAAGCATCATCAGATGTGAACTTGCGTTTTTCACACCAAAATGGCCTTACCGCGACGGCCCATTTAGATGAACATCTGCCTGGTAAGAGCAGTGTCGTTGGTTCCACCTAGGCTCGTGTCATTGGACTTCTGGATGTGAAAAATGCAAGTGGATTTTCCGTTATAGAAGATTCAGTCCTCCTGTGCCAATAATGCATTCTAATAATGAAAAATATATTCCAAACTGTGTTGCCCTATAAAATATAAGACCTACTGGAAAATTGTAGCAAATAAGTGACAATCTGATTGAGGCTTACTTTGAAGAGGAATAGAAAACCGGCAACTGTGTCGTGTGTGGGTTTTTTCAAATATATTGTCGGGATAAATCCATACCCTGGAATCTGAAGCTCTTAGAAACATTGTCGGCCAGCACAAAAGACACACATTTATGCGAATACGTTGTCAAGAATACAAAAACGGTTAAAACAAAGAATATCGACAGAAAACTAGTTTGTGAATAAGAATCAGAGTTAAGTGTAACAGGATTTGTTGAGATAAAATACGTTTGTCCGGTTCCAGATCAATCAGACGTTGATATGTTCAGGAGATCTGTACGGTCCCAATAAATGCCTTATTTGAAGAAAGTGGTAAATAGCACTTCGGGTATTCGTTTGTCTCGTGGTAATATGAATGTTTGAGGCATGTCGCTGAAAAAGCAATCTTATGCACCCAATAGTCATCCAGAATATTTACACGAAGCACTCATCACCCAGTGTTGGGTCTTCGTATCTGATTATATTCCCTAACAGCCATGCCAAGAGGAACCAATTTACTGGGGGTCTCGTGAAACGTAAAAGGGTCCAACTTACGACCGACAGGGATGGTGCGTGTTTCACTCTACTCAGCTTCGGGCATTCCTCCGGAAGCTGAGTGCACATCTCAATGCTCAGCTAGGGAACTGCATGCAAATAAATGACGTGCACCAATGGGTCTTCAAAAAATCAAAATGAACATCCGGGAATCTCTGCATTTCTGCATGACTACGGGTCAAGTTATCAAACGTTGCCAACCGGACATTCTCATAAATTACCCACTCCACCTTATCTGTGTCCATGGCAGTCTCATTCATCACGGCCCGCGATTCCCCTTGAGAAGGGTCCGAAAGGCCACAAACTTTCCGGGCTTGATCATTTCTATACCAACATTGTACCATTCAAAATATTCTTCAGAATACTTAAGAGTTCCCAGGTCTGCCACCTTTAGTGAAACCAGATAATGATCCTTTCGGAAAACATTTTAGAATCCAAATTTTATGGATGAAAATGCCCGAAATAATAAGAGTTACAACGCGACAAATATCAGTTAATTACCGGTGATAGGGTCAACGATAAAACAGTCAGAGAGTATTCGGTATTCATTCAATCGCGTGATGCAACGACATGGTTTGCATGGCATACTGCAATTCTTTACTTTCCATTTGTACAATTCCTGTGCGATCCCTGTCTTTCCATGCAAGTCGAACAAAAGGCTATTTGTTAGAGTGGTGTAGGCATACCCCGACAAAATAACGTCCTATCCCGTGGATAAAATATGAACATTTATGCTAATTGCGGATTCGATCATCTCACTGGGGTGTGCAACTACTGAGATTGCGAGTGCGAGCGAGTTTGCAATTCATCTAACCTTTTTGGGTTCAGACATAATCTCCTTGTTTGTCATCATGTGCCCTTGAAACGAGATGGACAACATTCCTTGTTGAAACCGATCTCTACTCAGTCGGGTGCCTTGCTGGAGCCTGTGACTAGGAAACCTTCCAGGATGCAAGTCGTGCTCTTGCGGGTTTTACTGTAGATTCATATGTCATCTGTAGCGAGAATCGCGAGTTTCACATTATCTAGAGTGTTAATTGTGCTTTTCTATAGCAATGTTACTGGATATTTTGACACCGAAGGGCAACGAAATTCAATGAAAACCACCAGGAAGGGATACCATAATTGATTCGAAAATTTGATTCCTCATCCCACCTGAGCAGTCACAATTTCGAAGATAAATTTTGCTTTCTTGAAAGAACGTTCTTGATTCGAGTCCACGATAGTACCCTCAAATATCGGCAGTAGGTATTGCCCCCTTCTGAGCACCATGTTCAGATAATCAGGATTCATGCACAGGTGAATCGCTGATCATTCCTCTATGTGATCACATTCTGGCTAATGCAATCTTCTGGATCGTCAAACGATGCAGCTCACAAATCAAAGTGACGGGCAAACTGAGTAAAACATCAATAACTGGCCATGCAACGGGCAAAATACAATCATTCTTGACACAAATATTTCTCCGTAGTAATACCCAAGTCAAAAGGTGAGCATCAAGGAATACGGCATGAAAATGTATGTTCTTTCCAAAATATTGACGAAACAAATGAGTATTAGAGCAGCAGGATGTCGTATTTTTATGATATGGTTCATCATGCATTGGCAGTGCCAAGCTCTTCATTGAAAACCGTGAAAGCTTTGTACAACTGCTTCATCCTTGTTAGGACTCATCAGCAATACACATTCAACGATCCCTGAATGGGACTCAAACTGGAGGTAGACGACTGTGATTTGGCAAATAACCACCAATCTATCCGGAGTGGCACTCAACCGTGTTTTGAACATGATCACTGCATGATGTAGCGCCCTCAAGCTATTCGTTCGCTGTGCGGGGAACGGGCCTTCTCCATTCAAAGACAATGACGGAGTGGTGACATATCATGTGGTGCATAAGTCCAATAGACTGTTGACAGTCAGCCCAGGTAGACTGATTGTTAGGTGTTCGACTCACAATCGTTCACCCCGGGTTCAATTCGCAGTGTGAGCTCGGTGGATTTGTAATGACACGAAAATGTCACGTTATGACAACGTATAGCTCTTGAATTGCATCCAACTCCAGTTTTGGCTGTCGATGGGTCTCAGTCACAATGAAATTGACAATTCATTCGACGGTATTCTTGGGCGTTCTGACTTCTGATTTCGCCTCATCTGTGATATCAGTTTCAATTTCGTTTCAAATTTCTAAACTGGTGGTAAAACCGCAACTGACCACCGAATCAATGAAATATGTGGGGGTTACATTCCACAAAACATCCGAATACATTCGAACAAATCAGGTTCTGTGTTCACCAAATAGTTCGTGAACAGTTTTCTTCCGGGAGATGCTGTCTGGCTTGCCTCTGCCGAAATATTGTCTCCATTTTTGGGCAATGAGTAGCACACAGGAACATATCCATTCTACATACCGTGATTGTAACATGTCTTACCCTAAGTCGATCAATATTCTTGCCGTTTCTGTTTCCACATCCATGGAACATGTTTACTCCGAGAGGGGTCATTTTTATAGCGTTCATATCGCTCGTTGTTGCACATTCTTCAAGGTGATTCACTGGAATAGTAGTGGCCTTTTTGACTTTTCAAACAACAACACAAATTTTCAGATCGAGTTATGACAGAAGCAAAACATTTGAAGGCTATATTTGTGCAAACCTCCAACTGCATCCAACTGTCCTTCATACATTCACTAAAGTAAATGAGCTGATTTTAGTATTCATAGTATTAACATAGGCTCTCAGTGTTCACTCTTCATCCATTCTGGAAACGTTCCAACACTTCATTGGACTGATTTAGTTGAACTTCCCTTACTACAAAGCACGGTCTTCAAGTTCTCTCGGTCATTACAGGCATCAAAGGAAACCGTATACCATAGTCTTCTGATCTCATCTCCCAAACAGTGACGTGGCATGTCCATCAGGCAATTTTTATTCCAAAAGCGGACACAAGTGAAAGGCTAAATATTGTTGTTTATGCTTCAATAACCTCCGTTCTTCGGTGAGACAGTTCTGATCAATCAGATCCAACTGCTCTGGGATGTGAGAGTGCGAATGTTGTGGATTTGTTCATCGACAAAAAGCTGTGGGGTTCTTCCATTTTACCTGACACCGTAGTCCAGTCCATCCCACCAACTCCAGTAAGGAGACTTCTGTTTCTGAATTATCTCGTTTTATGAGCACCAATGTACAGTTTCATAAAAATTCTTGGAGATCATATCCAAACTACTGCACATAAAATTATTTGTCCAAATCTTATTTATGATAGGCTCAACTGACTAGCTAGTCCGGTTAAAAACCCAACTGTGTGACTATATTTCCGTCGGTTTAAACAGCATTTTAGGCATAAACTTGACGGATCTAAATATTGTCCTCCATTCGAACGGGCGATGAATTGTTGTCTGCTGGCCAAGCCGCACTATAGATGATGTATTTGTCGATACATTTATACTTCTGAAGTTATACAAAGCAGTATGCGAGCTAACTAAATTATTATTGGTTGTCGAATATTCCAGAATTCACAAACGCATTTCAAATACACGTGAGTGGACTCGAGCAACAATGAAAAAATTAGGAGAGGAGGTTTGATTGGAATCACTATGAGTTCAGTTTTGAAATGAATAAGCATTCAGCTGATATACTCTACTCTGGGAGTAATTCATTCGACATATGAGAAAAATAGAACCGAACGTTCTCAAAGCCGAGTGATAAATTACCATTCTCGGGCTCCATTGTGCGACCGTAGTCATGAAGCTATAAGACATGAGATGACACGAAATTTGTATAGGAGAGTATAAACAGCTGGGGAAAAAATAAAAGAGATCGAGACATGCACCAACAGAACCCCATCCAATAAATATTACTCAAAACTTAGTAATTCTATTCAAGTTCTCATGGTAATGGAAGCCTGGTTTTCGTCACAAACTGACTTCACCTTGACGTGGTTTTACACCTTTGTTACACAAGGGAATGTGCAGGACGGATTCCTGACTCTCGTTGCGGACACTCCAACGAATACCTACCATGTAAAGCATGAATATGCTGACCCGTTATTGGATTTTGTGACAATTAAACGTCAATGTTCACCGCATAGGAATTCAACCTAGAGCACTAGAATATTTTTACAAGCATTTCTCAAGCAACAGCGAAGAATAAATAATGCAAGAATGGTTGATAATCACTGAGCCAAAAGCAACACTAATATTCAAGACGGAAGCATTTCTGTAAAACTCAGCATGCCAATATTCGAGAGTGCTGCAAACATTGATTTGTATTTATTATGCCTGAGAGGTATCACTGTGGGAACATTTGCTTAATCAATGCTCCTATATCCAATTCATCCTCCTCCAGCAGTGTGAAGGAAGTTCCGCATATGCTTAGCGACTTTTGTGTTTTCCGAGAAGTTTTCTCCATGCAACCTCTCTTTCGGGATACATTTACTCCGACTTTTCAATTTGAAGCGACATTTCGAAAGATATATTTGGTTTTTACCCACTTATCCACAAAACATTTTCACGAATCCTGCACAACTTGTCGAAAGAGCGAACTTTGTCTACAGTCATTTTATCCATTATTCAGGCGTGTAATAAAGCAAATGTTTCAGGTCTACTGATGTGCAATATCTCTCAGAAAATGGAAACACCAAAAATATACAGCGGTTTTCCCATAGATTTTCTTCTTCCGCATGCCTCAATCATATTGTTGCAAGTCAGATTGATGACTTTATGAATTTTAAGGCAATAATTAGGGAGCACCTTCATATCTTTCGGTGTCACGAGATACAGTTTATCAGATTTGACAAATTTCGGAAAGATTGAGGTTTTATAAGTAGTCCATTCCAATGAGGTTCGCATCCAAGTGTGGACGCAACTCTCATCTTCGTAGAGCGAGTGCTCTGCCTACTGTCAGCCATCAATTTACAGATGTGTTCTTCGTGGCGGAGGCCGTTTGCCCACATAATTTCACGTGTAACCTAGGCAGCTCAAACGGGTAAATTTTGAACGCATTCCGCTTGGTCTCATACCTATGCTGGTGAAATACATACACTAATAGTGCATGAACGGCGTCCTTGTGTGTCCTCGAATTCCACCGGGATTAACAAATTCCACAATACGAATTAGTGTGGTCATTTCCAGGATTACCCATTCTTCTGTTCTATAAACTATTCTACTTGGACTCAAGAATGTGAGGGGATTAACTTTCGGTTAACCATAGTAATATCCTGTATTTATCCTGGATCATCCTTATTCTATCGTGCAAAAAAGCAACCACTACTAAAGGAATTCTAGTTCGCCAGTGCTGAGAAAATATTCATTATGGGCGCAAATTGATGAAAAACGTTTGCATGTCTTCATCATTCCTGTTTCTTCTATATTTAAAATGTAAATAGGCACTGGTCGGTTTATCTAAAATACCGAAGTGTAGTATGTAAAAGGACTCGACTGAGGGCAGAAGATTGAGATCGTTGACTATCAGTGATGAAATGATCACCGAGATCTGTCCTCAGACAAATACCCATCTCTGAATTTCGTTGTTCGTGGAAGTTTCTAATAGAAAAATGCACAGGCCTTTGCTCACTTACTTCACCGCGTTGGACCCAGATTTCCATAGGTCGTAAGTAGCGTGGATAAAGTCAAATGAATAAACACTTCCATAGACACGACAGTTAAAAGGTGCCAAATGGTAGTTCAGCTGCAGGAAGAAAAAATGACGATTGTGAGCGTACAGATAATGCTGGTTTTCTAAATCAATTTAGTCCATCAACGCTGTTATGCACCTGATGGAGGGTGAGTTTTCGAAACATAAGCAATTTACAAAGAAAAGTAAATGTAACAGCTTATTTGGGAGGTGCACATGAATGCGTGGAAGCGAACTAAAGCGTTACATACAATTTGATTATACACGGAGGTGTATAATCCTAAAAATGTTACGTTGAGGAAGATTTGTTTTCACGGGATTCATTATAAGGGGTTCACAGTGAACGGGTGTTTCAATTCTTAGACCTCCAGCTCCACATTGAGCCAGGCATGGCACAACTCTTTCTAGGATTTCCGCATTTCAAAGCAGTTTTTGTTGGCCTGTTACATGTCCATATATGGACTGTTTAAATTTCGTACCTTGATGGGGATCCAACATCGGTTTAACAAATGAAAACAAAGTACCCCCTGAAATTCCAAAATTAACTTGAAAAGAAGACAAGTGTCAGTTTCCACGAAAGTAAACTGAGATCGATTAGAAAAATAATCACTTTGGATGCTCAGATTGGGATAGCCAATTTCTGAAGTACAAGATTGCACCGTACTCCAAGTTTTCGTAATCTTGGGTCTGAAAGAAGGCTTTCAGAATATGGTGAAGGCTGTTTCAACGTGACCAGTCCAACAAAGGTTGTGAGTCAGAGTAGCCTCTGGGTAACAGAAAGAAGAAGCTTTGGGTAGATGTTGGTTATCAATTGAGAGATATGGGGCAATATTAAACGCAGTTTGATAACTTGATCCACAATGAAGATTGAATGAAACATCAACGCATTTCAAGAAATTAGGAGAAAGAGAGCGGGAAGTAGACTAGTCCATTCGGACTGTTTAGGAGAGAATTCCAATTTTCATTCCAGTTGCAGAGATATCCAAGTAAAATATCATCGTCGTATTTACAGCCAATGAGATCAGATAAGAATGGGAGTACAATATCAAAAAGGGAAAAAATAAATGAGTACAGAATTACATCCTTAAAAATACGGCAGTTAACGTGGGAAGATAAGTGTCGATTGCCACAAGAAGTAAAATGTGCGTGATCCGAAAAACATACACCGCGGGTATTCAGATTATGATAGTCAAATCCCATTATCAGGCAGAATATTCAGCAGAATATACCGATGAAGAGAATCGAATGCGTACTCATAGCTGAGATAAATTAACCTGAAATTATGGCCACCCTTTTCAAAAGTAGCAGAAATAATAATAATGTACTTAACGTCACCAAAGGCTGACAGAGAGTGTTACCAGGAGTATTGTGCCGGGTTCAGAGAGTGAACTTGAGGAATTATGCTATGGATGAGTGAATTTTTCAAATACATCCAGCGATGCAGATGTGCAGGCTATTGGACGATCCGTTTTGGATCCCACCTTTTGCATATACATGATGCTCACACATCGCCAACCATCGGGAATCAGCCCAGATTTAATACAACGAATAAATGGATCAATCGAGGGGGATGTTACTTTGAAAGAGCAAGCTTTTACGACCGTTGATGTTAAAAGTGAAAGCCACCGAAGGCAGAATTATCCTCATTTATTTCATTCACCCATGTATTTTAGGCAGCTGCTGTGCACACAGTAACGTCAAAAACCCAGTGCACAACAGTGAATCACCGGCGTTTTGACCGTGAATTCAACAAGGAGAGCCAAATGAATTTCCAACGACTGTGGTGTGGAGTGGATTACTCTGTAATACCAAGATAACACTTGACGGCGAGATTCGGTAGTCCCTCTTTTGAGGGGATGAGGATGACAAATTACAAGTACCAAGTTGGCTAGAACCTAACCAATTAGGGACCAACTAGCTTGCGTGTAAAACAGAGGCAGGTAATATAGATTGTAACTTTTATATCCTTAACTTTGGAGGTTTTCGTCTGTGAGTACCAGCGAAATCAACACTTCCAGTCCACTGGAACAGAACACAGGAGATGTAGTCCTAAGCCCTATTATGGACATGACAAACACGTACCGTCTCAAGCTTTTCTGAAATGAAATCTCGCTTAGTATTTTTTCCTTCAATTTGTCGAACTTTTTACGTCATTCCTCCCAGCAAAGAACTGGCGCTAACTCTATGTGGTTTTTTGGTTTGTAATTGTTCACAGTTATAGAAAATCTACTGTATACGACAAAAGATGAAACATTGGGGGCACTGTTTAATATGAAAATGGAAATAATGAAATTATTTAACTGACCATGGACACAGCCAAGTCAGTTAAGCAGCCCAAGTGAACGATTTATGCACACCGAAAGATGAGTATTCCTGCCTAATTATGGAGAAGATGCCCTTAAAATAACTTGGACAATGAGAAATCATTTTCTCCGACTTCAATCTAAAGAGCAATTTGGAATAAGGTTTTACTTGCAGAAACTGAATAAATTCGCACCAAGACGAAAGTTGTGCTATGTAAATCTATTATTACTTTGAAAGCGAATCAAATTCTGTACGGAATGAAAGAGCCATATTCAGGATAGTATACCTACTCACGGAGCTTCTCTGTGCGCGATTACTTGCCAGGGATTTATCTTTCGTATATCATTTCAACGGTGTTCTAAATCGATCCGCTTTCAACCAGTAAATGCGGACATGATCCAGAAGCAAGAATACCATTTCTGGATCCACTTTATGTTGAAAGCCAAGATGAATCAAGTAAACGCTTTAGGAACACAGAAGGGCAGTTATTCAGCCCCCATGTGAGGGACTTCATATTTTCTAAAAGGCAAGTAATAAGGGTAAGAAATGGAATTTTACTTCCAAAGATAGTGGGTTGTGGGCATTTGTGTTATTGTAAATGTTCTAGTAACAGTGATTTTATAGAAAATGGGCGGAGTTAAAACCTTGCTGTGTAGTGAATAGTGGAATTGTTCTACGCCCGATGCACTGGTTAAAGTTCTCTATATTAAGGGCGTGTTAGGGAAATGGATACCCATCTCACAAATTTGTTATGACGATGGTGATGATTATGCTCGCCGTCATCATAAAAACGATTCTTTGCAGATAGCACTTGGCAAGATTTACTATGTTTGGATATGATGAGTTTTCTGATATAATGTCGGGTTGTGCAACTGAAGGATGTTGAGAGTTTAAGTATTCTGACAATAATCAGAATGTCTTTCAACAACGGATCATAGTAGATAACAGGTGAGGCGTATAGATACGTAGGTAAGATGTGTACAAAAACGGTGTTCGATACAAATAGGGGGTACCGAGTGCGATTTAGGACGCGACACACAGAAAGGTAGGAACAAAATTTTAACCAAGTGAAATTAAAGTGTTTGGACCATGTAGGGTTTAGGTGGAGCAACACTCCAAATTACTCAACAAAATTATGATGATTCATCTCTTCCCTATTTATTCAATGGGAAGCACCATCGTTTTCAGTGTTATAAATCTTACACCCATTCAACAGGGAAAATACAATGTCATCACCATTTATTGTGTTATTGTTTAGATTACCATTATTAGAAGAATGTGAGCTTAGATAATTGTAATTTTGAGAGTGAGGAAATCAAATTCGCAAGCATTTGGCATACCAACTACGACGTCATCCGTATACTCCATAAAGAGAGTATTCTGTGTACTGAAATAGTACTAGTATACACGGAAAATCAAAATGGAGGTAATATATCTTCTTGGAGGACACTGCAAACAGAAGCAACACTAGAAGGGATATTGCCTTTATCATTGATGAAATGATAATGGTTGTGGAATTATTCTTCCGACAGAAGAGCAAAGATTGTCTTAGTGCCACAGGGGGTGAGGATTTAGAAAAGATTGTTCCTGTCGACGCAGTTTATTGAATGATTGAATTCTAGAAACCACATTCTTACCGTTTGCTCTTCCTGTTACGAGGGTATATTTGGATAGCGAGGGTATCAAGGGTAGATCGTGAATGGCATTGGGAAAACTGATCCGGATCTGAAACAATAAAATTATCACCCAACCTTTCGAAAACTTATCTTTCGAAAACTCTGTTTGATACTGAGATACAATCAATGGAACGGAATTCAGAGAAGCTTTATTCAATGGCAATTATGGCTACTGTCATTTATTAGTTTGGAGTCTGTCTGTTATTTAGACATTGGTTGCAATAACGGATAGTCTATGGCTGATCGAAGCAGAACATTTCACGAGTACCATGGAGTTGAGTAAATTCGGTCCGGATAACTTACTGGTGTTAAAGAGGAGTAGCTTCCTGCAGACCACAACAGATGGGATGCTAATTGGGAGATTCTGAGGCGGGATGTCTTGAAAATTACAAGGACAGAAAAGTTATTCTATGTTGTCGAGCTCTTTCACGGAAACAGCTACAAATTTGGATGCAAATGAGTCACCGGTTAGGGCCTATAAGAAAGTTCTTCAACTTTATTCGCACCAAATTTACGTGAGTAGATGGAATTGAGACAATACAACTTAATCTTGATAGGGGTAAAATGACGAAAAACGTGGGCGCAAGTACAGATTCACAACTGGACAGGAAATATTTAAAACGTAA
This sequence comes from Fasciola hepatica, assembly GCA_948099385.1. Lineage (NCBI taxonomy): Eukaryota > Metazoa > Platyhelminthes > Trematoda > Plagiorchiida > Fasciolidae > Fasciola > Fasciola hepatica. The sequence continues at coordinate 5,304,056 of CANUEZ040000163.1, forward strand.
ATACCCATTAGGATGGTCGTAAGTGAGTGAACGATCCGCCTCTGAGAATACAAAGGTATCCATCTGATCGACTATTGCATGGAGGTTTAAAAGGTTTTCTCGAAAAATATCGTTTTGCAAACTGAGTGATTAGGGAATCCTGTAAGGTGTATGTGGTTTGTATATCTGTTGATCTTAGGTAACGTTTTCTTCAAAGTGTGGTCGGAGGACTACGTAGTAAGCTGGTGTGGGTGAAGTGCTTTAGAGTGTTGATTTCCACCTCGGAGATGAGAGGTTCGAATCCCCGCAATCATCGGCTACTTCAGTGATAGATAGTACCCAGTCTCATCTAACTCGTCTCCACATTTCACTGATTGAGACCTTGCGTGGTGCTCTGCTGCTCAAATTCTCAGGGTCTGCTTGCAGTACGAAGCTCACAAATATAGGTGCTGTTAACTGGAACAAGTTTCAAAACGGTTTTCAATTGTATATACCAATGATTACTAATAACAATGTAAACCCTTCTTCCTCGCGTGCGGTGTAATATAAGTTAACCATAGGAGTCGATCGCTGTGTGGGAAGCTGGTTGTTACCGTTCAAAAGCCAGTGACGGAAGGGTGCTATATCATGTAGTGTAGATGTTCAACAAACCGTTGAGAGTCAACCCGGATAGCCTTGCGGCTAAGGTGTTCGATTCACAATCGTTCAACCCGCGTTCGAGTCCCCGTGGGGGCTCAGTGGATGTGCACTGCTGATGATTCCCAACAAGGATCAAACAGCTGTACAGTGCTTCCATGGTTTCCAATGGTGAGTTGAGCGTTCAAGCTGCATGATGAATCATATTATATACAAATCTAATCTCCTTCTATCTCCAGTGTCATTGTGAAGTTAGGTTTCTTGTGAAGCGGTTGCTTCGAGCTGCGAGATTTAAATTTATTAAATCGGTTTTACTTTGCATAAGAACGAAGACTCCTACTCAGTCCCTTTGGGTCTCATGCCTTGGTTTGATGTCACCCATAAAATGAGAAATTGCATGAATTTGTTTTCATATGGCTGTCCCTTAAAAGAGATACAACACACGGGGAAAGCCTTTGTGTAAAGAATCCAAGAAGAGGTGAAAACAGGTCACATGACATTTCCGTGCCAGAGAGTTTCGTTTTTTTATGGGACATCAGCTAATTTGAGAAGAATTGATATCAGAGGAGTTTGGAAAAGGCAAGCAGGTTGGAAGATTCTAGCAGATGCAAAAAGGGAAGAAATAAGCACTGTCAAACAATTCCTCAATGAATCCTTAGACGCCATGGGGGGGCGAATAGTTCAGGATACACTTCCAATAAGTAGGAATATAAAATGGGGTATGACAAATAATAGATCTTACGAATTATGTTCATTCGCTACAGTAAGCGTTGTTCAGATTTACTGTAGGTTGACAGTACACATTCATTTTGGATAGATACCCATGACATCGAGAAGTGAGCAAAGACTAAACTGCATGAAGGTGTATAGGTTTTAGAACACACATAATAATGTTAGAACCACCTTGATTCATTTGCTTGTGATGATTCGCTTAGATGTATATTTTTACTTCGTTTTATTGTAAAATACTGGTACAACATTCCCGATAGGTGGTTGAGATTATTTGGGGGCTGCCCATTGGGGAAAGTAATCGGTCGCGGAAGCCGGACTCGAAACCGAGACAGAAAAGGTAGAAGCTCACGAAGATGGACAATTCACCATCACCAGTGCTTATCCCGGGTTGTACGCTTCGCCTGACTGAATTTGACTACTCTCGTTTATCCGAAGGCAAACCTAGCGCCGTCGTCGAGAACACAGTGAGCACTACGGTAGATTTGCCATGGATGTCCGAAATATTACTGGAACGGCAAAGGTAAAAGAGGTGTACACAGTGTAGAAAAATAACATGTCACATGGTACACAATCATTGCGTCATGATCAATGCAATCAAATTTGATTATGCAAGTGAACTTACCTGATACGACTCCTGCAACCTTTCAGTCATTAGAACAATAGAGAAACATGAGCTTGTTTTCTTATCCATTTGTGTCAGCATGGAAGCATCTGTCTTTAAAATGATCCACTCAGTTATATCTGTCTGAAGAGAAGAGAAACACATAATGCCAATACGTTTTGTGTACGCCAATCACGATACTATAGTTGCAGCTTCTTTGTCGAGCTAGTTGATTTACCCAGAGCCAACAAAGCAAACCCGAGCAGAACCAAAGACGGATTCGAGACAAATATATGATACTACTTTTAAAAATGTCATTCACGACAAGCAAAATTAAAAGCTTGTCTGATTCTACGGAGATACAAGAATATCATATTCAGGTTAAAAATGACAGCAGACTGTTTGAGAAAGATAGTCGACTAGCATATTGAGAATACTCGAATGTGTGAGCACCTTACGAGGAAATGTGAGGTTAGGGCAGAACTGGCCAAGGAAATACTTAAAACATCCTCCTGATAAAAGAATTGAGCTTATAGTTGTACTTGATCACATTTGCCCACAAATTATGGCATACAACACACAGATTCTCAAACTTCTCCGTGTGCATCACCGATAGGAAAAAAACATTTTCTCACTATCATCACAGTAGTTTCATAAAACGGAAAAAATGTACGAACATGTTCCGTGAATCGTTTATTCCTAGACAATTTCGTCAACAGCACTTCCAATGAATTTCCCGTTTTTGTTTTGATTGACAAAAGAGTACGAAGTCGACACTGCTTTACGTAGATCGTCAGTAATCAATTGAGCATATCTAGTTCCTTTTCGCTGAGTTTTCGGATCCTCTTCAATGGTGAAAACCAATATTATTTGAAGTTATTGTCTTTCAACTGAATTCGAAGAGCACTATTCGTTCACAGTTTTAAAAGATCTCCCTTCAGAACTTCATCCTTTGACATTATTCAGACTGATGGAATATGATTTTGAAATCTACTTTTCTGAGGATTTCAGGTCAGCTTAAAATACCTAACAAACAACTTTTATAATATTTCAACATTTTCTACTAAGTCTCAGCATAATTTTGTTACATCCGTTTAGCCGTCTAACTAGAATTACTTTGATTTCTCCGATTACTTCTGGTCAGTCCATGATGCTTGTGATTCACATTTTTCACTGTAAAATGGACACTGATTCGTCTCTTCTTGGGGCCAAATGCTACACGTAACTCGCTTGACGGTTCAAAACCCTCAGTTCGCTGTCTCAGTTCATTTTCTGTACGTCAAGACATCCGTTTTCTGATTGATCCCTTCTTGAGCGGCATGCCAAGGCATCTACGCTCTTTTCCTGCGCATCAAGTGCTGCTATTGATCAGTTTCATTACCATTTCGGATATAGCCAAACACTTTTTGTACACTTTGGACACAGACATATACCGGTGAACACCCCTAGATCGCACAAGCACATCAATCGTGCTTTGATGCTGTTTACAATCACTCTCGGACAGCACATGATCCGAGATTTGTATTATTGGCAAGGGAATCCTAATTGATGTAACGGTACCGTACTTTTAAACAATCTGTTTCTCTATCATCCACCGTATCGGTATGTAACACGTCACTTGGTTGGTTTCAATAAAATTCAACAAAGGAAATCTTTACTAGTCATAACAGATTTATCGTTACCCATCATGTATTGGGATGATAAAGAATGAGAAAGATTCCCCCTTCTAACTGGTCGACATAGTTTTGTATCTTCTCGCAACATGTCACTTAGTTCACATTTTCCCTTTGGAAAGATACATTCATGTCACTCATACGAGTGAAAATACCCTTCAAATAGGCCCGTCATAAACGCAATGGGCAGACTGCATTTTCCGGCGTCAATTGTTTGATCTTACTCAATAGATTTTTAAAGGGCTTCCTCCATTACCAGCTATAATTTGATCCAGGAAGTTCAAACTCAAATCAATAAATTGGTTTTTAAAAACATTTGATTATAACATCAACTGGAGCATGCTTGATGCTTCCTCTCCCATAACGAGTGTAGCAAATTTCAATGTGCAAGGTCTTTCCAGATAGTTTGCAATTGTTTGAGGCTCCTTGTATTTGGCCATTTTCAGGCCCACGTATTACCGACCCAGCAGCAATGGTCTGATATGTAGATTGATAAGTAATTTTGGGAAGATTACTCAAGGGTCTAATAGGACTCTTTTAGCTTTCGATCGTTCAGCATCATGACCTACAAAATCTTCCCCACTATGTCGGTTTTCTGAATGTTCCAGCCTCAAATTTACGTAAGACATTTTCGACCACATGACTGTTGTTCGTGGCATTAGAAATCATCGCAATGCGATTGTTGAAGCCGCAACTCTACAAGCAATGAAATCTCGCGCAGAAGTTTTTCTTGCCGTAGATTTATCATATGGCCTTTCTATGGTTCCCATGTACAAACTCTCACCAGTCTCATGGTTTTCGCACAAATTAATTTATCAGACCTGCCACCTCAGGCAATTTGGCCGCAAATTTCACACCAGCTGTCGTTCACACGGCGGACAAGTATCATTAGCCCCTGAATGTAGCCAACTGACTGGGTATTTTGTGCACTTATTCACACTCTGCTATCAACGGATGGTCATATATTCTCAAATATGTTACGTAATCAAGTGCAGGAAATATACTTTGCGTGCACACTAATGTTGTGAGTATACTACCTAGGTAATTGTTTAATTTATTTGAACATCGTGATTGTGAATTCTATAACCTTATGAAAATGTTTGTCATAGATTTTTTCTTATCAAAGTAACCGATTTGAAACCCAGAAATTCTGACGCTTCCCACTTTGTCCTTGTGTTGACCCCTATTGTGAGGCATTTAAGCCCATTATTTGGTGCGCTTATAAAAATGCACTGAGAATACCACGAAATACTTACCCGCTATATTCAGCGCCATAGAAAACAGAACTTAAATTTCATTCGATGCCCTTCGTTAACCCCGATATCCGAGGCTGGAGGCACCGGTCATTATCAACGTTCTGCTGCTTGAAAAGGATTCACGCTTCATTGAGAAGACTTCGACAAGTCACTGGGATATAAAGCAGATGAAATGTTCTGTTATCAGAGAAAGAACAGTTGCGGAAATTGTAAGGCAAATGATCATAATGTCTGAACATTGTACAGAACCAGAGAGTGAAATAGTTCCACATATATATGTTTATATATATATACATCTTTATATATATCTATATACATATATATATATATATATATTCTAATTTCAAGGTGTTCGTATACACTTGCGATATGGGAATCGTCGTAGCTACGTTATATGAAACGTTCTAGGATCAGTTGTTCACATATGGATTACGTTTCAAGTAATATCTTTGAAATCATTATACCTCAACTAAATCACATCGAAAGAAATACAAGATTTGTAAACTACGTTACCTACCTAGAGCTCATTCGAAAGTTCATTACTTTGTTTCATTTGAAAAAAGCTATCAGTCAATGTGAATAATCAAGCCAAACAAACGCCTCCTGATCCCGGAAAATTGGAAATTCAGTTTTCGCATAATCAAAATATTGAAAGAAGAAACAACTTTATCTTCCATCGAGCCTTGCTAATGGATTCTAGCACTTACTTCGGTCCTCGAGTACGTTGTTATTCTCTTAAGAAATGGCTTGTCTTCTAAACCACATCACTAGAATTGTTGTCTTGCCTAGCATTACACGTATGAGACGTCGATAGCAAGTCCGCACGAGAGACTGTCTAGTCGTCCAAAAGTAACTTGTTCAGTTGATATTGTGTCTACGTCGCGTAAACAGTTTGAGTTGAAGTCTCTTGGATTCTTATTGAATCAGACTTTCGATGAATCTCACATTTTCGAAGAAAGAACTGACTGGATTGACCTGAAAAAGGACTCATATATTATTTGCAATCATGCTAAATGAGCATTTATCACAGCGGTTAGCTAGGCATGAAAGCGCAAGATCATGTGGATCATTTCCAATTAAAGTAAAAACGTTTCGAGAAATAATGAATAAACGTATGCATATCGTTCTTGCTTAAACAATGGAATTTACCATATAGTAAGTTTCTCCTACAAATCATTACGTTCGTCAAAAACGTCTTCAGCACAAATGTCTTCATAAATCATTGCTTTCAAATGGTTCATAGAGGTTGCGTGAAGCAACAGGAAATCTGCACGAATGAATGATCTATATACTTATCAGACTGGTTTTCCAGTCAGCCTCATTCTGGTCCAGCCTGACACAAGCCGTTATTAGGCTTTGCTGCCCTTTTTTGGTTCGTAAAATAGTGTTACATATTGTCAAATTCATGCTATAGAAATGTAGTTCTGGTTACATCCCACTGTGTGGCGAAGTTTCGCTCTAATCAACTAAGTGATTCTACCTAGTCTAGACATTTGCATTCACAAACAAGAGAAGTAAATAGACAGCACTATGCGTTTAGTTGAAGAGAATGAACTAATTTGCTAATGCTTGGAGTATTCAACGGATATGCAACTTAGTTGATACTCAAGAACAATGGAAATCATGACAACGGATAGATTTGTATACTTATTTATCTTATCACCAAGGGAAGTATGTCAGCTGGTAAATGTCAGCAAATGCTACAATGGAATACCAATTGATTGCTCGCGTTACACTAACTTCGCTAATTGTAAAATATGAAAACTAGTACTACCGCATTCTATGAAAATATGAACCTCAATGCTCATAACGGAAAGTCTTATATATAAGTTTATCTAACCAGTTCTCGAGTGAGTATCATGAGGTCCTTTCTGGACAATCACCGAGCCGTATCTAGATAAATCGTTGGGTAACTTATTTTTGCGAAGTCAACGGCTACTTATCCTCATTCATCTAACATTCATCACCTATATGAAAATGCAATTCGTACCAAGCAGTTCTATCCGAAACCATGATTCATACATTTGGTTTATAACTTCGTACTCATGTGCCCATTAGTCGGTTTATATACGCTGTGCTAGTTATTTTCAACGAGAATAAAAAAATGAAGTCGCGTTTTCCCTCATTTAGAGTTTAAGGTCGTGTTGGTACACAATGTACATACCCCATCAACATTTTCGAATGTCTTATAGCATGCTTTGGAATAATTCTCTTCCGAATGAAATGAATTGATCATTTGTGATTGTTGGTTATTTTAGATGCACTGCTCAATCCCAATTTTGATGTGCACATCCCCAGAACTGCAATTAGGTGACAGCTTCCATTGCTGGCAGTCTTCATTTTGAAATATTTTTATTCGGTTTAGAGAGTTGAGTCAGACAAACGTTTGCAGCATATTATGGAGTGCTATATAGTGCGTGCCAATCCGTTCAAGCAAGTCATTCACAGGGTAAAACGTCATGCATTGCATGCCATAGACTGCATCAACAATTGCGCGCTCGGGCCTAGAGAATACTGTCGTATAATTCAGAAACGAATTTATCTCAAAACGATGGAGAGGCGGACACAGTTGCCAGACTAAAATATGTTTGAATCGATCGAGATCTTAAAACACGGAACGAGTTAATTTTATGGCAAAACGCTGATACTGAAACCCGTGTTGCGGTACCGGAAATCGAGCTTTGTTTCACGTAACTCCCACACTTCTGGGAAAATGTTTCCAGCAAAATGAACCACATTCTGTGTTTTAACTAACAAGAAGACAGATAATTTGTAAAGTTAAATTATATTATCCCAAATAAAGTCTTGAATTCGATAAGTCAACCTGTATTTATCCTTTAATCTTGAAAAACTTTAAACAGCAAAAGTCAAATGCACTTGTCAATTCACTTTCAATACGGTAATTTGAATGCCAGGAAATCCAAATTATTTTCGCAATCCAAAAACGGTGCCGAAGAAAGTTGTTTTAGAGCTGATGGTCAATCAACAACATTCGGTGACCTGGATCGAATTTCCGCAATGGCCTTCTCTATTTCTTCCCATTTCGTGTTCATATAGTGTCTTATGCTCCACATTCGATCTGAAACCCGGAAACATAAAGGAATACAAGAAGAAGAGAAATATATTTCAATTGAAGTCAATTCTAATTGTAGAACGTTGTATGTTCGACAAACTGTGACGAAAACCACTTCAGCAGTACGACTATCTCCCATGAGATGTAACTCGACATCTCCTTCGATCCATAACTTGCAAGTTATCATAGACTAATTGAATTTCATTCCTTGAGTGGGTCAATATGCATTTTGTGGAATTTGCAGTATTGGCATAAAATATTGTAGCAGTTATCATTGAAACGTGAAAGAAAGACAAAAACGCAAATTTTGCGCTCATAGTTTCAAGTTGATGTAAGATTCATATCAACAGATTTGCTTGTTTCGTTGTCCATGTACAGGGACGGCTGAGTTTAGCTTCAATAATCCCCTGTATTTGTTCACAGATCATGCCGTTACACACAGTATGAACTGGTTCACAGCACCTCAAACACACGAAACAAACTGCAAATCACCTTGAAGATAACCTACCAAAATACTGAAGAACGATCAAATACATCTACCGTGTATTATGTCACATTTATTTCCCAATCCCGGTATTGTTTTGGCAAAGATTTCAAATTCTCTTCAATCAGTTGGTCCTGAATACAGTGCTTATTTGTATTCCTTTATTCATCTCCATTCATTCAACTCACGAAACAAAATGAGATCATCAACCATATTTGGTGTGTTTTGAATCGGGCAAAACTTTAATGAAGACTTGGACTCACTAAATACTGGAAAAATTAATTCTGCTTTCCGTGTGAGGATTAAAAATGAAGTGCAATAAAAAATGCAGGGATTATTTTCGTACGGTGGGTCAAAACGATAGGTCTTCTACACAAATCGATTTGATAACGACAAACAATATTAACAGAACCACTGACTCACTTTGATGAGAAATTTCACAGCACAGTTGAGCCATTCGGTCTGGACCAATTCCCTCCACAGAAACCCTCTTAACAACCTATTTTTTCATTTGGTCTAAACAGGGGCTTTATAATTAGAAGAGCGTGGCTAAAGCAAAGTGGAGAAATGTCTGTTTGACCAATTTGTTATATTCGACATTTAACACTGCTCGTAAAATTGACTGTCCGCTCTGATCGACCCATATTTTCTTCGGGGTTTAGATTTCCTACTGTGCATTCGTATTGCCTGTTTCACTATCCAACGAATTGTGCAGTAGCAATTACCGGTCAAAGTGCGTCCAAAAATAACACTGTTTCACTCCCTTAATCGAAGCTGCATAGGCTGTGCACAACTAACTTATTTCCCGTGTTCGTCGGGTTGACGGTGGAGACATAATTCGCCCATCGTTTAGTTGCCAACCAAAGAAACACGGTCTCAGTCAGTTATCTATTGTTCTGAAAGTTGTGGTGATTTGCATTATATATATATATATATATATATATATATATATATATGCGTGTGTAAAAACCATAGAATGAGCAACGTATCGGACTGCTGGTGCGAAACTGGTATGTTTTCCATAATAAACAAGTTATTATGTACTGCGTACAATTTCGTAATATGCTTGAAACGAATCATTGGAGGAAAGATAATTCGGATGAAATCCACATTTGTAATGTGCCTGCAAAACACTTACGTGGCATTACTGGTGGAATCCGATGACGTTTTGCCAAATTAAGCAGTCGTATTATGTAGCCATTGGCTTGGATAGCTTTAGTCAACGATGTCCCTGAAGTAACATGTATGAAGAAAAATAATAGGTGCAGTTTTAATACAGGTTATTTCATGCACATTGGAATGAGAAGATTGCACAAATTTGCAACATCGCACATGGAGATTCTTTCAGGCTAACGGGCTCGGTAGCATGTGCTGATGATGCATGCATCACACGCATGCATTAAAATATTGAATGGATACGGCAGAAAATATATGTATAATCGCAGTTTATCATGAAAGTGTACAACTCGGCAATTTTTGAATGACCGGGCTGTACCATGCTGCAGACATTGACATTATTAGTGATAGCGGTGTGTGCATTCATTGTATAATAGCGTGCTTTAAACTCAGAATTATTACTAACCGATTTTTTCTGTCAGATAGCAATAATAAAAACGCAAACAGCTTTTACTAGACAATCCTAAAGGACTAACAAGGGGGGCGTGTACAAAATTACAATGTTAGTTCAAGTTGGCCATATTCAGGATCTAAAATCTCATTCTATTAGATGGGCCCTAGATTATCTAAATAACTCACGCATGTAAATTCAGATACCTCTGTAAAAAATCGTGTTTTATATGTTCTCTGAATGGACTTGGTAACCCCTATTAATTGGTTCGTTGTTCTCTTTCGGAATTGGGATCCAAGTTCTATTGTTCTACTCAACATCCATTACATGAGATTCACAACAACAAAGCATGAATGGAAGCGTTGGTATTCAATGGTATACATGGCTTAAAAGAATCAGGCTGCAATCTCGTTCAAGCCGTAATGAGTATACATGGGATTGAAGTCGGTTCTTAGAATCCAAAGGTGATTCTTCCACAGTTATTTCGTCCATTACCACGGCTAACCTACAGAACATAGTCCTGAGTTTGGATTTTTGCTATACGAAATATCGTTTTATACCTGAATGAAAGTACAATATTTTCTCGAAAGCACATGACCCTTTTCATCAACCATCAATGGCTGCGAAACCAGTCGTCGCTTCGTGGGAAATTTTACGCCGCCGTTCAAATACTATACGATACTACTTCTAGCCAAACGTTCTCGGGCACACTTCGTTGTGACGGGATCTATTGTGTAATACCGACTTCATTTGTCGTTTCAAACAGCAACACCACTTTTCACTTTTACTACACCCATTCGCCTTAAAAGCAAACGAAGGAGAATAAGTATCGGCAAGTAGTTCATAATCAAATCTTGAATATATTTTACTCATTACGAGCTAAAGTTCTTTTATAGTTTCGTTGTATTCAAGCCCTACCATCCCCACTACTCATAACCTTGATTTCATCGAGACTGCGTAGCTAAGAAAAATATAAAATGTACTACTCACTCGTGGTTGTGCAATCACGAGATATATGCTGAGAAGCCAACATAGCGAAAAACACCGTACCCGGTGTATTACCATCAAGATATTGCAACCGAGAAAATTTGAATAAACTAAATAAGTACTCACTCAAGCTGGATATCCCTTCGAAAAGGTTATATGCTACGACTTCTGGTTTAAAGGGGGTACAGTATGTAAACACATTTTTCAGAAGTCAACTATTTGCTTAGTTCGAATTTTTCAACTTGGGTTGCGACAAAATACGTCCGGCAATCATGGTGCCATATTTCACATTTAATTTATCGTTTTCTACAGAAATCGGTTGTGGTAATTGCGCGCACGGAATTGGAGTGAAACTCCCACTATGTGAGCAACCCACCGATTGAGATACGCGTATAGCCCCGGATCAAACACAATGAACACCTTGACCCTCTAGATATACGGTTCTATTAAACGAGAATCGATCACCAAAATATTTTACAATACAAACCTCAAGTCCTGAAGTATTTCGGATGTGGTATTCGTTCAATACGCCTTCCAAAATGAGGTACGTCTGGGAGAGTAAGAGAACACGCAGCCTTGTCTAAACGGTTTCCCTACAATGGCAAAGGGCACCGTCAATTACGGTGCGTCACCCAAAGACAGCTGCGGCTGTGTCAAGGAGCGAATGTGTCACCGTAAGAAGCCAAAAGCGAAACTTAGTAAGATGCCTAATATCCCGAGCTACACGTATTTTCTCGGATGATACACCAGAGGCTGAGTTAAGAACGATTCGTCGGATCCTGTCTGAAAACTGCTACCCCGTGAGATTCATTGGAAGTAATATAAAAAACCAACAGAGCTAGAAGGGATATTGAGAGTGGAAAAGAAAACCCTGTTCCTCAAACCCCCTTACAAGGGCGATGCGACTTCCGAGAGAGTAGGCAGGGTTTTACTGTCGCATGTGAAGCCACGTTCAACGCTGCCAAGCTCAAGAGCTTATTCTCTACAACGACCAGAGAACAGAAAGTCCGTGAACATTTCCCCGAGCGGTGTGTGCGAGTGGGTGTGCCGAGTGTGTGTCTAGCCGATTGTCTAAAGGCCCAGAATCAGGATCGAAAAAAAGCGAGGCGAACGTCCCTTACCTGGGAACGGGAACCAATGTCAACGGATATCAAATATTACCCGTACGGAAGTTATACAGTAATGGAAAATAGGGAACAAGTTTTAAACTTGGAAACAGACTAGACAGATTGACTGAATGAATTCAATTGTAACATGATGATTCATGACAGACATACATGGAGGTATGTTATCTCAGACATTTACATTCACATAGAAGTGAACAGTATGCAGAAGCACTAGTATGGCTATTCAGTAAAATCATTTCTTTCTCAGCCATCAGTTGTGAGGATGTCATGACATTTTACTAACCTGTACTCAATCTGGTAGCAGCTTTCTCAAATTTCTCCCAATGTTCCTTGTATTTCTGTTCATCATCTGAATATTTGGGCATTGTTTGTGTGGGTCAAATGTACACAAATGTTTTAGCTTTCATCCACTAGAAAAACGTGGTATTCCTCTCATAATATAAAAGCGTCATTCTCAGTTTAATGCGTATGTTACAAGATATTTTCTTTGTAGCCAGTTTGAGAGCAGCAAATTACAATGACACAGAAAACGTCATCACATGAAAACTACAGTTATTTCTGCTTCAAAAACCGTCAGCCCAACCCGAAACACTGATTTTACCTCCGGCTGTTTCCACTTCAATCGAGGTTTTCGATGAAGTATTTCGTACAAATCTGCACTGTGCAAGCACATTATAGTGTGAGAATGTGTATATTTAGATATTTTACATCCCATATTCACTCACTACTTGCAAGCAGATTTCCAAAATCCGTGATGTGTTGGTTGGTAGTTCGGACAAATTCTTCCAGTCTCGTTTTCAATTCCCACAACATTATTTCGATTCCAGCTTGCAAAGAGAAACGGAATTTTATTACATGATGGGCGAGTGGACACGGATACAGATACAAGAATGTGATCGGGCATTATGATTGGTCTCGAGGTATCGATGGATAGGCTGACAGAAGAAAATCGGTGAGTTCCAATCTAAAAAATCATTATTATTATATCAAAAGTAAGACAAGGCAATGGCTTCGAATTCGTGAAGGACTCGTTATTATTGACATCATCTAACAGAACAATTTACCTCAGTAAACATTGGTCACATGTAGACATCACAGAAACTGGAGTATTGTGGATGTATCTGGTGCGTGACAAAAGTATAGGGCTACCCTTATTTCATCTCATATTCCAGAAACCACTCCTCTTCAAAATTGCCGAAAATGAGATGTAATGAAGCATCCCAGATTTCGGAACAAAACTGCATACTTTTCTTATTAGGGGCAGACAACGTGAAAAACTGGGTGGAAAATGTGCCGAAATCCCCTCTTCGTTGTGCTTAGCAACGAAAAACTATGCCAAACCACACGGACCAGTGTGTTCCGCAACATGATGCTTGAATTGGCTATTGGTTAAAGCAATTATTATTTCAATAAAACCGGAAACACGTGAAGCATGTGCATTGACGCACAGCCACCAATGCTCATTCGATTTGAAATAAATCAATCAAAGTGAAATAGCTAGTCCATTTTTAATTAGTGGCTGAAAGTAGTTTGAAGTTGTTCAACTAACAATTGCAATTGAACAGAAATGATTTTCAGAGCAAACAGCTGAAATAATTTTATTCAGTCTGATATTTTTATATATTTGACTCCGATATATCAGTGAAAAAGCCTTCGTACCGACGGATAAGTTTGGACTGCTCAAATGAGTCACACAAGCGCAACACAATGATTTGGGCTAGATTACGCATATTCGAAATTGCTCCGTGAAACTCGGTTCAACCTTAGTCCTTTTGCAGCTGTGCTCTACCGCGAAGACCAACCATTAGTTCGGTGTACGTGAACCGGGCAAACAGGTTGTGACAAAGCTTTAATTGAAACCTCTGGTAGATTTGCTCTATTAAACTCGATCCTACTCTCTCAGTGCCCTTGATTAGAATAATTAAACAGAAGCATACCACAAATACTATAATGTCTTCCATGCTATGTATTGTATTATCGATATTATCACTAGCATTGTTATCACTGTTCAACTCACTCCCTTCCACATTGATCCAAAGGAAACAGATTGCAAACAGTTGAAGAGTTTGCAAGACAAACATATTGCTGACAGGTTATTTCGTCCGATCTTTCTATTGGGTTTTTATAACGATCTTACTGACCATTGAGCGATTCTCTTTTGGGGTAACCAATCAGGAATGATAAAACAATGAAATTATTAGTGCACTAATTGCTATGCCAGACCACCGTCATGATTCAGACTCATCACATCCAATCGAACTGTGCACGAATGTTCTGCTCAGTCAGATAGATTATAATTGGCGGATTACAGAAACGGAATCGAGAAACCAACAGACAAAAAAACCGTGTGTCATTCAAAAAGGCATAGCTGAATCCGGACTGTGTTTTTCATCCAAGTCAGCTAGTTGCTCCCATCACAAGACGAAAGAAGCAAGATCATGAAAAGGCCTATATCGTGCCAAGCGTTAGACTATTTTAAACGTAGTGAATAAGCCCATATGATAAGTGCTCGCTCTCAAAATCCAAGTGGGAAACGTTCATCAGCGGACGAGACACGCAAGTGGTCTTCCGATTATTGCCGAAGCCGATGGAAAAAAGTAACTGGTTATAGACGACCATCGTCGTAGAGTTTATGTGGCCCTTACCACATATTCAATAGGAAGAACCATTTCTCTGCACATTTTAGCATAAAGAAATCATTATTAACTTTCTGTTACCAACCGTGTAAACACGTTAATTTCATTGAATCCACTACAGTGTGCCCTATTTTATGCAAAATAAATAGCGACACGATAATAAATGTCTGACTTACAAGGCAATCATTATCGTGTTCCTGGCTGATCGCCCCATCCCATGGAAGAAAATCATTCAGGGCAGAGGGATGAGGGTGTATTAACTAGTTCACTGTTACATTGATTATTCCTGTCTAAAACACCTTTCTTGACAGGCTGATTCACAGAACTCATTTATTTATATAACGGAAAATACACATGCTTTTTCACATCCAAAGTTCACCACCGTGGGCCGGAACCGAACCGACAACATTCCGCTTACCCGGAAGATGTTTCACTAACTCACCTATTGCGGTTCGGCAAGTTGGGTGTGAATAACGCAAGTGAATATCCAATGATGCGCCAACCATTACTCAAATGATACACAGAAACTGTCCTGGTTTTAATTACTGCGCTAGACTCGTCCGTCACTTCTCAATGGGATGAACAGCGCTCGACTGAACGCGCACTGGACACTGTGATATATTCATTCAATTCATTATTGAAATGAGGAGCCTGAATCGGTTAGCGGGATAGCTCTAGTTTGATTCCAGCCCGTGGCGTTGGATTTTCGAACGTGGAAATGCAGATTTATTTCCCATTATATACAATTCATGCTTCTTTTGCCAATACAACATTCTACTGATCATATATCTGCATTCCGAAGGTGACAATTTGTGGTTCCACTGTGTTTCCGTCGTACACCTCGAACACAACAAAACATCCAATGGCACATGTTGTGTGCATGAAATCAGCAACTAGAGTTCTGGACTTTCCTCCAATTGTCAAAATAATTTGGAGCGTTTAACTAGCCAGAAAGTTGATTGCTCTAATAAACGACTCATCATAAACTGTTAGCACTGCACTCGCCACCAACAACGAAAGGAGGTGTATCTTTCTATAAAGGTCTTCGATACACGAAGTATAAGGTGGGTAAAAAATTAAGATTAGCTATTAGACCAATATGAGTGCATAAATACAGTAAAGGTAAACTCCTCCAGCGAAGCCGCATCTAAAGCGGTCGTTGGCTGAGTAGGGACCGGTAGTACCCGCAAGGATATTGGTGGCATTAAGGTGCTATTTAACTTATGTATTGATACTAAACGCACTGGAGTGGCTCATTTCGGGATCGAGTACCAGCCGGATTCAAGTCAAGTATTTGCTTTGCCTGATGCATCCCAGTGGATAATAATTCAGCATACATGTTATGATTGCGAACTAGTATGATGTGACTGCCCATCACTGATGCTAAATTGGGCATTGAAAATGCATGGCCTTGTATTGCATAAGTCATTACTGATAATTCTTGAGATATCCTCTTCAATGAACAATATATTGTACATGAAGTGTGATCATCTACGATTTTGTGAAGTAGAAGGAACCTTAGAACGACAAAAGTTGTGATTATGTGCGTACCATTTGTTGTTGGGCTGCAAATAACACTTTGGTGTCTACTTTCCACACCTTAAACTAATATTAAGTGGTAACGTTGGATTCGCCTTTGGAAAGCATAGGAGTACCATACGATAATAAGACCAGATCTATCCTCATCGTTAACAGAACCCCAACGGCAGCCCCAACTAGTAATGCACAGCTGTTTACCATGTACCACTATTTCCGTCTTCCAAAGCTTTGCAAGATCACTTAAGTGTGCTGGAAAACAATATCCCTGTAATGCTCGTCAGAAAAATACTACGGTAACTACTGGTCACCGCATTTGAGCCGAGTGAGGGTAACAGTATACGTATCGACTGACGCAAATAGTAAAGACTGGTGCAGCCATAAATCCGACCTAAGCGCACTAAATAAGCTATTCAACCAATCCTCTACCGTTCGTTTCCCATTTCAAGATTTCTTTCCGATAAACCGTCTCCTTCAATAACTGCTTAACTCAATTCCATCATATCACACTAACTGAGGGATACATTCAATTTGATTGCTGTCACGCCAGCATTTTATGTCGAATCATTTATGTCAAACTAGTTTTAACGTGCAAGGTATAAATCGCACACGGGTGAAGCATTCAAGAACGGCCACTAAACAAGATCAGCATAAGTACCACGCAGTCAGTTTTCGTACAGTTCATCCAGTTGTATGGTCTGAAGGCACCTTCAAATCTGCTATCAAAATAATACAACTGAGCCGACAATGTCACACAAAGCAAGTTGAATTCATCTGAAATCATTCTGGATGGAGATCACAGCCATTTCCTTCATATGCCAATGGGGAAATTCTTCTTCTTTTGAGAGACCCAGTGTGCCAATACATTATCTCTGGTGGAACATCTCAATTTCAAATTTATGCTTTCGAACCCTGTTAACAAAAACGATAATACTCAGATAACTGCGAGAGAAAGCGTTTACACAGGGAGCTCAAAACCCAGTCAATAAATGTGTGCCGTGGCCCCGGGTTGTCTACGAAGGCCTCACGAGAGACCAAAACCTGGAGCCAACTGAACCGATGAGCACGAGAGTTTGCGGTCATTTTGAAGTTTTACATTCATTTGATTGAGAAAGCTGTAAGATCCTTGTTTTTCTGGCAGCTTAGACGCTATTTGTTTGCCGTGAGTGCTGTGAACTTCAAACCGGTCTATATACCACGTCAATGAAAAATAAACTTCACGTCCAGTCTAACTGTTTGTAGGAGATCACGTCTGAAATAGCGAACTCAAATGTGTGTGGCCGTTTTTACCTAGGTCACAAACAAAGATGTGGTTCTGTGAGTTGTCCATGTGGAGCCTCAGACATAGATTACTGTTTAAGAATAAGCTACACAGAAAAACATCTGCAAATAATTTAATTCATCAAGAAATCAAGAATCACTGACCCTAAATAACAACTGAAGCTTTGCAAGGCTGTTTCATCCTTGCTCGGAATCAATAAAAGTGTCCATCCACCGTGGCATAATTAGTACTCCAAATCTATCTGATTCAATCCGGGATGTATAAGAAGGCCGCTCACGGATCAGTCCTCTCAGTATCGCACAATATAGTGCCATTTTGCCACTATACCATATTCCACTTTGTTTCGGAATTAGCTCAAATTTATTCCGGATTAGGGCGAAATTATCCGAAACGAGATCACAATTATTCGGAAATGCCACCCGATTAGCTGTTTGAGATTTCCTCCTGATTGGTCTGAAGACCGGCGTATCAATCACCCCTACACATTTCGTGTAGTTGGCCACACCGTGCGCTCGCCGTCTGCACATCGCACCATACTATGCGTCCATAATTACGCAAGTGGACTCGACTTTGTCGTGATCAGAGCTAAGAAGCTCAGTGATTATCATGTGACCAGGAAGCATTCGCATGATAGACTGCAGTTAGGCCACGTGGTTGAGTGGGAACTAAGCAACAATTCGGATGCCAACATGTATAAACTCGCAGGTGCACAAATTATGAGCGTGCTTTTTCTGTATTTTGTATTACCAAAATCCACAAAAGCCCAAGGTGCTAACTTCTTAACGGTGGCATTATGTGATCAATCCAAATAAATATGTGAATTGGGATTTGACGAATTGATTCAGAGTTGTACCTATCGATGCTCGTAAGGGTGGTTATGGTTAGTGGGTTTGTCTGTTGTGTATCAATGGCCACAGAAATGAGTTGCATCTATAAAGCCGATATATTGGCACATAT
Source organism: Fasciola hepatica (assembly GCA_948099385.1). Lineage (NCBI taxonomy): Eukaryota > Metazoa > Platyhelminthes > Trematoda > Plagiorchiida > Fasciolidae > Fasciola > Fasciola hepatica. Next base: position 5,322,582 of record CANUEZ040000163.1, read on the forward strand.
AATCATTGGGAGTCGGTTCTGAACTCATTTTTCTTTAGCAATTGCAGTATCCCGTGTCTGACAGCCCTATCCCAAGCAGAAGATTCATCCAGAAAGCTGAGCATCAGTGAATAAACTATTTATAAGGCTAATTTCTTCCAACTGAAGAGGTCAGCAAATAGTTGGAAATAATGTATATTGTTCATTCAGCTTCATATGAATCGTAAAACATTACTAGATGTCGTGGAGACAGATATAAAACGGCCTACTCTTAGATAAGATCTTTGAATAATCAGTTGATATCGATGAAAAATGGGGACGGAACACAATGATTTCGGAATTTGAAGTAGATGAGATTTTGGAGTGAATATCTGAAGATGCAACGACCATCCTCGATAAAATAAGAATCCGAGTGTATGCAACAAATGAAAAAATTATCCGTGTGTCCACCATTAGTTGATGCCTAAATTTGAGGTTGATAGCCAGTAAATCAGTGCATCCAATACCTGTCAGTACTAATACTAATATCAATAAAAAGGTGCGGAAATCCTACACAAAATTGAAAAAATTGGAGACCGAAAACCGTTTCCTGGTCTTGATCGATTGAAAGAAATTTCATCTTTTTGTGACAGAAATCGTGGGAGACAGCACTTGGGTGAACGTGCCACTGAAGGTGCAGAATTCACGTTTAGTGGAACTATGAGTGAACGGGTGTACTGGATATTGAAATCAAATATGGGTCTGACATGAGTCGAAAGTTTAAGCTACGGCTGTGCAAAACTTTAGATAAACTTAGAAAAACGAGTGGAGGTGAAATCATGAGTGACAACGCCCCTTGCCACTCAAAATTGGAATCTGTTTTAGTATAGGAAATTCATCCACGTGCTGAAACGCTTCGGCTAAGTTCGTATTCTCCAAGGTTGAATACTATGGAAAACATATGGATTGTTTTGAAGCCGAAAATAAAGAGTAATATACCATTAAGATAACCGGCAATTTTGGAAGGACCTCCAGATTCCACAGTAACGGAGACCCAGTGGTGAATATCATCTCGGGAGAAAAATTGCGAGAGACACCAGTAATGAGTTCAGTGATTCTTTGTGTTCAAGTTCGTCAGCCACACAAAGTAATACTAAATGAGAGAGTCATCAATGAAGCTGATTTATCGTGGGTTTATTTTGGTAATATAAATTTTTATTATGCTTCAAAGTCCATCTTCATGCTTGTAAAATGAAACAGCTGTGGGATGTTATCCAGATTGTTGCGATAGAATATAATTCTGATCATGGCTAATTTTTGTTTCAAATCCGTAAAATTATTATACTTGCGAGAAGGAAGAGGATCAGGAATGTCTCGGTGAATGTCGTTACAACGAGAAAGAGATTATAAGCCTCAGCGTTGGAAGCGCGTGAGCTTGTTGGCGGAAATAACTCCAAGATAAGGAATGAAGGATTCCAATCCGTAAAACATGTCCACAGTTACTCAGGGAATTAAATTTAGATGAGCAATTGGTGTCGAAATTTCGTGATGATTCCGTCACATTTTTTCTGACTTAACAATCAACGAATAAGTCAGTAGCATTTCAATGGTGCGTGTATTTGATGTGAAATGAAGTGGTAGATGTAACGAATAGTTGTCACTCTGTGAATCACACACACACACTCTCTCTCTTCTCCTTCAAATGTCATTTCAGTCACGCTTGCAAGTGAGAATACTGACGAAGTAAGGGTAACCCCCCCCCCCCGCCATCCCCCTGAGGCTGTGATCTTGACCCCTCCCTGAGCTGCATAAATATCCCCAAGAGACGTTGATCCCTAACTTCCGGTTTCGATGTCTCTCACGTTGTGCTATGCTGTGCTAATACAGTCTCTATTGCAACCAAATTCATGTTGTGATTGAGTGCTTGGATCTGTGTGACTAGATTTATGAGACCAGCGGACCACCTTATCTATTACAAAATTGATGACAATGGTGGGATCTCAATAAATGGCAGACAACACAAATTTCAAGAAACCCGATGTTGATACTTCCGCTAATGCAGTTATTATTGTTGATCTATACCCTGATACGGTTAGGGCAATCCGTGAATGAGCCAGTACATATGTCTGTGCCCACACCTGACAAACTTAACATTTTGAGAACACAGTTTGGTGAACAAGCTCGTTTTCAGTGATTCATAATCATACCATTACACCATAATATATTACGACGAGTCAAAGGGTTGAACCAATTAGATAAATGGGAAGTGAACGGATACGCCTTTGGGGTAAAACCATTGCCAGATTGTACGGGTTACCGAAAACACATAAGAGTGGAGTCCCATTAAGACCTATCCTCGCCATACCATGCGGTGGCTAAATGGTTGACGAGTTTGCTGGAACTGGTAAGACAGGCAATGTCGAAGTACAACCTCAAAGACAAATTTGAATTCGTAAACTGCGTGAAAGACCTTAACGTGAAAGGATGTCGGATGCTTTCATTAGACGTCAGTTCACTTTTTACCAGCTTCCCAATAGGTGAAGCTATCGATTACATATGTGACTACATTGGAAGGAACACAATTGAGACAGGCATACCACTAGGAGATCTGAAACAGTTGCCTCAGCCACGTTTACTGCGTGGTTAGTCTGGGCAAGGTGTGAAACGACAGCACTAGCGACTGATTTAACTGCGCCAGTGTTCAACCATGCAGGGTCGTGTTCGCGACAGCGTTCAGACAAACGTCTTTTCGTGCGGCCGATATTTGTTGTTCCACAGAAACAAGTGAATGAATAAACACAAAATGAGGCTGTAGAATCAGGCACTGTTTTTCAACGGCATAAGGACTACCGGCCGGGATTCAAACGGAACCCGAAGCTTAGCTGCGTAGCGAGTTTCGCTGATTACCCCTGACAATCTTCTCTGCACAGTCTCTGCCTACGCATAGCCCTTGAATTACAAAGAGATATATAGACTTTCTTTCCACCCCTAACTTCTTTGGAGTTTCAACTTTGACTTGCATTATCTTCTCAATCAGCCGGTCCAGGTAGCCTTTTTGGATGGAAGTTGTTCGCACCGTTTGCAGCTCTTATTCAACGGTGTCCTCCGAACATATTCTCTGTGCCTTGTTTGTGAGGCATTGAATTAGGTTCTTTTTAATCTTTAGAGGCACAAAGCTGTGGAAGTGTATTGCCCATTCCACGTTGCCTTTCTGTGTACCGACCGGCTGATTGAGCCGTCTTCAAGGCGGTTCATCTGGAAGTCGAGGAAGGCGAGTGTATTATCTGATTCAGTTTCTGTCGTGAAATGCAAGTTTCTCTGAGCTAAGTTAAGGCCTTTTAACAATTGGCTTATGTGGCCTAATGAATTGACTATACAGAAAATGTCATCTACGTAGGGTTTGTGTACAACACGGCTTTGGATTGTAGATTCAAATGGGCCATTTTCTAACTTTGCCATAAAAACATCGGCAACTAGTGGTCAGAGTGGGGACCCCACTGCTACCCCATCCTTTTGTCCATAGATCTGGTCGTAAAATTTAAACGGAGTGTTGCATGTGAAGAAAAACAGCAACTGTTTCAGATCTCCTAGTGGTATGCCTGTCTCAATTGTGTTCCTTCCAATGTAGTCACATATGTAATCGATAGCTTCACCTATTGGGAAGCTGGTAAAAAGTGAACTGACGTCTAATGAAAGCATCCGACATCCTTTCACGTTAAGGTCTTTCACGCAGTTTACGAATTCAAATTTGTCTTTGAGGTTGTACTTCGACATTGCCTGTCTTACCAGTTCCAGCAAACTCGTCAACCATTTAGCCACCGCATGGTATGGCGAGGATAGGTCTTAATGGGACTCCACTCTTATGTGTTTTCGGTAACCCGTACAATCTGGCAATGGTTTTACCCCAAAGGCGTATCCGTTCACTTCCCATTTATCTAATTGGTTCAACCCTTTGACTCGTCGTAATATATTATGGTGTAATGGTATGATTATGAATCACTGAAAACGAGCTTGTTCACCAAACTGTGTTCTCAAAATGTTAAGTTTGTCAGGTGTGGGCACAGACATATGTACTGGCTCATTCACGGATTGCCCTAACCGTATCAGGGTATAGATCAACAATAATAACTGCATTAGCGGAAGTATCAACATCGGGTTTCTTGAAATTTGTGTTGTCTGCCATTTATTGAGATCCCACCATTGTCATCAATTTTGTAATAGATAAGGTGGTCCGCTGGTCTCATAAATCTAGTCACACAGATCCAAGCACTCAATCACAACATGAATTTGGTTGCAATAGAGACTGTATTAGCACAGCATAGCACAACGTGAGAGACATCGAAACCGGAAGTTAGGGATCAACGTCTCTTGGGGATATTTATGCAGCTCAGGGAGGGGTCAAGATCACAGCCTCAGGGGGATGGCGGGGGGGGGGTTACCCTTACTTCGTCAGTATTCTCACTTGCAAGCGTGACTGAAATGACATTTGAAGGAGAAGAGAGAGAGTGTGTGTGTGTGATTCACAGAGTGACAACTATTCGTTACATCTACCACTTCATTTCACATCAAATACACGCACCATTGAAATGCTACTGACTTATTCGTTGATTGTTAAGTCAGAAAAAATGTGACGGAATCATCACGAAATTTCGACACCAATTGCTCATCTAAATTTAATTCCCTGAGTAACTGTGGACATGTTTTACGGATTGGAATCCTTCATTCCTTATCTTGGAGTTATTTCCGCCAACAAGCTCACGCGCTTCCAACGCTGAGGCTTATAATCTCTTTCTCGTTGTAACGACATTCACCGAGACATTCCTGATCCTCTTCCTTCTCGCAAGTATAATAATTTTACGGATTTGAAACAAAAATTAGCCATGATCAGAATTATATTCTACCGCAACAATCTGGATAACATCCCACAGCTGTTTCATTTTACAAGCATGAAGATGGACTTTGAAGCATAATAAAAATTTATATTACCAAAATAAACCCACGATAAATCAGCTTCATTGATGACTCTCTCATTTAGTATTACTTTGTGTGGCTGACGAACTTGAACACAAAGAATCACTGAACTCATTACTGGTGTCTCTCGCAATTTTTCTCCCGAGATGATATTCACCACTGGGTCTCCGTTACTGTGGAATCTGGAGGTCCTTCCAAAATTGCCGGTTATCTTAATGGTATATTACTCTTTATTTTCGGCTTCAAAACAATCCATGTTTTCCATAGTATTCAACCTTGGAGAATACGAACTTAGCCGAAGCGTTTCAGCACGTGGATGAATTTCCTATACTAAAACAGATTCCAATTTTGAGTGGCAAGGGGCGTTGTCACTCATGATTTCACCTCCACTCGTTTTTCTAAGTTTATCTAAAGTTTTGCACAGCCGTAGCTTAAACTTTCGACTCATGTCAGACCCATATTTGATTTCAATATCCAGTACACCCGTTCACTCATAGTTCCACTAAACGTGAATTCTGCACCTTCAGTGGCACGTTCACCCAAGTGCTGTCTCCCACGATTTCTGTCACAAAAAGATGAAATTTCTTTCAATCGATCAAGACCAGGAAACGGTTTTCGGTCTCCAATTTTTTCAATTTTGTGTAGGATTTCCGCACCTTTTTATTGATATTAGTATTAGTACTGACAGGTATTGGATGCACTGATTTACTGGCTATCAACCTCAAATTTAGGCATCAACTAATGGTGGACACACGGATAATTTTTTCATTTGTTGCATACACTCGGATTCTTATTTTATCGAGGATGGTCGTTGCATCTTCAGATATTCACTCCAAAATCTCATCTACTTCAAATTCCGAAATCATTGTGTTCCGTCCCCATTTTTCATCGATATCAACTGATTATTCAAAGATCTTATCTAAGAGTAGGCCGTTTTATATCTGTCTCCACGACATCTAGTAATGTTTTACGATTCATATGAAGCTGAATGAACAATATACATTATTTCCAACTATTTGCTGACCTCTTCAGTTGGAAGAAATTAGCCTTATAAATAGTTTATTCACTGATGCTCAGCTTTCTGGATGAATCTTCTGCTTGGGATAGGGCTGTCAGACACGGGATACTGCAATTGCTAAAGAAAAATGAGTTCAGAACCGACTCCCAATGATTATATGTGCCAATATATCGGCTTTATAGATGCAACTCATTTCTGTGGCCATTGATACACAACAGACAAACCCACTAACCATAACCACCCTTACGAGCATCGATAGGTACAACTCTGAATCAATTCGTCAAATCCCAATTCACATATTTATTTGGATTGATCACATAATGCCACCGTTAAGAAGTTAGCACCTTGGGCTTTTGTGGATTTTGGTAATACAAAATACAGAAAAAGCACGCTCATAATTTGTGCACCTGCGAGTTTATACATGTTGGCATCCGAATTGTTGCTTAGTTCCCACTCAACCACGTGGCCTAACTGCAGTCTATCATGCGAATGCTTCCTGGTCACATGATAATCACTGAGCTTCTTAGCTCTGATCACGACAAAGTCGAGTCCACTTGCGTAATTATGGACGCATAGTATGGTGCGATGTGCAGACGGCGAGCGCACGGTGTGGCCAACTACACGAAATGTGTAGGGGTGATTGATACGCCGGTCTTCAGACCAATCAGGAGGAAATCTCAAACAGCTAATCGGGTGGCATTTCCGAATAATTGTGATCTCGTTTCGGATAATTTCGCCCTAATCCGGAATAAATTTGAGCTAATTCCGAAACAAAGTGGAATATGGTATAGTGGCAAAATGGCACTATATTGTGCGATACTGAGAGGACTGATCCGTGAGCGGCCTTCTTATACATCCCGGATTGAATCAGATAGATTTGGAGTACTAATTATGCCACGGTGGATGGACACTTTTATTGATTCCGAGCAAGGATGAAACAGCCTTGCAAAGCTTCAGTTGTTATTTAGGGTCAGTGATTCTTGATTTCTTGATGAATTAAATTATTTGCAGATGTTTTTCTGTGTAGCTTATTCTTAAACAGTAATCTATGTCTGAGGCTCCACATGGACAACTCACAGAACCACATCTTTGTTTGTGACCTAGGTAAAAACGGCCACACACATTTGAGTTCGCTATTTCAGACGTGATCTCCTACAAACAGTTAGACTGGACGTGAAGTTTATTTTTCATTGACGTGGTATATAGACCGGTTTGAAGTTCACAGCACTCACGGCAAACAAATAGCGTCTAAGCTGCCAGAAAAACAAGGATCTTACAGCTTTCTCAATCAAATGAATGTAAAACTTCAAAATGACCGCAAACTCTCGTGCTCATCGGTTCAGTTGGCTCCAGGTTTTGGTCTCTCGTGAGGCCTTCGTAGACAACCCGGGGCCACGGCACACATTTATTGACTGGGTTTTGAGCTCCCTGTGTAAACGCTTTCTCTCGCAGTTATCTGAGTATTATCGTTTTTGTTAACAGGGTTCGAAAGCATAAATTTGAAATTGAGATGTTCCACCAGAGATAATGTATTGGCACACTGGGTCTCTCAAAAGAAGAAGAATTTCCCCATTGGCATATGAAGGAAATGGCTGTGATCTCCATCCAGAATGATTTCAGATGAATTCAACTTGCTTTGTGTGACATTGTCGGCTCAGTTGTATTATTTTGATAGCAGATTTGAAGGTGCCTTCAGACCATACAACTGGATGAACTGTACGAAAACTGACTGCGTGGTACTTATGCTGATCTTGTTTAGTGGCCGTTCTTGAATGCTTCACCCGTGTGCGATTTATACCTTGCACGTTAAAACTAGTTTGACATAAATGATTCGACATAAAATGCTGGCGTGACAGCAATCAAATTGAATGTATCCCTCAGTTAGTGTGATATGATGGAATTGAGTTAAGCAGTTATTGAAGGAGACGGTTTATCGGAAAGAAATCTTGAAATGGGAAACGAACGGTAGAGGATTGGTTGAATAGCTTATTTAGTGCGCTTAGGTCGGATTTATGGCTGCACCAGTCTTTACTATTTGCGTCAGTCGATACGTATACTGTTACCCTCACTCGGCTCAAATGCGGTGACCAGTAGTTACCGTAGTATTTTTCTGACGAGCATTACAGGGATATTGTTTTCCAGCACACTTAAGTGATCTTGCAAAGCTTTGGAAGACGGAAATAGTGGTACATGGTAAACAGCTGTGCATTACTAGTTGGGGCTGCCGTTGGGGTTCTGTTAACGATGAGGATAGATCTGGTCTTATTATCGTATGGTACTCCTATGCTTTCCAAAGGCGAATCCAACGTTACCACTTAATATTAGTTTAAGGTGTGGAAAGTAGACACCAAAGTGTTATTTGCAGCCCAACAACAAATGGTACGCACATAATCACAACTTTTGTCGTTCTAAGGTTCCTTCTACTTCACAAAATCGTAGATGATCACACTTCATGTACAATATATTGTTCATTGAAGAGGATACCTCAAGAATTATCAGTAATGACTTATGCAATACAAGGCCATGCATTTTCAATGCCCAATTTAGCATCAGTGATGGGCAGTCACATCATACTAGTTCGCAATCATAACATGTATGCTGAATTATTATCCACTGGGATGCATCAGGCAAAGCAAATACTTGACTTGAATCCGGCTGGTACTCGATCCCGAAATGAGCCACTCCAGTGCGTTTAGTATCAATACATAAGTTAAATAGCACCTTAATGCCACCAATATCCTTGCGGGTACTACCGGTCCCTACTCAGCCAACGACCGCTTTAGATGCGGCTTCGCTGGAGGAGTTTACCTTTACTGTATTTATGCACTCATATTGGTCTAATAGCTAATCTTAATTTTTTACCCACCTTATACTTCGTGTATCGAAGACCTTTATAGAAAGATACACCTCCTTTCGTTGTTGGTGGCGAGTGCAGTGCTAACAGTTTATGATGAGTCGTTTATTAGAGCAATCAACTTTCTGGCTAGTTAAACGCTCCAAATTATTTTGACAATTGGAGGAAAGTCCAGAACTCTAGTTGCTGATTTCATGCACACAACATGTGCCATTGGATGTTTTGTTGTGTTCGAGGTGTACGACGGAAACACAGTGGAACCACAAATTGTCACCTTCGGAATGCAGATATATGATCAGTAGAATGTTGTATTGGCAAAAGAAGCATGAATTGTATATAATGGGAAATAAATCTGCATTTCCACGTTCGAAAATCCAACGCCACGGGCTGGAATCAAACTAGAGCTATCCCGCTAACCGATTCAGGCTCCTCATTTCAATAATGAATTGAATGAATATATCACAGTGTCCAGTGCGCGTTCAGTCGAGCGCTGTTCATCCCATTGAGAAGTGACGGACGAGTCTAGCGCAGTAATTAAAACCAGGACAGTTTCTGTGTATCATTTGAGTAATGGTTGGCGCATCATTGGATATTCACTTGCGTTATTCACACCCAACTTGCCGAACCGCAATAGGTGAGTTAGTGAAACATCTTCCGGGTAAACGGAATGTTGTCGGTTCGGTTCCGGCCCACGGTGGTGAACTTTGGATGTGAAAAAGCATGTGTATTTTCCGTTATATAAATAAATGAGTTCTGTGAATCAGCCTGTCAAGAAAGGTGTTTTAGACAGGAATAATCAATGTAACAGTGAACTAGTTAATACACCCTCATCCCTCTGCCCTGAATGATTTTCTTCCATGGGATGGGGCGATCAGCCAGGAACACGATAATGATTGCCTTGTAAGTCAGACATTTATTATCGTGTCGCTATTTATTTTGCATAAAATAGGGCACACTGTAGTGGATTCAATGAAATTAACGTGTTTACACGGTTGGTAACAGAAAGTTAATAATGATTTCTTTATGCTAAAATGTGCAGAGAAATGGTTCTTCCTATTGAATATGTGGTAAGGGCCACATAAACTCTACGACGATGGTCGTCTATAACCAGTTACTTTTTTCCATCGGCTTCGGCAATAATCGGAAGACCACTTGCGTGTCTCGTCCGCTGATGAACGTTTCCCACTTGGATTTTGAGAGCGAGCACTTATCATATGGGCTTATTCACTACGTTTAAAATAGTCTAACGCTTGGCACGATATAGGCCTTTTCATGATCTTGCTTCTTTCGTCTTGTGATGGGAGCAACTAGCTGACTTGGATGAAAAACACAGTCCGGATTCAGCTATGCCTTTTTGAATGACACACGGTTTTTTTGTCTGTTGGTTTCTCGATTCCGTTTCTGTAATCCGCCAATTATAATCTATCTGACTGAGCAGAACATTCGTGCACAGTTCGATTGGATGTGATGAGTCTGAATCATGACGGTGGTCTGGCATAGCAATTAGTGCACTAATAATTTCATTGTTTTATCATTCCTGATTGGTTACCCCAAAAGAGAATCGCTCAATGGTCAGTAAGATCGTTATAAAAACCCAATAGAAAGATCGGACGAAATAACCTGTCAGCAATATGTTTGTCTTGCAAACTCTTCAACTGTTTGCAATCTGTTTCCTTTGGATCAATGTGGAAGGGAGTGAGTTGAACAGTGATAACAATGCTAGTGATAATATCGATAATACAATACATAGCATGGAAGACATTATAGTATTTGTGGTATGCTTCTGTTTAATTATTCTAATCAAGGGCACTGAGAGAGTAGGATCGAGTTTAATAGAGCAAATCTACCAGAGGTTTCAATTAAAGCTTTGTCACAACCTGTTTGCCCGGTTCACGTACACCGAACTAATGGTTGGTCTTCGCGGTAGAGCACAGCTGCAAAAGGACTAAGGTTGAACCGAGTTTCACGGAGCAATTTCGAATATGCGTAATCTAGCCCAAATCATTGTGTTGCGCTTGTGTGACTCATTTGAGCAGTCCAAACTTATCCGTCGGTACGAAGGCTTTTTCACTGATATATCGGAGTCAAATATATAAAAATATCAGACTGAATAAAATTATTTCAGCTGTTTGCTCTGAAAATCATTTCTGTTCAATTGCAATTGTTAGTTGAACAACTTCAAACTACTTTCAGCCACTAATTAAAAATGGACTAGCTATTTCACTTTGATTGATTTATTTCAAATCGAATGAGCATTGGTGGCTGTGCGTCAATGCACATGCTTCACGTGTTTCCGGTTTTATTGAAATAATAATTGCTTTAACCAATAGCCAATTCAAGCATCATGTTGCGGAACACACTGGTCCGTGTGGTTTGGCATAGTTTTTCGTTGCTAAGCACAACGAAGAGGGGATTTCGGCACATTTTCCACCCAGTTTTTCACGTTGTCTGCCCCTAATAAGAAAAGTATGCAGTTTTGTTCCGAAATCTGGGATGCTTCATTACATCTCATTTTCGGCAATTTTGAAGAGGAGTGGTTTCTGGAATATGAGATGAAATAAGGGTAGCCCTATACTTTTGTCACGCACCAGATACATCCACAATACTCCAGTTTCTGTGATGTCTACATGTGACCAATGTTTACTGAGGTAAATTGTTCTGTTAGATGATGTCAATAATAACGAGTCCTTCACGAATTCGAAGCCATTGCCTTGTCTTACTTTTGATATAATAATAATGATTTTTTAGATTGGAACTCACCGATTTTCTTCTGTCAGCCTATCCATCGATACCTCGAGACCAATCATAATGCCCGATCACATTCTTGTATCTGTATCCGTGTCCACTCGCCCATCATGTAATAAAATTCCGTTTCTCTTTGCAAGCTGGAATCGAAATAATGTTGTGGGAATTGAAAACGAGACTGGAAGAATTTGTCCGAACTACCAACCAACACATCACGGATTTTGGAAATCTGCTTGCAAGTAGTGAGTGAATATGGGATGTAAAATATCTAAATATACACATTCTCACACTATAATGTGCTTGCACAGTGCAGATTTGTACGAAATACTTCATCGAAAACCTCGATTGAAGTGGAAACAGCCGGAGGTAAAATCAGTGTTTCGGGTTGGGCTGACGGTTTTTGAAGCAGAAATAACTGTAGTTTTCATGTGATGACGTTTTCTGTGTCATTGTAATTTGCTGCTCTCAAACTGGCTACAAAGAAAATATCTTGTAACATACGCATTAAACTGAGAATGACGCTTTTATATTATGAGAGGAATACCACGTTTTTCTAGTGGATGAAAGCTAAAACATTTGTGTACATTTGACCCACACAAACAATGCCCAAATATTCAGATGATGAACAGAAATACAAGGAACATTGGGAGAAATTTGAGAAAGCTGCTACCAGATTGAGTACAGGTTAGTAAAATGTCATGACATCCTCACAACTGATGGCTGAGAAAGAAATGATTTTACTGAATAGCCATACTAGTGCTTCTGCATACTGTTCACTTCTATGTGAATGTAAATGTCTGAGATAACATACCTCCATGTATGTCTGTCATGAATCATCATGTTACAATTGAATTCATTCAGTCAATCTGTCTAGTCTGTTTCCAAGTTTAAAACTTGTTCCCTATTTTCCATTACTGTATAACTTCCGTACGGGTAATATTTGATATCCGTTGACATTGGTTCCCGTTCCCAGGTAAGGGACGTTCGCCTCGCTTTTTTTCGATCCTGATTCTGGGCCTTTAGACAATCGGCTAGACACACACTCGGCACACCCACTCGCACACACCGCTCGGGGAAATGTTCACGGACTTTCTGTTCTCTGGTCGTTGTAGAGAATAAGCTCCTGAGCTTGGCAGCGTTGAAAGTGGCTTCACATGCGGCAGTAAAACCCTGCCTACTCTCTCGGAAGTCGCATCGCCCTTGTAAGGGAGTTTGAGGAACAGGGTTTTCTTTTCCACTCGCAATATCCCTTCTAGCTCTGTTGGTTTTTTATATTACTTCCAATGAATCTCACGGGGTAGCAGTTTTCAGACAGGATCCGACGAATCGTTCTTAACTCAGCCTCTGGTGTATCATCCGAGAAAATACGTGTAGCTCGGGATATTAGGCATCTTACTAAGTTTCGCTTTTGGCTTCTTACGGTGACACATTCGCTCCTTGACACAGCCGCAGCTGTCTTTGGGTGACGCACCGTAATTGACGGTGCCCTTTGCCATTGTAGGGAAACCGTTTAGACAAGGCTGCGTGTTCTCTTACTCTCCCAGACGTACCTCATTTTGGAAGGCGTATTGAACGAATACCACATCCGAAATACTTCAGGACTTGAGGTTTGTATTGTAAAATATTTTGGTGATCGATTCTCGTTTAATAGAACCGTATATCTAGAGGGTCAAGGTGTTCATTGTGTTTGATCCGGGGCTATACGCGTATCTCAATCGGTGGGCTGCTCACATAGTGGGAGTTTCACTCCAATTCCGTGCGCGCAATTACCACAACCGATTTCTGTAGAAAACGATAAATTAAATGTGAAATATGGCACCATGATTGCCGGACGTATTTTGTCGCAACCCAAGTTGAAAAATTCGAACTAAGCAAATAGTTGACTTCTGAAAAATGTGTTTACATACTGTACCCCCTTTAAACCAGAAGTCGTAGCATATAACCTTTTCGAAGGGATATCCAGCTTGAGTGAGTACTTATTTAGTTTATTCAAATTTTCTCGGTTGCAATATCTTGATGGTAATACACCGGGTACGGTGTTTTTCGCTATGTTGGCTTCTCAGCATATATCTCGTGATTGCACAACCACGAGTGAGTAGTACATTTTATATTTTTCTTAGCTACGCAGTCTCGATGAAATCAAGGTTATGAGTAGTGGGGATGGTAGGGCTTGAATACAACGAAACTATAAAAGAACTTTAGCTCGTAATGAGTAAAATATATTCAAGATTTGATTATGAACTACTTGCCGATACTTATTCTCCTTCGTTTGCTTTTAAGGCGAATGGGTGTAGTAAAAGTGAAAAGTGGTGTTGCTGTTTGAAACGACAAATGAAGTCGGTATTACACAATAGATCCCGTCACAACGAAGTGTGCCCGAGAACGTTTGGCTAGAAGTAGTATCGTATAGTATTTGAACGGCGGCGTAAAATTTCCCACGAAGCGACGACTGGTTTCGCAGCCATTGATGGTTGATGAAAAGGGTCATGTGCTTTCGAGAAAATATTGTACTTTCATTCAGGTATAAAACGATATTTCGTATAGCAAAAATCCAAACTCAGGACTATGTTCTGTAGGTTAGCCGTGGTAATGGACGAAATAACTGTGGAAGAATCACCTTTGGATTCTAAGAACCGACTTCAATCCCATGTATACTCATTACGGCTTGAACGAGATTGCAGCCTGATTCTTTTAAGCCATGTATACCATTGAATACCAACGCTTCCATTCATGCTTTGTTGTTGTGAATCTCATGTAATGGATGTTGAGTAGAACAATAGAACTTGGATCCCAATTCCGAAAGAGAACAACGAACCAATTAATAGGGGTTACCAAGTCCATTCAGAGAACATATAAAACACGATTTTTTACAGAGGTATCTGAATTTACATGCGTGAGTTATTTAGATAATCTAGGGCCCATCTAATAGAATGAGATTTTAGATCCTGAATATGGCCAACTTGAACTAACATTGTAATTTTGTACACGCCCCCCTTGTTAGTCCTTTAGGATTGTCTAGTAAAAGCTGTTTGCGTTTTTATTATTGCTATCTGACAGAAAAAATCGGTTAGTAATAATTCTGAGTTTAAAGCACGCTATTATACAATGAATGCACACACCGCTATCACTAATAATGTCAATGTCTGCAGCATGGTACAGCCCGGTCATTCAAAAATTGCCGAGTTGTACACTTTCATGATAAACTGCGATTATACATATATTTTCTGCCGTATCCATTCAATATTTTAATGCATGCGTGTGATGCATGCATCATCAGCACATGCTACCGAGCCCGTTAGCCTGAAAGAATCTCCATGTGCGATGTTGCAAATTTGTGCAATCTTCTCATTCCAATGTGCATGAAATAACCTGTATTAAAACTGCACCTATTATTTTTCTTCATACATGTTACTTCAGGGACATCGTTGACTAAAGCTATCCAAGCCAATGGCTACATAATACGACTGCTTAATTTGGCAAAACGTCATCGGATTCCACCAGTAATGCCACGTAAGTGTTTTGCAGGCACATTACAAATGTGGATTTCATCCGAATTATCTTTCCTCCAATGATTCGTTTCAAGCATATTACGAAATTGTACGCAGTACATAATAACTTGTTTATTATGGAAAACATACCAGTTTCGCACCAGCAGTCCGATACGTTGCTCATTCTATGGTTTTTACACACGCATATATATATATATATATATATATATATATATATATAATGCAAATCACCACAACTTTCAGAACAATAGATAACTGACTGAGACCGTGTTTCTTTGGTTGGCAACTAAACGATGGGCGAATTATGTCTCCACCGTCAACCCGACGAACACGGGAAATAAGTTAGTTGTGCACAGCCTATACAGCTTCGATTAAGGGAGTGAAACAGTGTTATTTTTGGACGCACTTTGACCGGTAATTGCTACTGCACAATTCGTTGGATAGTGAAACAGGCAATACGAATGCACAGTAGGAAATCTAAACCCCGAAGAAAATATGGGTCGATCAGAGCGGACAGTCAATTTTACGAGCAGTGTTAAATGTCGAATATAACAAATTGGTCAAACAGACATTTCTCCACTTTGCTTTAGCCACGCTCTTCTAATTATAAAGCCCCTGTTTAGACCAAATGAAAAAATAGGTTGTTAAGAGGGTTTCTGTGGAGGGAATTGGTCCAGACCGAATGGCTCAACTGTGCTGTGAAATTTCTCATCAAAGTGAGTCAGTGGTTCTGTTAATATTGTTTGTCGTTATCAAATCGATTTGTGTAGAAGACCTATCGTTTTGACCCACCGTACGAAAATAATCCCTGCATTTTTTATTGCACTTCATTTTTAATCCTCACACGGAAAGCAGAATTAATTTTTCCAGTATTTAGTGAGTCCAAGTCTTCATTAAAGTTTTGCCCGATTCAAAACACACCAAATATGGTTGATGATCTCATTTTGTTTCGTGAGTTGAATGAATGGAGATGAATAAAGGAATACAAATAAGCACTGTATTCAGGACCAACTGATTGAAGAGAATTTGAAATCTTTGCCAAAACAATACCGGGATTGGGAAATAAATGTGACATAATACACGGTAGATGTATTTGATCGTTCTTCAGTATTTTGGTAGGTTATCTTCAAGGTGATTTGCAGTTTGTTTCGTGTGTTTGAGGTGCTGTGAACCAGTTCATACTGTGTGTAACGGCATGATCTGTGAACAAATACAGGGGATTATTGAAGCTAAACTCAGCCGTCCCTGTACATGGACAACGAAACAAGCAAATCTGTTGATATGAATCTTACATCAACTTGAAACTATGAGCGCAAAATTTGCGTTTTTGTCTTTCTTTCACGTTTCAATGATAACTGCTACAATATTTTATGCCAATACTGCAAATTCCACAAAATGCATATTGACCCACTCAAGGAATGAAATTCAATTAGTCTATGATAACTTGCAAGTTATGGATCGAAGGAGATGTCGAGTTACATCTCATGGGAGATAGTCGTACTGCTGAAGTGGTTTTCGTCACAGTTTGTCGAACATACAACGTTCTACAATTAGAATTGACTTCAATTGAAATATATTTCTCTTCTTCTTGTATTCCTTTATGTTTCCGGGTTTCAGATCGAATGTGGAGCATAAGACACTATATGAACACGAAATGGGAAGAAATAGAGAAGGCCATTGCGGAAATTCGATCCAGGTCACCGAATGTTGTTGATTGACCATCAGCTCTAAAACAACTTTCTTCGGCACCGTTTTTGGATTGCGAAAATAATTTGGATTTCCTGGCATTCAAATTACCGTATTGAAAGTGAATTGACAAGTGCATTTGACTTTTGCTGTTTAAAGTTTTTCAAGATTAAAGGATAAATACAGGTTGACTTATCGAATTCAAGACTTTATTTGGGATAATATAATTTAACTTTACAAATTATCTGTCTTCTTGTTAGTTAAAACACAGAATGTGGTTCATTTTGCTGGAAACATTTTCCCAGAAGTGTGGGAGTTACGTGAAACAAAGCTCGATTTCCGGTACCGCAACACGGGTTTCAGTATCAGCGTTTTGCCATAAAATTAACTCGTTCCGTGTTTTAAGATCTCGATCGATTCAAACATATTTTAGTCTGGCAACTGTGTCCGCCTCTCCATCGTTTTGAGATAAATTCGTTTCTGAATTATACGACAGTATTCTCTAGGCCCGAGCGCGCAATTGTTGATGCAGTCTATGGCATGCAATGCATGACGTTTTACCCTGTGAATGACTTGCTTGAACGGATTGGCACGCACTATATAGCACTCCATAATATGCTGCAAACGTTTGTCTGACTCAACTCTCTAAACCGAATAAAAATATTTCAAAATGAAGACTGCCAGCAATGGAAGCTGTCACCTAATTGCAGTTCTGGGGATGTGCACATCAAAATTGGGATTGAGCAGTGCATCTAAAATAACCAACAATCACAAATGATCAATTCATTTCATTCGGAAGAGAATTATTCCAAAGCATGCTATAAGACATTCGAAAATGTTGATGGGGTATGTACATTGTGTACCAACACGACCTTAAACTCTAAATGAGGGAAAACGCGACTTCATTTTTTTATTCTCGTTGAAAATAACTAGCACAGCGTATATAAACCGACTAATGGGCACATGAGTACGAAGTTATAAACCAAATGTATGAATCATGGTTTCGGATAGAACTGCTTGGTACGAATTGCATTTTCATATAGGTGATGAATGTTAGATGAATGAGGATAAGTAGCCGTTGACTTCGCAAAAATAAGTTACCCAACGATTTATCTAGATACGGCTCGGTGATTGTCCAGAAAGGACCTCATGATACTCACTCGAGAACTGGTTAGATAAACTTATATATAAGACTTTCCGTTATGAGCATTGAGGTTCATATTTTCATAGAATGCGGTAGTACTAGTTTTCATATTTTACAATTAGCGAAGTTAGTGTAACGCGAGCAATCAATTGGTATTCCATTGTAGCATTTGCTGACATTTACCAGCTGACATACTTCCCTTGGTGATAAGATAAATAAGTATACAAATCTATCCGTTGTCATGATTTCCATTGTTCTTGAGTATCAACTAAGTTGCATATCCGTTGAATACTCCAAGCATTAGCAAATTAGTTCATTCTCTTCAACTAAACGCATAGTGCTGTCTATTTACTTCTCTTGTTTGTGAATGCAAATGTCTAGACTAGGTAGAATCACTTAGTTGATTAGAGCGAAACTTCGCCACACAGTGGGATGTAACCAGAACTACATTTCTATAGCATGAATTTGACAATATGTAACACTATTTTACGAACCAAAAAAGGGCAGCAAAGCCTAATAACGGCTTGTGTCAGGCTGGACCAGAATGAGGCTGACTGGAAAACCAGTCTGATAAGTATATAGATCATTCATTCGTGCAGATTTCCTGTTGCTTCACGCAACCTCTATGAACCATTTGAAAGCAATGATTTATGAAGACATTTGTGCTGAAGACGTTTTTGACGAACGTAATGATTTGTAGGAGAAACTTACTATATGGTAAATTCCATTGTTTAAGCAAGAACGATATGCATACGTTTATTCATTATTTCTCGAAACGTTTTTACTTTAATTGGAAATGATCCACATGATCTTGCGCTTTCATGCCTAGCTAACCGCTGTGATAAATGCTCATTTAGCATGATTGCAAATAATATATGAGTCCTTTTTCAGGTCAATCCAGTCAGTTCTTTCTTCGAAAATGTGAGATTCATCGAAAGTCTGATTCAATAAGAATCCAAGAGACTTCAACTCAAACTGTTTACGCGACGTAGACACAATATCAACTGAACAAGTTACTTTTGGACGACTAGACAGTCTGTCGTGCGGACTTGCTATCGACGTCTCATACGTGTAATGCTAGGCAAGACAACAATTCTAGTGATGTGGTTTAGAAGACAAGCCATTTCTTAAGAGAATAACAACGTACTCGAGGACCGAAGTAAGTGCTAGAATCCATTAGCAAAGCTCGATGGAAGATAAAGTTGTTTCTTCTTTCAATATTTTGATTATGCGAAAACTGAATTTCCAATTTTCCGGGATCAGGAGGCGTTTGTTTGGCTTGATTATTCACATTGACTGATAGCATTTTTCAAATGAAACAAAGTGATGAACTTTCGAATGAGCTCTAGGTAGGTAACGTAGTTTACAAATCTTGTATTTCTTTCGATGTGATTTAGTTGAGGTATAATGATTTCAAAGATATTACTTGAAACGTAATCCATATGTGAACAACTGATCCTAGAACGTTTCATATAACGTAGCTACGACGATTCCCATATCGCAAGTGTATACGAACACCTTGAAATTAGAATATATATATATATAGATATATATAAAGATGTATATATATATATATAAACATATATATGTGGAACTATTTCACTCTCTGGTTCTGTACAATGTTCAGACATTATGATCATTTGCCTTACAATTTCCGCAACTGTTCTTTCTCTGATAACAGAACATTTCATCTGTTTTATATCCCAGTGACTTGTCGAAGTCTGCTCAATGAAGCGTGAATCCTTTTCAAGCAGCAGAACGTTGATAATGACCGGTGCCTCCAGCCTCGGATATCGGGGTTAACGAAGGGCATCGAATGAAATTTAAGTTCTGTTTTCTATGGCGCTGAATATAGCGGGTAAGTATTTCGTGGTATTCTCAGTGCATTTTTATAAGCGCACCAAATAATGGGCTTAAATGCCTCACAATAGGGGTCAACACAAGGACAAAGTGGGAAGCGTCAGAATTTCTGGGTTTCAAATCGGTTACTTTGATAAGAAAAAATCTATGACGAACATTTTCATAAGGTTATAGAATTCACAATCACGATGTTCAAATAAATTAAACAATTACCTAGGTAGTATACTCACAACATTAGTGTGCACGCAAAGTATATTTCCTGCACTTGATTACGTAACATATTTGAGAATATATGACCATCCGTTGATAGCAGAGTGTGAATAAGTGCACAAAATACCCAGTCAGTTGGCTACATTCAAGGGTTAATGATACTTGTCCGCCGTGTGAACGACAGCTGGTGTGAAATTTGCGGCCAAATTGCCTGAGGTGGCAGGTCTGATAAATTAATTTGTGCGAAAACCATGAGACTGGTGAGAGTTTGTACATGGGGACCATAGAAAGGCCATATGATAAATCTACGGCAAGAAAAACTTCTGCGCGAGATTTCATTGCTTGTAGAGTTGCGGCTTCAACAATCGCATTGCGATGATTTCTAATGCCACGAACAACAGTCATGTGGTCGAAAATGTCTTACGTAAATTTGAGGCTGGAACATTCAGAAAACCGACATAGTGGGGAAGATTTTGTAGGTCATGATGCTGAACGATCGAAAGCTAAAAGAGTCCTATTAGACCCTTGAGTAATCTTCCCAAAATTACTTATCAATCTACATATCAGACCATTGCTGCTGGGTCGGTAATACGTGGGCCTGAAAATGGCCAAATACAAGGAGCCTCAAACAATTGCAAACTATCTGGAAAGACCTTGCACATTGAAATTTGCTACACTCGTTATGGGAGGGAAGCATCAAGCATGCTCCAGTTGATGTTATAATCAAATAATGTTTTTAAAAACCAATTTATTGATTTGAGTTTGAATTTCCTGGATCAAATTATAGCTGGTAATGGAGGAAGCCCTTTAAAAATCTATTGAGTAAGATCAAACAATTGACGCCGGAAAATGCAGTCTGCCCATTGCGTTTATGACGGGCCTATTTGAAGGGTATTTTCACTCGTATGAGTGACATGAATGTATCTTTCCAAAGGGAAAATGTGAACTAAGTGACATGTTGCGAGAAGATACAAAACTATGTCGACCAGTTAGAAGGGGGAATCTTTCTCATTCTTTATCATCCCAATACATGATGGGTAACGATAAATCTGTTATGACTAGTAAAGATTTCCTTTGTTGAATTTTATTGAAACCAACCAAGTGACGTGTTACATACCGATACGGTGGATGATAGAGAAACAGATTGTTTAAAAGTACGGTACCGTTACATCAATTAGGATTCCCTTGCCAATAATACAAATCTCGGATCATGTGCTGTCCGAGATGATTGTAAACAGCATCAAAGCACGATTGATGTGCTTGTGCGATCTAGGGGTGTTCACCGGTATATGTCTGTGTCCAAAGTGTACAAAAATTGTTTGGCTACATCCGAAATGGTAATGAAACTGATCAATAGCAGCACTTGACGCGCAGGAAAAGAGCGTAGATGCCGTGGCATGCTGCTCAAGAAGGGATCAATCAGAAAACAGAAGTCTTGACGTACAGAAAATGAACTGAGACAGCGAACTGAGGGTTTTGAACCGTCAAGCGAGTTATGTGTAGTATTTGGCCCCACGAGGAGAGGAATCAGTGAAAGAATCTGAGCTGCACAGTGCGTGACCTTAGTCAGGCGTTGAGCTTTGTATGTGTAAATGTGTCCGATTCCAGCAAGTGTTCAAAAAGTCAGCGAAGTGGGAAAGGTGTCTCGGGTGTCCCGTCCCGAAGGCAGATTGTAGAGCGTCAATAATACAAAGGTCAACTTCATCGAAATCCAACACGTAAGGAAATAGTAATGTGCCAGTCATAGAGGAACAAATTCTAGGAAGCAATTCAATATCACTTGAAAGTGAAACCGAGGGTATGGTGATGAAATTGTCTAACAAACAATGGCCAAGAGTGTCCATTTTACAGTGAAAAATGTGAATCACAAGCATCATGGACTGACCAGAAGTAATCGGAGAAATGAAAGTAATTCTGGTTAGACGGCTAAACGGATGTAACAAAATTATGCTGAGACTTAGTAGGAAATGTTGAAATATTATAAAAGTCGTTTGTTGGGTATTTTAAAGCGGACCTGAAATCCTCAAAAAAGGAAATTTCAAAATCATATTCCATCAGTCTGAATAATGTCAAAGGATGAAGTTCTGAAGGGAGATCTTTTAAAACTGTGAACGAATAGTGCTCTTCGAATTCAGTTGGAAGAAATAACTTCAAATAATATTGGTTTTCACCATTGAAGAGGATCCGAAAACTCAGCGAAAAGGAACTAGATATGCTCAATTGATTACTGACGATCTACGTGAAGCAGTGTCGACTTCGTACTCTTTTGTCAATCAAAACAAAAACGGGAAATTCATTGGAAGTGCTGTTGACGAAATTGTCTAGGAATAAACGATTCACGGACCATGCTAGTACATTTTTTTCCGTTTTATGAAACTGCTGTGATGATAGTGAGAAAATGTTTTTTTCCTATGGGTGATGCACACGGAGAAGTTTGAGAATCTGTATGTTGTATGCCGTAATTTGTGGGCAAATGTGATCAAGTACAACTATAAGCTCAATTCTTTTATCAGGAGGATGTTTCAAGTATTTCCTTGGCCAGTTCTGCCCTGACCTCACTTTTTTCTCGTAAGGTGCTCACACATTCGAATATTCTCAATATGCTAGTCGACTATCTTTCTCAAACAGTCTGATGTCATTTTTAACCTTAATATGATGTTCTTTTATCTCTGTAGAATCAGAGAGGTTCGTAATTCTGCTTGTCGTGAATGACATTTTTAAAAGTAGTATCATATATTTGCCTCGAATCCGTCTTTGGTTCTGCTCGGGTTTGCTTTGTTGGCTCTGGGTAAATCAACTAGCTCGACAAAGAAGCTGCAACTGTAGTATCGTGATTGGCGTACACAAAACGTATGGGCATTATGTGTTTCTCTTCTCTTCAGACAGATATAACTGAGTGGATCATTTTAAAGACAGATGCTTCCATGCAAACACAAATGGATAAGAAAACAAGCTCATGTTTCTCTATTGTTCTAATGACTGAAAGGTTGCAGGAGTCGTATGAGGTAAGTTCACTTGCATATTCAAATCTGATTGCATTGATCATGACCCAATGATTGTGTACCATGTGACATGTTATTTTTCTACACTGTGTACACCTCTTTTACCTTTGCCGTTCCAGTAATATTTCGGACATCCATGGCAAATCTACCGTAGTGCTCACTGTGTTCTCGACGACGGCGCTAGGTTTGCCTTCGGATAAACGAGAGTAGTCAAATTCAGTCAGGCGAAGCGTACAACCCGGGATAAGCACTGGTGATGGTGAATTGTCCATCTTCGTGAGCTTCTACCTTTTCTGTCTCGGTTTCGAGTCCGGCTTCCGCGGCCGATTACTTTCCCCAATGGGCAGCCCCCAAATAATCTCAACCACTTATCGGAAATGTAGTACCAGTATTTTACAATAAAACGAAGTAAAAATATACATATAAGCGAATCATCACAAGCAAATGAATCAAGGTGGTTCTAATATTATTATGTGTGTTCTAAAACCTATACACCTTCATGCAGTTTGGTCTTTGCTCACTTCTCAATGTCATGGGTATCTATCCAAAATGAATGTGTACTGTCAACCTACAGTAAATCTGAACAACGCTTACTGTGGCGAATGAACATAACTCGTAAGATCTATTATTTGTCATACCCCATTTTATATTCTTACTTATTGGAAGTGTATCCTGAACTATTCGCCCCCCATGGCGTCTAAGGATTCATTGAGGAAATGTTTGACAGTGCTTATTTCTTCCCTTTTTGCATCTGCTAGAATCTTCCAACCTGCTTGCCTTTTCCAAACTCCTCTGATATCAATTCTTCTCAAATTAGCTGATGTCCCATAAAAAACGAAACTCTCTGGCACGGAAATGTCATGTGACCTGCTCCCACCTCTTCTTGGATTCTTTACACAAAGGCTTTCCCCGTGTGTTGTATCTCTTTTAAGGGACAGCCATATGAAAACAAATTCATGCAATTCCTCATTTTATGGGTGACATGGAACCAAGGCGTGTGACCCAAAAGGACTGAGTAGGAGTCTTCGTTCTTATGCAAAGTAAAACCGATTTAATAAAGTGATGAGTTAATTCCGAAGAATATTATTTTGGAATCAATACGGCATAGCAATGCACACATAATATGATTTTTCACATTGGTTACCGTAGTTACACTCACGGTGTTAAAGAGTTACCTAACTCAGCAAAATTTTTCTGCTAATTACTAAAGCTCTTCAGGAACACTAGTCCCATTTTTAGAGAGGTTTCTTTTGGATACACGGTACCCGATAAATGGGGAAAAACTTCTGCCAACTACACAGCCCATATGAGAAAATAAAGCTTGCACCGGAAAGTGGTTTTTCGAAAAATATACTGAGGCCAAGTGCTAACCGGCTGTGATCAGCAACATCCTTTGGGTTAAGCAGATCAATTTGTCGGAGCTTTTTGATCCTGTTGGGACCTGGGAAATTTCGCAGCTCGACGCAACCTCTTCACAAGAAACCTAACTTCACAATGACACTGGAGATAGAAGGAGATTAGATTTGTATATAATATGATTCATCATGCAGCTTGAACGCTTAACTCACCATTGGAAACCATGGAAGCACTGTACAGCTGTTTGATCCTTGTTGGGAATCATCAGCAGTGCACATCCACTGAGCCCCCACGGGGACTCGAACGCGGGTTGAACGATTGTGCCTTAGCTGCAAGGCTATCCGGGTTGACTCTCAACGGTTTGTTGAACATCTACACTACATGATATAACACCCTTCCGTCACTGGCTTTTGAACGGTAACAACCCGCTTCCCACACAGCGATCGACTCCTATGATTAACTTATATTACACCGCACGCGAGGAAGAAGGGTTTACATTGTTATTAGTAATCATTGGCATATACAATTGAAAACCGTTTTGAAACTTGTTCCAGTTAACAGCACCCATATTTGTGAGCTTCGTACTGCAAGCAGACCCTGAGAATTTGAGCAGCAGAGCACCACGCAAAGTCTCAATCAGTGAAATGTGGCAACGAGTCAGATGAGACTGGGTACTATCTATCACTGAAGTAGCCGATGATTGCGGGGATTCGAACCTCTCATCTCCGAGGTGGAAATCAACACTCAAAAGCACTTCACCCACACCAGCTTACTACGTAGTCCTCCGACCACACTTTGAAGAAAACGTCACCTAAGATCAACAGATATACAAACCACATACACCTTACAGGATACCCTAATCACTCAGTTTGCAAAACGATATTTTTCGAGAAAACCTTTTAAACCTCCATGCAATAGTCGATCAGATGGATACCTTTGTATTCTCAGAGGCGGATCGTTCACTCACTTACGACCATCCTAATGGGTATTTACGTTTTAAATATTTCCTGTCCAGTTGCGAATCTGTACTCGCGCCCACGTTTTTCGTCATTTTACCCCTATCAAGATTAAGTTGTTTTGCCTCAATTCCATCTACTCACGTAAATTTGGTGCGAATAAAGTTGAAGAACTTTCTTATAGGCCCTAACCGGTGACTCATTTGCATCCAAATTTGTAGCTGTTGCCGTGAAAGAGCTCAACAACATAGTATAATTTTTCTGTCCTTGTAATTTTCAAGATATCCCGCCTCAGAATCTCCCAATTAGCATCCCATCTGTTGTGGTCTGCAGGAAGCTACTCCTCCTTAACGCCAGTAAGTTATCCGGACCGAATTTACTCAACTCCATGGTACTCGTGAAATGTTCTGCTTCGATCAGCCATAGACTATCCGTTATTTCAACCAATGTCTAAATAACAAGGAGACTCCACACTAATGAGGGACAGTATTCATAATTACCATTGATTAAAGCTTTCCTGAATTCCGTTCCACTGATTGTATCTTAATGTCAGTTAGAGTTTTCGAAAGATTAGTTTTGGAAAGGTTGGGTGGTACTTTTATTGTTTCAGATTCGGATCAGTTTGCCTAATGCCATACAAGATCTACCCCCGATACCCTCGCTATCCAAATATATCCTTGTATCAGGACAAGTGAATGTAGTTTTTTAGAATATGATGATTCAATAAACTGCTTCGAAAGGAACAGTCTGTTCTAAATCCGCTCCCTCTGTGGCATTTAGTCGTCCTTTACTCTTTTGTTGAAAAATAATTCCACAACCATTATCATTTCATCAATGATAAAGGCAATATCCCTTCTAGTGTTGCTTCTGTTTGCAGTGTCCTCCAAGAAGATATATTACCTCCATTTTGTTTTTCCGTGTATACTAGTACTATTCCTGTACACAGAATACTCTTTTTATGGAGTATACGAATGACGTCGTAGTTGGTATGCCAAATGCTTGCGAATTTGGTTTCCTCACTCTCAAAATTACAATAATCTAAGCTCACATTCTTCTAATAATGGTAATCTAAACAATAACACAATAAATGGTGATGACATCGTATTTTCCCTGTTGAATGGGTGTAAGATTTATAACACTGAAAACGATGGTGCTTCCCATTGAATAAATAGGGTAGAGATGAATCATCATAATTTTGTTGAGTAACTTGGAGTGTTGCTCCACCTAAACCCTACATGGTCCAAACACTTTAATTTCACTTAGTGAAAATTCTGCACTCACCTTTCCATGTTTCGCTTCCTAAATCGCACTCGGTATCCACTATTTGTATCGAACACTGTTTTTGTACACATCTTACCTACGTATCTATACGCCTCACCTGTTATCTACTATGATCCGTTGTTGAAAGACATTCTGATTATTGTCAGAATACTTAAACTCTCAACATCCTTCAGTTGCACAACCCGACATTATATCAGAAAACTCATCATATCCAAACATAGTAAATCTTGCCAAGTGCTATCTGCAAAGAATCGTTTTTATGATGACGGCGAGCATAATCATCACCATCGTCATAACAAATTTGTGAGATGGGTATCCATTTCCCTAACACGCCCTTAATATAGAGAACTTTAACCACTGCATCGGGCGTAGAACACTTCCACTATTCACTACACAGCAAGGTTTTAACTCCGCCCATTTTCTATAAAATCACTGTTACTAGAACATTTACAATAACACAAATGCCCACAACCCACTATCTTTGGAATTAAAATTCCATTTCTCACCCTTATTACTTGCCCTTTAGAAAATATGAAGTCCTTCATGTGGGTGCTTAATAACTGCCCTTCGGTGTTTCTGAAGCATTAACTTGACTTATCTTGGCTTTTAACATAAAGTGGATCCAGAAATGGCATCCTTGCTTCTGGCTCTTGTCCGTATTCACTGGTTGGAAGCGGATCGCTTTAGAACATCGTCAGAATGATATACGAAATATAAATCCCTGGCAAGTAATTGCATACGGAGTAGCTCAATGAGTAGGTATATTATCCCGAATATGGCTCTTTCATTCCGTACAGAATTTGATTCGCTTTCAACGTAATGCTAGATTTACATAGCACAACTTTCGTCTTGGTGCGAATTTATTCAGTTTCTGCAAGTAAAACCTTACTCCAAATTGCTCTTTAGATTGAAGTCGGAGAAAATGATTTCTCACTGTCCAAGTTATTTAAAGGGCGCCTTCTCCATAATTAGGCAGGGATACTCATCTTCCAGTGTGTATAAGTCGTTCACTTGAGCTGCTAAACTGACATGGGTTTCCATGGTCAGTTAATTAATTTCATTATTTCCATTTTCTTATTAAACAGTGCCCCCAATGTTTCATCTTTTGTCGTATACAGTAGATTTTCTACAACTGTGAGCAATCACAACCCAAAACATAGTTTGCGCCAGATTTGCTGGAGGCAATGACGTAAAAAGTTCGACATATTGAAGGAAAAAATACTAAGCGAGATTTCATTTCAGAAAAGCTTGAGACGGTACGTGTTTGTCATGTCCATAATAGGGCTTAGGACTACATCTCCTGTGTTCTGTTCCAGTGGACTGGAAGTGTTGATTTCGCTGGTACTCACAGACGAGAACCTCCAAAGTTAAGGATATACAAGTTACAATCTATATTACCTGCATCTGTTTTGCACGCAAGCTAGTTGGTCCCTAATTGGTTAGGTTCTAGCCAACTTGATCTTACCAGGAAGATATTGATCTTGTATTTTATCATCCCCATCCCCCTCAAAAAAGGGACTACCGAATCTTGCCGTCAAGTGTCTTCTTGGTATTACAGAGTAATCCACTCCCGCTGCGCTTCGTACCACACCATAGTCGTTGGAAATTCATATGGCTCTCCTTGTTGAATTCACGGTCAAAACGCCGGTGA
The DNA here is from genome assembly GCA_948099385.1 of Fasciola hepatica. Lineage (NCBI taxonomy): Eukaryota > Metazoa > Platyhelminthes > Trematoda > Plagiorchiida > Fasciolidae > Fasciola > Fasciola hepatica. The sequence goes on from CANUEZ040000163.1 coordinate 5,350,783, forward strand.
TTCACTGTTGAGCACTGGGTTTTTGACACTACTGTGTGCACAGCAGCCGCCTAAATTAAAAGGGTGAATGAAATAAATAAGGAAATTTCTGTCTTCGGTGGCCCTGACTTTCTACCATCAATAGTATGAAAAGCCTGCTCTTTCAAAGTAACGTCGCCCTCGATTGATCCATTTATTCGTTGTAATAATTCGAGAGAAGTTCCCGTTTGTTGGAGATATGTGAACATCATGCATATGCCCAAGGCGGGATCCGAAACGTATCGTCCCATAGCCTACACATTTGCATTTCCGGATGTATTTGAAAAATTCACTCCTCCATAGCATTACTCCTCACGTTCACTCTCTGGACAAGACACGATACTCCTGGTCCCACCCTCTGTTAGCCCTTGATGCCGTTGGATATATGGTTACGAATGTTTCTGCTATTCTTGACCGGCGTGGCCGTATTGTCAGGTTAAATTATCTCAGCTATAAGAACGCATTCGACTCTTCTCATCGGTATATTCCGCTGAATATCCTGCTTGATAATGGGATTTGGCTATCATAATCTGAATACCCGCGGTGAATGTTTTTCGGATCACGCACATTTTACTTCTTGTGGCAATCGATACTTATCTTCTCAAGTTAACTGCCGTATTTTTAAAGATGCACTTCTATCCTCATTTATTTTCTCTCTATTTGATATTATACTCCCACTCTTACCTGACCTCGTTGGACGAAAATACGACGATGATATTTTACTTGAATATCTCTGCAACTGGAATGGAAATTGGAATTTTCTCCAAAACAGTCCGGATGAACATGGCTACTGGTTTTCTTCCCGCTCTCTTCCTCCTAATTTCTTGAAATGAGTTGATGTTTCCTCCAATCTTCATTGCGGATCAAGCTACAAAACTCTCAATTTATAACCGACATCTCTTGGACCGCGATCAGCTGATCATCAATCTCGTTATTCACCTTTATGTGTAAGCAAGTTGTTTGTAACGTCTTGTTTCGCTTCCACACATTCATGTGCACCTCCCAAATAAGCTGTTACATTTACTTTTCTCTGTAAATTGCTTATGTTTCGAAAACTCACCCTCCATCAGGTGCATAACAGCGTTGATGGACTAAATTGATTTCGAAAACCAGCATTATCTGTACGCTCACAATCGTCATTTTTTCTTCCTGCAGCTGAACTACCATTTGGCATCTTTTAATTGTCGTGTCTATGGAAGTGCTAGTTACGACCCATGGAAATCTGGGTCCAACGCGGTGAAGTAAGTGAGCAAAGGCCTGTGCATTTTTCTATTAGAAACTTCCACGAACAACGAAATTCAGAGATGGGTATTTGTCTGAGGACAGATCTCGGTGATCATTTCATCACTGATGGTCAACGATCTCAATCTTCTGCCCTGAGTCGAGTCCTTTTACATACTACACTCCGGTATTTTAGATAAACCGACCAGTGCCTATTTACATTTTAAATATAGAAGAAACAGGAATGATGAAGACATGCAAACGTTTTTCATCAATTTGCGCCCATAATGAATATTTTCTCAGCACTGGCGAACTAGAATTCCTTTAGTAGTGGTTGCTTTTTTGCACGATAGAATAAGGATGATCCAGGATAAATACAGGATATTACTATGGTTAACCGAAAGTTAATCCCCTCACATTCTTGAGTCCAAGTAGAATAGTTTATAGAACAGAAGAATGGGTAATCCTGGAAATGACTACACTAATTCGTATTGTGGAATTTGTTAATCCCGGTGGAATTCGAGGACACACAAGGACGCCGTTCATGCACTATTAGTGTATGTATTTCACCAGCATAGGTATGAGACCAAGCGGAATGCGTTCAAAATTTACCCGTTTGAGCTGCCTAGGTTACACGTGAAATTATGTGGGCAAACGGCCTCCGCCACGAAGAACACATCTGTAAATTGATGGCTGACAGTAGGCAGAGCACTCGCTCTACGAAGATGAGAGTTGCGTCCACACTTGGATGCGAACCTCATTGGAATGGACTACTTATAAAACCTCAATCTTTCCGAAATTTGTCAAATCTGATAAGCTGTACTTCGTGACACCGAAAGATATGAAGGTGCCCCCTGATTATTGCCCTACAATACATAAAGTCATCAATCTGACTTGCAACAATATGATTGAGGCATGCGGAAGAAGAACATCTATGGGAGAACCGCTGTATATTTTTGATGTTTCCATTTTCTGAGAGATATTGCACATCAGTAAACCTGAAACATTTGCTTTATTACACGCCTGAATAATGAACAAAATGACTGTAGACAAAGTTCGCTCTTTCGACAAGTTGTGCAGGATTCGTGAAAATGTTTTGTGGATAAGTGGGGAAAAACCAAATATATCTTTCGAAATATTGCTTGAAAATGAAAAGTGGGAATAAATGCATCCCGACAAAGATGGTGCATGGAGAAAACTTCTCGGAAAATACAAAAGCCGCTAAACATATGCGAAACCTCTCGCGTATGACTGAAGGAGGATGAATATTGATATGCTGACTTCCACAGCTATGCTTCCGTCTTGAGTATTGGTGTTGTTTTTGGCTCAGTGATTATCAGCCATTCTTGCTTCCTTTATTCTTCTCTGTTGCTTAAGAAATGCTTGATAAAGTTTTTTACTGCTCTGGGTTGAATTTCTATGTGGTGAACATTGACGTTTAATTGTCACGAAATCCAATAACGGGTCAGCATAGTCGTGCGTTATATGGTAGGTATTATTTGGAGTTTCCCCACCGAGAGTCACAAATCGATCCTACACATCCCCTTGTGTAACAAAGGTGTAAAACCACGTCAAGGTGAAGTCAGTTTGTGACGAAAACCAGGCTTCCATTACCACGAGAACTTGAATAGAAATAACCAAGTTTTGAGTAATATTTATTGGATGGGGTTCTGTTGGTGTATGTCTCGATCTCTTTTATTTTTTCCGCAGCTGTTTATACTCTTCTATACAAATTTCGTGTCATCTCTTATGTCTTATAGCTTCATGACTACGGTCGCACAATGGAGCCCGAGAATGGTAATTTATCACTCGGCTTTGAGAACGTTCGGTTCTATTTTTCTCATATGTCGAATGAATTACTCCCAGAGTAGAGTATATCAGCTGAATGCTTATTCATTTCAAAACTGAACTCATAGTGATTCCAATCAAACCTCCTCTCCTAATTTTTTCATTGTTCCTCGAGTCCACTCACGTGTCTTTGAAATGCGTTTGTGAATTCTGGAATATTCGACAACCAATAATAATTTAGTTAGCTCGCATACTGCTTTGAATAACTCCAGAAGTATAAGGGTATCGACAAATACATCATCTATAGTGCGGCTTGGCTAGCAGACAACAATTCATCGCCCGTTCGAATGGAGGACAATATTTAGATCCGTCAAGTTTATGCCTAAATGCTGTTTAAACCGACGGAAATTTAGTCAAACAGTCGGGTTTGTAACCGGACTAGCTAGTCAGTTGAGCCTATCATAAATAAGATTTGGACAAATAATTTTATGTGCAGTAGTTTGGATATGATCTCCAAGAATTTTTATGAAACTGTACATTGGTGCTCATAAAACGAGATAAATCAGAAACAGAAGTCTCCTTACTGGAGTTGGTGGGATGGACTGGACTACGGTGTCAGGTAAAATGGAAGAACCCCACAGCTGTTTGTCGATGAACAAATCCACAACATTCGCACTCTCACATCCCAGAGCAGTTGGATCTGATTGATCAGAACTGTCTCACCGAAGAACGGAGGTTATTGAAGCATAAACAACAATATTTTGCCTTTCACTTGTGTCCGCTTTTGGAATAAAAATTGCCTGATGGACATGCCACGTCACTGTTTGGGAGATGAGATCAGAAGACTATGGTATACGGTTTCCTTTGATGCCTGTAATGACCAAGAGAACTTGAAGACCGTGCTTTGTAATATGGGAAGTTCAACTAAGTCAGTCCAATGAAGTGTTGGAACGTTTCCAGAATGGATGAAAAGTGAACACTGAGAGCCTATGTTAATACTATGAATACTATAATCAGCGCATTTACTTTAGTGAATGTATGAAGGACAGTTTGATGCAGTTGGAGGTTTGCACAAATATAGCCTTCAAATGTTTTGTTTCTGTCATAACCCGATCTGAAAATTTGTGTTGTTGTTTGCAAAGTCAAAATGGCCACTACTATTCCAGTAAACCACCTTGAAGAATGTGCAACAACGAGCGATATGAATGAAATAAAAATGACCCCTTTCGGAGTACACATGTTCCATGGATGTGGAAACAGAAACGGCAAGAATATTGATCGACTTGGGGTAAGACATGTTACAATCACGGTATGTAGAATGGATATGTTCCTGTGTGCTACTCATTGCCCAAAAATGGAGGCAGTATTTCGGCAGAGGCAAGCCAGACAGCATCTTTCAGAAGAAAACTGTTCACGAACTATTTGGTGAACAGAGAACCTGATTTGTTCGAATGTATTCGGATGTTTTGTGGAATGTAACCCCATATATTTCATTGATTCGGTGGTCAGTTGCGGTTTTACCACCAGTTTAGAAATTTGAAACGAAATCGAAACTGATATCATAGATGAAGCGAAATCAGAAGTCAGAACGCCCAAGAATAACGTCGAATGAATTGTCAATTTCATTGTGACTGAGACCCATCGACAGCCAAAACTGGAGTTGGATGCAATTCAAGAGCTATACTTTGTCATGACGTGACATTTTCGTGTCGTTACAAATCCACCGAGCTCACACTGCAAATTGAACCCGGGGTGAACGATTGTGAGTCTAACACCTAACAATCAGTCTACCTGGGTTGGCTGCCAACAGTCTGTTGGACTTATGCACCACATGATATGTCACCACTCCGTCATTGTCTTTGAATGGAAACGGCCCGTTCCCCGCACAGCGAACACAACTAGCTTGAGGGCGCTAAATCATGCAGTGATCATGTTCAAAACACGGTTGAGTGCCACTCCGGATAGACTGGTGGTTATTTGCCAAATCACAGTCGTCTACCTCCAGTTAGAGTCCCATTCTGGGATCGTTGAATGTGTATTGATGATGAGTCCTAACAAGGATGAAGCAGTTGTACAAAGCTTTCACGGTTTTCAATAAAGAGCTTGGCACTGCCAATGCATGATGAACCATATCATAAAAAAACGACATCCTGCTGTTCTAATACTCATTTGTTTCGTCAATATTTTGGAAAGAACATACATTTTCATGCCGTATTCCTTGATGCTCACCTTTTGACTTGGGTATTACTACGGAGAAATATTTGTGTCAAAAATGATTGTATTTTGCCCGTTGCATGGCCAGTTATTGATGTTTTACTCAGTTTGCCCGTCACTTTGATTTGTGAGCTGCATCGTTTGACGATCCAGAAGATTGCATTAGCCAGAATGTGATCACATAGAGGAATGATCAGCGATTCACCTGTGCATGAGTCCTGATTATCTGAACATGGTGTTCAGAAGGGAGCAATACCTACTGCCGATATTTGAGGGTACTATCGTGGACTCGAATCAAGAACGTTCTTTCAAGAAAGCAAAATTTATCTTCGAAATTGTGACTGCTCAGGTGGGATGAGGAATCAAATTTTTGAATCAATTATGGTATCCCTTCCTGGTGGTTTTCATTGAATTTCATTGCTCTTCGGTGTCAAAATATCCAGTAACATTGCTATAGAAAAGCACAATTAACACTCTAGATAATGTGAAACTCGCGATTCTCGCTACAGATGACATATGAATCTACAGTAAAACCCGCAAGAGCACGACTTGCATCCTGGAAGGTTTCCTAGTCACAGGCTCCAGCAAGGCACCCGACTGAGTAGAGATCGGTTTCAACAAGGAATGTTGTCCATCCCGTTTCAAGGGCACATGATGACAAACAAGGAGATTATGTCTGAACCCAAAAAGGTTAGATGAATTGCAAACTCGCTCGCACTCGCAATCTCAGTAGTTGCACACCCCAGTGAGATGATCGAATCCGCAATTAGCATAAATGTTCATATTTTATCCACGGGATAGGACGTTATTTTGTCGGGGTATGCCTACACCACTCTAACAAATAGCCTTTTGTTCGACTTGCATGGAAAGACAGGGATCGCACAGGAATTGTACAAATGGAAAGTAAAGAATTGCAGTATGCCATGCAAACCATGTCGTTGCATCACGCGATTGAATGAATACCGAATACTCTCTGACTGTTTTATCGTTGACCCTATCACCGGTAATTAACTGATATTTGTCGCGTTGTAACTCTTATTATTTCGGGCATTTTCATCCATAAAATTTTGATTCTTAAATGTTTTCCGAAAGGATCATTATCTGGTTTCACTAAAGGTGGCACACCTGGGAACTCTTAAGTATTCTGAAGAATATTTTGGATGTTACAATGTTGGTATAGAAATGATCAAGCCCGGAAAGTTGGTGGCCCTTCGGACCCTTCTCAAGGAGAATCGCGGGACGTGATGAATGAGACTGCCATGGACACAGATAAGGTGGAGTGGGTAATTTATGAGAATGTCCGGTTGGCAACGTTTGATAACTTGACCCGTAGTCATGCAGAAATGCAGAGATTCCCGGATGTTCATTTTGATTTTTTGAAGACCCATTGGTGCACGTCATTTATTTGCATGCAGTTCCCTAGCTGAGCATTGAGATGTGCACTCAGCTTCCGGAGGAATGCCCGAAGCTGAGTAGAGTGAAACACGCACCATCCCTGTCGGTCGTAAGTTGGACCCTTTTACGTTTCACGAGACCCCCAGTAAATTGGTTCCTCTTGGCATGGCTGTTAGGGAATATAATCAGATACGAAGACCCAACACTGGGTGATGAGTGCTTCGTGTAGATATTCTGGATGACTATTGGGTGCATAAGATTGCTTTTTCAGCGACATGCCTCAAACATTCATATTACCACGAGACAAACGAATACCCGAAGTGCTATTTACCACTTTCTTCAAATAAGGCCTTTATTGGAGCCATAGACAGCTCCTGAACATGTCAACATGTGATTGAACAGAAACCGGACTAACGTATTTTATCTCAACAAATCCTGTTACACTTAACTCTGATTCTTATTCACAAACTAGTTTTCTATCGATATTCTTTGTTTTAACCGTTTTTGTATTCTTGACAACGTATTCGCATAAATGTGTGTCTTTTGCGCTGGCCGACAATGTTTCTAAGAGCTTCAGATTCCAGGGTATGGATTTATCTCGACAATATATATGTGAAAAAAGCTCACACACGACATATTTGCCGGTTTTATTTTCCTTTTCAAAAGAAGCCTCAGTCAGTTTGTCACTTATTTGCTACAATTTTCCAGTGTGTCGTATATTTTATAGGGCCACACAGTTTGGAATATATTTTTCATTATTAGAATGCATTATTGGCACAGGAGGACTGAATCTTCTATAACGGAAAATCCACTTGCATTTTTCACATCCAAATGTCCAATGCCGCGAGTCTAGGTAAAACCAACGACACTGCTCTTACCAGGCAGATGTTCATCTAAATGGGCCGTCGCGGTACGGCCATTTTGGTGTGAAAAACGCAATTTCACATCTGATGATGCTTGAACCCCTATTCTAATGGAACCCACCATCAGTCCCGGTTTTAATTACTGGGGTACACTCGTCCATCAATTCCCAATTGGATGAACGGCATTTGACTGAACATGATCCAGCGGGCGCTGAAACGTGTTTATAGATGTCAACATATGAGCAAAAATCTGAATCATATGAAGCGGAAAATCCCGATCGCTGTGTTGGACTTTGGATGTGAAAAATGAAGTGAACTTTTCCATTTTTTTCGGTAAGCGAGTTAATTTCCGTCTACTCACCAACTAGTGAAATACAGTACATTTATATCTTCGTGGAAAACATTTGTCCCCTACATGTCACCAGAAGAAACTTCATGTTTCTCGAGGCAATGGTGCAGAAATCACCTGTGACAAAAATTGGTGTTAACTTTGTTGCGGATAAAACGTAGCAACCTGTCAGTTTGGTCATTTTCTACATTGTCTAATTACCTTTATACAAATTGCTCTATTTATGTTTGAGTCTGAAGTTCTTACTTTTCGAGTTATATTATTTGTAACGTCAGGAAATAAACATTATGAAATACACTACTCATCTAAGCGAAATCCGTCGTGCCTTCGGTCTGTTTTCCCAGAGAAGGGTCGTGTCATCTGCCACTGGATTTTATGAAATGTAATGTTGCTTCAAACATCATTCCAAGTTGTAAACAAACCCTCGTCCTAATCACCAGCTTCCAACTGATGCCATCTTCAGTTTCAACCCAATAATTTATGGGGACATCTCCGATGTAAGTCATCGGAGATAGAGCCTCGCAAGGCAAATACCTACTCCATTTTGGGCATCCAAGTAAAACCCAGCTCACATGTTCAGACACGTCTCACATATTCCTACCTCACCTTATTCTTGCACAAGCCATGACGATACATGACTATGTGTTTTCCAGTCACTATTGACGAAGAAAATGACACAGAAATGACCTGTCACCATCCATTGTGTTCCTGTTAAAAACTAAGATAATGTGTTTCTCTAGCTTGCGCTTTCTTTCACATAATTCATCTAATGTAAACAAATCAGCAAGCTACCAGACAGCACACACTGCAGCTTCTAGCTCAAGGTTGCAGCTGTGTTGTTCCAGAAGAAGTTTTGTCATGAAGTATTCGGAAGCAACATTCTCTCCCACAACGGGCAGACATGCATCGCTCCAGTTATTAAAGAATTTGATCCATGAAACTACCAGTCCTGATTGCATTTCCAGAATAAGGGTGGTTCTGCTGAATTAAGTGGTTTCCGATCACCCATGATTAGGCCGAGTGCCATCAACTGATTGCCTGTTCTGATGTTGGCTTTTATGAGTACATTCAATCTGGAAACTCAGATGGTTGGATGTAGTTTCGGTGGTCGATTCAATCGCTGGGTTGTATCACCGAGAATAACAAACAATGCACGAACTAGTAAGGTAAAACAACAAACTTTAAGCTATACGGTGACGCGTCTGTAGCCGCTGCTAGTCGGTCGAGCATTTCCAAAATGTTTCAAAATACTAATTTTATTCAGTGGTACGTGGAATTCGAAAACGAGGCGGTTCCACATTTGACACACCATGGGACCGGAATCAATCACTTTCTAAAGACGGGCTCCGCTTACGATCAACGTTTTCTGTCGAAGCTTCACCTTCCATGGTTGAGGAAAATGGTTGACAATGCCAAGGTTTCTTCTAACAAAGTTCCAATCTGATATACGAATAAAAACCACCATAATGTAGTTATCCTCCGAATTACCGGGAACTCTTTCGAAACTAAACAATAAACAGTTCATTTCCCGTGAAAGGACAGCTTTACCTAATAGTATGGCTAGCATTAAGTCCCTTTTTCTCATCCGGAATATTCCGGTGAATCAAAGTTTGTGCTGTATTTTGTTCAGCACCAATCAAGTTGCAAACTTTTACATAACGTGGATTGCACAACAATCGAGGGTGATTCTTTGTCTGATAGTGGAGAAATCTTAGGTTCCATTTGTTCCTCCCTGGGATAGTTTTGTTATCTCACTTATTTATCATTATGGTAAACATCAAAATTCTGGCTTATAGACGACAGTATTCAGAACAAGACTCCGTAGTTTTCAAGCAACTCGAGCGAAATCATTTTTGCTCCCAAAAGATAGCTTTATTTCATCAGCCCATCCATCTCTGCTTTTCACTCCCATTCTGCTGACAATGAAGTTTGACGGTGAATCGTATCACTGGGAAGCCATAAATACTGAAATTGCAGAATCCGGAAGATAATCAGAAGACTTGATTAAGCCCTTGCAATTTTCACTGTTTTCGAAGGACACCCGTTTTACATTCAGGATGCAACCATTCCTGTGAAGCCCTTGAGAAACTTTGGGTAGTATACACTAGCAATATTTACTATTTGATGTTCGTGTGCAACCAAAATCCGTCCAGACTTTCATGGGTATAATTCTAAAGGCGTTGAATAGAAGACGGGTTGGCTAAAATATATCACTGTTCTCCAAAATTTCAGCCCTGTCGAGAGATTTTCTGGTTATAAACATACTTTTGAATTTGACTTAGGGGAAAATATCTACCAGGTGCAACTCGTTTGGAATAAACGGGAACATAAATAAATCGCTTTATATTTACGGCATTTATGAAAGCTTAGCTCATTATCATGAATACTTCAGAGGAAAGATAATTCAACACATGATAGGAACATTTTGATTATAATCATGCTCCAGGTGATGAGTCCAAAATGTTCCAAAACCATCTAGGTATGTGGAAGTTTGCAACTCAATACTTCACTTCTTGTATGTACGTGAGTTTTATGGAACTACTTTTACACAATTGCACATTAATCACCACAAATATTGCCGAAAGTGATCAGTGCAAGTGCCTGATAAGCACGTTTTATTTACATACATGACTGGATCAACGCAGAACAAATAATTGTACGTTCACGATAACCAGCCATTCATGGAGGAGTTCTACGTCAATATGCCCTATGGTCTGCCTCTTCGCGATAAAACGAATGCCTTCAAAATTCACAAATCTCTGTTTGCAAGGGCAAATACTAACCCCACATTCAACGACAAATGGTCACATGCCTTTCCTGTAATGGAGTTCTGCATCCAGCTCGATGGGTTTAGGAGCCACAACATCAATCATCCAGACCGCTTGCCACCAGAGGCGCTAAAATCAGGCCCTCATTTGTATCAGTGCAAGTATTAGAGACAATGGATAGACGGACGAGTACTGGATGCATATGCAATAAAAAGAAGTTTGTAAACAATGAAGAGGAATGTTATTTCTCCTTTGGAAGTAGTAATGATCTGTTGGTGACTCATGAAATACGAGAATTACCGATAGACTGAAATGTGAAGACTATAAAGCTATTTGATGTAGGCGATTCTGGGAAATTATTAATTACTGAGTATTATCGCTGCCTGATTATCGACAGCGGGATGGTGTTAAAGAATATGAGGTGAAACGGACGGAGTTTGAACCGAAGCGTGACATTATCCGGTGGCATAACGAAACGGAAACTGTGAGAACAGGTTAGGATGGCAGAGTCGATATTTCTCGTTGTGGGAATATCATGGAAGCGCCGAAAACGTTAGTGTGGATTCCACCGTAATTCAGGAAACTAACCGTTTTACTTCATGATCAGACAAGCGTTTGGAACGGGTCCCGCTATGAGCAAGTATAGAGAACTTTGAAGTTGCTATGATAACGCAGATCATTGCAGATTTTACCTGGAATCCGAGCGCTTCGGCTACGAAATACCAATAATCCCGGCTACACGTGTGTTTCTTGGAATCAAGTGCATGAATTATACATTCGGCTTCCATAATCATTTTTAATGGACTGGTTATTTGATGAGCTATAGGTTCTATACAGAGCCAACTAAGTTACGCTCAAGGATTGACTAATGCTATAATCTTAGTGTTCTTCTCAATCTGTTCCTGCTCCTTTGTTGTTCAATCACGCGATGCGCTGGGTGGTCTCACCTGTCCCCCAGCAGGCTTTCGCGCGGACTGTTGCACACATAAAAGGGATATCACCTCACCTGCAATGAAAGCTATCATCACGATGTTGGTGAAAATGATGGAAAGAGATTTTATGGACCGTGACAGGTGATCACTCCCAAGCCAATTACATGTCTGTGTTTGGAAGGCAAAGCAATTGGGAATTCATTCGACAATAAAATAGATTCACCGGAGGTTAAAACCTCTGAAGTTACAGTTAAAAAGGTACCGCTTACCGAAATCCGTTGATATTTGATGGAGATTGCTTGGCTTGATTGAATTGGTAAAGTACTGAACGTTTTCCAGACCCATTGGTATGCTGATATGTGAAACATTATCCGGTAATGGATTCCTTTGTGTCTCTGTGTGAACCTTCTCGGCCTCACCTACGGTAATACATATTCTTACTGATAATCAATACTTATTCATTATCGAAATAAACCTACCAATTCCGCCATGAAACTATTACCGACGTTCGAGTATTTCGGAGTCCGATGTTACTCAGTGTTGATAACGGGTCACGGTTCACCTGCACCAACTGAGTGCAACAATGAGGAACGAAAGGATCAGGAGCTTATCAACCGCCCATCGCCAGTCTATTTCCGATGAACTCGGTAAAAGAGAAGTGCAGACAACTGAGGAATGTGACAGCAATTATCGGAGTCCTACGGAATTAAAGTACCGTCGATTGTCAATCACCAGACCGAGCCCGTTGCACGAGAGTGGATAGTTTGAGGTACTTACAAAACAAAAGTACTCCAAACACCGCTAGGATCAAGACTCACAGACTTGTGAAGCCGTGGATATGCAAGATCACGACGTAAAAGTATCGGCTGAATCAACATGTCAAACAGCCTTCATAACCAGTATAGGGAGTTCATTTGTGTCAGTCAAGATGCAAGATGCAAGACGCATCCGTACGTAGGTAATTCAGCTCGATAGCTACACAAACCTACAATAACACAACCATATCAGAATGACAGCCGAATATACAAGCACGCGATCGTGTATACCTACCAGTTGCACGACTTTTGACATTGAATAGGGTAGGTCTTTTGCACTGTCATATTATATCTGTTTACGCGGACTGACATTTTGTCTTTATTTGAATACAACTAAAACAAATTACCACTCATTTCTGGAATTACTCTGTGCGTAACAGCTATCTGATCCGATCGGTCGACTGAAGAACATGCCACATCGGTATTGTTGAAATTCTCCAAACATCGGGGACTCGAAAGTAGTGACATCTGCTTGCTTACACTCCAGGAATGAATTCCTAATATAAATCAAATCATGAGTTTTAGCAGGAGACAGTGTAATGAAATCGTTGGATATTCTAGTGGTTATCTAGGTGTTAAATTGTAAAACAGATGGATAGATTTGTCGAAATCAGCAAGAGGTAAAGAGTCAAATGAGACACGAACTGGTACACAGTTCTACTGCATGTCCTCGTTAGACTCCATTATATTCCTGAATAATTCCTCCAGTAATGTTTTCAGGAATCCTCAAATAACACTGTAGAAGCTCCAGTAATTTCGCTGTCATCTCGAATAACTTTTGTAGAAGACAAGTCACTTGTTCGCAATCCATATTGGTTCGTCACTCCAATAGACACACCCGAGGTAGACGTAATGTCAAACGACAGTCTGATTCTCGGTAGATAACGTATACGATTCTGTAATGATACAATAGCCACATGAGTGATGCATGACACAATAAACACGAAAAAATTGATAAGAAGAGTTGAATTACCAACAATCTCAAGCAGAAAACACTAACTCTTGGTGCATTAGCCGTCACACTGGAAGCTAACCGTGTCACACAGAAACTGATCAAAGCTCAACGAGAACCGCTCAACCTTCGTCGGTACTTGCGTGCTTCTAGCAGTATGGAATCGAACCAACACGTGACTAATCAGCGTCTATGTTTGATTTTAGGGGAAAATCGCAACCCAAATCAATGCCCAAAGTTATTTGCCAATGACCTCAACAAAAAGACGGGAAACTGTTTAAATAGGGAAACTTTGTCGCCGTTACTTGAAAATAAACCAAATGGCTAGGAGTTGCGGATTTATTCATATGTGTGTAATTGGAGGACATGATGGACGATATCACATAGTACTGAACTCAGAAAACGACATGAACAATCAGGTTAAAGTTTCGAACTAGCATGTGAGGAAGAACATGGAAAAAGTAAACTTTAAGGTTGCCCTGGTGGTTGTTACAGTCACCTTTCGACAAAGTAACAATATTGCACGAACATTTTCGTTTTTCGATAGCTATTTTGAGTTTACCGTCGTTTGGAAACGTTTGGTGCAGTGTCTTGGAATTGTAGGCAAGAACAAAAATCCAACCATATCAACACTGACAAAAAAGCTACGTTTGAAGCTGCTGAGGGAAGTGATCATTGACCAGTTTCGTTTTCAAGTTCAACCGACGGCGAAAACGTTCACTAGAAGGAACATACTTGTTACTTTTCATCTATTTTTGATCCCATGGACTATATCACTCCAGTCACGATACTCGTGAGACTGGTTCAACAGAACTTGTGTAAACATAAGGTAGATTGGGAAGAATAAATATTTGCTGTTGTGGAAAAAGTGGTTGGAACAGTTGACAGGACTGAAGCTTTCCTCCACTCGCCGATGTACTCACGCTTCAGAGGGTATAACGGGCTCAGATTTTCATTTCCATATCCTTCGTGATGCATCTGAGATGGCGAACGGACCAGTAGAACATTCAGTACCGGAGTCGGGTGAGGAAGCACAAAAGTGCCTACCAGTGTTTGCAAAGATCGAAGCCGTTCTGATCCGATCTGTGTAAACCCCACGTCCAAAGGTAATGACAGCCGTAAAAGCCGTAAGTGTAGCTCAGTCGATTTAAAAAGGAAGTACTCGTCAAGAAATTTCCAGTGCTTTTTAGACAGATTCCTTGGTTGTATTGCAACGCATTCTTGACACATCAAAGCGTTTACCCATCTACTTTGCTAATCGTATCGCATTGATACATGAAATATCTCATCCAGACGAGTGGAGCTACATCGAACAAAAGAAAAATCTAGCAGGCATGTTGTCTCGAGGAATATTTTCCAACGAAATATTGAATTTGCAACGCTAGAGAGGTGGTCCAAACTTTCCACCTTTATCGGCTAAACTGCCGTTTGCCACATCAGACTTTTTTCTACGCTACAACACTATCTTCACTGTGTGCTGCCGTTAGTCCGCCACCTGCGATGACACCAAATTTGATTTTGCACTTTCCATGCTTGTCCTCATGGATCGAGCGCTAAAGGAACGTGGCTGTATTACAAATCATGTTAAAAGGACTCAAATTTAGTCCTCAAGGGAAGAGGTATTCCCTCGTGAAAGGAGACTTATTGACAACCACAATGATCTCACTGAAGTACTTGGACGAATGAACTGAAAGAAAATAATTCTCAGTGGAACTGTCAGCTCGCAGTGATGATGGGTATAATTTTAACGGCGCCGAGAAGACTTTAACTGTTTGTTGCAATCCTGGAATAAGGAGTTGACTGTAAACTCCTTACTACCTTGATAATATAACTGGTTCTTCAGCGCTGGGACGGTGAATCACCGGAGAGGTCCATAGGAAGTGATTATTCAAACGCGAATGGGATTTATCTGGTTGTTCTGGAGGAGTTTTGTATGACGGAAGAAATACTGCGCATTACATTACCAGAGATGCAATTTGTATTTAATGACAGACTACTGGTGAGGCAAAATACGACCCGGAATATGATGACGTACACACTCCAAGTGAAAATTCACCTAACAATACTGGCGGTTATTCGTCCAAAAATCTAGCTGTATCATGTTTCATCTACTCGGGTTTAGAATGAGTATGTCATTTCAGTTCGATCCGTTTTATAGTGGAGCATGGGCACATTGACATTCATCAACTACCGGTCATAGTCTGCTAGTTTGTTTCAATATCATCCAGTTTTCACCATCACTTGTCTGTTTTTCTTCATCGTGCACTATGTGCTGCTTGCGTCATTTGCTTGCCAACAAGCCCTCACGTAGCAAGTTGCGAAATTCGTTCACACACAAGTGCACTTAATATTTTTGGCCTTATTGAACAGTGCTTTCTTGGTTTCAACGGTGAGTTGGGCTTCCCTATTACATGATGAATCAAGTAATGTGGAACTGAATCTGCTACCTCTTTCATCTTATTTGTATCAAATAACTTATCGATAACGCTTGGTTGTGATAAAGTCAAACTGTGCCTTGTGCCCTGCAAATTTGGTAGTAAAATACGCGCTGCCGTTCGAATTGACGTGCTTTTTGCTGTAATATTATTGCTGTTTTTACTGCAGACTGTTAGAAACTTCTTGGAACATCGTTCTGTTTTCTTTTCATTTTGATGTCCCCGCATGAAAACTGATAATTGAAAATATTTCTAATTGAAAAGTTGTGAGAACAATTACCTTCCTAATGAACCATATTTCGCTAGCCATGATGCCAATTTACTCTCCTCCATTATGTTGAGATCACTTGTTAATTTTCAAAGTCAGAACTATTTGGATTCATTCTATTTAACTTTAGTATATGAGCAAAAAATATGTAACAGTGACATCCTCGTGTCCTGCTTGTGAATTTATACACACAGTTGGATCACGTAACAGCTGTTCAGATATTTATCCTCTTTTTTTGCGACACATAACAACGAAAATAAACCATGTTTGTTGTTACTTGTTATACACTTGGAGTTCATCAGGCACGGATTGTTAATCAGTTTTCAAATAACAGTTATTATTTGGTGTGGTTTGCAGAGAGGCTTCCTCACGTGCGCTGTCCTAAAGGGGAACGTTTCAAAAAGGTTCAATGAATACAACTAGGAATCAAAATGGTTCTACTCATGAGAACATGATTAAGTTCAGCTGGATTCCCTAATATGTGTCAGTACATCAAATTGCGGAGGCCGCTTTGCATTTTTACACAGGAATGATACTTTTGGCTCTATCCGATTGTTATTTGAAGAGGAGAGGCGCAAACAGAAACCCAGAAATTTCCTAATTTTAACTTCTTATTACCAGTATAAAAAGTACCTTCTCTTTAGTAGGAAGAATGGTTTCCTGTTATTCATTTTCATCGAGGATGTTTCCTTCTAAAATGACTTTCCCATTGATAAGTTCGGTCTTCTCGATGACATTACTTTTTTATGTTATTCACTGGAACTGGTAAGCTTGCCATTACTTTTGAGTGATTAAATTTTCCATCTCATCAACGTGGTGGATGTCATTTTATATTACGGTGTAGATTCTTGCCTTGCAAATCTACATCTTGGAGTCTGTTTCTCGTAATCGTGAAATAATATTCCCCTGATTAATTGTAACAATTTAAATTTTTTAATTCGTATTTATCATGTATAAGTGTAAAATATTACGGAAACGGTGACAAACATTGCTCGGCCTAATATTCGGAAACAGTTAGCGATTTGCTTGATAAATAAATAAACCACTTCGATAAAAAAAGGCCAAATTGTATATACATTAGAATCAATTTACTGCAAATGGAAAATAAGCCGCTGGTTTCGGATTCTCTTTCTCCCATTATTCAACGATCTACGTAAAACAAAAAATGGATATCAGAATCCAAGCCCACGTTTAGGGTGAATTACCAGTGATCTACAAGAGGAGACACGTGACTGTTCGAACGTGAAAAAGACCAAACCTCAGACTACCGACCATACAGAATAGAGATTAGAATAATTGATAGATGAGGTCGAGGACTGCAAATAGGTAAATATAAAGGCTAACTACTGAAATAGTAGTCAATAGATAGATTGAGTAAGACCAATATAATGGGAGAGTTGAAAGTGCAATCACATTATCAAATCATTAGGGATCTGCTGTCTTATTACCAATTTCAGGATTATAACAGAGGCTTTAACTGGCTTATTTCCATACCAAGAACCCTTCGTACCTGTTGCTCTATTTTTGGTTTGAAGATGAACTCAATCATGTATCAGATGACATTATTCTTTAAGGACGACAACCAACCTGATCTACTTTCCTGACTGTTGTTCAGATGTGATAACGCTGCGGACTTAGGCTTATAACTAAGCGAAGGTAATGAAACTAACCACGATTCCCTCAGAAAGGTGACAGAACGGGGAAAAACCTAGCATCAAATTATTTAGCTCGATGGCCTCTAGGTGCGTCCAAATGCTTCAGTATGGTCGAGGATCGGTGTATCAGGCTCCGAGATCGCTAATTGTCCTGAAAAACGGTTGGGCTTCGGATGGCTAAGAGCTCCGGTTGTAGAACTGTGAGAAAACCACCTACTTTGGTTCAGGGAGACCTGATATTACGGCGTCCACAAATGCAACAACTCATGGACTCTCAGGCAACGCATAATTTCTTCCCCCGTTTTACTGGCGATATATATATATATATATACATATATATATATATGCATAATCAACTTTGCTTCGTGGCATTTATTCGCTGTTGGACTCTCGCTACCATTTAGCCTTCGACAGGGCTCACCACCCGCTCTGGGCATCAGTCACAAATAACCCGACGATGAGGTTTTTTCTTGTAGGTACAGGATTCTCTGAGTCTTTACCACCGCAGGACTTTCATCCTCGGTTGGCCGTATGCAAGTAGACCTACTCTTTTCAATACTTGCGGTGGACCATCACTTTTGTAGGCCAACCATAACATCATAATGCATATGGGCCATGTATATATACTGCATATATATATATATATATATATATATATATATATATATAATCAAAATAGTTTTAGCAGTCATCCCCGAAGGGATAGATTTGTGATTGGTTATTTTTGGATGTCTTTTTCAGCACCTTGCTGTAGTTAGTCATTCGACTGCTAACCTTAGTGTTATTGCAATCTCATTCAGCATACTAAATGTATAAAAAGGCAGTCGGATCGGTTTACATCACAAATGGCAGCAGTTTCTCAACAAGTGCCACATAATCCTTGTCATTTTCATCCACGTATACAAATCCCCAGTCGATATGCGTCTCCTAATTCATCTGAAAGTTTTTCCCTCCTGTGTCCTTCCAACCTGCTGATTGTAAAAATCCAGTTCAGGGACGTCTACCCCTGTCCGTCAAGCCAGCCGCAACCACTGGATATGCTTCACGTGTCCTCCTTCATATCTTGATTGTGCTAACCGAAGTTCAATTGAGTAAAGTTCCCCCTCTGCATGTAAACATAGTTTCATCCCTCACAAACGACACTGCAAGCAACTGATGGCTCTTCTATCATACTATTCAGTCAGAAATTGAGGAAGCTGGATGTAGACCATTGCCGATATACTTCAAGCTATAGAAGTGACTGATTTATCTGAAACTTTACTTTGTGTTTGAAGGTGATCCAAAAGTGAATAGTCCTTGGCCCCGGCGAGATACGGACCCACGCGCTGGTGGAGTCCTGTTAGTACTAAGGGAAATCCAAATGTAGGCAGACAAAATACAAGCTAGTTCACTGTATTGGAAGCCATGTGGTACTGTTATTTGGGCGGTTTCACTGAGTGATCCATTTGCGAAAAATTGAGGATCTTCCGGCGTGGTCTCGTACATCAGCTGGTAGATCACCTGTGGTACTACAGCGAGGGTGGTGACCATGCGTGGGTTCGAAGTTTGGGTTAAAGGTTATCAAGTTCACTACCATTTCTATTTCTCTTCTGTCACCGTAACACAATTCGTTGGCTGAAACTAACTGGTGGGGTTTTTTGACTTTCGCATATGTTGATTCTGATTCGCAAACACCTTCTGAACCTAAATTAAAAAGTTCTGAGAGTTTGATACCCTACAGCTAAGCCATTGCAAGATCCTTAGCTTTATTCTAATTGTGGTGGGTTTGATAAGTATTCATAACCTAGTTATTCATTATCATACTTCTATACCATTACATGAATAAGACCCCGAATGAAGTGATCGCCTGTGGGGAGAGAACAGTAAATACCCGACCGAGTAACCTGCCTATGTAGTTGTTCACAAAAACCGAGTAATTCCTCTCCACTTCCAAAAACAACCACTAAATCGTCTTCTTATCGAGATCAACACTGTTTTTTGTCAAACTAGATTTGAAGTTTAGAACACTAGGTTTGCATCTTATCCATACGGGCCATCGTGAAGTTTCTATTGTGACGCGCTGATTTCAAATTTAGAATGATATCCCTGTTACCATTTTTTCACCAAGCGATCTATGCATGAATTAAATTAAGATAGATTAAAGTTATCACCTCCGTACATGATGAGACTATGGTTGTTCTACATCGAGATGAACATACCGAGGTATTAACGGCGTTGGATTATTGTATGTGAAAAGTGCGGGTGAAGTTTCCATTATGAATATCATATTTAATTTTATCCTGGCACAATCCTGGCACCAAGGCTGTCGGGATGTTGCGACCGCCCAAGCCAAGCCATGCTACTGATCAGGTGAACTTAACACCCCAATCACCCAATAAACACGTCTCCACTGGAGCATGCAGCTGAACTAACAGTGTAAACGTTGAAAGAACCGGTCTGATCTTAACTAGAGACAACAAGTCCAGTCATACTGGCTCCGCATGGTAATAAACCTACTGGAAGGACACTTTCGAGGTTATTCTATTTTCGCGTTTGGAGGTCTGTCTACTCCGTGTACAAGCACACTGTCACCTAACGTGCTGTGCCTTTGGCTTCTGATTAACTTTAGTCGGCTGGTGCAGTATCAGTTGCAAACAGGGGTTGATTGAAATAGCAAATGAAGTCATAGGTTAGAAGACGAGGATGAAAATTATAAATGAGGTGGTGAGTTGTCCTTTGACACGTCTGTTGGCTTTCGTGTTCAAATCAGTTCGCAACCGTTTGAATCGAATCAGCGAACGAATTCACGAATAACGCTACTAACGGCTCAATCCTGGTTTTGGCTACTGATATTTTGTCTAGTAGTAAAAACTGGAATTCGAGCGACAGGGACTATCGGAATCGATCGACGGACTACAGGTAGGTGAACAAATTGGATTTATTTTTTGATATGTTATTGTTGATACGTATTGTTACTGACTTTAGTTGAACACTTGATATATGATTATCGAGCTCGGTGGTAGGGAGGGGGCCCGCCTGACAACATGACACATTTATGAGCAGGATGTCGGTCGAATCACTCTCTCTCGCAGGAAAGGTTTGAGTGTTTTGAAGGGAAATATAACGGTTGAATGTCTAATGAGAGCTTTTGAAATTTCCAGCCGAAGTTACAAGTTTGAAAGATACACGAATTAGGCAATGATGAAAAGAATGAATCTAGGAATCTGCTCAGTCCCGTGAAGGAATATGCTGGGACTGGGTACTACAGCTGGCAAATCTCTTGGGATGAAGAATTTTTACCGTGCAGAGTTCTGACAGCAAAACATTGTACATCTCCTACGCAAGAAAGCTTGATGATGGAAAACAGAACCAAGGATATCCTGAAGTTCAAACAGTAGCTTTTTAAGGGGTACTGCCTAAATCTTTAATCAGTACGTAGCTAATGAATAAATCAGGCTTCACTGGCTCATCATCATTTGATGAAGGATGCCAAGTTGTGAGTATAATCAGCACTAAATCTCGCACAAAGAAAGTCCTAGAAAGTATTTGATATCTGCTAATTTTGTCGTTCATGAATAGATCTAAGAGGGTAGAATGAACAGAACGTACATTGATTTAAAACTCGAGAATACCACCTTCGTTTCAGATGGATGTTCAAGGAATTTTCGAAAAGCAATTTGTCCGATTCTATCTACTTTATTACTCAAAAAAATTAGAAGAATTTCAAACTCAAGCATTATTGTGAAAACCAGTGGAATCTCGAGTGGAAATTGAAACGTTCGCATTTTTCCCTAGCATCAAGAACGCGCACTTGATATGGAATTTTAAATAATGCGGTACGCCAAAGAAATATGTCAAAACAGTAACGATAAGACAAAATGGAACGGTGAAGTTCTTAGAACTCACTGCGGCTTTGTTTCTAAGTTATGCTGGAATGCGTTCCAATAGTACGCAAAAAATGAACTCTCATTTTAAGTGATCTGAATAGAACTTGATTTAAGACGAACGTAAATTTATAATTCCCTAGTAATACTGAACGTTTTGGAAGAAAAAACGGTGTAGCATTCTGTGTGAAATGCTCGCCTCTGTATATCTACCTGTTCTTTGAGAAAGTCACAGCCGCTGACCTTACACACACACCTGATACATTGTACTTATGAGTGAAAATGTTTACAAAAACGATAGCATTTTCCCTCTGAGTGTAAATGATAAACGGATCCATGTCATCCATTGATTTGAATTTGTCGCAAGGTATTTTTCATACTATGGAACCAAATTAGTTGTGATGTACTTACATTACACAAATGATGGCTGTGGCTGTCCTGTAGCGAATTTCACTGAACTCCAGATTGATTCTATTCTGCCAGTCAAATGAACTAATACTCTCGGGGTTTTTCGAACATCATGTTTCTCATACTATCCACCTAAATGCTCAAAAAATTAGAAGAATTTCAAACTCAAGCATTATTGTGAAAACCAGTGGAATCTCGAGTAGAAATTGAAACGTTCGCATTTTTCCCTAGCATCAAGAACGCGCATTTGATATGGAATTTTAAATAATGCGGTACGCCAAAGAAATATGTCAAAACAGTAACGATAAGACAAAATGGAACGGTGAAGTTCTTAGAACTCACTGCGGCTTTGTTTCTCATTTATGCTGGAATGTCTCCCCTGATTGGATCCGAGAGGTGACTCATAAGCTTCAAGAACACTCGGTGGATAGCTTTTAATTTGCAATTGTCGTGTTCTGCCGGGCCACCTCTCTGCAAATAAATAGTTTCATCTGTTTTCAATAAATTCAGTTGGTCCGAAAAGCATATTTCTTAGTCCGATACTGTACATTTTACTTTTTCCGGCTTAATGAAATGAAATCTCGGCGGCCTTTACGCTTCTGTGTAAATTGCTGTATTCTGATGGAAGAAGAGCTACTTAGTGAAAGAAGCAATTTCTTCCACATTCACAACAATCTAATTAGTGAATTAAAACACTTGAAAGCATGGTTTGTCATAAGAATCTGGTTACTTTTACATTACCTGAGGACTGTACAGTATGCTTACCAGCCTTTCAAACTGAAATGTCCAAGATACCATGAATAACATATCCAGAATCTGAATGGACTTTGAATAAAATTCTTAAAATCAGGCACAAGCTACTGTGGAGAGAGCAGAATAGACACAGCAGAGAAGTTGATCTGTGACCTAAACACTGTGAGATGGATGGAACTGGAGAGCTGTTGATCTTATGTTATGCAAAATTTGAAATATGTTGGAGGCGTACTTATGTTTCAGACCATCTGAGCTTTTCATATTTAGGGGAATTCAATTTCGTGTTCGGTGAAACCGTCTGTTCCTATTGTATGTGTTGTGCCTGCGCGCAGACCTCCGGATTATACTTAATTAGTGGTTCCTCGATCTTTCATTCCCAGCAGAATAGTAACCACAAACAAAATGCGGAACCTGTATTAGATTGGAACCAAAAATGAACACTTTATGTAGCATCAGGCAAGGAATACATGTACACATATGACAGCGTTATTGGTTGCCCAGCGAGGTGCACAGATGTGATTAGTTAGGTCGAATTACGGTATGTCACAAGTCTGATCGATCGGCTGGTTGGTGTAGAGGGTAGGTAGTAGGTTGTCTCTCAGTGGTCGATTTGAAATGTGACGTGTCATGGACTGATCGGTTTATGGGGACACGCGTCTCGACTGCACTACTACGTGGGATATGCGAGCCTTGCTATTGGTTTTGTATTCAGAAAGTACCCTCTCAATAGATTGGAAGAGTTCGGACTGCTGCCTTGCAGATGACGGGTTTTCAGGAAAATTTCCTACTCCCTGATATTCTGCACACAATAAACCGGGTAGGCTGAATTAACTATTCAAAGAAGCCCTAAGGTGACTTGGCACTGCTTCTTCACGGCACAAAATCTATTCTAAATTCAACAGCCAAATGGAAAATCATATGCATGCGTAAGTGATCCGAATGTTAGGTATATGACACATGATTCCAGACATGCAATCCCAGTACAGATGATTTTTTGTGATAAGTTTTCATCCTGGAAAGGTTTGTCAACAGATTTAGCTTATCCAATCGGAATAGAAATATAGGCTTATTCATGTGACATATAATAGCAGTTGTATTCTGAGACAAAATTGATTTGGCATGAGTTGAAGAATAACCTTACTAGAGCGTAAATATATCCAGCCAAATGACATCACTTTTTAATTTTCAGCTGAGGTAACGCCAAAGTAAATAGCAAAGGATTCGCCATTCATAAACAGCGCAGTAATTCAGGAAAAACTTCCATAATGCGCCGTTGTTCGCAAATTATTCTATATGTCTAACAGAAATTTTGAAGAAAATGAGGTAAGCAAAAATTCAACGAAAAGATCAGTAAATATCTACTGTACTTGAGTAGTCGAATTTTCTACGGGTTTGCATTTGTGAATAAAATGACTCGATAAGCTCTAATGAATTTTAAACCTTACGAATTGCCAGTCGAAGTCCGAGGAGCACGCGGAAATAGATATTTTACATATTCATTACGGGGTGCAGTAGACTACAAGCAATCGACGGCCGATATCATCTGCCTCAGTCGAGATGCGCAACGTCAATAGGTGCGCATTCCGTGCATTTCGTTTGCTTTGGAGAGGACAGAATTTCGTGGAAGAAGAGTCTACAGTAGCGGTCCATCAACTGCACATCCATACAGAATAAATGTATTGCTGCACATTTTCGTGTGGTCACTCGCATTTATCATTAGAACAAATGACCTATGTGACCCATGTTACTCTATAGATGTGACAGAGAGTAAAAAGCCAGCTTCAAAAATGTTCCTCAATCTGGTTGCATTCTAGCAGTTGGGGACTGTCCTGGATGGCATAATTAATCTCTCGGATAAAATAACCGCGCAGGACCATGTAGCCCTAATATTGTTTCTACTTTGAACCATTTCAATGTGTTAGACAAGCACACTCTGTATAAGCCCGTTCTGATACATCGCAACTGGGATCATGGAGCATCACCGTTATGAGCTTGGCGTGGTGTGTGTACTGGTGTGTATTACGTTCAAATTTCAGTTTATTAGTGAATAACGTGACTAGGGAACGTCCTGTCAATTTGTTCACATATCAATGTTCCGGGTTGTGCTTGATGGTTGTTATTTGTGGGTTCCAATATTACGCAAAAAACGAATTCTCATTTAAAGTGATCTGAGTAGGACTTGATTTATGATTAACATGAATTGATAATTCCATAGTAATACTGAACGTTTTGGAAGAAAAAACGGTGTAGCATTCTGTGTGAAATGCTCGCCTCTGTATATC
This sequence comes from Fasciola hepatica, assembly GCA_948099385.1. Classification (NCBI taxonomy): domain Eukaryota; kingdom Metazoa; phylum Platyhelminthes; class Trematoda; order Plagiorchiida; family Fasciolidae; genus Fasciola; species Fasciola hepatica. The sequence goes on from CANUEZ040000163.1 coordinate 5,375,762, forward strand.
TACCTGTTCTTTGAGAAAGTCACAGCCGCTGACCTTACACACACACCTGATACATTGTACTTATGAGTGAAAATGTTTACAAAAACGATAGCATTTTCCCTCTGAGTGTAAATGATAAACGGATCCATGTCATCCATTGATTTGAATTTGTCGCAAGGTATTTTTCATACTATGGAACCAAATTAGTTGTGATGTACTTACATTACACAAATGATGGCTGTGGCTGTCCTGTAGCGAATTTCACTGAACTCCAGATTGATTCTATTCTGCCAGTCAGATGAACTAATACTCTCGGGGTTTTTCGGACATCATGTTTCTCATATAACATTTCCACTCTTCTGCGAAGAGTGTAGTTGCCTGGATCGTAGAGGTCCCGCTGCAAACTTATAATTTGCTGTGATAATTAACCTGATTCAATTAACAATCATAAATAACATAGACACATAAATACTAGAAAGAGATAAATATGCTATTCGCTGGTTTTTCCATTCATGAAAGTATACGCACATAACAATGAAGAGCCGGGGGAATAAGTTAATTCAACATAACGTCAATCATAGTATGCAGTCCAGTTAGAATTTCGTACGACTTTTACAGAAATGTTTCTGAAAAATATAATGTCCGTTGGGAATCAGTTGCATGATATATGCGTTGACCACATTCTACGAAAAATAAATGAAGCTTTGTTTACAGCATTCATGGAGTCAAAGTTGAGATTTCTACTTACTCGGACATCTGCGTAAGTAAATCTGTTTTGCTGTATCATGCTTGTCTGTTTATTGATCCGATGAGAGTCACCACAGACATACGGAGCTGTTTATTTGGATGATAACTTCCATAGCTTGTATGTATCTCTGTATCCATAGATATGGCGAAATTGATGAAAATCCATCCAAATAGAGTGTATACTGCTAAAACGGACATGATTTGACATGACAACTTAAGCGGGATAGGTACCTACATCCGTCATGGCATTGAACAATGGACGAAATACTTGCGAGTATGCAGAAAGTATTTTCTCCTCCTCTGAATCAGTTATGCAGTGTAATAGCATACCACTGGCTTGCTCAGCATATTGTGGACGTATACTGCAACAGCTCTGTCAGTTCAATATGATACGGAAACTTGACAGAAGAAAATATAGAGTATAATAATATTACCATTTTGAAATGATTATCGTCTAAGTGAGCACTGACTTTGCACGTGGAGTACAAGTTGCAAGAAGAGAAAACAAAACGATGAACACAAGAGCACACCAGCGTTGTGCAATTTCTGGATACCTTTCCTTGATTTTCTCATTCAGCTTACATTCAAGAAAACAAAATGATTGAATTCGGATGTCTTTTTTTAAAATGATATATTGAATTCAACTCTACAACGTTCCAACTAGTTTTTGTAAATTATTAGTTTGAATAACTTAACATATATTCACTGACGATGAGCGGAAATCAAGTTTGTAGCATGTACAACGGTCGATATTAGGGCCGTCTGTATTATCACATGTGAACATGATGAGATGCTTAGTTAACCATATACACACAGTTGATTAGGGTCATGTTGTAAAGTTGATGGGCGGCGATCACCATCCCTCGGGAATGACGACAACGACAACGGCATGAAACACGTCCCAATCACCTGTGACAAGCTGAGCTGACAAATAAGTGATTACGATCAGCAAAATTTGGGCTGTGCACCCTTTTTTGGGGGTTGCTCAAGTACAACTTAAAATCGTATATCAATAAAATTTTATGACCAAAGTTGGCGAACACAATATATATGTCTAGATGCTTCAGGGATACAGTCAACAAAAATAGAGTCAGAGATCATCTCACACAGCCACGTTGGTGCAGGATTATCCAGAGACCAGGTGTGAACGGACTCACACTTCCCCAACGTGTAGGCTTTCGGACGTTCTTGGATATGACTTTTGGTGATGAGTGGGACAGGTTAGGCTGGGTGCGTGCAAAAACTACCGCTGAACACATGAAGTGGGTTGTGGAGGCGAATCCCGGCCACTTCCGCTGTTGTCGAAATGCGACTTCTCACGGGTTTTGACCTCGGACCCTATACATGGGAGGCGGAGTGCTTGATCCACTTTCACTGTGTGATTGGTCTCTGCTAGGAGTGAAACGACCGTGCTGCTAGTTGACCAAATTCTTTAGGTCCTCAAACACTCTGAATGATGTACACAGATGCATCCCGACAAGCGTCTGGTAGTGTGGTCGATAAAGGTTGTCCCACAGGAAAAAGCGAAATAATACACAGAGAACGAAGCTGCAGAAACAGGCACATTGTCTCTTACCTGCAAACACACCGCTGGCTTAGAGGTGAACAAAACACACACTTTAGCAACGTAGAATGCTTTGTTAAGGACGCTTGCCAATCTTCAGTGCATTACATCTGCCAAATTGTCACCTTTACATGACAGAGAGATGTATACTGATTCCTTTTCAACTATTGTTTTTCTTGGAATGTCAGTATCTACCTGCATCATCCGGTCGATTAGGGTTTCTGGGTATCCGTCTTGAATAAAGATATTGCACACTGTAACAAGCTCTTCTTTGATGGTATCTTCGGTGCATATCTTTTTCGCTCTGTTTGTTGGGCATTTATTTAGGTTTGTTTTCAATTTAGGGGCTACAATGCTACGCAAGTGGATATACTGTCTGTTCCATGATGGTTTTCTGTGCACTGACCGCCGTAATGAGCCATCTTCTCGAGGAGTCAAAAATACCTCTAGGAAGGTAAGTGAGTTGTCTCATCCTGATTCTAGTGTAAAGTACAAGTTTGGATATGCTGAGATGAGGCTGTTTTATAGTTGATCTTTGTGGACCAATTGGTCTGTTATGCGAAGGATGTCATCCGTGTGTAGCCTGTACAAACGAAGTTTGCGAATCGGTGATTGCAACGGAGCTTTTTCCAATTATGCAAGATAAATGTCAGCAAATAGTGGCCGAACGGAGACCTCATTGCTATACCGGCTCTTTGGCAGTAATACTACTCGGTAAACCTAAATCAATTATTCTGCGTACACACAAAGAATGGTTGTTGCAGATCGTCCAATGACATACCTGCTCCAATCCCATTTGCTTGTATGAAGCTACAGAGATATCCAATATTTTCCTTGATTGGGGCTTTAGTGAAAAGTTACATGAAGTCGAGTGACAGCATATGTTGTCCTCTCACATTCAGATCACTAACACACTTTACAAGTTCGAAAGTATCCTCCAGACTACTTTTGTTATTGCCGCTCTAGGTGGCTCCAAAAGCTTATCACCCAATTGGCTACGGCGTGACGCGACAAGTTGCACATGTCTAGAACTAGCCTTAGTGGGACCCTTGTCTTATGAGATTTTCGGCAATCCATACAGTCTAGTGATGGTAATTCCTGTGGGCCGAATTCTCTCAAATGTGACGCAGTCAATAGCGCCTTCTCGTTTAAGATGCCGTAACCTGTTAACCAGGGAGTTCTCTGTTTGACTCGTTCTGCTTTCTCGGTTCCCATCTTAACTGATTTTGAGTCATCGTTGAATAGGGCCCTCATCTTTCAGTACAATCCGATTTTTTAAGATGCTCTCTACCCGCCCTCTTATCAGATCTTGTTATAATCACTTCTTCTTTCTTTTGTAACCCCTTAGCTTTACAGCATAACATATGCAGGTTCTGTGAATAATTCAGTATTAAAAATTTAGTCCAAGACAAAGTTCATTTTATCCGACATATGATCGAAAACACAACAGCTTATTTTCTTACAACCAACGTTATCTGAACATGGTTCATTCCACTTCAGACTTTGAATATATAATATGCTCATCGATTGTGAAAGTCTACACATTCGATCAAAATCTGTCGCCTTGCAACATTCAAGTAACTGATGAAAACTACCAGTGCGCCTAGCTGAATGCTGATTGATTTTTGATCGATTATCGTATGTAGACAATCGGATGACCAATGAGAAGCTGGAAATGCTGCTCTTTGTGCGCTACACGGCTGCTCATCGAGCTAGTGCCCCGGTTGGTTATGTCGAGCCAGTGTTTTACTTCACAACTGAACAGCAGTCGTTCATCAAATCGACCAAATATTTGCCGATAGCAGAATATGATGGTGATAAACGATCCCTTCTGTTTATTACTTCATTGTTTCATGAGAATAGGACATTGTCTGAATTTGTTGACACGGGTCTGGCCAACTAGGGTCCCAATTTGTTTCGGAGTGCACTCCTACGACCGTTGTTTTTCACGGGGTTGAAACGAGCAGTTTATATTTGTCCAGGCGAACACCGATAGCCATTGCGCTAGTAGGCCTAAAGAGGATTGATGGGTTCGTTATAAAATAGTGAATAAAAGCTACACGTGAAATACGCCAGTTTACATAAAACACAATTCAGCTTAACACTGAGAACGTTACAATTCCTAGGCAGGCGGATGATAAACTTCAGGGACGGGAGATTCGTTAAGAAGCCAAAAGATGTATGGGATGACGAAATAATCGAATTTTTGAGATTACATGTTGAAACCCCTTCCCTCTGTTTAAACACCAACAAAGAACCAAATGCTAACCTGCGCCACACTTGGTATAGTCACTGATTGTATGTTTGAAATGATATCATCCAGTGGTTCTCGTCTTGTGAAACGGTTCTGCCAGAAAAATTATCTATTCATGAATTGTCGATTTTTCATTCCTAACTAATTATTTCTGTTAATGTGATGAGGGTGAAAAAATCAGCGGATAATAATTTTTTAACTTCCGACTAAACCAATTATGAGCCAACTTCAACTGAATATTGAATAAACACCAATCATGGGCAGGGGTTTGTCAGTAAAATTATTCTTATCATGTGTTTGGTTTATCTAGCTGACGCTTTCTGGGTAGGACGGTAGATTCATGCGGCCTTGGTCAATCTTGAGCCAGGGGAGTTGGAGAGCCCGGACCAAACCCTTTTGAGCGCACAGATCAGGGGTCAACTTCCTTATTCCGATTGCCTCGGCTATCGCTGGAGTGCACAACTGAAAACCTTTGCATTTGTTTGGGGGGAAACGATAAAGAACTTTGCAAGCAGCATCCGGATTCACCTGATGTCCAGTGTCAACCAACGGCGCTAAGAATGCGCTATTTATCGATCTAGTTTGTCCTTAACTCAACCGGCGCGGATGACGCTCTTTAATGCGATTTCATAGCTGTCGTGCCGTTCGACCTATATAAGAGGCGTCACAAACACGTCTGAAAGAGTATGCCCGTCAGCCTCTTAAACGTTTTAGCTTTCCAGCGATGGTCCGGCCAAGTAAATTATTTTCGTATTTTCGTCAATTTTCTTTTTTATTTTCTTCATTTTATTGTGTCGTAATGGTGCAGTATCTCAGAAAGGTGGTCGCTGCCAGTTCAAAACCACCGGTTGATGAGTGACCGGAGGCATAAGTAGGATTAGAACCCGGGAATTAAAGATTGAAAGATCTTCATGATGACGTTTTGAACATCGCCGGTCTGATTGTTATGAGAGTAGTTTAGGCGCTTTAAGCGATTTGTATGAATCAGTGGAAAGAACCAACGAACAGCCGTTACGTAAAGCAACCTTTGAGTAAACATTACTTTCATTATGAGTTCTCATGAAGCCCTGTAATTGTCCTTGCTCCCGTTCCCCGAATGATTTATATATTTATCGGGAACTGGTTTACAGTACGGAGTTTTTATCACCTAAACAGTCGAAATCTATTAAGAAGACATTATTGGTGGAAGCATACTAACATTTTGCTACTGATTCACTGGACAACCTAGCTATTTTCCACTTATATAACAGCAAACCAATAGACACAGTATGCAACCTCGTTGAATGGCGTCGGAAAATGTACGAAGTGGAAGTCGAAACCAGGAAAGTGCATGTTACATTCAAAACTCAGTTTTAATCCACGTCCAATCACACCATGGAATTTGGGAGTTTTGGAAAAAATATTGGTACCATGAATAACTCTCTTAAAAGCTCCAGAATGGAAAAGTATTCGGTACAGCCCGTATGAAAACTGAACACTTCTTGTCCGAGGGATATGCATCCTATTACTGTCTTCTACGAAGTTTCCAACAGTTCGCTTTGAGTGTGAACTGTATTTGGACAAAAAGTGAAGTATGGCACCAAAGAACCGACTGCCCTGACTTCGAATTTCACCTGCTGTTTAAAAAACCGAGTATTTCGTTATTTTCAGGAATTTACAACTGAATGATCAGCTGTGGGTTTATCCATATCATTCAGCTGCTCAAACGTTTTTATTGTTCCTGCTTTTATAGTTTACATTTCCAGCGACAGCTTGAACAAGAGAGCATCAGTCCACCAAGTCTCAAACTGATCAGTTGCTTGAACTGGTTTCTCGTGAGCAAAAATTCACTGAATGTAACCCAGGAACCGCCAACCAGCTAATACTACTGGTCACCTTGGGCGGGCTGAAAACCAACTGAAAACAGGAAGATCCAATAAACAGATCTTCAGTTTTGGGAGTACCACCAAGGCAATGAAATATCTTCCACATCATGTTGAATAATTCCTTTTCTGACACCAAACACGCAAAGGAATAGTTTCTACCTTTTATCTACGGCAACATCCCAAGGATCCAGTATTGCCTAACTGTTGTTAGAACAATGTAAAGCTATGCAATTTTGCGTTCAAATAACAGAGCGTCTACGCGGTTTGCTTTTATGCTTTTGTATTTTTGCGTGGAGGTTAAGGTGCGTCATCGATGAACAGAGAGCTCGGATTTGTCTTGTCTGGTATTCGGATCATATAGTCCAATGGAAATACTTGCGTGACAGGAAATCCATAGTTTTGATGCAATCGCAGTTAGGCACCACTAATACTCGTACATTTTTTTCCAAACAAAACTGAATTACATATTCAGTTGAAGTTGGCTCATAATTGGTTTAGTCGGAAGTTAAAAAATTATTATCCGCTGATTTTTTCACCCTCATCACATTAACAGAAATAATTAGTTAGGAATGAAAAATCGACAATTCATGAATAGATAATTTTTCTGACAGAACCGTTTCACAAGACGAGAACCACTGGATGATATCATTTCAAACATACAATCAGTGACTATACCAAGTGTGGCGCAGGTTAGCATTTGGTTCTTTGTTGGTGTTTAAACAGAGGGAAGGGGTTTCAACATGTAATCTCAAAAATTCGATTATTTCGTCATCCCATACATCTTTTGGCTTCTTAACGAATCTCCCGTCCCTGAAGTTTATCATCCGCCTGCCTAGGAATTGTAACGTTCTCAGTGTTAAGCTGAATTGTGTTTTATGTAAACTGGCGTATTTCACGTGTAGCTTTTATTCACTATTTTATAACGAACCCATCAATCCTCTTTAGGCCTACTAGCGCAATGGCTATCGGTGTTCGCCTGGACAAATATAAACTGCTCGTTTCAACCCCGTGAAAAACAACGGTCGTAGGAGTGCACTCCGAAACAAATTGGGACCCTAGTTGGCCAGACCCGTGTCAACAAATTCAGACAATGTCCTATTCTCATGAAACAATGAAGTAATAAACAGAAGGGATCGTTTATCACCATCATATTCTGCTATCGGCAAATATTTGGTCGATTTGATGAACGACTGCTGTTCAGTTGTGAAGTAAAACACTGGCTCGACATAACCAACCGGGGCACTAGCTCGATGAGCAGCCGTGTAGCGCACAAAGAGCAGCATTTCCAGCTTCTCATTGGTCATCCGATTGTCTACATACGATAATCGATCAAAAATCAATCAGCATTCAGCTAGGCGCACTGGTAGTTTTCATCAGTTACTTGAATGTTGCAAGGCGACAGATTTTGATCGAATGTGTAGACTTTCACAATCGATGAGCATATTATATATTCAAAGTCTGAAGTGGAATGAACCATGTTCAGATAACGTTGGTTGTAAGAAAATAAGCTGTTGTGTTTTCGATCATATGTCGGATAAAATGAACTTTGTCTTGGACTAAATTTTTAATACTGAATTATTCACAGAACCTGCATATGTTATGCTGTAAAGCTAAGGGGTTACAAAAGAAAGAAGAAGTGATTATAACAAGATCTGATAAGAGGGCGGGTAGAGAGCATCTTAAAAAATCGGATTGTACTGAAAGATGAGGGCCCTATTCAACGATGACTCAAAATCAGTTAAGATGGGAACCGAGAAAGCAGAACGAGTCAAACAGAGAACTCCCTGGTTAACAGGTTACGGCATCTTAAACGAGAAGGCGCTATTGACTGCGTCACATTTGAGAGAATTCGGCCCACAGGAATTACCATCACTAGACTGTATGGATTGCCGAAAATCTCATAAGACAAGGGTCCCACTAAGGCTAGTTCTAGACATGTGCAACTTGTCGCGTCACGCCGTAGCCAATTGGGTGATAAGCTTTTGGAGCCACCTAGAGCGGCAATAACAAAAGTAGTCTGGAGGATACTTTCGAACTTGTAAAGTGTGTTAGTGATCTGAATGTGAGAGGACAACATATGCTGTCACTCGACTTCATGTAACTTTTCACTAAAGCCCCAATCAAGGAAAATATTGGATATCTCTGTAACTTCATACAAGCAAATGGGATTGGAGCAGGTATGTCATTGGACGATCTGCAACAACCATTCTTTGTGTGTACGCAGAATAATTGATTTAGGTTTACCGAGTAGTATTACTGCCAAAGAGCCGGTATAGCAATGAGGTCTCCGTTCGGCCACTATTTGCTGACATTTATCTTGCATAATTGGAAAAAGCTCCGTTGCAATCACCGATTCGCAAACTTCGTTTGTACAGGCTACACACGGATGACATCCTTCGCATAACAGACCAATTGGTCCACAAAGATCAACTATAAAACAGCCTCATCTCAGCATATCCAAACTTGTACTTTACACTAGAACCAGGATGAGACAACTCACTTACCTTCCTAGAGGTATTTTTGACTCCTCGAGAAGATGGCTCATTACGGCGGTCAGTGCACAGAAAACCATCATGGAACAGACAGTATATCCACTTGCGTAGCATTGTAGCCCCTAAATTGAAAACAAACCTAAATAAATGCCCAACAAACAGAGCGAAAAAGATATGCACCGAAGATACCATCAAAGAAGAGCTTGTTACAGTGTGCAATATCTTTATTCAAGACGGATACCCAGAAACCCTAATCGACCGGATGATGCAGGTAGATACTGACATTCCAAGAAAAACAATAGTTGAAAAGGAATCAGTATACATCTCTCTGTCATGTAAAGGTGACAATTTGGCAGATGTAATGCACTGAAGATTGGCAAGCGTCCTTAACAAAGCATTCTACGTTGCTAAAGTGTGTGTTTTGTTCACCTCTAAGCCAGCGGTGTGTTTGCAGGTAAGAGACAATGTGCCTGTTTCTGCAGCTTCGTTCTCTGTGTATTATTTCGCTTTTTCCTGTGGGACAACCTTTATCGACCACACTACCAGACGCTTGTCGGGATGCATCTGTGTACATCATTCAGAGTGTTTGAGGACCTAAAGAATTTGGTCAACTAGCAGCACGGTCGTTTCACTCCTAGCAGAGACCAATCACACAGTGAAAGTGGATCAAGCACTCCGCCTCCCATGTATAGGGTCCGAGGTCAAAACCCGTGAGAAGTCGCATTTCGACAACAGCGGAAGTGGCCGGGATTCGCCTCCACAACCCACTTCATGTGTTCAGCGGTAGTTTTTGCACGCACCCAGCCTAACCTGTCCCACTCATCACCAAAAGTCATATCCAAGAACGTCCGAAAGCCTACACGTTGGGGAAGTGTGAGTCCGTTCACACCTGGTCTCTGGATAATCCTGCACCAACGTGGCTGTGTGAGATGATCTCTGACTCTATTTTTGTTGACTGTATCCCTGAAGCATCTAGACATATATATTGTGTTCGCCAACTTTGGTCATAAAATTTTATTGATATACGATTTTAAGTTGTACTTGAGCAACCCCCAAAAAAGGGTGCACAGCCCAAATTTTGCTGATCGTAATCACTTATTTGTCAGCTCAGCTTGTCACAGGTGATTGGGACGTGTTTCATGCCGTTGTCGTTGTCGTCATTCCCGAGGGATGGTGATCGCCGCCCATCAACTTTACAACATGACCCTAATCAACTGTGTGTATATGGTTAACTAAGCATCTCATCATGTTCACATGTGATAATACAGACGGCCCTAATATCGACCGTTGTACATGCTACAAACTTGATTTCCGCTCATCGTCAGTGAATATATGTTAAGTTATTCAAACTAATAATTTACAAAAACTAGTTGGAACGTTGTAGAGTTGAATTCAATATATCATTTTAAAAAAAGACATCCGAATTCAATCATTTTGTTTTCTTGAATGTAAGCTGAATGAGAAAATCAAGGAAAGGTATCCAGAAATTGCACAACGCTGGTGTGCTCTTGTGTTCATCGTTTTGTTTTCTCTTCTTGCAACTTGTACTCCACGTGCAAAGTCAGTGCTCACTTAGACGATAATCATTTCAAAATGGTAATATTATTATACTCTATATTTTCTTCTGTCAAGTTTCCGTATCATATTGAACTGACAGAGCTGTTGCAGTATACGTCCACAATATGCTGAGCAAGCCAGTGGTATGCTATTACACTGCATAACTGATTCAGAGGAGGAGAAAATACTTTCTGCATACTCGCAAGTATTTCGTCCATTGTTCAATGCCATGACGGATGTAGGTACCTATCCCGCTTAAGTTGTCATGTCAAATCATGTCCGTTTTAGCAGTATACACTCTATTTGGATGGATTTTCATCAATTTCGCCATATCTATGGATACAGAGATACATACAAGCTATGGAAGTTATCATCCAAATAAACAGCTCCGTATGTCTGTGGTGACTCTCATCGGATCAATAAACAGACAAGCATGATACAGCAAAACAGATTTACTTACGCAGATGTCCGAGTAAGTAGAAATCTCAACTTTGACTCCATGAATGCTGTAAACAAAGCTTCATTTATTTTTCGTAGAATGTGGTCAACGCATATATCATGCAACTGATTCCCAACGGACATTATATTTTTCAGAAACATTTCTGTAAAAGTCGTACGAAATTCTAACTGGACTGCATACTATGATTGACGTTATGTTGAATTAACTTATTCCCCCGGCTCTTCATTGTTATGTGCGTATACTTTCATGAATGGAAAAACCAGCGAATAGCATATTTATCTCTTTCTAGTATTTATGTGTCTATGTTATTTATGATTGTTAATTGAATCAGGTTAATTATCACAGCAAATTATAAGTTTGCAGCGGGACCTCTACGATCCAGGCAACTACACTCTTCGTAGAAGAGTAGAAATGTTATATGAGAAACATGATGTCCGAAAAACCCCGAGAGTATTAGTTCATCTGACTGGCAGAATAGAATCAATCTGGAGTTCAGTGAAATTCGCTACAGGACAGCCACAGCCATCATTTGTGTAATGTAAGTACATCACAACTAATTTGGTTCCATAGTATGAAAAATACCTTGCGACAAATTCAAATCAATGGATGACATGGATCCGTTTATCATTTACACTCAGAGGGAAAATGCTATCGTTTTTGTAAACATTTTCACTCATAAGTACAATGTATCAGGTGTGTGTGTAAGGTCAGCGGCTGTGACTTTCTCAAAGAACAGGTAGATATACAGAGGCGAGCATTTCACACAGAATGCTACACCGTTTTTTCTTCCAAAACGTTCAGTATTACTATGGAATTATCAATTCATGTTAATCATAAATCAAGTCCTACTCAGATCACTTTAAATGAGAATTCGTTTTTTGCGTAATATTGGAACCCACAAATAACAACCATCAAGCACAACCCGGAACATTGATATGTGAACAAATTGACAGGACGTTCCCTAGTCACGTTATTCACTAATAAACTGAAATTTGAACGTAATACACACCAGTACACACACCACGCCAAGCTCATAACGGTGATGCTCCATGATCCCAGTTGCGATGTATCAGAACGGGCTTATACAGAGTGTGCTTGTCTAACACATTGAAATGGTTCAAAGTAGAAACAATATTAGGGCTACATGGTCCTGCGCGGTTATTTTATCCGAGAGATTAATTATGCCATCCAGGACAGTCCCCAACTGCTAGAATGCAACCAGATTGAGGAACATTTTTGAAGCTGGCTTTTTACTCTCTGTCACATCTATAGAGTAACATGGGTCACATAGGTCATTTGTTCTAATGATAAATGCGAGTGACCACACGAAAATGTGCAGCAATACATTTATTCTGTATGGATGTGCAGTTGATGGACCGCTACTGTAGACTCTTCTTCCACGAAATTCTGTCCTCTCCAAAGCAAACGAAATGCACGGAATGCGCACCTATTGACGTTGCGCATCTCGACTGAGGCAGATGATATCGGCCGTCGATTGCTTGTAGTCTACTGCACCCCGTAATGAATATGTAAAATATCTATTTCCGCGTGCTCCTCGGACTTCGACTGGCAATTCGTAAGGTTTAAAATTCATTAGAGCTTATCGAGTCATTTTATTCACAAATGCAAACCCGTAGAAAATTCGACTACTCAAGTACAGTAGATATTTACTGATCTTTTCGTTGAATTTTTGCTTACCTCATTTTCTTCAAAATTTCTGTTAGACATATAGAATAATTTGCGAACAACGGCGCATTATGGAAGTTTTTCCTGAATTACTGCGCTGTTTATGAATGGCGAATCCTTTGCTATTTACTTTGGCGTTACCTCAGCTGAAAATTAAAAAGTGATGTCATTTGGCTGGATATATTTACGCTCTAGTAAGGTTATTCTTCAACTCATGCCAAATCAATTTTGTCTCAGAATACAACTGCTATTATATGTCACATGAATAAGCCTATATTTCTATTCCGATTGGATAAGCTAAATCTGTTGACAAACCTTTCCAGGATGAAAACTTATCACAAAAAATCATCTGTACTGGGATTGCATGTCTGGAATCATGTGTCATATACCTAACATTCGGATCACTTACGCATGCATATGATTTTCCATTTGGCTGTTGAATTTAGAATAGATTTTGTGCCGTGAAGAAGCAGTGCCAAGTCACCTTAGGGCTTCTTTGAATAGTTAATTCAGCCTACCCGGTTTATTGTGTGCAGAATATCAGGGAGTAGGAAATTTTCCTGAAAACCCGTCATCTGCAAGGCAGCAGTCCGAACTCTTCCAATCTATTGAGAGGGTACTTTCTGAATACAAAACCAATAGCAAGGCTCGCATATCCCACGTAGTAGTGCAGTCGAGACGCGTGTCCCCATAAACCGATCAGTCCATGACACGTCACATTTCAAATCGACCACTGAGAGACAACCTACTACCTACCCTCTACACCAACCAGCCGATCGATCAGACTTGTGACATACCGTAATTCGACCTAACTAATCACATCTGTGCACCTCGCTGGGCAACCAATAACGCTGTCATATGTGTACATGTATTCCTTGCCTGATGCTACATAAAGTGTTCATTTTTGGTTCCAATCTAATACAGGTTCCGCATTTTGTTTGTGGTTACTATTCTGCTGGGAATGAAAGATCGAGGAACCACTAATTAAGTATAATCCGGAGGTCTGCGCGCAGGCACAACACATACAATAGGAACAGACGGTTTCACCGAACACGAAATTGAATTCCCCTAAATATGAAAAGCTCAGATGGTCTGAAACATAAGTACGCCTCCAACATATTTCAAATTTTGCATAACATAAGATCAACAGCTCTCCAGTTCCATCCATCTCACAGTGTTTAGGTCACAGTTATTACGCAAATCCTTGATTTCATTTACCACATACAACGCTGGCAGTTTTTCCCTAATAAGGCCATATGGAGTGTCACTGTTTCGAGGCTCAATACGGGTTTCTTTGAAATGTGTGGTTTGCGGAAAAATGCGTGACTATGGTCGGTTAGGGATCACCGGAAAGTTTTCGAGTGATTATGTTTTTTTGCTGACACATTTACTGAACATTTAACCTCAAGATACATAGACGTATACTTAAATATTTCATCTGGAAAACGACCCCATTTAGCCAGTATAAATGGTGTACTAAAGAGCATCGTGTACTTATCCCATTGTTTCGTTGACAATCCTTGTTATGACAAAACAAGTAAACTTAAATAATTCTAATTGCTTGATAAGTGGTAATATTACATGCACGTTATTGACGGAATCGGAACCTACGTGGACCGTTTCCCGGTTAGGAAGTCAAAGAGACTTCTTCGAAGTTCCGCTTCACTTGTTCACGATTGTTTTCTGGTTAGGATGCACTGACATTGTATCCAGTTTATCCACACACTATTTGCTTCTAAATATCAACCTCTTAGTCTTCGAATCTTTCGGAAATACTTTTCAAACATGAGTCTGCAGGTTATTACCCAGATAACCACTCCTAGAGGGGGATACACAAGGTCCACAAATGAATTGAACTGCCTAATTAATCAATCTTGTTGTTTGTGCATGTGTTTGAAGATGCAAAATGAAGGAACTGTTGGAATCCGCCTAACGGGTATTTTCTAAGTTTGTACATTTTCCCGGTTCAAATCGAATAACATTTTCTAGCTTCAAGTAAAACCCCCCGAAATGTCGTGAAAAATAAAAGGACTACAGACGCCCAAACACGACTACCAAGTCATCTTTTACATACCAACAACCCAAGTTCAGTTTTCGAAACATTCGGACTCATTTCAGACGGTTTAAGGAATAATACCTGGAAGTACGCACCTAGAGAGAGATGCATAAGGTCTCAAACCGAGTGGAACTGGCTGTTAACTTACTCCCAAAGTTTATGTTCAAAAAATATGTGAAGAAAAAGAAATGCTGATAACAACCTGCCGGACATGTCCAAAAGAAGTTTGTACATTTTCTGGTTACAAACAGAATAACATTTCTTCGCAAGAAGTAAAATTTCCAGCAATGTCGTAAATAATATAATGACCGTTGGGAATCAATTGCATGATACAAGCATTGACCATATTCTGCGAAGAATGAACGAAAGGCTGCATATTACGTAAAAACACTGGGTAGTTGAGTTACTGGGTGTTCACGGTTGTATTTGTCAGCAGTTGGAAACTCAACTCGCTGCAGTTTATGTACTCAATTTTTCGAGTGAGATATCCATAAACTGACTATTGCTGCTAGGAAAACGCTCATAGCAGGGAGTTTAAATGGAAATTCAAAAAAGCAACCAATGTCTACTATTGTTTCCGTCATGGAGATCGGTTGATCGCTCATATGAGAGATTTTAGAGGTGCTGCCTGTGTGACAATAATTAGTAAGGAAATATTACTGCAAACAAGTACGCGGTGCAAACACGAATGTGCATAGAATCGGTTCCACTTGCATTTTACGGTCGACAGGCATTGACAACCACGCAGACAGACCTGCAGTGATGTCAAACCGGAGGATGAACTATTCAGAGTACAACGGAACTACAACCACAATCATCACAGTTCGCGAATGTGAGTCATGTTTAAGTCCGGCGAGGAACAAGTTCACCTCGGATACAGCAATATATCACCCTTATAAGAAACGAGACTTCTTTTCAGCCTGTCGTGAGGCTCATGAAATACGACGATCATAAACGAAATATGACTAACGGCGGCTTGGCACGGGTGGCATGGCGTCATCCAAAAACCAAGATATTTCGCCTCAGTGATCCACTTTCGAGACTGAATATAATACTGCGCATACGAGAAAAGTAGATACGAGTGTAAACTGTTACGCACGAAAGTATCACTTATCAATATCCTTAGCCGACTAGAAATCTGGTATACTTTGCATACAACTGACACAAGTAGATAAATGGAATGTAGTCAGGAAACGAATAGGAATTTATTGGTGATGAAGATGTATTCTTACTCCTTATCATTAGTCGTACCGCCCACTGGCTGAATTAATTTTGCAACCATAAAGCAAATAAGGAACAGCTAAATTCAAGAACTAGTTAGGACAACGAATTCTGAACTGTGACAATTTATAAGTGATGATTTGTATTGGCCTAATTTACCAAAGAAATGAACAAAAGTACAGGGTGGTGAATTCCATCCACTGTTTTCCGCAACCCTCTCGGTGGCTTTACCCAACTTGGCCTTACCTGCCGTCAATCTAACTGCGATGTCTGACAAAAGATAAAACAAGTAACCAAGAATTTCAAATTGGGTTGGTCCCGAAGGAGGCTAAATGATTGGAGAGAAATTAAATGAATATTTCCTAAAGCATAAATCAAGAGGATTTATCGGGGATTGTAACAGAGCGTCTGATTACTATTCGTTGAGATGAGCAAATGGAAAACAAGAACATGTGTACCGACGCACATCTAGAACAATGAAATCATTTGAATGGAAGCGGGGCAAATCACGCAGGCACTGAAATGGTCTACAGATAGTGGAATACAAAATGAGTAAACGAAATTAAAGAGTCAGAACCGGGATCAGTTCGATGCGCCAGGTGAAACATTGTAGTAAGGTTGTATTATTCAATACCAAAGCGTAGTCGAAATCGTGTTGTGACCCATTTGGCTATATCGTTCGAAAAGAGGAGACCAACCTGCGTTGAGCCTGTTTACGTATCCCGGAGAGATCCCGAAAGATTTTGTGTACCACTTATACTTAGTTGGATAGACACTTTTATTGATTCCGAACAAGGCTGAATCAGCTGTGCAAAGCTTCAGTAATTATTTAGGGTTATTCAGTTTTGATTTAATGGTGAATTAAATTATTTTCAGACGTTTTTCTGTATAGATTATTCTTAGACAGTAATCTATGTCTGAAGTTCCACATGGACGACCCACAGAATCACATCTTCGTTTCTGACCTACGAAGACAACAGCCACAAACATATTAGTTTGCTATTTCAGACATGATCTGCCACAAACAGTAAGACTAAAAGTGGAGCTTATTTTTCATTGACGTGGTAAACAGACCGGTTTGAAGTTCACAGCACTCACGGCCAAACAAACAGCGTTTGAGCTGCAAGAAAAACAAGGATCCTACAGCTTTTTCAATCAAATGAATGTAAACCTTCAAAATGACCGCAAACACTCGTGCTCATCGGTTCAGTTGACTCCAGGTTTTGGTCTCGAGGCCTTTGTAGACAACCACGGGCCACAACACACGTTTATTGATTGGATTTTCAGCTCACTGTGTGAACTTCTTCTCTTCCAGTGATCCGAGTAGAATAATTTTGGTACCAAGGTTTGAAAGCATAAAGTTGAAATTGTAATTTTTCACCATATGTCTATATTCAAATACAGCTACGTAGGAAGATGGAACTGAGAATCTGATGGCACACCCGGTCTTTCAGAAGAAGGAAAATTTTCCCGTTGGCATACGAAGGAAATGGCTAAGATCTCCGTCCAGAATGATTTTAGGTGAATTCAGCTTGCTTTGCTTGACACTGTCGGCTCAGTTGTGCTATTCTGTTAACAGACTTAAAGGTGCCTTCAGATCATACAACTGGATTGATTGTACGAAAAATGTCCGTGGTTCCCGCAGGACACATTGGTCTAAAAAGTAACTTATCAGACACTTGTTTAATTACACTTGTTAGTTTGAGTAACGTGAGTGCGTGGTACATACGCTGATCTTGTTCAGTGGCCGTTCTTGAATGCTCCACCAGTGTGCGATTTATACCTCGCACGTTAAGACTAGTTTATTAGCGAACGGTCTGACATAAATGATTCGACATAAAATGCTGGCGTGACAGAAATTTAATTGAATTTATCCCTCAGATAATGTGGAATGATGGAATTGAGTTAAGCAGTTATTGAAGGAGACGGTTTATCGGAAAGAAATCTTGAAATGGGAAACGAACGGTAGAGGATTGGTTGAATAGCTTATTTAGTGCGCTTAGGTCGGATTTATGGCTGCAACAGTCTTTACTATTTGCGTCAGTCGATACGTATACTGTTACCCTCACTCGGCTCAAATGCGGTGACCAGTAGTTACCGTAGTATTTTTCTAACAAGCATTACAGGTATATTGTTCTCCAGCACCTTTCCGTGATCTTGCAAATCTTTGGAAGACGGAAAAATTGGTACCTCATCAATAGCCATGCACTACCGGCCGGGATAGAGGTTGCAGATTCTGATAACGATTTAGAATATATCTGGTCTTATTATCGTATGGTATCCAACGTTACTACTTTGTAAAAATGTAAGGCTTGGGTGGCAGACATCAGAGTATTATTTGAAGCCCGAAGACAGAGGGTAGGAAATCAAGTGCAAGATCTGTCTTTCTAAGGTTCCTTCTTGTTCACACAAATCGTAAATTATCTCACTTCGTGAAGAGAATACTGTTCAGCAGAGAGCGATACGTCACGATTTACGAAAAAAGAATCGTTATTACTAGGCCATGCATCATCCATGCCTTATTCACCATCAACACTACTGAAGTGGTTTGCAGCCATTTCATATCAGTTCGCAATCGTCACTTGTATGCATTCGACGAATTCGGCGGGTACTCGACTTCAAAATGAACCACACCCAGGTGTTCAGCACTGGCACAATTTAAATAGCTCCTTCGTCCCACCAATATCCTTTCGGCTGAAATCAGCCTCCACTCAGCCAAAGACCATTTTAGATACAGCCCGGCTGGAGGAGTTTAGCTTTACATTATTCAAGTATTCATATTGACCTAATTGTCAATGTTAGCAGTTTGTCCCTACATAACACTTTGTGCATTGAAGACCTTTGTGGAATGGCACAACGTTTTCTCTTTATGCTTATGAGCGCGATGCTAACAAGTAATAATGAGTCCTTTAAGAGAGAAATCGAAATCCTGGCTAATAGAATGCTTCAAATAATTTTGACAATAGAAGCAAAAGTCTAGAACTCTAATCGGGAGGGCGTGACTGCTTACGTGCACGCGCCCTGAGCCACTGAATGTCTTGTTGTGTTTAAGTTGTCGAAACAAAACTAACTGGAACCAATGAATGGTCAATTTCAAAGTGCAGATTTTTCATCAATAGAATGTAAGATCGGTAAAAGGAGCATGAATCGTATTTATTGGAAAATTTACCTGCAATTTTTGTGCCCGAAAATCCAATGCCGCTAATCGGAGTCGAACCGGCGATATCCGATTATGCCCCTGGTTCCAGTAAAACATTCAGTGAATATATTTCAATGTCCATCGGAATACGTTCATTCGAGTGCTGTTCGTCTCATTGAGAAGTGACGGACGAGTCTATCCCGGTGAATAAAACCACAAGTTTCTGTGTATCATTTGAGTAATGGTTTGCGCATCACTGAATGTTCACTTGCGTTATTCACACCCGATTGGCCGAACCGGGATAGTTCAGTTGGTGGATTTTCTGCCCGGTAAGTGGAATGTCGTCGGTTTGGTTCCGGCTCACGGCGGTGAACTTTGGATGTGAAAAAGCATGTGTATTTTCCGTTATATAAATAAATGAGTTCTGTGAATCAGCCTGTCAAGAAAGGTGTTTTAGACAGGAATAATCAACGTAACAGTGAACTAGTTACTACACCCTCATCCCTCTGCACTGAATGATTTTCTTTCATGGGTTGATGCGATCATTTAGAAGCATGATATTGACTGCTTTGTGAGTAAGACATTTATTGTCGTGTCACTGTTTCTTTTGCAATAAAAAGGGAAAATTGTAATGAATTCACTGACGTCAACGTGTTTACACAGTTGAAAGCAGAAATTCAATAAACATCTCCTCATGCTACAATGAGCAGAAAACAGGTTTTTTCTTGTGGAACATATGGTAATGGCCACATATACCTACTAGAACCTTCGTCCACAACAAGTTGTTTTTTTGCATCGGCTTCGACAATAATCGGATAAATGTTGCGGCTTTCATTTGCTGATAAAAGTTTTCCATTTAGCTTATGTGAACAGGCACTTATCATATCAGCTTATTCGCCAAATTTGAAGGGGTCCAACGCGTGGCACGAAATGGGCTTTCTCACGATCTTCCATCTTCCGTTATGTGATGGGAGCAACTAGCTGACCTGGATGAAATCTGCAGTCCCGATTTAGTTTAGCCTTATTGAATGACACATGGTTGTTTTGTCTGTTGGTTTCTCGATCCCGTTTCTGTAATCCGCCAATTATAATCTATCTGACTGAGCAGAATATTCTTGCACAGTTCGATTGGATGTGATGAGTCTGAATCATGACGGTGGTCTGGCATAGCAATTAGTGCACTAATAACTTCATTGTTTTATCATTCCTAATTGGTTACCCCAAAAGAGAATCGCTCATTGGTCAGTAAAATCGTTATAAAAGCACAATAGAAAGATCGGACTAAATAACCTGTCAGCAATATGTTTGTCTTGCAAACCCTTCAACTGTTTGCAATCTGTCTCCTTTGGATCAATGTGGAAGGCAGTAAGTTGAACAGTGATAACAATGCTAGTGATAATATCGATAATACAATAACCAGCGTAGAAGACGTTATAGTGTTTGTGGTATGCTTCTGTTTAATTCTTCCAGTCAGTGGCACTGGCAGAGAAGGATCGAGTTTATTGGAGCGAATCCACCAGAATTTTCAATGAAAGCATTGTAACAAACTTTTTGACTGAAGTATATACAACGAACATTTGGCTGGTCTTCGTGGTAGAGGGACAGCTGCAAAAAGACTAACGTTGATGTGAGTTTCACGGAGGAATTTTGGATGCTCAGTATCTTGAGTTTCACACATTACTGCACTATTGTGACTCATTTGATCAGTCCAAACATATCCGTCGGCACGAAGACTTTTTCACTGGCATATCGGAGTCAAATATTTAAAAATATCTGACCGAATATGGCTGTTTTAGCAGTTTACTCAAAAAATCACTTTTGTTTAATTACAACTATTACTCAATTAACTTCAAACCACTTTCAGCCATCAATTAAAAAAGGAATAGCTAATTTTTTTTTTGTTTTATTTTATTGTGAATTAGCAATAATAGCTTTGCACCAATGCAGATGGATCACGTGATTCCGGTTTTATTGAAATCTCTAGTCGTTTCATCCAAAGGCCAATTTAAGTATCTTGTTGCCCAATATAGTAGTCCTTCTGGTTTTGCAAAAATTCCCATTGCTAAGTGCAACCAAGTAGGGATTCCTTTCCACTTACAGTCCTCTTTTCTCACATTTTCTTCTCTTATTTACCAATAGTATGTAACTTTGTTTCAAAATCTGATATGCTTCATTGCACCTCGTTTTCGACAGTTTTGAAGAGAAGTGGTTTCGGGAATATGAGGTAAAATAAGGGTGGTCCTGTATTTCTGTCACGCTCCAGATACATTCCCTAAACTCCTGTCTCTGTGGTGTCTACATGCGACCAATGTTTATTGAGGTAAATTGTTCTGATTGGTGATGTCAATAACAACGAGTCCTTCACGAATTCGAAGCCATTGCCTTGTCTTACTTTTGATATAATAATAATGAATTTTTAGATTGGAACTCACCGATTTTCTTCTATCAGCCTATCCGGACAGACCTCGAGACCAATCATAATGCCCGATCACATTCTTGTATCTGTATCCGTGTCCACTCGCCCATCATGTCCTAAATTTCCGTTTCTCTTTGCAAGCTGGAATCAAAATGACGTTGTTGGAATTGAGAACAAGTCTGGAAGAATTTGTCCGAACTACCGACCAACACATCACGGATTTTGGAAATCTGCTTGCTACTAGTGAGTGAACATGGGATTTTAAAAACTATGAATATGCACATTCTCACGCAATAATGTGCCTGCACAGTGCACAGTTGTACGAAAAACTCCATTGTAAACCTTGATCAAAGTAGAAACAGCTGGAGGTATCAGTTAGTTCTTGCACATATTGTTTGAAGAAAACTGGCTATTTGTGCATCAGAAATAGGTGTAATGTTTATGCGGTGATATTTACTGTGTCGTTGTACTTCACTGAACTAAGACCGGCTGCAGAAAATATTTCGTGACATTTGCATTGAACCAGGATTGATGTTTTTATACTATGAGTGGAATGTCACATTTCATTATTAAGTGAAAAGCTAAGATATTCGTGTATTTTGACCCACACAAACAATGCCTAAATATTCAGATGACAAACGGAAATGCAAGGAACTGTGGAAGAAGTTTGAAGATGTTACTACCAGCTTGAGTGCAGGTTAGTAAAATGTCTTGATATCCTCACAACTGATGACTGAAAAATAAATACGTTTACTGCATAACCATACTAGTGCTTCTGCAAATACTGCTCAGTTTTTTGTAAATGTAGATGATTGAGATAACGTGCTTCCATGTAAATGCATTATCAGTCAACGCGTGAGAATTTAGTTCAACCAATCGACCCATTTTTATAGAAAACAATAAATCAGGTGTGAAACATGGCACAATGATTACTAGATGTAATTCGTTGAAAACCACGTTGGAAAATTTGAACTAGGCAAATAGTTGATTTCTGAAGTTGTACTCACCTATCTCAACCACTTTAAAACAGAAGTTGTGCAATACAGCCTTTTCGAAAGGATCTTCAGTTTGGGTGAGTACCTAGTCACTACTATCGTGTTTTATCAGTTACAATATCTTGATGGTAATGCTTCAAGTTTGGTGTTTCTCAATATGTTGGTGTCTCAGCACAAATCTCGTGACTGCACAGTCACGAGTGAGTAATACCTGTATTATTTTCCTTGCCTACGCAGTCTCGATGAAAATCAAGCTTGAGAATCTTAGGGAGGGTAGAACTTAAGTACAAAGAAACTAAGAATGAACTTTTGCTCACTATAATTAAGGTTTACGAAAGATTTGATTATAAGGTTCTTTTTTGATAATTGTTTTAAAAGTTGAAACATGAGACTATGTTCTGAAGGTTAGTGGTAGAAAACGGACTTCATAATTGTGCAAGAATCACCTCGCGATTCTTGAAATGAACTCTTATTCCATGTCAGCTCCTGTTGGGCTATTTCTGATGGCAGCCATAAGTCTACCAAGCACTGTATAACAGGGATTAGCAACGATATCATACATGCATTTGGTATGAATTTCATGTATTGGATTTTGAGTAAAATATTGAAAACTTTGGTTTCGATTTTCGGAAAAAAGTAACCGACCAATTGATGGGAGCTGTCAATTCAAAAAACATATGAAACAACAATTCTACAGAGGTATCAGAATTCACATTCAAGAGATATTCAGGTAATTTAGGGCTCATTTGATTGAACGGTATTTCGGATCCTGAATGTGGCCAACTCAAACCATCATTGTTACTGTTTTGCCGCGTCACTCATGTTGATCTTTTGGGACTATCTGTTAAAAAGTGTTTGCCTTTTTAATGTTGTTATTCGACAGAAAAGATCGGTTAGTGATAATTTCGAATTTCAAACACGCCATTATATTATGAATGTATACACAGCTGTTACTAATAACATCAATGTCTGCAGCATGGCAGTGCCCGATAACTTGAAGTTTGACGAGTTCTACATTCCCAGGATAAACTACGAAAATATAATTTTTTTTTACCGTAACCTTTCATTGTTTTGTATGTGCGTATGTAGATGCTGCATGAATTATCAGTACATGCTTAAGAGTTCGTTATTCTGAAAGAAGCTTCATTTGAGATTCTAAAAATGTGTACCCAACTTGTCATTCAATTTCATATGAAATCACCTGTATGCAAACTGCACCTACCTATTGGCTTCATATATCTTACTTCAGGGATATTATTGACTAAAGCTTTGCAAGCCCATGGCTACATAACTCGACTGCTTAATTCGGCAAAAAGTCAACGGATCCCACCAGTATTGCCCCGTAAGTGTTTTGCAGGTACAGTTCAAATGTAGATTTCATCTGATTTCTCTATCCTCCAATGATTCGTTTCAAGCATATAACGAAATTGTAC
The DNA here is from genome assembly GCA_948099385.1 of Fasciola hepatica. Lineage (NCBI taxonomy): Eukaryota > Metazoa > Platyhelminthes > Trematoda > Plagiorchiida > Fasciolidae > Fasciola > Fasciola hepatica. Next base: position 5,399,626 of record CANUEZ040000163.1, read on the forward strand.
GCAGTACATAATAACTTGTTTATTATGGAAAACACACCAGCTTCCGTACCAGCAGTCCGATACCTTGTTCATTCTATGGGTAATATATATATATATATATATATATATATATACCTTATGCATATTACCACTCGTTACAGAACAATAGATGACTGGCTGAGACCTTATTTGTTTGGTTAGCGACTAAACGATGGGCGAAGTGTGTATCTACCGTCAACCCGACGAACACGGGAAATAAGTTAATTGTGCACAGCCTATGCAGCTTTGATTGAGGAAGTGAAACAGTGTTATAATTGTACGCACTTTGACCGGTAATTGCTACTGCACAATTCGTTGGATAGTAAAACAGGCAATACAATTGCACAGTAGGAAATCAAATATATCGGTCGATCAGAGCGGACAGTCAATTTTACGAGCAGTGTTAAATGTCGAATATAACAAATTGGTCAAACATGCATTTCCCCACTTTGCTTTAGCTACGCTTTTCTTAGTTGTAAAGCGCCTGTTACGATCAAAAAGAAACAAAAATTAGGTTCTAAAGAGGGTTTCTGTGGAGGGGATCATTCAATGAGTGATTCACTGGTCCAGAACGAATGGCTCAACTGTGCTGTGAAACTTTTCATGAACTTCAGTCAGTGGTTCCGTAAATACTGTTTGTCATTTTATAACCGATCTGTGTAGAAGACCTATTGTTTTGACCCACCGTACGAAAATAATCCCCGCATTTTTATTGAACCTCATTTCCACTCCTCACACGGAAAGCAGAATTAATTTTGCTAGTATTTTGGGAATCCAAATCTTCATCGATTTTTACCACGATTCAAAACATACCCAATGTGGTTGACGATCTCATTTTGTTTCGTGAGTTGAATGAATGAAGACGAATAAAGTACTACAAATAGACTCTCTGTATCCAGGATCAACTGACTGTAGAGCATTTGAAATTCCTGCTCAAACAATATCGGAATTGGGAAATAAATGTGACATAATGCACGGTAGATGTATTTGATCGTTCTTCATTATTTTGGTAGGTTATCATCAAGGTGATTTGCAGTTTGTTTCGTGTGTATTAGGTGCTGTGAACCAGTTCATACTGTGTGTAACGGCATGATCTGTGAAAAAACAGGGTAGTATGGGAGTTAAACTCAGCCGTCCCTGTACACGGACGAAAGAACAAACAAATCTGTTGATATAAATCGTGAAGCAACTTGAAATTATGAGCGGAAAAATTGCGTTTTTGTCTCTTTTTCTGTTTTCCGTGGTAACTGCAGCAATAATGTTTGCCAATACTGCAAATTTAACGAAATACATAATAACCCACACAAGAAATGAAAGTTTAATTAGTCTATGATAACTTGCAAGTTATGGTCCGAAGAAGATATCAAGTTACATCTCATAAAAGATAGTCATACTCTTGAAGTGGTCTTCTTCACAGTTTGTCGAACATACAAAGTTCTACAATTAGAATTGACTGCAATTGAAATATATTTCTCTTTTTCTTGTATTCCTTTATGTTTCCGGGTTTCAGATCGAATGTTCAGCATTGGACAATATATGAACACGAAATGGGAAGAAATAGAGAAGGCCATTGCGGAACTTCGATCCAAGTTACCGAATGTGGTTCATTGACCATCAGCTCTAACACAACTTTCTTGGGCACCGTTTTTGGATTGAAAAAACAATTCGGATTTCCTAGCATTCGAATTAACGTATGAAAGTGAATTGGCAAGTGCATATGACTCTTGCTGTTTAACGTTTTGCAAGATAAAAGGATGAATCCAGGTTGTCTTATTGCATTCATGACATAATGAGGGAAAATATCATTTGGATTTACTAATTATCTGTCTTCTTGTTAGTTGAAACACAGAACGTGGTTCGTTTTGCTGGAAACATTTTCCCAGAAGTGTGGGAGTTACGTGAAACAAAGCTCCATTTCCGGTACCGCAACACGAGTTTCAGTATCAGCGTTTTGCCATAAAATTAACTCGTTCCGTGTTTTAAGATCTCGATCGATTCAAACATATTTTAGTCAGGCAACTGTGTCCGCCTCTCCATCGTTTTGAGATAAATTCGTTTCTGAATTATACGACAGTATTCTCTAGGCCCGAGCGCGCAATTGTTGATGCAGTCAATGGCATGCAATGCATGACGTTTTACCCTGTGAATGACTTGCTTGAACGGATTGGCACGCACTATATACCACTCCATAATATGCGGCAAACGTTTGTCTGACTCAACCTTCTAAACCGGAAAAAAGATTTTAAAATGAAGACTGCCATCAATGAAAGCTGTCACCTAATTACAGTTCTGGGGATGTGCACATCAAACTTGGGATTGAGCAGTGCATCTGAAACAACCAAAAATCACAAATGATCAATTTACTTCATTTGGAAAAGAATTATTCCAAAACATGCTATAAGATATTCTAAAATGTTGATGGGGTATGTACTTTGTGTACCAACACTTCCTTGATCTCTGAATGAGGGAAAACGAACCGAAAACAGGCAGCAAAGCCTAATAACCGCATGTGTCAATCTGGACCAGAATGAGGCTGACTGGAAAACCAGTCTGATAAGTATTTGGATCACTTAATCGTGCAGACTTTCTGTTGCTTCACGCAACCTCCATGATTCGTTTGATAGCGTTGATGTATGACGACATTAGTGCTGAAGACGTTTTCTGACAAATGTGATGATTTGTAGAAAAATTTATTACATCGTAAATTCCATTGTTCAATGTAGAACGATATGCATATGTTTATTCATTATTTTTTGAAATGTTTATACTTTAATTGGAAATGATCCGCATGATCTTGCGCTTTCATGCCCAGTTAACAGCTGTGATAAGTGATCATTTACCATGATTTCAAAAAATCTGAGTCGTTTTCTGGTCAATCTAGTTAGTTCGTTCTTCAAAAACTTGAAATGTATTGGCAGTCTTATTCAATAAGAATCCAAGTGATTTCAATTCAAGCTGTTTACGCGACGTAGACACAATATCAGTTCAACAAGTTACTTTTGGACGACTAGTCATTCTGTCGTGCGGACTTGCTAGTTTACATATCCTGTATTTCTTTCGATGTGGATTAGTTTAGGTATAATGTTACCAAAGTAATCCATAAGTGAACAACTGATCCTAGAACTATTTATATTACGTCACTACAACGATTCCCACATAGCAAGTGCAAACTAACACCTTGAATTGATATATATATATATATATATATATATATATATACATACATATATACATATATATATATATATATATATATATATATATATATATATATATATACAAGTCGTCGATTGCCTAATCTGTAGCTAGTAGTTCTCTTGTCTCAAGATTCGGGCTCGGTACTGAACAAGCTCTGTTTGCGCCCCACGTAACTGATTCTGAGGGTGTTGGTCTACAGGAAAAGGAAGGCTGTGTGCTGGCCACGAATCAATCATTACCCAACCAAAGGAGTCCCCCATTTTCTATTTGATCATTTCGCAGAACGAAAGGACAAATCATCGTCGGTGTCTTAAATATCGAGTTATTTGGGATTCGAAGAGTAATTTTGCATCCAAGATAAAATATCTACCAAGCGCACAGACTCTAACAGCAATCGCCACTAGCGCAGTAATGGAAACAGAAGAAATGTGTCAAACAGGCAGATGTAGACATCTCAGCACAACACAGTAACCTCACCCATGTAAAGTTATCAAAGTGTCTTCATTCAAGTCAAGCGAATCGGATTTTCCAGTGTTTCTTTGTTCATGGCTGACTCTACATAACTACAAAACCGGGCTCCGCCGAAAGTTTCAGGATTATTAACATGTCCTGTCTTTTATTTCTGATTTTGCACCCTTTATTTGGTACGATCAGTTTCAATGGAACTATTTTTTCAAACTGCGATTTATGGAACTATTATATTCTCTCGTTCTGTCAGTGTTCAGACATTATGGACCTGTATCTTACCATTTCCGTAACTGTTCTTTCTCTGAAAGCAGAACATTTCAGCTGCTATATATCCAAGTGACTTCTTAAAGTCTGCTCAATGAAGCGCAACTCATATGCAAGCAGCAGAAAGTTGATAATGACCGGTGCCTCCAGCCTCGGATATCGGGGCTAAAGAAGGGCATCGAATGAAATTTAAGTTCTGTTTTCTATGGCTCTGAATATAGCGGGTAAGTATTTCGTGGTATTCTCAGTGCATTTTTATAAGCGCACCAAATATTGGGCTTTAATGCCTTACAATAGGGGTCAAACAAGGACAAAGAGGGAAGCGTCTGAATTTCTGGGTTTCAAATCGGTTACCTTGATGGTAAGAAAAAAGGTATGAGTAACATTTCCATAATGTTATAGAATTCACAATCACGATGTTCAAATAAATTAAACAGTTACCTAGGTAGTATACTCACAACATTAGTGTGCACGCAAAGTAGATTTCCTGCACATGATTACGTAACATATTTGAGAGTATATGACCATCCGTTGATACCAGAGTGCGAATAAGTGCACAAAATACCCAGTCAGTTGGCTACATTCAGGGGTTAATGATACTTGTCCGCCGTGTGAACGACAGTTGGTGTGAAATTTGCGGCCAAATTGACTGAGGTGGCAGGTGTGATAAGTTAATTTGTGCGAAAACCATGAGACTGGTGAGAGTTTGTACATGGGAACCATAGAAAGGCCATATGATAAATCTACGGCAAGAAAAACTGCTGCACGAGATTCCTTAGCTTTTAGGGTTGCGGCTTCAACAATGGCATTGCGCAGATTTCTGATACCAAGAACAATAGTCATGTGGTGACAAGTTTCATAAGACATGGCGGGGAAGATTTTGCAGGTCATGATACTGAACGATCGAAAGGTAAAGGAGTCCGATTCGGCTCTTAGGTAACCTTCCCAAACTTATTTCTCATGCAAAGTAACAGACTATTGCTAGGCCTTTGTCAGCTTGCACAGGACGACGTAACCGTGACTGAGCCGCGGGTGTCATCATCGAGTCTGTGTGTTCGATATGCAGACAAAGTCAGCATATGTGCGTGTTGATGTTTAGGATGAGAGACCTCAAATTTCCGATCTTCATCACTCGCTGATGGTTCACTTTATCTTGGTCCATCCTGCATGTGTGCGCTACAAGGCTGGAACCACCGTCATGTACAGTCCGCAAAAACACACAAAAGTGCGCACACACCATTGGGCAATAAGACAGTGGACAGTGACGCTAACCAGTGATAATGTGACCCACATCCACGATGTGTTTTCGTTTGCACTCCCCCCTTGCACATTTCGCGTAGGGGGCCACACCGTGCGCTTGTCGGCTGCACGTCACACCACAGTGTGCGCCCATAAATATTCACGTGAACCCGAATTCGACGAGATCAGAACTATAAATTAATATACCAATCTTGTGACCGAACCAGGTGATCGAGAGACAACCATTATTATGACCAATAGACAGAGGCAAGCCTCTCGGCTGGTCATACGCATTCCAAGTGGGCGAAGTGGACAAGATAAGGAAAATCACACTCCGTTCAAATATTCACTACGATGGCAACAATGAGAAACGAGAACTACAGTGCGATTTTGTTGAGGCGATTATATTCAAAACAAATCAGTCTTCAACGTTGACGCGTGGTGATGAAACATTATCGGTGTATACGAACGATATACTACACTTGGCTTCGTCTTTGGGTGGAATCTAGGCAATACTTCGGCTGTCAGAATGTATGGACTAGCAGGTTCAGGTTTCATGAGTGTCTTTTTCTGCATTTTGCTACACCAACAATATACAACCAGAAAAACCCTAGCTGCTGGTCTCGTAAAAGTGTCATTCTCTGATCGATTCAGATTGGTATGTGGACTGAATTTTAGATAACTGATTCAGGCGTGTATCTAACGGGCTTCTGTATATTAGTAAATCACGTCTAACGACAGTTGATTACGGTCGAATTTGGTTGAATTCCAGTTTTTAATACTGAAATCACTGTCAGTACCCGAAATTCAATCAATCGCCATGGATTGTGGGGAAAAGCCGACGGAGTGTGTCAGTGAATGGACGATGAGTGACACTGTCGGATAGAGTTCTGCGGTCCATAATTAATGTTCATCAGACTGGCCTTATGCGTCCAAGTTGAATAGAATTAGTGAATGTGGTGAAATGTTATATGCGTAAAGAGATTGGTATCTCCAGTTCTAGGGCAATTTAAATTTTTTAAATTTAACTAGTCTGTATATAAAGAGGCATACCAATGTTGCTTCTATTGATCGCCGAGACTTCCGCGAGTGATGTTGTTGTCCATGGTTGGTAGCTGACAGACGATGTTAAGGTAGGGACTGGTAAGATATTCTAATGATAGCCTGCTGTATCCGATTAACATATCGTCACCACGTGAGGAAATTTCATTACGAGACGTTTGGAGAGGTCCAGCATAGATTATCTATACTACACGGAGAATGCTAGAGTGGTTGTCCGGTAAACGGTGCACTGCAAAGACAAGAAAGGAGTGAAATGTGGAGTGTGACTCGCTGACATTGGACCATCTTACTTTGCTGGATGACGCTAAGGAATTTAGAATGGCTTGCTGGGGGTGCAGCAGTGAGAACACATCATCATGACGAGATAAACGTGCCTATAACCATTGAAGTCAATCTTGAGTAGGTCCACGTGAAGCCATTGAGTGTTTTACAGATATTATCGTGCAAACCACGTGTTCGTGCTCGCTTAAAAAATGCGATTGAGAGGAGTGACCTCAAATCCTGCGTTGATATCAAGGAAAAAATTGCAAGGGGGGATTGGGGTAGGTTTTGGGAAACGTATTGAGAAAGTGAGTTTAAATTTAACGCAGAATAAATTGAAAATACTGCGACGAAGCATAGAACGTGAACGTGATTCGTCATGCGGTGGCGACGCCCAGCTCACCATTGAAACAAATAAAGCCCTGTTCAGTGAGGAGAGGAAAAACACAGAGAAAGGAATTTGGCAAGTTGCTACTTTAGGGCTTGTTGGCAAGCAAATGATGCAAACAGCACACGGTGCATGATAAAAACAAACAGACAAGTGTTGATGAAAACTGGATGATATTGAAACAATCTAACAGACATTGACCGGTATTTGGTGAATTTCAACGTCCCCATGCTTCATTATAAAACAGATCAAAATGAAGTGAAATATTTATTCTAAGCCTAAGTAGAAGAAGCGTGATACGGCCAGATGCTCGGAAGAGTTGCCACTAATGATGATAAGCGAATTTGTTCTTATTTTATCCTCAACATTAAGGTGTTTGAATGATCAATTTTTTCGGTGAATATATCCTGGATTAGCCAGAATAGAGTCTATGAGGCGAGTGCCCATCACCTGTGTGTAAGACTTTCGAAAAACGAAAACCACCACCAATGACTGCAGTACGCATTTGTAAAAATGCTGTGAAATTCTTCGTTATATATGGTACATTTATATTCTCTTTACTTCTGTGTTCAGAAACTCTCATTGTGTTGAACTTCCTTTGAGGTAATAAGTGCCAACCCAGACAGCTGTATCATCGTCGCTAAGGTGTACCATTTCAAGACAACACGTCATAGGCTATTGCCGTTGTTCACTCTAAGGGGACTGCAAACTCGTAATTATTTGTACTCAGGACTCTATTATTGCATTTAGTTGAATTGCGAGGGATAATTTATCACATCTATTACGTAGAGATATTCCCTCACCATCTACCTGAAGTCCTTTATCATATACCTTTCAAAATCAAGATTACCTAACACTCGTTCGTGGTCACAATGTCATAACTACTTGTGGTGACTCTACATATTCATGATTCGTAGATCATACCATTTTTATTTCTGTAGTTCATTCAGCTTTGGAGTAGTTCCTACTGTTTTTTTAATTTTTCTAGAATATCACTTTAGGCATCGCGACGGCTGATATACGCAGTGCAATCATATGATTTATAATTCTTGTGTCTCACTTCTCCCGTGAGCAAGGACAATTAATATTTCGAACTTTATGAAATCTGGTGCATCGCCTGCGATCTCATTGCTGGAGATCGAAAAACCGAAGTTTTCTTGTGTTGTGGATCAATCATCCTCTTGCGTTATTGAGAATCGGGCTTTCATAAAATAAAACAGTTTCACTGAATTACGAAGAACTCGGAAAATTAGAGTTTCACCAAGCTCAGTCTGTGAATTCTAAAGTTGCATAAACAGCGAAAATTCCATCAACCTCAGTGTAGTGGGTTACAAGGTATTCATACTCTTATTCTTTAGTTGCAATAGCAAGCTCCTCTGTGCTTGAAACCCGAATTCATGATCAACTTACTGCAGTTATTGACTTCACTCAGTTGCGAAATGTTCCTACTGCTGCCACAGAGTACAAGCCAACTGTTTTTGATATATTAAAAAAACAACATTGGAGAGCGAACAATTGTTTTCAATGATTCCTAATCGTGCTCTTAAACATCATATAGGTGACAGCTATGCATTTGATTGGCCGTTGGCTGGGTTGCAGGACACTTTTACAGTAGGTGTTTGGTGTGGGGGGGGGGAGATGGTGTGGTGTTTGTCAGTTAGTGTGTGGTGATGCTGAATCGACCACTGTTAGTGGGTTTTCAGAGGTCGTTTCTCGTTTCGGAAGCTCCGTCTTTGGCCAAGGCAACTGAAGTGCATGAACTAGTCGCTTTTGCGCGCACAGACCCGGGCTTAGTAGACGTATGGCGATCGCTTCAGACGCGGCCAGGGTCCGCAGTCGGGCTGCCTTTGATCGGTTGGGGGGAACGCGATACACAACACTGAATGAGTCATTCGGGTCAATCCTATGACCACTATCGATTAGATGACTAAGACTAGAACTGTTGATTGCGCCCTTCTTCCTGTGACTCAGCCACTTCCGGTGGTGCTTCTTGATGCGTTGAGACAGGCGCCTGGCCGTGCGACATATGTAAGATGCGCCACATGCGCACTTGAACGAACAGATAATCGTGGATGAGGTCAGCTCAGGTAACCGGTCTTTCACTTGCATTCGCATCATCGGCGAAGTGGAAAACACACAATTCAGTTTTGCAGCTGGTAATGTTGAGTTCACAATTGCTCCAAGTGATCTTGTTAATCGTTCTGTATGCGCATCTCCTTTGAGTGGTATTTTCACAAAAAGTTCCTTCTTTGGGACGCAAAAAAAATCGTTCTGCGGGTGTATTTGGTTCAGTATTTTTCAAGATAAACCTCTCTGGATACCCGTTCTCCTGCAGTACTTGTTTTATGAGTTTTAGTTCCTCTTCCAGAGTATCCTGTGAGCATATGCTACGGGCCCTGAAGGCTAGACATCGGACTAGGTTCCTCTTATAGCGCAATGGCACAAAGCTATGAGAGTTTGTGTATTGGCCGTTCCATGTTTTCTTTCTGTAGACTCGTCTTTCGATGGTTCCATTTTCCCGTCTGGTGATCAACACATCGAGGAAAGCTGGTTTGTTTTCGGCTGCTTTTTCCATTGTGAAATCAAGCGAGTTATGAGCACGCTTGAAGTCTTCTAGAACAGCTGAAACATCGTCGTCCACTATACAGAAAATATCATCCATGTATCGAATGTAATAATCCAAAGTTTCTATTGTCTTCTCAAGTTTCCCGCTTTCTAATTTCGCCATAAATATGTCCGCTAGCACGGGACCCAGTGGGGAACCAATGGCGATGCCCTCTCGCTGGCGGTAGAAGCAGTCATTAAACAGAAATTGAACATTGTGAGTGCAACGTAGTAGCATTTCTTCCAATCCTTCTACTGGAAAGCGTATTTGTGTGTTGGATGTTCGAAAGTATTCACATAGAAAGCCCACGGTTTCTAGTAATGGCACATTTGTAAATAACGACACCACATCAAGCGACATCATATTTTCTTGTGTAAGTTTACATTCTGTATGGTGGACACAAACTGGAAACTATCCCGCAGACTATGTTTAGCGAGTCTTATGCGAATGGGTTCCAAGAGTTCTACCAGCAATTGTGCTATTGCTTGGTACGGAGAATTCGTCATCGACACAATCGGTCGGATTGGAATACCATCTTTGTGGGTTTTCGGAAGTCCATAGAGGCGTGGGATGGTCGATCCATTTGGTTTTAGTTTTTCGTATGTAGGATTGTTTATACAGCCCTGATCTTTCAGTCGCCTTAGGCATCCGGCTAGTTCTCTCTCTGTCTTTTCGGTTTCGTCTTTTCCTTTGTGACAGACAGAAAACTTTGTCTGGTCTTCCACCAATCTGGAAAGATTTTCAATGTATTCTCGTTTGTCCATGAGGACAACACCGGAACCTTTATCTGGTCTCAATAATACTACGTCCTTGTTCTTACGCAGCTCCTTCAGCACGTTTGATATATGTTGACAATACCAGGATATGAATAACCTTACAGATGATAATGTTTTGTTTATATTTTGTGTTTCGTCTAAGCTTTAGTGGGATATTCGACAATTAGGCTGACTGATCGAGGTGTCCACAAGCAATACGTATAAGTCGGGTGTATTGACGTCTACACCGAACTTTCCTCTAGGAGATGCGTGTCACTGTCTGCTTAGCCATACTTTGTACTGGCTGTGGGAATATAGAGCAAAGCAGCTATTTACCATTGTCACAGCAATCGTTGGTGCTATATATTTGCGCCAGGGTTGCAAAATATCTCATGGCCAATTGGGAAAAATGGATTACTTCGATCCATTTAACATTGTCATCTATGGGAAAAACTACAAACTGTTTTAACACGTTTAGTTGCCATGTACTGGATGCTTGTGGAAGGTCTTCATGGAGCCAGTTGTTCTAAATATCTGATAGGATCTGTAAAGTATATGGAGACAAGCATACATTGACGGATGTAACGGGGTGTTTTTCCAAACAATTAGTGGAAGTGGAGAATTGTAAACTCCTCTAAATGACTAATCAAGTCCTACTCAATTTAAATAACACGAAAATTCATTATTTGTATATGATCAGAACCCACAAATAATAACAACTCCTCCAGATGATGCATAACACGGATCAATGATGTGTTGTCAAAAGTGTAAAAATGTTTCAATGTTACTTCAGCCAAAAATAATCTGAATTGTGAACGCGATACGGCCCAGCGTAGGCATAATGCCAAGTTCATAACGATTGTTTGAAAATTTCCTATTTGCGATGAATCAGAACGGGCTTGTACCGAGTGTGATTGTTCGGCACCTTGGAATGGTTCGCAATGAAAATATTACTGGGAAAACATGGCCCTGAGCGGTTGATTTATCGAAGAGATTATTCATGCTATCCGGGACGGTGCCAAAATGTTCAAATACGTCCAAAAAGGAATATACCTTGTAGTTGATTCCGTATTCCCTATCACGACTTTAGAGTAGCGTAGGGGACACAATTCTGTTTTAATTAAAAAATACGAATGATCTCACAAAAATGTGCAGCAGAATATTTGTTATGTATTGATGTGAAATTGATTGACCAGTGTTGTAGATTGTTCTTCCACTAAAAGAGAAACAAGAAACAAGGATAGAACATTTATTTATGTTTCCCATCTTAACTGAAGCAGATGATATCGCGCGTCACTTTTTTATAATCTGTTGCAGTCTGTATCGTATATGCGAATTATATATTGTCGCGTTATCTACTAATCTCACTTCGTAACTCGCAATGTGGAAGCTTTATAAAAACAGTACCATTCTTATTCTAATATCGAGTCCTTTTATTATCAAACGCAAATCCGTAAAAGATTCAAGCACTGAAGTGAAATAGTAATTTACTGATTTGTTCGTCCAATGTTGACTCACTCAGACTGGGGAGGGCATTTTCTTCAAAATTCCCAATGAACGTATCGAATATTTCACATACAAAGGCGATCTGTGTAAAACTTTTCCTAAACAGCTGCATGAATCATGAACCTTAATTTTTCTGCCATATAACGCAAGACGTTATGGTAAGTGGAAAGGTAAAAGTTGAAGTTTTGGACTGGATCATTTCATTTTCGACCACATTCGTTCTTTATTCTGACCCAAGTAACAAAATTCTTCCTCAGAATGCACCTGGAAGCATACGACGAATGAGCACGTATATCTTTCTGTTTCAAAAGAATGGAGGAAATTAGTTGATAATTCATTTTCAGGTGAAAATATGTCATGCGTAATCACCATGAGTGTGGTTGCACCTCAAAAGTCATTTATAAACCAGTGAACATTCTGGCCAAATACTCATCCATGTGACTCCTCATTTGGCTGCTTCCAGCAGTGAGTATTTTATATTGCGCTGATGTGATATCAATTCATTAGAGCGTATTTCATCTAAGGCCTTATTGAATGTTGAGTAAGGGCTGTTTGCTTTGTCACGTGCAGAGCGCGAGCCTGGACGGTTCAACCAACCATCGAAAAAAGTTGCTTGTATTCCCATAAATGTGGAATGCTCATATGGGTTGAAAAGTAATTACGCAACCAACACATTCTGTATTACTCACAATATATTGGATCAACAGATCTCTAGTTCCCCTTCATTGCACTGGTCAGTACTATGCACCTGCAATGAATACCCTGGTTATCCTCCGACTTTACCAATTCCAAAAGTTTTTCCCAAAGAAAGCCGTGTGTGGATTGCCTCCTTTTCCAGGCCGATAGTGATCTCGTCACCGCATGTCTGACGCACTCTAATTGTGCCAAATGAATGTTTGGATCCTAATACAAATTTCACAGAATTTGCTATTTACGGATCAATGCGTGAATGTGATCGGTTCCGGTACTTCTTGAGGTTCATCGTGTGATTGGATGTGTTTATTTTTGCTGGCACATATCCTGAACACCTAATCTCAAAAAAAATAGATATATATATTTTGTTTAGGAAACTATCACGGTTAGCCAATATAAATGGTGTGCTAAAAAGCTTCTTGCATTATTCCCATGAACTAGTGGACATTTCTTGTAATGACAAAGCGAGTAGCTCCAGAAGATTTTAGATGCTTGATTAATGGTAACATCGCACGCACGATGTTGACGGAATCAGAAGCTAAGTGCGCCGACTCCCGGTTGAGTAAACGGAAAGACCTCATCAAAATTCAGTTTTATTTGTTCACGATTGTCTTGTGGTTAGAACGCACTGACATTATATCCAGTGTGTCCACGTACTTGTTGCTGTTACAAACCAGTGTTCTAATCTCTCTGTTTTTTATTCAGTTGTCTGGGTTTAGTATTCAAACATGGGTCTCCGAAGTGGTACCAGGATAAACACGCCCAGGGATTTGCATAAGCGCCATTAACGATTTGAACTAGTTATAAACTTACTCTTATAAATAGTACTTATGTTCAAGGATGTGAAGCTAAAAAGCTACTGTTTTAACTTGAGGAAATCCAGCGTTTGAAACCTGGGCCCTTTTATCTCGAAAGCGTGTGTGTTACCACTGCTTCACCCCGTTCCCATCCGGACTGATCCGAATCGCCAAGGTAAGCTTGTTCAGATGTCGACCTTTAGGAGAGCCAGAAATGCCCAACAGCTTCGAATGGAGACACGGTATCGGCCCCGTTAACTCCAAGCGAACACCTCCCACATTCAGCTAAACAAATATCCATCAATCTCACAAGCTACTTGCAAGTAATTGCGTGATATATATACCAGAAATGTGATTCAGGTTTGAAGTGTAGGGATGTGCACCCCATCCTGTGGAGAAGACCTGACTTGGTGGGAGGAATTTGCTTGGAGTTAACGGGGCTGGTACCGTGTCTCCATTCGAAGCTGTTGGGCATTTCTGGTTCTCCTAGAGGTCGACATCTGAACAAGCTTACATTGACAATTCGGATCAGTCCGGATGGGAAGGGATTGACGCATTGGTAACACACACGCCTTCGAGGTGAAAGAGCCTGGGTTTCAAACACTGGGTGTGGCAGAGGATATGCACCACTGATGAGCTCTAACAACAGCGAAACTCGAGTCTGATTCTTCCGGGTGCAGGTGGGTCGGATGACCTGAGGTTTGTGCGTGAAAGGTGGAGTCCGAATGACAGTCAGCTGAACGAATATCCATCAATTCCTTACACTGCTCGCAAGTAACTGCGTGATATATATTGCCTATATATGATGGACAACACTCGAATACATTTTACGGCGTACTTACCAATCCACAGAAATAAGAGAAAAGTTTGGTTATCACTTTGAGTATTGTCTATTTTTAGGCACAGCTGATACATCAATGACCAAACAATGAACAGGGACACTCACATTTTGGTCTTCTCATAAATGACAAATCGCGCTGTCTGTTTTTGCTTTTTGGTTAGCGCGCACGCCTTGAAGCAGGAGTGAAAACTCGTCTGTTGATTAGATTGATCAAGACCAGGACGAACTCCACCACTTCTCCTCATGTTCCATGAACAGGTACGACTTGCACAGGTAGTTGATGGAATGAAGCGCAGAGACATTCGAGGTATGACTCCTCTCCGAGAGATCAACGACCCTTATCATCAAGTTAGCAGTGTGCATTTTCAGTAATTCTGCTCATTTCTCAAAATATCTCCATTTTCGAGGTGGAAAGTCTAATCAGAAGGATGACAATCACAGCGATGTCAAAAGGATGGAGGTGAGCATAGTATGTAATGCCTAGAATCGATTCGTAACAGTGTGACGCGCAAACTGCCTTGTAGCCATCTCAGGATGCCGAGACTATTATTTAAATTGAGCGTGCCCTTCAGCCTCTTATCAGTTAAGCTTTCCGCCGATGGTCTGGTGATGTACATTTTTCTATGTTTTTGTCGTTTATCTTTTCAGTTACCGTTTTTTCCTATGCAATAATGGTACAGCCTATCATAAAAACGGTCCTCGCCAGTCAGAGGCCCCCGGATGGATAAGTGGGCGGGAGGAGAAGCACACTTACGACCCGGGACATGGGAATTGAAAGTCCGACCGGATGACCTTTGAACATCACCGGTCAGATAGCTGCCGGCGTAAGTTGAACTCTTTGGACGAGTTTAATGAACCACTAGAAAGAACCCACGAACAGCCGTTACATAAAACAACTTTTGAGAAAACATTGGCTTCCTTATGAGCCTCCATAAAGTACCCTGGTAGTCTTGGTTCTCATACGTTGTATGAGTTTTGTATTCACTGTGAACCGGTTTATCGTACGACAATACAGTCATTTCAATAGTCGCAGCCTATTAGACCTGTATTACTGAATGTATAATAACTGTCTGCTGTTGATTTATCCGACCATTTTGCCATCGTGCCCATATAGAACAGCATGACAACAGAAACATTATGCGACATTATTGACTGAAGTTTGTAAGTGTGAAAATTTGAACCTGAAACCTAAACCTCCATTTGACATTCAAAACTGAGGTTTACTCCAAATCCTATTACACCATGCAATTTGGGGTTTGTGGAGCAGAAGTTAGTATCACTACTGACTTTCACGGAAGTTCCAGAGGAGGGAAGGAATCGAGACCGCCCGTGATAAAATGAACACTTCCCATCCGATTGCATCCCATTACCATCTTGCACAAAGTTTCCAGCAGTTTCTTTTGAATGTGAACTAGAGGTGGATAATTATATAAAACATGGTACCAAAAATACAAGTGTACTGATTTGTAATTTCAGTTCCTGTTTATGAAACTGAGTGTTTCGTTATTCTCAGAAATTCACGACAAAATGATCAGGTTCAGGGTTAGACATGTCATTCAGTTGCTCAATATTTGTAATGATTTCTGTTTTTGTAGATTTTCTCTCCAGGGACAACGTATTTTGCATTTTTCTGTGACTCAGACTGAAGGAAAGAGCACCTGTCTACCTGGTCTCAAACTGATCGCGAGAAGCACGCTGAGTTGCTGGAATTGATTTTTCATTAGCACAAAGTCACGAAATTTAAATATATATATATATATATATATATATATATATATATATATATATATATAGTGTTGTATTTATATAAACAAGTATCACTGAAAACGGGCTTGATCGCTAACCTGTGTCATCAAGTTTCATTGATAAACCACTGGAAATTTTACGCGAGCAACCCCCACGAAAGTCTGCACAACCCAAGTTTTGGTGATCCTGACCACATCTTTGTCAGCTTTTCTTGTCACCGGTGATGGATACGTGTTTCATGCCGTTGTTGTTGTCGTCATTCCCGAGGGATGCCGATGGCCATCGTAACAACATCACCCCCATAAACTGGATGCATATGGCTAACTAAGCATCTCTTCATATTCACTTGTGGTAACACCGATGGCCCTAATACCAACCGGTAAACATGCTACAAGCTTGTTTCAAGCTCATCGACAGTGAACATATGTTGGGTCATTCATACTAGTAATTTGAAAAAGTCAGTTGGAACGTTTATGGGATGAATCTAATACATCATTTTCAAAAAAATCCAAATTCAGTCAACTACTTTTTTGAATGTACGCTGAATGAGAAAATCAAGGGAAATTATCGGTAAAATGCACAACGCTTGTTGACAGCACTTTAGCTTGGTGTGCTTTTGTGTTCATCGTATACATTTTTTTCTAGCAAATTATACTCCGCGTGCAAAGTCAAAGTGCGCACCCTGACGATAATCATGTTCAGTTGGTAATACTATTATATCCCTTGATCCCTTCAGTCAAGTCTCCGTATCACATGAAACTGGCGGAAGTGTTGCGTTGTACGTCCACATTATGCTGAGCAAGCCAATGGTATGGTAATGCACTACTTTACTCATGCAGAGGAAAGGAAAATACTTTCTACATACTCGAAATTGTTTCGTCCATCATTAAACTTCTGGATAGAAGCCGGAATAGGTGCGTAGTTGATAGAACCTACCTATCCCGCTCACCTCATCATGTCAAATCATGTCTGTGTTAGCAGTATACACTCTTTTTGGGTGGATTTTCATCAATTCGGCCATATCTGTGAATATAGAAATACTTACGAATTACGGTAGTTATCATCAAATTAAACTGTTCGGTAGGTCTGCGGTGACTTCCAGTTGATCGATAAACAGACGAGCTTGATTTGGTGAAACAACTTTGCATAATGCAGATGTGAAAATCATTTGGGAGTAGGTAATATCACATCCCCAAACTACATCGTCAGCTTATTTGTGGTCAGTAAGTGTTGAAAAGATTGAAACTCAATTAACGTACAGATTGGGGATTTGGACGGCTCAAGCAAGAGAAATTTCTCCGATAGCTGAAACAGTCTATAATTAGCTTGCACACGTTTGGGTCTGTACCACTTGTATAAAGCACGCTGAGCGAGATTGATCGATCAGGGCAATCAAATGTATTTTTGTGGTCTAGAAACATCAGTCTGTCAGTGGGACATTTTGTACCTAAAGCAAAAGCTATTGAGTGCACTAGATGAGTTATGGCATTTTATGTGCAGCACGAATATTATCAACAATTTGGTGTATATCTTGTACAGCACATACCAAAACCCACAGTAACAGAATCCTCTGGAACAAACTGAGCACCACAGAGGCATAGGCAATTGGGTGGCATTTCCCAGGTTCTTCCATAAAAATAGGTGTTATCTTGTCCAGTCTCCAAACTTCATGGTGTTACCCGCTTGTTGGATAGTAGGTGGAGATATTGGTTACCGGAACCTAAATCGTGTCAGCACGCACTAGTGGTACAGTAGATGATAGCTCATCTGGACAAGGAGCATTATTTATCACCACTTTGCCCAGCTGATGAGAGACCATCCCAGGCCTAATAACTGTTGGCTGGAGTGAGTTAATGAAGACTGGCGTGGAAGTACACTGCGACACTGAACTGAAACGAGAGTTCACCTTTTTAAACGTCAAACTTTACATTATTGTTTATTGAGTTGCCGCCACTTAGGTATTCTACGGCTTTCCACATGTTACGACAACTGACGATTCCTAAAACGGTGCCTGCATACAACTTATTCAAGTGTTTAACTTCAGATGGGATAAAGTTGTCGTAGATTTTGACTTGTGTTCTACGTCAAAACGGAGTCGAATCGCATGTATATTCTTTCCAGTAGCTCGGAAAGTGAAGAACGACGGCCAAGACATCATTTGTGTTGTATCCCTCTTTTTCTGTTCTGCACTTTTTATGGACGGCGTGAACATTCGACCCCTACTTGGAACTCCTGTTGCATCAGTTTTCAAACGTGAATCAAATGGAAAGCCATACGACTATCAAATGAAAGTTTTCTCGTGAATGAGTAGCGCATCATTCGAACCAGTAACAGAGAAATATGGGATTTGAGGACGCTGTCCGAATCCTGCTTTTTCAAGTTGATTTGTTTAGAAAGACGAGATTCAGCTTGAATGATTGGCTTTTCAGCCAAAATGTGTCGGATCGCTCACAAAATTTTGGTCAGCTGTAAAGTCAAGTTCTTCGAAGGGCGATGTTTCAATAATCGTTGGTTGACACACCGGCTTAGCCCACCCGAACTGACTGAAAACTTTACTTCAGCGAGGTTTTCACTACTCCCCAACACCTTGCCTTCTGAGAAAACGGCCTGGACTTTGATGGTTGCCGTCTGTTTCCGAATGCTATCACCCGGTGTCCATTGGGAGGAGGGGGAGGAATGGATTTGTGGTGAATGATTTGAAACTCTGGATGCAAGAGTAACAACCTCCAAGTTACCGAAAGGTCCGGAAAGATGTGCCCACAATCATTCTTCTGTGACGCTAAGAAAATTAGCAAATTATCTCTCGGACCTACGTTTTGCGCAACTCAACTACGTTATCATCAGATGGAAAATGAAAGCCAATTTTGAATACTTATTGAGCCAATTGTCTGACCTCATTTTTCTATGGATGCAAAAGGTATCACGCATCTAGATCCCTGTTGAACGGAATATTGACAGAGCAGCATCGAGATGCGATCCAAGAACTATTGAATGGGCAAGATTTATTACTAGCGAAACCGGATGACGGTGTGGAATTTGTTGTACTAGACGGAGACCACTATGACAAAAAAATAATGTCTGTTTCATCTGATTATAGAAAGTCCACCTACCATCCGGATGAGAAAGACAAAGCACAAGAAGACGAGACCAAGTGGACAGCGATCTTCAATGAGCTTGAGTCAGAAAACGTTATTTCCTAAACGCTGTACGACAAACTTGTTCCTTGCCGCTCACAACCATCTAGACTCAATGGATTACCAAAAGTATACAAACCAAGTATACCAATAAGACCAGTGATTGACATGAAAACCTAAGACCATCACGCCACGGCTCAGTTGATTGCAGACCTTCTTGAACCTTGAACACTGTGTACTACATTTTCCCACCACGAACATCCTCCAAAGAGACGGACAAATGTACCGAAATTTCAATGCTGGCAAAAGACGTACGGTTGTTGTGAATTTGTTTGACACTTTAATTCCATTGATTACGAACTGCATTGAACATGGGAGCCAACTGGCGCGTCAAATGACAAATTTATAGCTCTTTCACAATCAACTGAGTCCACTTTCTGTGATTGGTAAACGAGACAGAGCTATTGTCATCCTCGTGTTCGAACTCCTGATTTCATTTGCTATTTCATCTTCTTTTCCACGGTTCTACTTTACGGGGTGTATGAATTTAATTCATCCGGATATCATTGCGAGGATGAATGATGAACAATGAAGGTAATAACGTACGTCGCTTCGGTTTGCATTGCGCTGGAAAAGCAAAGCAGAAATGTGGCCTGTTACAGGAGATATTATTTTTTCCGCTCCAGGTGAGACCATTTTATAACCAACCTAATAACTGTCGGAGATTTTGAACTCAAAGCAGTTCTGGTAACATTTTATTGTTTATTAACACAGCGAAGTCGAAATAGTTGGTGGATTGTCGACGTCTGGGTCACCACGGGTGACCATTTTAAAGACTGGTTTTACAAACGAATGAAGCTGGAATGAAAGTGGTTCTCCTGAAGTATCCTTTGCAAAGGCCGATCGAAGTAATCCGACAGGAAATCGCCAAAGTATCGATGTTTTACGCAAATACACAAGCCATTGAATTGTCTCTCAAATGAAATAATGTTATATATCCTGTCTAGTTAATTCTAACCATAAATAGCGAAGCAATCCTGATAAGTCGGTTAGATGCGTTATTCATGACTATTCTTCGAACTTGGAATTCGTCCTGAGCTCACCAGTTCTACAGGAGCACCATTACATTTGGCGTTTATTTGGCGTATTGGCAAGATGTACTCAGCATATGACGGAAGTACTCCAGACATGAGATTAGTATGCAAGTCGCCCTGATTCCCAATTAATCAGTCTTGCTTTCTTCTCATTGATGCGTCCTCAAGCTTCTTCTCACATCGAAGTTATCAACCTCCCGTCTAGCTCCTCTAGTAATTTAATTAACTATGCTGATATCTTTATTATTTGCAACACTATCTTAGCCAAAGGGAAAATAATTAATCTGTCTCGTAAGTTTTAAAAAATTGCGAGCTAATTTGAACGGGACGATCTTTCCCTCAACCATTCCAAGTGTTCTGAATGTATCTTCATCCCATCTCGGATATCCTCCCCGAATGACGCGTAAACTCTACGCACTATTCACTTAAACTGAATTCAATCTCGCATGCACCTCGGAGTGACGCTGAGCACTGATATTCTGATGTTGTCAGTTGTGCACGCATTACACTGACTCGTCATTCAAATTCCATAGTTCGGGTAATTTGGCATGACAATTCTGAACACACACTACCTCGCGTGACACTGATAATACTGTACCTGTGTGAACACCGAATGATCGCTGGTTATGACCAAGATTGACATATTCCTTGTTCCTACATCCCTGATCCTTATTTGAATAACTTCGACCTATGTTGCATTTAACCAATCGTGAAGCATCGAGAAAAACCCCGTCCTCTATCGAGTGTTCGATGCATCGTCCGGGTATTTTCAATTTATCCTGCGTTAAATTTAAACTCACTTTCTCCTCTCTTTCTCATTATGTTTTATAATACCGAGTCCGATTCTTCCTTGCAATATTTTCCCTGGTATCAACGCACGATTTGTGGTCACTCCTCTCAACCGCATTTTTAAACCGAGTACGAACACGTGATTTGCACGGTAATATCTGCAAAACACTTGGTGGCTTCACGTGGACTTACTTATAATTGACTTGAATTTACAACGGCTGAAAGCCAAGTCAAATGGTTATAGGTACGTTTATCTTGTCATGATGATATGTTCTCACTCCTGTACCCCCTACAAGCCATTCTAAATTCCTTAGCGTCATCCAACAAAGTAAGATGGTCCAACGTCAGCGAGTCACACTCCACATTTCACTCCTTTCTTGTCTTTGCAGTGCAGCGTTTACCGGACAACCACTCTAGCATTCTCCGTGTAGTTGGGATAATCTCTACTGGACCTCTCCAAACGTCTCGTAATGACTCTTCCTCACGTGGTTACGATATGTTAGTCGGATACAGCAGGCTATCCTTAGAATATCTCACCAGTCCCTACTTTAACATTGTCTGTCAGCTACCAAACATAGACAACAATATCACTCGCGGAAGTCTCGGCGATCAATAGAAGCAACATCGGTATGCCTCTTTATATACAAACTAGTTAAATTTAAAAAATTAAAATTCCCCTAGAACTGGAGATACCAATCTCTTTACGCATATAACATTTCACCACATTCACTAACTCTATTCAACTTGGACGCATAAGGCCAGTCTGACGAACATTAATTATGGACCGCAGAACGCTATCCAACAGTAACATTCATCGTCCATTCACTGACACACTCCGTCGGCTTTTCCCCACAATCCATGGCGATTGATTGAATTTCGGGCACTGACAGTGATTTCAGTATTGAAAACTGGAATTCGACCAAATTCGACCGTAATCAGCTTTCGTCAGACGTGGCTTACTACTATGCAGAAGCCCGTTAGATACACGCCTGAATCGGTTCTCTAAAATTCAGTCCAAATACCAATCTGAATCGATCAGAGAATGACACTTTTACGAGACCAGCAGCTAGGGTTTTTCTGGTTGTATATTGTTGGTGCCACAAAATGCAGATAAAGACACTCATGAAACTTGAACCTGCTAGTCCATACATTCTGAAAACCGAAGTATTGCCTAGACTTCACCCAAAGACGAAGCCAAGTCTAGTATATCGTTCGTATACACCGATAATTTTTCATCACCACGCGTCAACGTTGAAGACTGATTTGTTTTGAATGTAATCGCCTCAACAAAATCGCACTGTAGTTCTCGTTTCCCATTAATGCCATCGTAGTGAGTATTTGAACGGAGTGTGATTTCCCTTACCTTGTCCACTTCGCCCACTTGGAATGCGTATGACCAGCCGAGAGGCTTGCCTCTGTCTATTGGTCATAATAATGGTTGTCTCTCGATCACCTGGTTCGGTCACAAGATTGGTATATTAATTTATAGTTCTGATCTCGTCGAATTCGGGTTCACGTGAATATTTATGGGCGCACACTGTGGTGTGACGTGCAGACGACAAGCGCACGGTGTGGCCCCCTACGCGAAATGTGCAAGGGGGGAGTGCAAACGAAAACACGTCGTGAATATGGGTTACATTATCACTGGTTAGCGTCACTGTCCGCTGTCTTATTGCCCAATGGTGTGTGCGCGCTTTTGTGTGTTTTTGTGGACTGTACATGACGGTGGTTCCAGCCTTGTAGCGCACGCATGCAGGATGGACCAAGATAAAGTTAACCATCAGCGAGTGATGAAGATCGGAAATTTGAGGTCTCTCATCCTGAACACCAACGCGCACATATGCTGACTTTGTCTGCATATCGAACACACAGACTCGATGATGAAACCCGCGGCTCAGTCACGGTTACGTCGTCCTGTGCAAGCTGACAAAGGCCTAGTTGAATCTCTGACATGATGATTTCACTTTTCAGTTGACCAGACAAAGGAGCTGTCCCATATATGGAGTGGTCTGAACACAAACGAAGTGTCCACGAACAACAGAAGATGGGTCGAGCGTTTTCAAAATTCCGGTGATAGTGAAGGCTCAAATGGAGTAGAATACTATCGATGTTCGTCCACTCAATGTTTCTTGTGGAAATCAGATCAGTCATTTCATTTGCCGACAATCTTCGTTATTGACCCGAAGTTGATTGACGAGGCTAAATTGGTCTCGTTTAAACGCGTCCGATCGCAGTTCATCATTTAGGTTTGGTGAATTCAGTCGCTGACACCTAGGGAAGATGATACTATCAATCGTGAGGAAACTGAGGATTGATTTCACGGAGATGTTTTGTAAATCGAAGTCTGTTTAAAACCTCCCCACTAGCTCAAGTGAGAACTCAGTTCTGCCTCACAATCATCTAAGTTTCTTCGCACAAAGCAAAGAATATATAGGTTTCTCTCACATTCACCCAATTGTTAAACACAGCATCGGTCCGACTGGTGTGGACGGCCGCGTCTTGAGTCCTCAACAATGCTGACGGGACTCAGTTCACATCCATCGATCTACTCCAACGATCGACTATGTTGTCACACAAGATTCCGTTGCCTCAAGCCTTGGGCTTGGTAACGCACCAGTGCTGAGTGCCGACGTGACTTGGCTGTCCGCCAACAATTGGTTAACACATTCCCTCACATAGGCTCCGTTCAGTGATCCACAGATCTGTGACAACTGAAGAAGTAGGTCACCTTGCAGATTATTCTTCAAACCAATTCTCGGCTTCGGCAAGACGTATTTCACAACGTCTGTTATTTCCTCTTTCTAAATTTCATCACCGTATAGCATTGCAAGACGTTCACGTAGAGCAGCGTGTCTATCGGTGGGTGGTTTGATGAATCGCTCAGAAGGCAACGAACTTCGATTCAAAACATTATCTCGTCAGACGAAACTACATCCCGCCTCCATACTTAAGCGAATGGCAAAAGTCAAACCCACTGGTAGAAAAGGAATTCGTGATTTGTATTTGATACCTAATGCAGTTTCAACCACGAGTATTTTTACGTGTCGGTATGCAATGTACTACTCGTACCGGACCGTATTTTCCCGCGCAACTGTGAGTGACTCGATATATTTGCATGTGTCATTCTTATTCCTTTCCTAAAACTTTTCATCATTGGAAGGTGAATAATGTAGGGTTACATCAACAGGATGGAGCTCCCGCGAATTTCCTAAAGACTGTTCAGTAGTAGGTAAATGAACAGTTTCCTGATTGGTGAGTAGAAAATGGTGGCCTCAATACGTGGCTAGCAAGGCTAGCTGATTTCAATCCGTTTTACTACCAACGGAATTGACTGGAAATTATGGTCTACACACGGCAGCCGAAAAACACTGGAGAAGCTTATAAATAACATTCGAATAGCTTCCAAGCACGTACCAATGCAGGATGCCGAGAACACCCTCACAAACGTTGTCAAAAGTTTTCACAAGTGCCTGCACATTTGTGGAAAGACATTTAGGCATTTATTTTGAATTCTTATGATTTTTTCAAAAAGAAATATAATTACACAATTTGATGATGTTATTTCATTCTTTCTTCAAAAAGTACTGTGATTTTTGGAAGCTATATTATGTCCTTAGTTGACTGTTTTTGTTGTGATCCCTCGTGCTTCCAACTGGCGAATTTCCTACGGACGGCTTGTGGAATCAACCCCTGCTGACAAATATTACTGCACCAGCCGACTAAAGTAAATCAGAATCCAAAGCCGCAGTACGTCAGGTGACAGTGTACTTGTATGAGACGTGGACAGGCCTCTGAAAACGAATATAATGTGCACTGCTGATGATTCCCAACAAGGACGAAACAGCTGTACAGTGCTTCCATGCTTTTCAATGGTCAGTTGAGCGTTCAAGCTGCATGATGAATCATATTACATACGAATATAAAATAATTGCGAACGTGTCCCTCTAGTAGGATTATTGTGTCGCGTGCCCTGGCTGATTAAATTTATTTTCTCTAATTAAGATTGGACCGGTTTTTCCAACGTTTACGCGGCCAGCTCAGCCACATATGCTAGTGGAGGTGTTCATTAATCGACCATGTGTGACACATTCAATCAATTTTCGGCTTGGCTTCGCATTGCTGGTCGCAACACCCCGTCAACCTTGGGCCAGCATTGGGCCAGGATAAACGTCAATAGAATATGTTTAGTTGAAAATCCATCCGCATTTTTCACGTACAATAATCCAACTCCGCGGTTTGCCCTGCGTTTGTCAACCTCGATGTGAGAGGATGATTGTCTCATCGTGTACAGTAGTGATAACTATGATCTATTGTGATTTAAGTCGTGCGTAGATCAAAAGATAAGGAAATAAGTAATCGCGATGTCGTTCTGGAACTGACATCAATGCACCTCTATACAATTTTCTTGAATGTTTGTGTAGGCGCGATGCGAAGCAGGGGTTCAAAACTTTCATTACAGTTTCAAGGGTAATTGAAAAGCAGAACCAATACATGTGGAACTTGGAACACTGTCCGTAGATTTATTTCAGCAACAAAGTGTCCTGTTCTGTGATAAAAGTGAAGTGGAAATGCCATTGATCCGAAAGAATAACAGCCCAGGTAAAAGTTCGTTTTCAGTGATGAAGATGGTACAGTCAGAGGAATGCCCAGTGTGACCAGAAAGAAGCATTAGATGAGTGCAAATTAGGGGATGTATGGCCAGTTATTCCTCCAGTAACAATAGTCAATATGTGATTGTTTGTCTGTATGGACATTGGGTAGGTCCTTAATTATCACATCGGTGAGATTTAGCACCGAGAAAAAATGACAGCTTCATGGTGACTGGAGTTAATCACAAGTATAGCATTCACCTAATGAACCGTTCACGGAAATCAAAGGCGAGTAAAATTGTGCACTGGAAAATGAATATATGTAAACACATTGAACCTTGATGAAAATATGATATCGTGTCGGATATCCCACAAAGTCATGACCTTTTAGATGAACACATATGTACGAAACAGTAGCATTTGTAGAGTAATTCATATCCAAGTCTTTCTACATTATGTTAAGCACATTTTGCATTTGCTCTAGGGCAAGTGTGGAAGCGTTTTTGCAATCGAGAGCAGGTATTGCCGGCAGGGCCCCAATGACGAATTCGGGTTTCATGCAAAGAGTAGTTTGCGTCTGTAGCTGAAGAATAAGTGCATGAACATTTTCATAATCAACAAGCTGAAGTTGATGAAATTCTCGCTTTCTCTGAAACTTTAGAATTCAAAGACTAAGCGTGATTAGGCACTTATTTTTTTGATTTCTTCGTAATTCAATGGAAATATCTTTCATTGAAAACCAGATTATCATAAACGGAAAAAGCTGATTTGTCTGTGGTGGTGAGGGCTCAGATTGTCCAGTATCCTACCCGAACAGACCTCGTAGTCGGGTTATTTGTGATTGCTGCCCAAACAGGAGGGTGAACTCCATCGAAGACTAAATGTTAGCACGAGTCCAACGGCAAATAAATGTCAGCAAGGAATGTTGGTATATGCTTCGGATCTGCTTAGGTGCAGATTTGCAGTTCTGAGGGGATATGCTGGTCAAACATCAGGTTTGAAGCTTCCGGCAGTTGACGGACCTGCATATTAGTGCCCTTTCTCAGGATTCCCACCATGATAATAGTTGACGTCAGGCTATAGTCGAACAACTGGTCTCATAGTGTCATTGTTTCCTCCTTAGGTTCAGATGACAGAAACCCGTTATATAGTTTGTTGTGCTTCAAGTAACATGGCCGAATTTTACTATTCCATCCGGAAATTCAGAAGCCCCGGTTTGATTTTCAGATAGGAGCACCTGGACCTAGTTGATTTGTCGCGTATGCATGTGGAACACGTGTTGCTTGGTTTCAGTTGGTCGGCGTTTGCTTTCTTCGGGTTTTGAAACGGTGCTTATTCGATTGTGCATGGCGAATAACCCGTTTGACTTTTCATGAAACGCGGACCAAGGAGAGTATCATAAACAACAGTCATTGGGATTCGCGAAACTCAGAGTTGCAATAATAATAAATTATCGGTTTTACAAAGCTGATCAAAAATCCTATCGTTTCTCATGTACGGTACTACCTAGCTTCTAATAATGGGACCATCATTGGCTGGTCACATTGTGTACAAGTGATCCCATGCTCAATCGTTATTGTGACGGGGCGTATGTGTACGTACGGTAAACTCCGGTGGTGAAATATGCTTGCGCAGGCTGAGGCCAGAAAGGACTGTACCGATCGTGAGGTGCAGATCGACCGTCAAAGTCAGTAGAGGGTTGTAAGATTATTTGGACCACTTGGTAGCTGGTAATTATGAATATTATTACTATTCATACCAATAATATTGGTATTATAATAATCAGTTCTTTCCTTACTTCCAAGAGGATTTCATTTAGGAACAGGTATGCAGCTTGTTTACTCCTGAATATGTCGAATCTTACAATAGTCAGGGGTGATGAAGGGATTCAGGACACCTTATTGATCACAGTGACATCAATCACCATTCGGCTTGCGATACAAACTCAATGAATACATTTGATGGGAGGATTATCCCTAGTCTCACGATCTGCTCAGCATCCAACTTGGTCATAGGAATTATATTTAGTAGACATCTGTACAGATTATCCGTTGAGCGATTGTCGAGTTTGAACTGCCTGAGAGATTTTTGCTGTTTTATATGATTATCGAATCCGCGTAAAAAATACGAGAAATGGTGAATTGACACTATCCAACAGTATACACGATTTAGCGCCGATTACTAGAGCAGAGCAGAAAAAAATTCGTACCTTTTATAGCTTGAAGTACATCAGCGATGGTCAACATCCAGAGTCCTCAACTTTGACTGAACAGTTTGACTGAGGAGTCGTCGGTTGCCTGTAGTGTTCCTTTTGAAGGATGCAAATTAAGTTTGCATGTTGCCGGGGAATGATAATCACTTGAAATCCAGTATCATAAACGAACGTCACTTAGTTTAAGCAAATAAAATATATATGAGGAAACCTGGTGCGTATCCAGTAGTTGTGGGCAGC
Organism: Fasciola hepatica; assembly: GCA_948099385.1. Classification (NCBI taxonomy): domain Eukaryota; kingdom Metazoa; phylum Platyhelminthes; class Trematoda; order Plagiorchiida; family Fasciolidae; genus Fasciola; species Fasciola hepatica. The sequence goes on from CANUEZ040000163.1 coordinate 5,427,525, forward strand.
TTGACCGACAGGGGTTGACCTACCACGAACTGGAGTTTCATATCCAATAGATTGAAAGTACTTTCAAAGAAAGAAATATCTGGGACGAAAAAGAAGAAGCATGTCGATTGGGGATTTATAGACGCGCACATGAACCATAACGATCATAAGTAATTGGTTGAGAAACTGTTGCTATTTGTGATGTATTTGATGTGATTCCTTTTTTACTCATTACTCGAGATTCTAAATGAGATTACATTTACATTTGGGCCAGCAATCGAGTGACTAACTACCGCAGGGTACCGGAAAAGATGAATGGAAATCGATCATCATACACATAACCCTCTAAAAGTAACAGGTAGAGCTTGTTGATATATATATATATATATATATATATATATATATCGTCTCACTTTATCCTGAAAATAGTGAAACCAACTCAATGTTCACAATCTACATAATTGCGCATAATTATTAGACAACAGACAAATTGTTCACTATAGGAACATATCAAAATAAACAAAATCACTTCCAGGTTCTGAACTAAGTCTCCCTCCTAGTTAATATTTGGGATTTACCGAAACTGTTAATTGTTCTCAGAATCAGCAGGATGTTACGTGGTGATAGAGTTTTCAATCACCGATTCTTCTCCTTGTACCGGTACACTATTCGTTATTTCATGAGAAACATTTCACCGCTATACAACGTTTTCTCGATACACCTCAATTTGTACACGGTAAAGATTGAGGTGTTCCTGGAGCCAATCGTTTTGTAACCAAATACATAGCAACTTCAACTATTGACAAGCCATAACTTTTATAGAGGGATCCGTACACTATGGAAATATGTAAGAGCGTTTCATTCCGGTATGTAGGCGATACTAGTGGCTTCTGGTTTTTTCAACTTTCAGGTATGTGGTTGTATCAATAAATTTGTTTACGACAGCAATAAACTTGATCAGGACTTATATCAGCTTGGATGGTCAAATCTAAGTACGTCGACGTATATAAACTTTAGTCAAGCATGATAACATTGAAGCATCATTTAAAATTTTATTCCCCAATTTGCTTATAAAGGAATCGTAACTGCCATGTTTATCGTCAAATCTACATATAAAAGTAAAATTTTAGTTTTACAGAGCAATCAATTACTCCTCAGAAAGCCGAATAAATGACAGGATTCGAACTATCCTTCCTGTGTACATGTACACACAGTTAGATAAGCGAGCAGACTAACGACAGCTTCCAAAGATGGGAGAATAGGATACAACTGCCGTGGTTGTCGGAATTTCCAACACATCAGTGTTTCTCAGATAGACGTATGGCCGACTGAAAACGAATGGCATTCGGGCAGGTTGGTTCGTCGTTTGATTCATTTAGCATCTGAGAGACTGAAGTCCCACGGATTCCATATTTTTCACGGTAAATCGTACTACAAGCCCACTGTAGGTTTGACCACGAATAAATACAATACAGATAAACCGATGAAAGAAGTTTTGTCATATCAGAGTCATCAGAAGAGGTTCTTCGAGATTATCACATTGGCAGTCAAGTTTTGTAAGCTCCCTGTCTCACCGAAAAAGACTATAGCAAATCGTCCTGTCACTTGTATTTTGTCCAGTTACAAATAAAACCCGCCTTCGTCGGTCATAAATCGCCGGCTTCCGATTGACTGAATGGTGGTGCAGTATTTATGAGAAAACCAGCTGTATTTCAACATCCAGCAAATACATTCGCGTATCGCTCAGCAGTTAGCATTATTCTTGGCTGACTAATTTGAGAATATTGAATAGTATTATTCGTCGGTAATAGATTTTAGGTTTGGTCATTATTGTTGCTGTAAGCGTATTATAACCAAGATATTTTCTAAAAAGTGCTGAGGCCTACGTAAGCTTGAGGGACAACCCTAGTGAGGCGCCTAGCACATCTGCGTTCTCAATAACTACCCAATAGGTAGTTCAGAAATCTTCCTTTCCATGATGCTTCCTGTTTTTGATAGGGTTTCTTGCAAAGATATTTACCTAGTTCTGTCAACACAATATTGATTGTTTTGTCATCATATGTACAGTTTACACATGCATATATCATAATAAAGATCATATAATCGATGGAATTCCAAGTTGCAATGGCATTGGTAGCAGGGATAATGATGCGAGTTCACATTATTCTTAACCCACAAATTGAGGTTTCGCCGTGGAGCCAGTTTTCCCTCATAGTACCAAGAATACATCTGGAACGGTCTATTATGAAACTACTAATTGATATTGACATACTTTACAAAGCCATGATCGAGTTCCACTTCAAAACAAAATGGATTTGTGTTTGCGCCTTTCGCATCATATTTATCATAACTGAAATTGGTGCAGAATATTGGACAGATGTCCCCACGATTCTGTGTGGTAAGCTAACGAATAATCGGGAACTGTACCAAATAAATGTACACACGAGCAATCACTGCAAATGAAACCGATTCAAACGCACTTCGGATAGCTTACTTGTGCAAACAAAAATACTAATTGTGACCTTTTATGTCATCGAGAACGCAAGATGTGGACGCGTGCAACGAAATCCCTCGGAAAAACAAGGCATCGCTACCACAATAACATGACTGAACATGTCTTTATTCGATGCAAATGGAATGTTTGTTCTCCCATAGTGCCAAATTCGATAGTTTACGGTCACATCATTTTCAGGACATCTGACGCGACTCATTAACGGCAATAAGCTCACGCCTTATTTGGCTTTGATCACGATCACTAGCTCATGTACGTAAATTTGGGAAGTAAAGTGTCAGCTATAATTTTCGTATTATCAGTTATTTATAAAGAATTCATTCGAAGTGGAGTCGCAAAAGATGAGTCTTCAATATAACACACTGGCTGAAACTCAAGCAAACTGACAGTGATTTTCCAGTGCATTCGACCGGAAATCAAAATTCATTTTGTTTTGCATGTGATTTGGTGAAACGAGCACCTTCCACTTGGTCAATTTTTTATTTTCTGCCCAGGCAAGGATGACTCATACACAAGCATCACTTTCTTTCCTTCCGGAACGTGACCTAAAGCACAAAATTAGGCGGTAAACATTCAGTTCCCGTTGATCTGAAGTGCATGTTCACTGGTATTTAATCGGCAAGTGGTAGTTATGGGACAGCACATGAATCGGAAGAAAAACAAGAAACGAAACGATTCATTACTTCATCGATTCAAACTAATTTCAAATGTCTGCAACTTAGCCGGAAACATCGCCCCAGCAAAATCCAAAATTAGCTTTCGGGCTAGGTTTGTTGACTACCTCAGTCAGTAGCACACTACCGATCATCGCTTCCAGGCTTCTCAGGTGAACCACTCTGTCTTCAAACATCTTGCTTAGATGGAATTTTGTACTTGGTAGAGAGGGAAAGACAACAAAATCTAAATATAGTTTGTTCACTCACCCTGTCCTGATTTCGTTTGGCGTTTCAAATTTAAGTTTTGACGACTTGTGGATTGTGATTAGTTTTCCAATTTAGCTTGCCGACTTGAATTTGATGTCATGCTATCTGAAACTCCATGACCGATCCCAACCTGTACACACCCATCGATTTCCCAAGCTTTATTTCGATCTGACTGCCCCAGTGAAACACACGGATTTTAAAGCTGATTAAATGGAAATTCCTAACCTAAGTGAGTATCCAAAAGCACGGTTGATATTTCGGACTAGTATGGAAGGCACGTAAAAGATAATTTAAAATCTCACGGTATTCACCATTCAACCCACGAAATTTGCCGATAGGGATTGCTGGTAGTGTTTTAATGAAATATGGAATTTTGTTTACATTTAAGGGCTATCTAGGTACATTTCTGATGTATTTCGAATCAACCTGATTGGAAGAATGAGACAATGGATTCCAAATGTTTCCACCACGGAACGTCGAAATCGTTGGTGTTCCTGATGAATTTAATTTAACTGATTGTAAAACATGCTCAATTTTATATGCTTGCCTTTGTAACGATCTTCCCCGGGGCATTGGGGTAAATGCCTAATAAGTACATAAATATATGGCTTCATCGTATCCTTTTATTGGCACCTAATTCAACATCACAAAGTTATTCCTAAAATGGCAATCATCTTCCGAGGGAAAAATACTTTTAATTGGAAAAGAACGAAGAAGGAAAGTCATTTCGCAAGTTTTGTATGGCACAGGACAGCCAGTAAACTGGTTCATTGCCAAGACCTTCCTTAGTTATCGTGTCTGCTATCAGCGTAGCAAAATATGTAAAATGCTTTGGAAGTGGTATTCGGGAGGCGAATTTCAAGAGCTTGACCTGCAAGGACTATCCCCAGAAAAGTCCACAACTCAAGTGATAAGTGCCTCAAGGGGTTCACACATTTACGTCGACTGAAATTCAGTACGTCGTTACATTAAATTGGTATCTGATCACATATCTCTTTGTGCTTACTGAACATTTGACACCACCTGCCTGATTCTGACGAAATTCTTTTACGTAGTGACTCACCCATTGGTGTAGAGCAATGACCCCACAATAATTTGCAAACTAATCACTACGCAGCCCGGCATGGACTCAATAAATCAGCCAGTCAACCAGTCAGTCGGTCGGTCGGTCGGTCAATCGGTCGGCCAGTCGATCAACCAGTCGGACACGCATCTATTGTATCAGTCATTGAAAATCAGTCAGTGTAAACGTATGAGTTACCACTGGAAGAGTAACAGTTCTGATTTGAATTCTTGAGCAAAACATTGGAATGTGACTTGGTGCGATGAACATCCCATGGACCACATGTTTGCAAATAACAGTAGTATCATCAATAAGTGTACTAAGGCTCTTTAATATCTAGTTCACGAACTCTTTTCCTCATCTCGTCTGATATTCTTCTGCTGTATCTTGAAGCAATGAGAATATATTCAATTATTCATAAATAAAAGCAGCTCAAAGCATCTATAGTTCGAATAGTGGCCAGGTGAAAAGTGGCAAAATTGTCAATCATTCAACTCGCCGTAGCCATTTAATTTGTTACGCAAGAAGACGATTATTTGTAATGAAACATTTATAGAGTGCTCTGATATGGCTATAACTGTACAGCGAAGTATCATGTCAACACTTGAGGAGCTGCGATAACAGTGAAACTGGTGGTATTCTTCCGAAAATGTTTGTCCATAGAGCTGCGTACGTCCTAATGACAGCATTGATTCATTTTGTACCATTGATACGCAGTTTTTACGCACGTACTTTAGAGTTGCAATTGGTCTCGGTATTGCGCGAACCCAAGTAAAGTGCTGTTTTTGGTTCATCTCACGCGCATTACGCGGACAACGGATCAATATTTCTCCTCCGAATGGACATACGTCTGCTTTGTCTCGATCTTCAGTCGTTTTTCAACGCCTACAGTATCGACTTACGGATTTCGCTATGTACTCATTGGCCCTACTCTTTTGCACGTGGCAGCACATGCAGTTTAGCTCTTCTTGTTAACTAACTTGCTTGCTTGTGGCTTACTCGTGGGCTACTTCTGGTTTCGTGTTTACTTTCGTACAAATAGATGCGGAGCCAACATTTCGTGTTTGGGTTTCGCTCTTCCACTGGTTATAACATTGTTATCCCCCGTCCTTCACCACTCTGATGTGTCCGTCCTAAAGATCATTTGTCTTGAGTTTCGATTAATAACACAAATAAACACTCGTGTAAACAACCTTCGAGCCATTCAATGACCACAATGAATTCTCGCTGACATACACTGTGCCTAATACACACATTCTTTTATATATTTGGCCTTCTCTCACAGCTTCCCTAGCTAATCCGTTAGGCCATTCTGTTTGCTGTCACTTCGCAACATTCCAAAGCCCAGATAAACATTGGATCCACAAAGCGGTCAGTGCTGGGTGCCCTGTTTATTTTATGTGGTAGATAAGTGGGAGCCATAAAATCATTCGGTTCTGTCACTTTGGAGATTTTAACGTACCAGTTAGGGCATCCAAAATTTCCGAGTCCATATGTTGATGGACCTTTTCGTTTTACTGGGGACGGTTTGATTGAGTGCTTTGGGGAGGAGTGCCTGACAACACCGAACTTAATGATGGATGTCAGCGAATTCGAAGGGGAAATAAGTCATCAAACGATGGAGGCTAGGAATTCCGAAAAACCAAAATGCATTTGGAGATGATCTGCCATGGCATCTACGTAGTCGCAACTTGGAAAAAGATATGATAAGTTCGGTGCTCCAGGAAATGTTCAGAGAAACTGCAACTCGAACAGCACGAGATGTCCAATTGGAACTTGATTAGTTGCAACCATTTAAATGCTCTAATAATGTTCCATGCGAAAGATAACATGTTCCGCGTAATAGGTTTGTAAGATAACAGACGCCCTTGAAATTTATTGTGTGAGGCGGTTATCGTGAGGGATTGATTGTTTTTCTTCTGGAAACAAAATAATTACCTTTTAGGAACTTCGAGACCTCAGTGATAGAGAAATACTTCATTACAGTTGAAATTTACATGCCGAAGTATTTATTCACTATGCTCGAGGACTTAAAAGTTGAGAGTCCACGGAAACAGAATTTTAAAAATTTAAGATAGGCAATTCTGCATGGTGTAGTTGATCATCTCAACACAGATTTCTTGGACAGTAAGTAATGGAGCATTCCCGGAGAATTACGATCTATCCGGATAAGTCTTCAGAAGCTTTTCTGAATATAATGCTTCATGAATGCTGAGTACTGATGTGGAAAAAGCCACTACAGCTGCCCAAAAGAGGGGAGAGTTCTTTGATTCTTGAGCCTACTTCGGTCGTGAATAAGAGACGTATTTGAAGATATAAATGCATGAACTATCCTTCCAAATGACTGAACTGCGTTTTGCATCGATATTTGTATTCTTCAAATAATCTGTAGCAAAGAAACCAGGACTGATGAGACAGACCCATATATGAGCAACCAAACAAGTCAAATCGTTGAAACCTGTACGACCGTTTATATGGTGTTTTCCAAACCGCAATGTAGTAACACTGATTCTACTTTTGCCTGAGCACTTCGGTTCCATTTTGGTCGATGGTTAACTGTCATTAGGATTATTCTTTACTTCGCCACTTATTTTCGGCTATTCCAATTGATATTCCTGATGGTTTATTCGGTAACCCCTTACGTGGACTATATTGTTGATTGCCTCATGTCCCACTGAATTCCATCCATGGAACTGAAACCCTCTTTTCATCTGCTGAGAGAAGATTTCGATATGTTCTCTTTCTCTTCTTTGAACTGTAGCTCCCACTCGGTTGGCTCGACTGGTCTGATACTCACCTCGTTCTGTTGCTGCAACAGTACCCAATACAAAGTGAGTAGCAAAAATGGATAATAAAGTACTCAGATACGTGTAACATTAATGAGTGAGATGATGGATATTAATCATAAGGGCATTTTTATGAAACGAATAAATAAATTTTCGATGGTATTTCTTATATCAATTGTTCCTCGTCTGCACATGAGAGCCACAATTCCTAAATCGTCACCATGATGCCCCGCTTGTTACAGAGATTGATTTTCTGTGCCATCAACACAGTTTACAATTTCAAACACGCCACCTTATTCATTATATCAGAACGAACTCATCTCAAAATCAGATTGCTAGGACGTCAGTGAGCTTGCTACATGCACAATTGTTTGGCAAATGTAAAAAACCTCACAAGACATTGGAAGAAAACCGATAAATGTGATAAAATTGGGTATTTACATTCTGTCTGAAAGATAGAACGGTTTAAACATGTTGCACCTGCTTCGGAAGCTAAAAAATACAAAAATACTAGTGGATGAAAATCAGCTGGAGTATGCTTTAGTAAGCAAAGTTTATCTAGGGTTCTGCAATAACGTTTGAATGATTAGACAAACAAAAAACGGCTGTCCCTCCCATGCCAAATAAAAGGGCATCTGGATTTATTATATACTCAAGGCCCTGTGAGTGTACACGGAGGAGATTGATTATAATTTGCCGCGAATTGCACGGGTAAAATGTGTTTGCTATACGTTGTAAAGAAATATTTTATTCAGAGACTGATGATATCAGTATACGACTAGTGGAAGAACAGATACCAATGGAAATTACTTGTCTCTTTCACCGAAGTTGCTCTTTTTTCTGTCAAAAATCGTTGATGATCATATGTTGAACAATTTCTTGCACGTGGACCTTTATTGAGAGTAGTTTTGTTTATCTGAACAAATTGTCTTGGGTACCGACAGCCGGAATACCGATAAATGAAATTTCAGTGTGATTTATGTTTCGCGCTCAATGGAATACTTGGCGCGTCGGAATAAATTAATTACTGAACCGCCAGATAACATAGTTGCATCCACCTTTAATAGCTGGCTGAAGCATACTGGTGTTCGCTACTCCTCTCCGCACATTGCGTACGAAAATCCTTTCCCGGTGTATAGTCGACCAATCAGTTCTTTAGGAGAAAAACTAAATTGTGAACCCCACTGACTGACTTTTTCCCGTCCTGAGCAATAAACTGTTAGCAGTTCTTTGCTTAATTTCCTTCCGCTCGACGAGAGTGACTGTTAGCGTCCGATTGGACGATTTCATTCCGTTTCTTCTAGAAGTCTTTGGGCAATGATTCCGCTTCGGAAGATCCAGGCTTGCTCTCGCTTTTGGACAAAAGGTGACACGTTTTCTGCATAAAGATCTAAGTCACTTGCTGAAAATATGCAGGTCAATGTCTTCACGTCTTCCTTTCTTTGAAAGAGCTGGCCCATTTTAGTCCTTCTGGAGTAATGTGGGTTTTTACCGCACTCTATGACACTGACATTTCTCATGGATATTTGCTTTCGACTTATTTGATCGATTATCTTATTCACCTTTATTTCGTTCAACCGGTTTGCCAAAAGTTGCGACTTTTTATTCCCTTCTTCAGGGGTATCTTCCTGAACCCAAATTTAGTGCTGGCAGATACGTGCATTTTCCGTTAATTAAAACACGACGAGGGTTCTACAGATGATCTCATCGCTTCGTAAGTTTACAGGATGTAGCTGTTCCATTTGTCTCCAAAGGGTTTTCCTCTCTTTCATCTTTGGAGTCTTTCGTAGAGAGTATTTCACCATTTTGCGTGACATTGAAATGCGCTGCTTTATTTTGGTTATATTTATTTCCTCTTAGTTCATCATGAGCGTCAAAGAGTGAATGTTGGCATGTACGTCTGTTCTGAAGTCCTGTTTGGATACTATGATCAGGAATTTCATTTCTTTGACCTGAAGCAGTGCACAGATATTCCCTGATGGATGGAATTGTGTTGACAGATATGTTACACACATCGGTTTTTCTATCGAATGATGATTCTGCAGTGTCAGATAGTTTGTCAATCTCATTTCTAGAACTTCGGCTGCATAGTGAATGAGGCTCTCTGTCAGAAATATTGGTAATACGTACATTTTATGATAACTGAATAATGTTAGCGCAGAATTTTGCTGACCAAATTGTTTTTTGATTTTGGAATCTGTGGGATTACGCGCAGCTGCATACCATTGTTGCTAGCCGCAATACGTTTAGAATTTCCGCCGTCATTTTCGATTGCTACAGATATTGTACGACTAAATCCCGATGTGGGAAATACGAGCCACATTTTCAAAGTTATCAAATTTTTCTGTGTATATGTATGTGAATAGGACCGGGCAAATCAGAATATCTCATGGAAGAAGGATTATTTTTTTTAGCGAGAGCGTGACGGTTACCTATTCCTGGATTTAAACCGTAAGTGTAGTAAATCTTTCAGAAGTCTCCATGAATGGATCTGAATAAACCTCATATAAGTAAGCATCACAAGAACGGTACGGAACTATCATGACGGGAAAAGCTCAGTGTGAATTTATTATGATTACTAAGTCCGATTACTGATTAAATAAGTGCACTAAATGAATGCTTGACTTGCTTTGAAAGCTCACTATTTTGATATCATTTGAGACCAATAAGCCCTTATGAAGAATCTGCAGAGAAAAAAAGGGAATCTTTTTGGATCAGTCTGATGAAACAAACATCCAAATTGCTAAGAATACAGATAGCGAGCACCCGAAGTGTGTTATACAAAATTCGTCTGGGGAAGCGACAGCTACTGACAAGAATGTAGATTATTATATGTTGAAGACAGATTGAACAGCTACTTCCTGGAAAAATGCAAAGTGATGACATCATCCCCAAATTTCCCGCCGAATCCTAATAAATGAAGGGAGTGCACGGATGTGCCAACACTGAAAGAAGGGAAGAAATATGGGTTCAGAAAGAAACGTTTGATGAAGAGAACAGATAGTTGCAATTTTTGACAAGTCGGTTGCACAAAATTCAAGTGAGTAAAAGAACTGATCGAGTAAGCGGAGAGAAAATATCCGTTATAAATATCAGTGTCACACAGGACAATATTCCGAATGGTTGGTTGCCGTTCGATATGAGTACATATTACTCATGGAAGCAGATCTCCATTGAACAAATACGCTTTCTTTGGGATTTCCGCTTCATTGGCAGCAAATACTCGTACCATCATGTATACTTATTTAAATTCATAGTACCAGCTATACAACCACAAAACCCTATTCGAATGTAAAAAAGAAAACAAATTATCAAAACGTTCAGGTAATATGTTGAATCCTGAGCGCATCTCAGTGAGATGGACACAGATAAGTAAAAACTAGCAGTTCAGTGGTAGTAATCTAATTTCGTACGCGAAAACAATTGACTGTCTAATTGACGCGGTGTGAGCCACCCATGTGACTAGCAATGAAGAAGATGAATTTGGATCCGCGCATCATCCGTAAATTCTATTGCTCAAAGATCATTGACGCACTTGCACACGGAATGTGCAAACTGTCTACATAAATCTTATCACGCGCCAGCAGATCTCCGTGGGGATGAATTCCGAATGGAATCCTTGTAGGTGAAGGTTTCCGATTTGTATTTTTACTCCAGTTTTGCCGCACCAACACCCTCACCTTATCCTGCAGTGCAGTAACTAGAAGGTGAGTTCGTGTCAGGTTTGTTGAATTCGAGTTACGTTTCGCAATTAACTCTTATTGCACATCCAATGAACACTACCCTACAAGCAGAAATTCATTCAATTTATTACAATAAAACGAACTCGTCATCATTTTTCTGAGAAAACTGTGGACTTCATGTTGTGCAGACCGGAGTGTTAGCTGTTCCTTTTATTTGCTAACCTTCAGTTGGAAATCCGAACGATTTCGGCCGGTAATGAACGACAAATTTTTTATAATATCCCACATGCATGCAGTATGTGATTCGAAAGTACGAGGAACGGGTCAGGACCCAGAGAGGGGGGTGACAATTGAGAAGAATTTAAATGAAAGCACACATTTTTCATCAAGACATTAGGAATGATGAAATAACAATACTCGCAATACACAGTACATTCACATTGGGGAGTAACCACGGGTCGGTGAAGTCGAATCGGGAATATGGATCAAATATCACTAGTTATTAGAAGAACAAGAAGCGAAAATCATTCAAACAAACTAAGCTCAGCAGATTGCCAATGATTAGTGTTCTTCAATCGATCGTGGGTATTTCTGTCAAACATCACAGATATTACCAAAATATTGTGAAATTATCAGTCCTTCGAATGTTCCTCTAGTGAGTTATCCGATATAGTGCTCCATCAGTTATCAATAATGCCTTCACTTTTAGGAAGAAAAACGGTTCTAACAACTTTTTCCCCCAGTCATCGAAGTTTATATTTCTGAGTGTATTCGCCAAAAAAAGCAAACTTTGGTGTCACTGATCTTAAGGCCGCTAGCAGGCGCCACTTGAATAATACTCTAATTCGAGGTGTTCTCCTGTATTCAGGTGCTAATAGATTCTCAATAGTGAAATTGAAATTCGACCGGCGTGAAGTGAATATAGACTTACTCACAAAGACTGTACAGTATTGCCGTGTGTAACCGTGTTCAGTTTAGCGTTGATACTGCATTACTTGTCCCGTTTTGTAGAACACGTATTCTTGTGTGATATGATCAAATAGTCAGCAAATTGTGCTGGCGGTTTTTAGCATATTGCCATTTTACACTTAGGCTCCTACAAATGTATCATACAAAACAGGAATCAACTGCTATGTGGAGAATGCCAACGGCGGAAGTGTGCCATATTGTGCAGTTTTTATTTCCAGCAAAACGTTGAGAGCCAGCCGGGACAGCCTGGTGGTTCAATTTTCGATTTGCAGTCATTTTCCCCTTTATCCATTTGTCATCCGTTTTTAGTCGGTTGCCGTCACTTCATTGTCGTTGATCACAAACTTCCAACTCCAGGCTGTATTTCTTGTAAGTTACCCTGTTAGAGTTACTTACACCATTCCCTCGGGTGCACGTACTCTGCTCCGAGTGCATTTGCAACAAAACTGTCCGTATTCATATTCCAAAACTCTACCTCCAACTAATTACCTCATAGAGAATAGGTTAATCAAAATATTCACGCTGACATCTCCTCATTCGTATACTAATCCTGAATAGTTTGAATGCGGAAAAATCATGTTTTCTGGTTCGTTTTCAGTGAGGTAAGTTCACCTTCATTACCATGAACTCAGGATGTCTCAGTCGTTTCACAACATGAGGCCTCTCTCTTGAGAACAGCTTGCGGGTACATTTATAAATTTGTCTATTTTCGGGTTCAGACGTATATTAGGAATATCCCGAAGAATCGCGGTAGGGCTAATTGTCGGAGTAAGTCAACTATTCGGAAAATCAAGTTTCCCATGAAATGAACTCATATGAATGCCTCCGAAATGGGCAGAAAGGTGTTTTAGGATGCCCATAATGTCATGGCGGCAAATGGCGTTTGTGCGCTTGCTAACCGACTTAAAGCAGTTGACTACGAAGTGCATTGCACACCAGAGCCGAATGATAAGTGATACTGAGGTTTTATACCTCACTCGAAATTTTCGGATTTACAACTTCTTCTACTGCTGTAACATACTAATGTTTTTGCCCTCACCTAATAACCTCTGAATTTACTTCTTATCCCCTCCTCAGTTTTACGATTCAACTCTACGAAACGTATGCATTTCTGATCATTTATTTAAAAATATAAGGATAAATGTTGTGAAATGCAAGTACTGTATTTTATCATGTGTTCTGCACCATCAACAGTACTGCTGCGGTGAATACACTAAACATATTACTCACTGGTAAATGGTGTTCGGGGGGAAACATTCTTCAACTTTGTGACCAATGATGGAAGGTGCAGTTCTCGCTTCTGTTTATATTATCCAAAAGAAAACCCAATCTACTGGAAAACACCATCGATAGTACAAAGTACATTTCGGGAAATATTTTGAAGTCCGCAAAAAGAACATAGCCAGCTGCTTTCACATTCGCCCTTTGACATTATCCATAGTCAGTAGGAGTTGAGTTGTGAGTTCTTTTTTGGGAGCATTCCAGTCAACTGATTTAAAATTTAACAGAAATTAAAAAATTTATCGAGAGGTAAGTAACTCGCAACTGATCCGCTGAAGCAAATTCAATCAACTAAAGGAGATTTGAGATTGAATATTCTCCCACTTTGACTAAGTTGTCTAAGTGGCTCCCTTTGAAGTCCAGGTAATGAGGGCCCTGATGATGATAGTAACAATAAAGAGCTAATTTGTTAGTTTATTGATGAACCACATAACAATTTGCCTGCGAATTTCTGGGTGAATCCCTAGAATAAGGCAAGCATCCTCAATGAAAGATTCAAACTAGGTTATTATGTACTTCCGGATTTGTTTTACAATAGATTTCCGTAGAAGACATTTGATCATTGCACTGTGTAGGTTAATTGACTGACAGGATCAGTTGCTGACATACAATAATCTATCAATTCCAAAAAAGATAAATGGAAGCTTCTTGTTGCGTACAAATCTTTTCATCATCCCAGTGGAGAACAAACTTTAGTCGTTCAAATACTCACTCATGGATATCCACTCATGTGTTAACATGGGCTGTATTCTGCCGTAATAACTGGATAAAATTATGCCTTCAATTCCTAAGATGAAAATGCACAACCCGTTATATTTATGGAACACGAACATTTCACCTCCAGCTTTGTAACTCCGACGTAGATCTGAACACAAGTTTTCGGTCCACATCCAAGTCATAGGGAACGTGAAAGTGTGAGACGGGATGGACGGAAAGAAAAGGGAATTGTGAAAACTGTGATAGGTTCGATAGACTTATATGAATAAACTTGCTGACAAACTGTCAGTTTATTAGGATTCACACACGGCACCAGGACGACACATCAATATCTTCGAAATCAGAAAATTTTTTCCAAAATGGGTTTTTAAACTATTAGTTCTATTCCGTTCATTTCTAATGTGTCGGTTTTCACAGCCCTAGATACCTATTTGAAACGAATGCCCTACTCCAGCGTGGATCTGGTATGCCCGGAAAACAAACGGATATAACTTTGCATCTCATCTTGGTCACAGACAAACAATCATTTAGATGTCAGTTGACAAGTTTCGATATTTGACGCGAAGTGGATGAACTCCGGTGGAAACTGGAACGATCGATAGTATTGTATTGCTTATCATTGCTGTGGATTGAATTATTGGTTACGTTGAAAGTGAGACACTGCCGTCATTTTTCGAAGACTACCTCAGATTAGCCGCAACCCACTTTGTGAAATATGCTTCTCGTATCGCATAGAAATAATATATAACCATATTGCTCACAGTCATATTGTGACTATTTTTTCCCTGTAGACAATTTGTTGGACCTTGAAAACTCCATTCGTGTTAGCCTGATCCATTACTACCACTACCAGGCAGGCCAGCAAGATACACTTGATACAATAAAACTTTTCAGAATTTAATTAATGATATTCAACGTACACACTAAATTTTTGCGTCATTATTTTTAAGAGCCTCAATACAGTGACTTGGGTTTGCAAAATCAGAAATGGCTAAATTTGTGTGGAAAGCGCTCGTCGTGCACATGGATCAGGAATATATTTATGAGTGCGAACTAGTGTGACCGCCGTATGATGTTTGCATCATAAGAACACGTGGTTATACGTGATATTCGGTGATCTAGTGGCTTTAGATGAAAAAGCCAGAGGCATTCCAGTCAGATGTCTATTATGCCTTCCATCGTGTCCAAGTGATGTAACTCACAGTCGCTCAGTCATTTTGGGAATATAGTTGCCAACCGGTTCTCTTTTATCACTCACTTAACATCCCCTTGGGGGCTATGGCAGACAGAAAAAGAGGGAAATTATGCACCTGGCCAAATAAACAGAAGAGAATCGAGGTTAGACATTTTATTAGGAATCGAGATAAACCTGGCGCTGAATAATATAAATTACACGTTAATATAGACACGCACGGTAAAGAATTTACGGTGATGTATTGCAGAATACAACGAAGAAAACAAATTATCTGTGGTTTGATCGAGAAAATATTGAATTACCTTCACTTAGAGCTCAAAGTCAACAGCTATGTACACTGAAGCATGAAAAGAAACGGATGATACAATAACTGTTCAACGAACACACCTAAATCGAAGGAATGGGACAGGTTTTTCACGCTCATCGGACTTACATCAACGTTATTCTATTCTTATTTGCCGTACCACTGTTTCTCAGACGACTGATCAATTTCCCGGTAAACGAAAAGGTAACCGATTCAATACTGGCTAGACCAGCGAACTTGGGGTTACGGAAAATGCCAACAATTATATTTTCCAAAGCTGTGTATTATTCCTCGTATTTTGAAATGAACGACGAGACTTCGTCACACTTTACGGGATTACTCCAGCTACAACGTTCTTATGAATATTGGGCATGAGCCATAAGAAGTAGTATACATGATTATTTCGTCTAAGAGCTTCGTAAGGTAAATCAACAGCAGTCCATAATTTATCTATATATCTGCCGAACTCTTGATGCAATGCAAAGCTGGTATCAGAATGCTGTTGAATATTCCAATGCACAGTAGATCATTCATGCATGGAAGTTTCGTTTTCAAGTCTAAGCAGATTCCCCATCCCAAATTGTGCTTCCAACATATTTAGCTCGACCGATAACTAAAAATTAGTCTTCGGAATAACCCATTCGGTTTGATCGTTGTGGCACATATTTCTTTTGACATTTCAATTGGAATCTATATCTGAACTGGGTCGTGAGCATGCCCACTTTGATTGGACCCATACAACTCTACTCTATTCAAGATTTAAGAGTTAATTCCTAACAAAGAATTCTTCTTTCACAGAGACGTTTCACAGGTACTGCTGGTTGGAATTTAATTACCTTACTTATAGATAAGACTTCGATAAGTCTGTTATCATTGCCTTTATTTAGGCCCAATACGGAACGATAGTCGAAAGGATATTAAAAATTCGGGCGGGTAAAGCTGAAGAAATACAGTTGAAGAGGCGAACTGAAATAGATCATTTTACTCTGACATTCCCAAATATGACCATTTTCTTGTTTTATTAAATACTATTCGTTGGTAGCGTCAGGAGACACTTAAGGAATTTCCAGGAGACGGTAAAGTGGAACCTCATGCTTCCTGGGTCTTGCTGGTATGAAGACTTTTGCACCTGATTCATATCAGTACTTCGCACGGAAAGTGCGACTATGCGAATACTCAGGACTGAGAATTCTCCCTTCTCAGTGGCGCGTTCTGTGGTTTCCAAATTAACTAGCATGATGTCATGTATAGACTATTCAGCATCACATTTTGCTATCGTTTGGGTGACCGTGGATTCATGATGATAAGTTGATGGAGCTATCATTGTGGAACCTGCGTTATGAAGTTGAGTGTACATCCTCCTAGATGAACGTAATGCAGGTGAATGTCCCACTCAACGTAGTTGGTCTATTGAATAATATTCTTCATGAACAGTGTATTCGTACCACTAGTTGCATGTGGTCACCAGAGAAATATTCCCTCTCACAACTTCATATATCCTCATATATGAGGCTTTGCTGGCTTTAAACAATCCACCATTGATACAGATGTTTCGCTATATTCACAATACTTTGACTGATAAAACATTTTCAAATCGGTCCAACCGAAAACCGTGCAAATCGAAATAGCATTGAGTTTTGTGCTAAGGAATTGCACAATAACTTTATTGAAGGATCGATCTGCATAAATATGATAGAACAAAGGTAATATTTCGTAGATCCCTAATCAACCAGCAGTAACAGGATTTTGTTGCATACACTCTCAGTGATTCTCAGTTGTTCGAGCACCTCAGCCTAGGTACGAACAAAACCTTTTCTAGTCGCGTCATGCCTAATGAATGCTGAATCAACACAACATTCAACCCGTTGGAGTTCTACAACAATTCAGTATTTTACTTTGCCGAATGATGATGGATTGTTCGTTTACCTCACTGAAATTCTATAATAATTTTCGAATGTGAACTTTAAAAAATCAATTTCATTCGTTATTTCCACTTCAGAATCAAGACCGCTTGCCATCTCAAAAATTTGGAGATTGTTTCAATAAGATGTGTTACCAATGGGTTTACTTCCTGGCCTGGTTGGGTGTCTGAAATGTTTAGTATACAATTTACTTGTTCCATTTAGAGCTACTCCAGAAACAGCATATGAATAAGTTCATGTATATTCACACTAGAAGGATTGTTCACTTAAATTGCACGCCGTAAGAATTCAAGAGTAGTCCGACACGATACGTCAGAGACACAAGGAAAAATCGTGATGGGATCTGTTGATGCACATGAGAACGAGCAAGCATGACTAGCTTTGCGTTAGGCTATGGTTGTGCTTGTGTGCCACTCTAAGTCTGTCAAATTGCATTAATAAGTTGCTCGAGAGCAAGGAGTCACATGCCCTGTAGACCGCAGATCAATCTACATTGGTTTTTCACCCGATCAGATGCACCCGAGTTTGATGTAATGTCAGAAGACAGTGGAGTTCATGGTGCGTAATGTATGTGTGTGTGTGTGATTCCTTGATGATAACATGATTACGTCAGTGATACTTGACGCGAGACACAGGAAAAAACTAATAACAAGAGCTAACGCTACATGTGAGGCGAATAACCAACGGTCTCGAGCGGAAAACACGGTATGTTGGTGGTTCAAGCGTAAAAATGGCCAGATCCAAGATAGTCTATCAGTCACAGCCAAGCGCATACGGTTCGATCACAGAGTCTAACTACTGAGCCAGTTATCGGTAGTACAACACGGTAAACAGAATAACACGAGCGAAGTGGTACACTCCCACATCTACTGGTTGAAATCGGCCGGGTAAAGTTGAACCGATAGTGGGATTCTTCCAAAACTTCAAAACGACAGAATCAAAGTAACCTCGTCCTTCGTACTAATAGGACGCCAAAGGAGATGAGTAGTATTGGGACAAATCTGACATATTCTGAAAATCGTATGATCTTTTGACCGTCGTGCATCTTGGTCTGCACAATTAAACTGCCAGCACCTGTTACTACGGATGGGTGACAAGTCGGGTCACGTAAGGGAGTTTACCGTCCACGACCTCGCGATTCCTCGTACACTAATCCAAAAGTTGTTTAGTGTACTGTTTTTAGGTCTGTGAGTCGGACCGTTTATTTGTTTACAGCACATTCCCTCTGGAGTCTGAATTACTACTGAACAATAGGTCACCAGGACTCAGACCGGTTGTGTCACTGATAAGCTTCATGTACGCAAATAGCGCACGATCCAGCCGAGCACGGGGGATTTGTATGGCCACCCGACATGTGGGAATGGTTATGTGTTTACGGGTGTGTGTACAGCCAGTAGCCAAAAATCACAGTAGACCACTGTTTACCAATTTTGGCCGTTATGAATATGATCTATGTTCTAGAAAACGGATATTTGGGAATAACCAAAATGTTCACACCCTCTTTTGGCTTTCATTTACTTGCCTGTTACCATAATTGAATTGTTTGGTAACCACTTTCTGAGTGACAGTCCGCAAGCTGAGTACCGTGTCATCCGAAAATAAGAGAATTGCACTTTTGCCTGGAGATGTAGCGAAAATTGAAATGTTCATTCCTGTTCACTAAATCATTCACCAATTCTACCCGCAGAACCCTGTGACATGACTTCACAGTAAGGTATTCATTGATGTGGAGATGAGTAATATGGAATGAGAGTAGTTTATTCGTTATGTCACTTCCGTTTAGGAAAAATGAACCAGGATAGAAGCATTTTATCGGAAACGCCCAATTGCCGTCTAAAGGGACTGCATTTTAAATTCTTCGAACAATTTTGTTTTATGTTTCAGGTGAATATTACTTGATCATTCCGCTGCATGCCACTGAAACTCATCGATCACTCTTATCGCAGAAACTTCAGTTCTTTAATTTTTTTTACTTCTTTATTGGTATGGGTTTACTGACGGATTTTCCTAGGGCATCCAACCACTGGATCGGGGCAGCAAGTCGTCGGTAAAGCTTCTTATCAGTAAAAGGAGTTCTGCAAGGTGCAAGAGTTAGGCTGTTTTTCCACCAATATCAAGGACTTCTCATCTAGGTACTCCTGGATCATGGTAAAGGTTTCAGACCATGTAGCCGTAATTCACAGTACTCTAGCCGATGACTCTGATTATCTGTCCTAAATTCATCAAAAAACGTCTCTTCTGAACGAAATGGTCTATCTTTTAAATGTAGCACTTATTGTAGTAATAGTTCTACCATATACAGCGAAACCATTGACCGTTGTGGTCAAACCGTCACCATTCTGGGCTTGGGAACCTCCAGTTTCGAGTTCGAGCTTTTGAACCACTGCTGACTAATCTTCTCTATCAGCCTTCAATCAGGCGAGACCGCCTCACTGAAATATCTCATTACTATTCTACAATAAAAAAGTGTTGTGTCTGTAATTAGAAATAGAATATGTAGTGGTAGAGTTGAATTAATTTTACGAGCGTGATTAAAAACCCGGCCGTAGTCGCAAGCAAATAAGTGAGTTGGCATAAAGAGCTAAACTGCATTTGATGTTACGCGCGACAGAGTAAAACAATTATGTAGATGGCAAAATGAATGAGTCAATACTGATGGCGCTAAAGCGTGAATAAAGACCAAGGCAAATCAGGCGTCTGTCCATTCATGAAGGAATGTTGATTTGTTATCCGCGTAGTGTGCGAAACTCTAACCAAACACAAAGCAGGAAGTGAGTATAACGAAACAGAAAGTGACTAATTGACAATATTACTACTGACAACTTATAATTACACATAGTTCAATCTATTAAGTATCTCGAAAAGACGGTAAACACTATCCTTCGCGGATCTTTTGGTGTTTCCAATTACTTGCTCAAGTTGTGGCATCTGTGATTTAAATAAGATAGCTCAGACGATGCCCCGTTAACACTGTACTCTCCTGTCTCTCAGTGCGCTTTTCCAATGTAACACTATATTTATTCAATGACTGTTCCATAAATACTAAGGAAGGATTCAAAAGTGACAAACTCAAGTATTATCTTAATTAGCCGTGTCTCATCCATTCCGTGTTTACAAATGACTAACAAGGTATATCGCTTACACAATATTGGCTATGAAAATTAGCACTGGTGTCACCCACCCCCTTTATGATGGTCTTCAGAGAGGCCGCTCTGATTCAAGAATTAGCTTTTCAAATCGTATTATAAATATGAGAACCAACGTCTGTAAGAATTCGCTAGTGCACCAGCTCTTTTGTTCACGGGTTAGATAATATCTGCTCACTACCGGACTGCTTGGGATTCAAACTGTGTTATTGTGATGCATGTGTAACTCTCGCTTCACATCCCTGAATCGTGAACAGTGAACCCTCTTATAGCTGTAGTATAAAATTTATGCTTGAACAGGCCTGAAAAGGCAATAGACTTTCGGATGGTCTTTACAACAGCATTCATCAGTTTTTGACATTACGGCTTAGCTCCAGCATACATTTTGTGAGCACATTATAACTTAAATTGGAAATGTTTAATAAAATTAGAATTACATGTCAGTGAAAGAAATTCACAAACGCCGCAACTGAATAATTATCAAAACACAGTTATTTCTCATGTTCAAGAAGTGCATTTGTGAACCATAGCCATTACTCACTTGCTCGCGATTTTATTAGTTGTGAAACTGCTAGGTCGTAAGATGCTTTGATTATGCGTGGTCCGCCTCCAACAAACGAACTCAATGTGAGTGGTCAATAAGAGCGATAACTCAATATTTTACTGGCTCCAATGTTACGGTGCTCGGAAAATGAACAGTTGTGTATGTTGTTAACCAAATAGGTCGTAGAGGTTTTAACTGTCATAGCAGTGATTCAGTTACAAAGTTTACTGCTGGTACCACACCGATGGAAGAGCTATTTATCCCTCTTGATATTTCAGTGAACTATTTGGTGGATAGATCCAAGAGAATTCCACACCATTTTCAAAAAGTTCCAATTTCACTTGTATTCGATCAACATCAAATCCTCTTTGTGTCACCTCGTGAATGCCTGGGTTGTACTCTGTGGGAGCTGAAAACACTGGTTTTACTTGCTATTATCCTAGTAACTGCTGCTTTCCTTTTGCGGCGTTACAAATCTGTCATGTCGTTCTCTGGCCGTCATCCCAAAACCAGTAGGAATTTATGGAACGTACCAAGACTCACGCAACGCTGAGTATTCAGCTCTCTCAATTGTGGCATTTCATTCCCTATTCTCACCGTGTACCGCTAACCAAACAGCCCTGCCTAAGATATTTCACCAATTTCTGTGTTTGGATTCGGGGCATAGAAGCACATACACATACACGCAACTACATTCATCCAGCGTGGCAGTCGAAAACCGTATGAGGCCAAGCTAGTGGTCGTTCTCATGCACCATGATTCACCGATAGATAAATTTTATGACGGTGTCCATGTCGGACTTTTGTGAAGCTAAGGCTGGTAAAGAACCAACCTAAATGGAGCTGCCGTGCTTCACTGAAGTACCCATGAGAGTTTGAAGCACACATGGGTACGGTGTCTGTGTTGACTGGGAATGAAAATTGGAATGTACAGGCCCAATGTCGTCCAGTGTTGCATAATAGGACAAACAGATGAGCGATGGTTAATCGTAACTAATTGAAGGATGCAAATAATTGTGTCGCTTCCTATTTCCGTTGCAACTCCAGCGGCAATCAAACTGAGAAAAATCGGTTTACTTGATTCATATTTGAAATCTGGTTAGTTGACACGTCAATGGCCAAATGTGGTCTGCCTGAAGCCTGTGGTTCAAAAGAAATAACGGTGAATAGGTGGATGAAATGGAATTTTGCGTGCTATTTCCAATTCAGTGCTGGACCCAACTTTCGATTGTAGTCAATAATAAAACGTCCCCTGAGTTTATTTTAAAAACTCCAATCCGTGGCAAGTCCACTGAAAAGAACTGCTTTAGCAAGTTCGTTTGATTACCAGTCGACAAGAGTTCTACACTGGTGACTCATCGTGATGGCCATTGACTGACAACATAGCATCTCGTGAGGGCCGACTCCAGTAATTATCTAGGGACTATGGCAACCTTCAATAGATTTGGTTCATAGCTGTTATTCTCTTTTACCGAATTTCAGACAAGCCTGGTGGTATTACGACAGTTTATTGAAGCACCATGTGAGTCGTGATTGACACTACTGGGTAGGCCTTGTGTTCCCGTTCAGCAAAGTCCGCGGTAGCAGTAAACATGTATGCGAAAAAAGCCAAAATGTAACTTATATGAATGAATCTGTGGAAGCACGTGTAAACTCAAAACAACACACATAAAAGGAGAGGTATTCTAAGGCTAGTCTGCTGAACCAAGCTGGAATGTCACCGTTCGTGAAACTGTGCACTACAGCCCGAGTGAGCATCATCTGAAGTCCTGAATTGTTTAAACGAGAACGTGCGCAGTGATCCAGTACCGACTTACACGATTGTACACGTTATTATCGATGGGTCTAAGTTGTATCCATTTCAAGTGACATTTACAAGTGTTGTCAAAACTAGCTAGACCAACTTTTTATTTGTAATGAATTGCTTTTCCATGAAATATCCCTGGCATATCTCAAGACAACACTGAAGTATGAAATCCTTTGGAACCTAAAGTCAGTCACGTTAGATCTGTTGCGACCCTGTTAAGATTGGAATTATATGTGACCTTGATCATCATCGTTATCTGGTATGGAGCTCAAGTGTTCGGGACTAGTTAAATAATAAACATGATTTATAGTTGAACCGACGAAGATGAAGTTCACCTTGAGTGAATTTTTCAATAATAAATAAATCTTGAACCTACGAAAAACGTTTCTTATTTCTGAAACGTCTTCCACGTTTCTGCTTAACAGAAAAAGCAAAACCAAAGGAAATATACATTGCGAAGGATAGGTTTTACGACAATTCAATAACCAACTCAGTGTGAGTGAGTGCCAAACCCGAGCAAAATATTTGATTTAGTTTGATTGCGTGGCCTAAATTACAAGGTCGTGTGAGCACGGGCGGTAAGATATCGTTTTAATTCCCACCAACTAGAAGAAATCTCTGTTGAACACCGGAAACCTATATCTCTTTAATACTTTCCGATCCTATAGAATACTTGTTCCTGTTATAAACATGTTTGCCAATAATCTGATGGACGACAACACATTTTCTGCACACATCGTTTAAAAATTAGTCACCTATCAAGATGTGGTGTGGAAAAAGCAAACAAATCCGACTTGGATATGGATTATAGCTGCTCGGGGAGAAAAGTGGCAGACATATAGCAATATGCTTTTGACCTGGGAGGAGATTTTATAAAAAAACTCTGCTGCCGCTTTACAAATTAGAATGGAGGAAGGTAATCACCTCAGCCTTCAGCTGCTAAGAAGCCAGTTTTATTAAAACAACAACAGTTTCTAAATTTTGCAACCACGAAAATACATGAATCTCGTCGTGAACTATCTTGATCATCCATTCACTTTGAAGGAACTGTGGAGAGAATAAGGATGCTCATAAATGGGTCTGCCGTATGAAGCAGTTACTGAAGAAGCTCATTCACATGACTTCGATGTCGCAAAACTCAACACGTTATTTGACATTGGGTGCAAAGAATCACGACTGCTCTCATTGATGGGGTATTACTGGAAATTCCCTGAGCAGGGTAGAATGCATCGTTCTCAGTAACAGATATTTTTCTCTCTGTTATGCAGAACATACTCTAGGATTGTGGTCACTGAAGAATTGTGAACCAGATCCTGCCTCCCAAGTGATTGTAACTCCTCATGGAGAATCATGAAATTTTGCGCCTCGGTGACCACTAGGAAATTCCTTGCTTTCGTTTCACAATTTTCTGTTTAACGCGTTGATTAGAAAAAGGATCACGAATTCAGTCCTGGTGTGTAAATAAGATATCTTTTACGAAGGCGCAACTTTGTATTTTGGAGATCAGTTAGTTCGAAAGTTATGTTGTTCGGGAAATTCTAATAACACCGATGTGGCATGTTCTTCTGTAGACCTACTGGATCGGATAATTGGTAAGTACGGAGTATTTTCAAGAAGTCGTGATGTTTTGCTTTAGTTTTATCCAAAGAAACACAAACAAGTCAATCCGCATAAACGGTAGTAATTTGACAGTGCAAAGGACCTACCCGACTCAATGTCAATTGTCCGGAAACTGGTTGACATGCATGATCACATGTTTGTATGATCAGCTAACATTCCGGCATGGTTGTATGAGTTTGTAGGTCTCTATACCTATCGGATGGAACTAAAGACAGATCCTTTCGTGCAGACACAGATGAGTACAAATAAAAAGCTCATACGTTGTTTACTGTGCTACAGATTGAATGGTTGCAAGAGTTGTATAAACTGAGTTCACTTGCATAATGAAATTTGGTCGCAGATGTCATGACCCAGTGAATGTATCACATATAACATGAAATGTTCCCACCCAGTACACACATTTATTGCCTACCCCGTTCTTATGGTATTTTGGACATTCAATGCAACTCTACTGTAGAGCCTATTCCGTCCTTGATGTAAGAGAACTAGGTTTGTCTTCGAATGACCTAGAATAGTGAAATGCAGCCAAGGGTTGTAGACAATCGGGGATAGGCGCCGGTGGTGATAAAACGCTCATCATCGTGAGCTTTTAATCCTTCTGTCCCTGTTCTGAATCCCGCTGCCGTGGTCGATAACTTTCCCCGGTCGGTAGCCCCTAGTTGGTCTTAACCCCTTATCTGAAACTTTGCACCAATATTACACAATAAAATGAAGTAGAAACATACATATATGTAAAAAATGCCATACGCAAATGATTCTAGTTAGTTCTAACATTATCATGTGTGCTCTAAAAAGATCTACTCTAACATGCATTTTACCCTTTCGCTCTGTAATCGGTGTCATGAGTATCTATTTAGGGTGGGTGGTTACCGTCAACCTGCGGTGAATTTAAACAATACCTATCAGGGCGAATCAAAATAATTGGAAGATAATGTTCTTCGCACGCGTTACTTGCCCATTTATAGGAACCGTGATTTGTCGTACCTGAATTTCCGTTGGCCTATTTGATAGAAGTATGGCCTAAACTGTTACTCGCCCAGTACATCTAAGGGTCTGTTGAGGAACTGTTCGACAGTGCCTGATTATTCCCTTTCGCATTTGCTAGAATCTTCTAATCTCCTTGCTTTTTCGAAACTCATTTGATATCACGTGTATTGGAATTAAACGATATCCCATATAAAATGAAGCTCTCTGGTACAAAATGTATTGTGACCTGCACCCACCTCTCGGGATGTTCTACACACAAAGAAATTCCCCGTTTATTGCATCTCTTTAGAGGAACAGGTATATCAAAACAAGACAAGTGCCCCAAAAAGATAATGTAACCGTATCCTCTTACTTGCAATATAAAAACCTTTTCATGTGATGTATGATGATTTTTTCCGGTTATGTTAGAATCAATATGGTAAAACCCTGCACATATCATATGATTTTTCACATTAGTTACCGTAGTCACAACTATGGTGTTGAAGAGATACTTAACTCGGTAAAATACTCCTGCTAATTACTGAAGCTCTTAAAGAACAAAAGTCCTGTTTTCAAAGATACTTCTTCTGGACAAATAGGACCTAATAAATGAGAGAGAACTTTCATAAATTCTACAGCCCTCTTGAAAACAAAGAGCGCGTATTTGACAGTAGTTCTTTGCAAACGTGTGCTGATACCAAGTGTCTAACGGTTGTCGTCAGCAACATCCTTTGGGCTACACAGAACAATTTGCCGGTGCTGTTTGATCTTGGTGGGGCCAGAGAAAACTCGCACCACGGATCAATCCTTTTACGAGAAAACTAATAACACGGTGACACTGACGATGGAATAGTTTCACTTGGGGGTTCCAATGAATATCACATAGATCACCCAATGTTACTCCGCACCCGAGGAAGAAGGGTTATCATTACCCTTTTTCACTTCGTATCACTTCTCACAACTCTTTATTATAGACATACGCATGAATGCAAGGGAAGGAGTATACCCCATTACCTCAAAGGCCCAGAGCACTGTCGGCGATCACCTACAACAGACCTCAAGATTTGGACCAACAGAGAACCATACAAGGTCCCAACCGGTGAATTGTCGCAAGGAGCTGGATGAGATTGGGTACCGTCTACCACCGAAGTAACCGGTGATGGCGGGGATGCGAATCTCTGACCAACGAGGTGGAAATCAAACACTCTCAATCACCCGAACCATCACCGATCCACTACGTGGTCCTCCGACCATGCATTATTGAAAACTGTACCTGAGATCTAAAACCATATGAACCACGCACACCTTGCAGGAGTTCCTAAGCCCTCTGTTTCCAAAGAAAATCTTTGAAGGCTTCGTGAAACATTTGATCACAGGTTTGCCTGTATATTCTCAGTGGCGGATGTTTTGGTCACTTGGGACCATATAATACTTGACCACACGATTTCCTTAATATTTTCTGCCCAGTCGGGAATCTGTACTCGCATTCACGTTTCTCGTCCTCCTACGCCTATAAAGGTCAGGTTGTATCACCTCAGTTCCATCTACGTATGCAAAGTTAGTGCGATCGAAACTCATGAAATCACTCAGAGGCCTCAACCGGCAGCTAATCCGCATCCAAATCTGTATCTACTGCCGTCAACGAGCTCAACGAAGTGGTATAAATTTCTGTTCCTCTACTTTTTCAAAGAATCCCGTCTCAGAATATTTTATCTTGCATCCGGACTGTTATGGTCTGTAGGAAACTATTCTTCTTCAACACCAATAAATTGTCCGGACCGAATCTACTCAACTCTGTGGTGTTTGTGAAATGTTCCATTTCGATCAGCCCTAATCTATCCATGATTTCAACCAGTGTCTAAAAAACAGGACAGCAGTTATATCTGCAATTTATTGAGCGGTTCTCAAAATCTCGTTCCATTGCTTGTAATTCACTGTCAGTTAGAGTTTTCAAAAGATTAGTTCTCGAAGTGTTTTTAACTAGTTTTATTGTTTAAAATCTGGATCTGTTCCGCTTTTGCCTTTCATGATCCGCCCTCAATACCCTTGCTGCTTAAACAGATCACAATCTGTCTCCATGTAACCGGAAGAGTAAAACGGTAAGAAAATTGTTTATTGAATATAATGATTCATTGAACTGTGTCGACAGGAACAACCTGGCTCAATTTCTCTCCCATCGTGGCAATGAGTCAACCATTGCTTTTCTGTCGGCAAATTATTTCCACAACTATCATTCGTTCACCAGTGATAATGCCAATACCCCTTCTTATGTTACCAATATTTGTATAGTTCTCCAAGTACAGACATTATCTTCATTTCCATTTTCTGAATATATTGGTGCAATTCCCGGGAAAAGTACTCCTCTTGCCGGATATGCAAACGAACTCACTTATATGCTTCCTCTGTAATCTTCCATTATCTGCTGTTGGAAAATATGGTTATTAGCAGATTACCTAAGCCCTCACCATCTTCTAGTTTCACATCGCGACAACATATCACCTAATTCATCACACCCAAACATAGTAAATCTTGCCATATGCTCACTGCAAAGCTTCTTTTTTACAACTGTGGGCCTATCCATCACCATTGTCATAAAGATGTTGTGAGATGAGCAATCACTTCTCTAACACGCCCCTAATATGAACAATTTTATGCACACACTAGGGCGTGGAACAGTTCCGCTATTCACTACCCAGCAAACTTTGTACGCAATTTAGTTCCCATAATATCACTGTGAATTCTGTTATGTGAGGGCAGAATTATAACCTTTCAGTGTTCATGAAGTATCTGCTTGATTTTCCCTGGTCTTTACCAAAATGTGGATTCTGAAACTGCAGCACCACTCATGGCTAATGAGCGGCTAATGAACGGATCGCTTTTGAGTAATATGGAATGGCCTAACGGAAGAATCCCTTATTTGCTTACCGCTGGAAATGTTCACAACATTCGCACTCCCACAACCCAGAGCCATTGGATATGATGAATCTGAACTGCTTGGCTGAAGAAAACGGGTTATGCGTCGATAAATGACAACATCTTGCCGTCTACTCGCGTCCGTTTTTGCCATAAAAATGCCTAATGGACAAGCCCGTCACTTTTTGAGAGAGAAGACTAGACAAGTGCTACGTACAGTTTCATTTGACTTTTGTGGTGACTGAGAGAACGTAAGGACTGTGGTATGTGAGATGGGCAAATATCTACTGAGTCAGCCTAATGAAGTGTTGGAACCTTTCCAGAACGGTTGAAGAGCTAACTATCAATGACTTTGTTCTTGCTCAAAATACTGTAATCAGCTATTGCATTTTTGGAAATGTATGACGGACAGTTTGATAGAATTAGAGTTTGACACAAATGTAGCAATCAAATATTTCTGCTAAAGCCATAGCTTGATCCGAAGTTTTGTGCTGATGTTTGCAAAATCAAGGTTACCATAAGTCAAACAAATTATCTTGAAGAATGCCCAACAACGACAGATACGCACGCAATGAAAATAAAGCCTGTCAGAGTGTATTGGTTTTATGGGTGTCGAAATCAGGAACTGAAAGAATGCTGACCGGCTTTGGGTAGGACATATTCCAACTGCGAGATGCAGAATGAATGTGCACGTATATGTCACTCATTTCTCAAAAACGGAAAAATCGTTTCAGCAGAGTCAATGCACAATTTTAGAATCTTCGGTAGGTAATATTAACTTAATGGTCTCGTTTACTGCTTTGAATAATTCCAGAAGTGTGGTTTGGCCAGCAGATTACACCTCATCGGCCGTCCGAATAAAGGACAATATTTGGACCCGTTAAGCAAATCAATGAACAAATTGTCGCCTAAAAAGTTGTTATAACCGACCGAAAGTTAATCAACCAGTCAGGTTTGTGACCGGAATAACAGGTCAGTTGAGTTTATCATAAATAACATTTAGAGCATTACTTGTATGTGCAGCAGTTTGGATATGATCACCACGTATTTTAATGAAACCGTATGTTAGTGCTCATGAAACGAAATGATTCGGACACAGAACCCATTTGCGGGAGGTTTTGGGACGGACTAGAATACGGTGCCAGAGAGAATGGAAGAAGAACCCGCAGCTGTTCGCCAATGAACATTTTCATAAGATGCACACTCCCATACCTCGAGGCTTTTGGATATGACATCAGGGCTGTTTGGCTGAGGAACATAGGTCAAAGAAGGATAAATAGTAATACATTTTCATATACATTCATCCGTTTTTGGAACCAAAAATCCCTGATCGATATGCCTGTCACTATTTGAGAGATGGAACCAGACGAGTTATGTGTACTGTTTCCCTTGACGTCTTTATGAATGAGAGAAAGGAAGGACTGTACCACCTAAATAGGGCAAATATGGACTATTTTGAAACGTTTCAGTACGAATGGAGAGTGAAACAATCGATGATGTTATGATTCTGAGTATATTGATCGAATGATGCAGTTTATGCAAATGTGTGAAGTGCAGTATAATACAATTGGAGTTTGGAGCGTATGTAGCACCCAGATGTTGTTGCTCATGCCACAACTGGATCTGATTATTCACGTTGACGTTTGCAAAATCAAAAGGGCCATCATAAGACAAATGAATTATCTTAGGGAACACCTAAAATGGACTGATACGGAAGCAATAAAAATAGTCTTTCCCAGAATATGCAGGTTTCACAAAATAGGGGAGCCTTTTGAGCAGAGTCAAACCAAATTGTCAGCAGTCCCAGCTGTAGCGTCAGGGGAGAAAACTGTTCGCGAAGTATTTGGAGAATGGTAAACCCAACTTGTTTAGCTGAATTCGGGTGCTTTGGGGAACGTACCTCCCTTATATTTCGTTAATCCAATGGCAAAATACAATCTCAATAACAGTTTAAAAACATGATGAGTGGAGCAAGATCAGAAATCAAAACCTCCAGGAATAATGTCCAATAAAGTGTCAGACGTTTTGTGAGCGAAGCACGTTGACAGCCCAAACTGGGATTGGACGTAATTCAGGAGCTACATTTCTTCACAATGTAATATTTATATGATATTACAAATCCATGGAGCTCCCAATGCGACTCAAACCCCGGGTGAAAGATTGTGAGTCGACCACCTAAAAGCGGGCTGCCCGGGCTGGTTTCCAACGGTCTGTTGGCCCCTCATTGATGCCATAGAGCGCACGTACACTTGCAAAATTCTGACTGAACGGAAACCGGATTGATGCATTCTATGTCAGCTAATCCTGTAATATGTAACTATGATTCTCACACACGGACTCTTTGTCTTCAGTGTTTTGATTTATAATTTTTTTCATGTTCATGACAAAGTGATCGCATGGCTGTGTGTCTTTTGGGATGGCCGATAATGTTTTTACTAGCATCATTTTCTAGGACATGGATTTATCTCGACAATTTATTTGGAAAAACCTTTTACACGACATAGTTACCAGCTTCAATTTCCTCTTTAGAAGATGCATCAATCAGTTTGCCACTTATTCTTAACAATTTTTCAATGTGTCCTATAGGTATAGAGCGGCAACGTATTCAACGTAGTCAACTAGGCACTGAAACATATTCATCGAATTTATCTTTGGCACGAGAAGACTGAATCTTATGAAATGGAAAATCACGATCACGGCTTTGGACTTAGAATGTGTAAAATAAAATGAACGTTTACATTTTTTCGGTAAGCAAGTTTCTTTCCGTCGCTTCATCAACTGGTCAAATACGGCACATATACATCTTTTCGGATAACATTTGCCCATTATATTACTGCAAAATTATACCTTTTCGTAATTCTTCAGATACTGGTGCCGATACTGTCTATCAGACCTAAATACCATGCTCTGACGAAAATTGCTGTTCATGTAGTTCCGGATGAATCCTAATGATCTGTTACTGTTCATTTACCTTTATACGAATTGCTCTTTTTAGGTTTGTGAATCTGAGGTTCTCATCATTCAGGTTATATTATTGGAAATAATATATAAACATATCAAATATATTACATTATTTAAGTAAGTGAATTCCATCTGACCACGGAAGTTAGCTTTTCTGATTAGATTCCGCATGAGTCCGTACAACCTATCCACTTCTCAGCTGTTCTCGTGATTTAGCTAAAAGTTGTATCCTAAGCGATCACACTGACTGGCAGAGAGCGCTTTGACCACCGAAGCTCCTCAGGTATATAACACGAATACAAATCCAAGTGATGATGAATTCAGTCTTTGGGAGTGTTATTCTTGGCTCTTGCCATTCCTCATATTTCTGTGTTTGAACTTCCAATCATTTCTACGTTTCCGAAGTTGAGTTTCCCTGATGGTTCATTCTTGATATACTTGTGACATTTCTTGATAGTGTTTCAACGAAGTCACTGTGTACCCCTTTACCATATGAAAAAAGGCTCTCCATCCATTTTTGATTCATGACAACTATAAAGTATTTTTGTGCACAATCAATAACCTTGCTGCGTCAAGTCAGAAGTGCAAACTAAAGAGCTGTACATCGGGTGCTAAAAATCGTGACTGTAGCGCATCCTTTATTGTTAATTACTAACAGAACCGCTTTTGCACGATAGTGGGCGCGTACACAGCACCAGGCGGATGATTATAAATAAGGTGTGAGCTGAATAAATAAGCGATCGTGGTCAACAATATTCGGTTTGGAAGACGGGTTTAGTTGTATGCCTATAAAGAGTCCAACTACACAACACACCACATTATTCCGCAGATTGTACTACAACCTGACGAGTACGGCTCATTACTTCAAGAAGCAATTGCTAGTTTTCGTGCGTTTGGTCTCCTTTCTCAGACAGAGCCATGCTGTTTGCTACTGAATTGTATGGAACATAAAGCTGCTCCGAACGTACTAGATTCACTTAAATTTGCAAATAAACCGTCGCCCTAGTCACCAGCTTCCAACGGACGTAATATTCAGTTTTAACTGATTGCTTTGTGGGGACACAACTGGCGAAAGTCGTCGGCGAATGAGCCTCTGAAGACAAACACCTACTCCATTTTGAGTATCCAAGCATCACCCAGCTCCTACTTTCCACATGGATATCATAAGTTTAACATACGTCTAATTGTTCTTCTTCTTGCACAAGCCATGACGAATGCCTTGTCGGTTGGAGAAACTCTTTTTCTGCTCACTCCAATATTCCTTTTCACAAACTTTGTTACGTACACGTTTACGATGTATAATAATCAGTGTACCAAATCACTATTGACGAGAAGAATCAGCACATAGAATTGATGAGAAACTTTATAGTGACGGAGGTTGCGTTGATTCAGCATGCATCACACTACACGATGAGGAACAATTTTGACACCATTCTTGCTGAGGATCTTTAACCACTCAGAATAGTTGAGGGCAAGCGCAACGAAAACTCACTACTGCCGTTTGACTAGGGATTTGCCAAATCGAACCATCGATTTTACACAAATATGTGGGATGATCTTGCCATATATCTATTGTGCAATTCTTCA
Organism: Fasciola hepatica; assembly: GCA_948099385.1. Lineage (NCBI taxonomy): Eukaryota > Metazoa > Platyhelminthes > Trematoda > Plagiorchiida > Fasciolidae > Fasciola > Fasciola hepatica. The sequence continues at coordinate 5,460,402 of CANUEZ040000163.1, forward strand.
GCCCTGACTTTCACACTGTTTTGATTTGCGTGGTTCTGGATTTGAAGTGATTTCGAGACATTTCATCGGTACGACTACTTCGAAAATCGCACAAATGTCTCTACTAACATTCGACTATTGGAGATTAGCAAGGCCCTACATATGAGGACAAAGAAATATGTAAAAGGGAAGATTGTTTTGGTGACCATATGCAGCTAGAGGTAAAATCACACTGTCCATGAAGGAAGTATTGCACTAGATCCATGAATGTACGGCAGGACTTCCACCTGGAATAAATTCATCTGGGAAGAAATATACTCAAATTCCTGAACCTGGTTGTACAGCGGCCATGCCAACAACTTATCTCTATGGTTCCACAGATAGCAAGACGATTCCGAAATATGAAACTGAATTCCAGTAGGCAAATGTATTTGAAAACCATGGAAAGTGCCAATGAGCAGGGAAAATTCCAAGTCCCGATTCTTCACACAGTCGCCCATTCCTCGCACATTAGTGAAATGCTTCGAGTGTAAGAATCCTCACATCAACAAGGCCCGAGAAGTACCGGTGCCCCTTGACCGTCTCCTGGGAATAGTCAGAGTGCCCTTTGAGCATACCACTTAATGACTCGCAATAAAACAAGGGAAGGGGCACGTTAGATTGGGTCAGAGTAAAATTATCGATTTTGATCGGCCTTTTCAACTGTACGTCTACCAGATTAGACTCCAGAATTTCAAGGATACACTTCTTGATCATTCCGTAATAAACCTACGCAAAAACAATAATAACTGCATTATACAAGTCTCATTTACACGTAAAATAATTTGCTCACAAACAAACACACCAGTATCACAAATATAAAAATCAGTTTCTGAATGAAATTTTCAACGAATTATCGCAAAAAAGACGTTTAGTTTTATCCACAAATACCTCATTGGCAGGTCACCTTCTTTGAATGGTTCAGCTTTAATTCCACAACTGCAGTAACTCACCTGAATTTCATGTCGGTGGTCACGGCAGCCCGACAGTTTTGGGGTCAGCACTATTTCAGGATTAATGCAAATAGAGTATTCAAATTGGAAAATCCAACGGCATTCTCTACATTCAATAGTTCAGTACGGTTTTTCGCCTGATACCTATCACCTCAATGTGAAGGAATTATATTGTCATCCTGCACAGTGGTGATAACTTTGATCTCTCATAATTTAAGCGGTTCGTAGACTATTTGATAAAAAATGTAATTACGATGTCATTCTAAAACTGAGCTCAATACATAATACAGAATTCTCATGAGGGTTTGTGTGGGCACGATGCAAAACTGAGGTTCAATACTGATCACATACTGTAAAAGTGAATAGTGTTGATCTGGATAGGAAGAACATTTAGTGGCTTAATTCAGAACTAGGGAATAGTTGCTCGATATTCATGGAAAAGTAATTTGGCTGGTCACTCGTTCGGGTATTTACTGTTATATTACCACCAGCGGCCTAGGTCTCATGTATGTAATGGTAAAAAAGTATGATAATGAATAACTAGGTTACCAATAATCACCCATCCACCGCAATTCGAATGAAGCTTGGGATGTTTGTAGTCTCTAAGCTGAAGGTTTCCCAAGCGAGCACAACTTTTCAATATAGGTTTAAAAGGTTTTTCGCAATTCGGAATCAATATATGTGGAACTTGGAACACTAAATTTATTTCAGTCAACGAAGTGGATTCCCGTGACAGAAGTATGATGAATATGCTAATAACTCTAATAATCATCAACCCAGCTAAAGAAGTTCCGTTTACAGTGATGAGAACTGCACAGTCAAGGGAATGCCCAGTTTGATTACAGGGAAGTGTAAGATGAGCACAAACTGGGTAATTATGCCCAATTATTGCCCCAATAACAATATCTGATACGTAAATGGTTGTCTGCACGCAGTTTGGATAAATTCTAATTAACCACATCGGTAGCATTCAGCATTTGTGAAGTGAGAGCTTGGAGGTAAATGGAGTGAACCAAAAGAGCAATCTTGACCTAATGAACTGTTCACAGAATATCAGGTGCGAGTGAAGTTTCGCACTCGGAAACGAATACTTGTCTACACTTTGGACTTCATGACGAATCGGATCGAGCATCGAATATCCCACGAAGTTATGACTTATTAGATGAACCATAAAAAATGAACGGGACAGTAGCATCTAGAAGGTTAAAAACATTTTGGTGTTTCCACCATATGTGACGCACATTGTGCACGTACTTTGTGATAGCAGTAGGAGCATTTTGCAACCGAGTGCAGTTATTGTCTGCAGTGAGTCGATCACGAGTTCCGGTTTCGAGCAGAGGGGAACTTCCGTCTGCAGCTGAAGAATGAGTGCACCAATATATTGTAAATCATCACACTGAGGTTGATGAAATTCACGCTTCTCATGCAACTTCGGAATTCACAGATTGAGCATGATCAGGCAATAATTTCTTGGTTTCTTCGCGATTCAATGAAACTGGTTGGTTGTGGAAGCCAGCTTCTTAATGGCGGAAAAGGATGATTTTCTAAAGCACAGAAAACCTCCAGTTTCTCAATCTTCAGCAAAGAAATGGCAAGAGATCCACCAGAGTTCACAATCTTCGAACTAATTCCTACTCTTGCACACGGGACAAGTGAGAAAAAGAAAAATTTAGGTGATAGGATTGCATTGCGTATATCAACCGTCGCGATGCCAACATGATAACTGGACGAAATAAATAAATAGCGACGATTATCACAAAGATGAAATAATCCCAGAATTCAAAACAGTATGGACTACGAATCACAAATATGTATTCGCACAACTCATGGTCAAAAGTATGTAATGGTATCGGAGAAAGAAAAAAGAATAACTTTCTTACGAACAGTCATCATGACATTGTGACCACGAACACGTGTTTAGCATCCGCGGTTTATAGAGATATATGAAAAACGACCTCGAGTAGATGGCGAGCGAAAATCTTCACGCAATATGTGTGACAACCTAGCCCTTACGATAAAACTCAACACAACAATATAGTCCTGAGTACAAACACTTACGAGTATGCAGTCCTCTTAGAGCGAAAAACGTATGACACTGACATCATTCACTGGGGCACTTCGGCGGCGATGATAAAACTGTCCGGGCCTGAACTATAATTCTGAAGGGAGTTCGATATAATAAGAGTCCCTGACTATAGAAGTAAAATGTATCCGATTGTGGGAGCATTCGGCTGCATCTGAACAAGTGCGTACTTCTGTCAAGGAGATCGTTTTTGGGTTTTCAACACCTTCCACACGGCCAACGTGCACTCGCCTCATGGATGCTATTCTGGCTTGTCCAAGATATATTCACAGAAAAAAACGACTAAACAAACATCACACTCTTGAGGATGAAATGCGAGCTATTTCACTTAAGTTCATTGGTGGTAACCCGTTCGAACATCTAAATGTATCACACTTAGAAGGAATATGTCACTTTAATTCGATTAGTCGTATAGTGGAGCATGGGAACAATAATGTACACTTACTACCGATCAAGTTTGCTAATTTGCCCCAAAATCATTCAGTGTACATGAACATTCGTTCGTTTGTCTTTACCACACACTATGTGCCAGTCGCATCATTTGCTTACTAACAGGCTCTAGAGTGGTACCTGGCGAAATTCGATCACATATGGGTTTACCCAGTTTTTTGTCTCTTCAGAACATTGTTTTGTTGGTTTCAACGGTGAGCTCGGCTTCGCTATTACATGATGAATCACCTCATGTGAAATGGCACTTCCCTTTTTTTGTTATCTTATCTAAAGAAACAACAGATCGTGTGAAATACATCTTCCAGAAGAAGTACTTGTAAAAAAACAGCTGCGCCAATCAGAGGATTCGTCTAAACAATGTTCTGCATCCACATAGCCTCGGATACCTTGGTCAATATTTGGACACCAAATTGGATATTTTTATGACATAAAATCTGAAGTATTTCAAATCGGGGCCGGCTTTCCTTTTTTGCGTTTTTCACACCTCCTTAAGAAGTAGGTGACGTTTCGTCGACTCACTTTTGTTTATAGACATTTTCACCAGTAAATAAGTCCCAGCTCCGTGTACACCTCACTAATCAGTATTTTATCATTTACTTGAGCAACAAACGGCACTCCGTTAGCGGTATATGTTTCAAAACATAGCTCAAACAACAGTCGGTTAGTATTGACAACTAGTGGCCGTATTACTCAGTACACTGTCTAAGGTGAACTAATGTAGTAGGAAAAAGAAACAGTTGCGCAGATCTGTGGCCCCGTGCGACTTGTCGTTTTCAGCATGTCTGGGTAGTTTGTATGGAACAGTGCATCACAATTTACCGTTCGTTTCTACCATGAAGAATACGAAGATAAGAAACGGTATTTATTTTCCTTAGTCAGAATCCCGCTTTTGCTGTCCAGTTCAAGCCAAGAGTCCAAATAAATGGACCAGGTTTTTAAAAGATTGAATACTTTAATGTAAATTGCTTGATAAGCTTTGGTACAACCACTGGAGAGAAAAAACGTCACCAACACCGTAACTTCTTGTTTAGAATGTCATACGGACTGATGATGAAGTTTCGTGTATTTGAATGATAAACATACCAATCAAAAACTCGTTTAAATCATCGAATATTCACTCGGGCTATTCACATCCGATAGATAAGTTTGTGGAGTCTCCCCAAGGTGAGCTGATTTTCTCTGGTTCGACTCCCGCTCGCGCCCTTGGACAAGCAAATTTGTTTTCCATTATATAGTTACTATATTATCTGCCATAAATGAGGTTTATTTTTAGCTTTAAATTCAAAAAATGCAAACACCTTTGATCTACATCACTAAATCCCAGTAGTGTTTGGTCGCTGGGCTTTGTTCAATTTTGGAGACCTGTCATATGGGGTTCGAAATGAGTAAATTGACGTACAAATAATTTCCTTTCCTAGATTTGTAGTGCTTCGAGGTGGAGGTTAGCAGGACTACGCAGTAAGCGCAGATCAGTGATCCAGAATGGTATTTTCACTGCATTGCACACACAAGTTACTTTTACTGTTTCTGAGCAGTGGCCAATAAGTATCAAGTGATTTCACATACTATGCCTAATAGTGAGATGAATGTCCCAGCCCAATTGAGAACAAATCAGATGGATCAGTTCAGTGTTGTTTCCATTACACCATGACAAAAAGGATTTTACTTTTATCATACTATGTGTGGCATAGCAAAACCCGTTCAGTTTTGTACTTTCTCATATGGGGTGTTTCTCAGTGATTGATGCCTTCTGGTATCCACCAAGAATCTTTCAAAAGACTATTTTAACCCATCCTCGGTTAAGCTGAGCTGTCCAGGCGAATATAAAGCACTTCACTGATCTATGCCCGCCAATCCGTAAGGCTCTTCAGAGAATGTGGATGCATCGCGCATCAAGCCACCAGTTCATCTGAGCGAATGTTACCAAACTGCAGGACGTACTGTGATGCACAAAGGCTAAAGAGTCATCCCACAACGGGAATGTTGGTCATCTGCAATAATTGTAAATAATAAGCCGTCAGACATGGAGATTTACGCAGAGAGAGCAGTCACTGTCGCGTCTAGGTGTGAGCACTTACTGACTGTAGTCCAGGCTGCAATAAACCTAGATAGACCACATTCTAATAAGCCACCTAGGGCGTAGTTTCCCGCAAAACTGCTCAACGCCTCGACAGTGACCACACTTGAGCGTGCAGCAAGATATCCATCAGCTCAGGTGGGCGTTCGAAATGTGCACGGCAACAGTGGTTAGAAAACTCTCTCTTTCCGATCAGCTCGTCTCTCCGTCTTGCAAAGGGCGATGGGCAGAAATCTAGATTAAGAGACAAGTGTAAAAATACGTCAGCATAGGTCGCTTGTCAATAAAAGTGTTTAAAATAGATATCTTTCGTTGCGTAATCTTAATGTTCACCATCATCTCTATAGGGATAAACTGTATCTATGTTTATGTTGGAAAACCGTACCATATGTTCCGTACTCAAAAACGTGTATTCACCACGGATCGATGAAGACATAAGCAAAAACACAAGAGACGTTTGCGGGTCTTCAGTTATTCGAGCCTTACTGGCACTGAATTGGACTTTATTTTACTGATGACCGATAGAGTTAATTGTCTAAGGACTAATTTGTGTTCACTTCATTGTACATCTTCAGTTGTTCCGATCACTACACAAATAGTCCACATTTTGTTCCCTACTATTTCATTGTGGTTTCTCCTGGCCAAAGAACTCTCACTTAATGCTTGATGGCCTTGCGAAAAATTCCAGGAAATAATTAAATTAGTATATTAGTTCATACGGTCCGAAACAAAGTGCCTTAAAGATAACCAATGAGTTTTTAAACATCCCACTTGGAACTGAGTACCATTATACATTATCTGATCCGGAAAATCCACTTACAAATCTAAACTTGGCATTATACACGAAATAAAAGTACATCGATCTAGTCTTGGTCATCGATTCTGGAGGGGCGTTTTCAAACGTCTGCTCTTCACGGTTGTACTAATCCCCATTCTAAAGAATTAAAGTAATTTTTCCCCTATGACATTTGTATCCACCAGTTGCTGTCGGAATAACTTCAGTCTAATAGCCTACCCATTCATTTAAATCGAGGATTGCCTATTCTGGCTGCTAGGCGGATAACTATGTGTTGCGCTCCCCCCCCCCCCCTCCACCCCTACAGTGAGCTGTATTTTTCCCTACTCACGAATTCGTTACCACAGATCAGATCGTTTCGTGTCATACCAAATGCACACAGAAATAATTCCAATGTTTCCTCAAAAACTCACTACACAATGAAGAACTGACCACCGTTTACCTTATCACACAAAACTCAACAACGAATTCACTACATAATATTGTATGAACTTCACTTCACTTTGCCCAGTGACAGATTAACACAATGGAACATCTTTGAAGCACACTGGTAGATTACCAAATACATTAATTTGAGCAGTGTTTTCCAAATGCATTTAGTAGTAGTAGTCCTATGTTGTATCCGCCCAGACCATCGTTTATACATAACAGTGAGTTGTACAAGTACGGTTAATTTGAAAATATGGTTTACTGGAAAGTTGACCCGGGAATCGTCCTAAACAAGGCAAACATTTTTACCAAAGTACGCTATTTCTTAAAAGCCACTTTTGCCCATGAATGACAAATACAATCCTTATGTGAAATGCCGGATGAAAGTAGTCAGTTGATGTGTCACAACACATTAGTCCATTGAATTTGCGATTATTCCCCCTTGGATTTATGTTGAAAGCCACATTGCAACACCAATCCATGAGGTCAACCTGTCAGTTATGGGTCCTCCTCTTGCGTGTGAGGTCATCAAAAGCATATCTGATCTGGATTGAGAACAACTGCGAGAGCGGTTCTCGCAATCCACAGGATGCAAAGCACTGTTTTCCTTGCTACGGACGGCCGAGTGTGGACGACCGTGCCAAATTCGTATACTGAAACTTATCTTGCACTGTATCCATTCCGAGCTGTTCATGGATACACGCTACATTTATTCGGCAAAACCTTTGAGATCGGCCGTGCCGTGTCGTTCGAATATCAGATTGAAGCATTAAAGTCAATTTTTTGTCATTTATCTCAATCGCACTAATTTGAAGGTAACTGTAGTTAAGACTGTTTCAACATGACTAGCTTCGTGGTCGGCGGCGGTCGAACTGTCATCGTGTTGATCTTTCAACTCTCAAAACATTGTAATATTATTGTATGGTAAAAAGAGGTATAAAAGATGAAAAGATGGAAGGTCATGAGTTAAAGTAACCCTTAAGTAACGGGCGAAAAAGTTATGGAAAGATGTTAGCTACCAACGAAAAAATATGGTGTTTTGTTAGTCGCAGTTTGATAGCGTGATCCACATTGGTGATTAATCGGCTTATCAACGATTTTCAGCACGTTTAAGGAAAATAATGGGAAGTGGGTCAGTGACGTAGTTTATTGAAACGGTTTTGTATAAACTCCCTTTAATTACAATGAAAACAATACAATCAGCTTATTCAAACCCAATGAAATAGAGAGTTCACTAATATACAGAGAAACAGTGAATGGAAATAGAACAGCACCGTAGAAAACAGATTTTCTGTAAAGGGTTTGGTAATACATGAGTCAACTCCAACATCCTGTAGTTATTTCAATATTATATAATATGTATGTTTATACGCACTCTAAATGTTCAGACTCTGACTGACCAATTATCCTCATTCGGTAGAAAATATCATAATGATTGTCAAAGCCAATGGTTTGCTGTCATATTCTTCAGTGTCTCTAACAAACAGGCTGTGGAATCTTTCAAACCTCAAACCACGAAGACGTGAGGCACCAATTTTAAATAATTTCGGTATACTTTTCTTCATTCCCTGTTGACACGTCGTCTGCTGACCTCCACTTGGCTTCTTCCATTCACGAGGAGGAAAGGAAAACAGAACAGGGTAAGGTAGACATGTTTTTGCCCCACACAACACGTGCCTAAACCAACGAAGTCCACTATTACGGATACTCTGCGACGGAAAAATCTCTGAGCTGATGCCCAGTACTCGATTTCTCACCTCAGTATTGCTCACGCGGTCATTCCATCTAATCTTGGCGATACCACGCAAACATCGATGGTAGAAAACTTGAAAGCGACCAATATATTCAGCACGCGGATTCCATACATGGAACCTATAAACCAAAACTGAGCGCACCGAAGCACAATAGACATGAACTTCCAACTTTAACGAAACATTAGGTCTGTGCCCCAAGTGCTTCAGTCAGGCGAGCATCACACGAAGCTTGGATATACGCGTGCTCACCTCTATTGCCATGCTCCCATTCGTCGTCAAGCCGCTGCCGTGGTTAATGAAGTAGTCGACAATTGTTGGCACCTTTTCATCTGGCATCAAGCTCAAAAGCGTTGACATCCAGTCTTATTACATCACTTTGCAATTCGGAGGTGCAAAGTGCATGCCAAATGCGACTATAGCTCTTCCGAGTCTATCTAATGTACTTTGGGCATATTCCATGCGTTCGAAAAAGCAAATCGGATCGTCAGCGTAAAATACGTTGCCTGGCCTTTTTACAGTTTGCTAGTTCAACGCCCACATCCTGAGGATTTTGCAAGGCTTTCTCCAATATCTCGCCCATGAGAAAGCTGAGCAGGAATGGCGAAATGAAATATCCTTGTCAAGAGTCACTGGTCTTTTTGTACTGACTTGAAAGCCCACAGTAAACCCTTATTTGGTCAAAGGTATGAGAGTACAATGATCTCAGTAGGTTCCGCGGGATTTTTTGGCTTACCTTATGGGTGAACGGTATGGAATAGCGCTGTCCTGTCAACTAAATTGAAGGTGTCATTTAAATCGAGGTCAGTCGACTGTGTGTGTGTGACTCGTTTCAAGTAATTGACGAAGAGTAAAATTCTGGTCATTGCATCCTCGACCTGAGCGGAATCCGGCCTGTTGTTCGCGGACGTTCATCTTCCGAGCCAATGTCACACGGGGCAGCACAATCAAGGATAATATTTTGGTGACTTCCAGAAATGAAATGATACCACGGTGACTACTATGATCACTGCGTATTTAGTCGTTGAAGATTCTTATAATCAACGACTCGCCTCATAATAAAAGAATACTGTCCTCGTTTCATATGTCAATGAACAGGACGGAAAGCGATTTTTGTGTTTGTGCCACCTTTTCCTTTGGAGAAACTGAGGGAAGGTCGTGGAGGCGAACCGCTTTTCTGCTCCTCAGTAACCGAATGCTCGATTCCATTTCAACTTCCGATCGGGAATAAAGTCAAAGCCCCCACGAAATTTCATTTGCTGATATTAGAGTACTTTATTAGTGTATGGCTAGCTTAACTGCTCTTCGAAATATTCAGCCTAACGATCAGGTCCTTGATGTTTACTTGTGGAGGGATCCTAACACTCATACTAGTCAGCGATCTAAGACCAACCACTTGTCACCAATTCTGGGTGTAAAAACTGTTTGGAAGATAGAGCGACGAACATTGAACGACAAACCATAGAGATACTGGTACTTGGTACTTGGTAGGGCGATAAGATACCAACAATTGGAAATCCTGATGGTACTATATTGAGTAACTCCTGATAAGAAAAAAGATGCCTCATAGACGCTCAGAGGGTTTGCAGTATGCGTTTTTGGTTCAAGAGCGTCACAGCTTCTAGGAAACCCCATGTGCTGTTTTTGCACACGTCTGTCATTCATCCTTATCCATTTGATCCTGTTCGAACCTCACTCGTCTCGTTCGAGACTGAATCCAAAACACGTAGTTTAGTGAAAACATGGAAACCTCCAGGATCCTCAGAGATTTTGTAGAGTCATAGATTCCAACAAGTGTTCCTCCGAACCTCAGCAACTTTACAGGTAATACTTGAAGTTCAATAAATTTGAAAGAGCGCGGGCTTTTGAAGCCCTAACTGACAACTTCTTTCCGAAACAAACAGCCGAGTGACGTCATGAATGTGTCCACGGTTGATTGACTCAAACAGCAGCAGGAAAGGTTCTGAAAAAATCGGTTTCCTAGAAACAAAGGTTACAACAGCACTCTTAGTTGAGTTTGATACTTATCCAGATGTTCTGGTTTGGGAAACTGAAGTCCATTCATTATTCTCCAGTAATTTACCGATTGACTTCCCAGTTAAGTCCCATCTTCTGCCCAACCTAATAAATTAGGATACTACCATTCTATCCCTTATTTATTCGACCCCTAGCAATTACCCTGGTCTAATGACAGTTTTGCCAATCGTAACTCTCACGAAAGTTGACTAAAAACTGAAATTCTCCAGTGACAGTTCTTATGTAAAGCTCCTCTGGGTTGAGCATACCAGAAGAAGATCTGTTTCTCGCTTACTCTACCCAGTCACGGAAAAATTCATGTTCTACCTATTGCCTCGGAATCATCGGATTCAAGAATCTTGCCTTACAAGAGCCTGGACGCAAAGTGAAACCCTGTCGTGTGCCTGCATGGCCCCGATTTGAACTGGATCAACTAGCCATGCACAATAACCCTTTTTGATAACACTTTCCACGGATCATCACTCACCAGTGGATTGTATCATCCCACGTGTGTGCCTCAGAAAAATCCAACTCTATTTTAAGTCTCGTTTCCTATTCGGCATTCTCATAACCACGTTATCTTCTACCACAATCACTCTAGTTCGGGTCCACGAATCGACCCTGGTGACAAAATGAACCTTTTTCTCTCATCAGTTTCTCATATGATCCTTATACACGCTTCTACTGCCAAATCAGATTCCTGAACTGGCGGATATACTCATCGCTTTCCTATCATATTCTTGGAAAGATAAAAACGCTTTTAACGAAATTTGAGTTGGTAACTTGTCTGCTTTGGCCCAAGGGCTCACATGATCTGGTCAAGGACAATCGTGGAAAAGAAACCCAAAATAAGCAAATTGTGTTCCTTATCCAGTTCAATTTAGACGAAAGTGCTATCTCATGCAAGATATTCTACGTTTATTAGTTGCAATATTATTGTTTTATTCCAAATTTGTTAACTTGCGCTTTGCGGGTGGTCTTGGCTATAAAAACAACCTAGTTCTCACTTGTGTCACTGAAACACAAGTGATTCTAAGCATGCGAAGCCTAAACATCTGCCACGATGCAATTCCAAAATCAAAGTTCATATTGTGACTGAACCGCTAATCAAAGAGCACTGAACCACCCAACAAAGTATCCTTTCGGAGATTGTTTTATCTAGGTGGAAGTATTACTTCTGTATATTATATCACATAACCATCTTGGTACCCATTTTTTGAGAAGTTTACTCTCAGAAACTAGTTCGTAAAGCATATTCAGCGTGCTGTACTAGGTGAAGTTTGCGCTGCATGTATATCACACTTTCGAAATGAATTGTTTGACCTACGGGTGATCGATTATGATAAATACTGCCTTTAACTGATTCGTTAGCCATTCATCGTAGGAGGGTATCAAGGACTAGGAGGGTACCATCATGTTCTGTTTCTTGCGTAATGGGTAAATTTTCATAAAATCTCTCGAGCGGTATTGTAGAAGGAAACAGGACAGCAGCTGTCGTCCATATACATTTTATGAAAAGATTAGCTTGTCATAGCTTGATTCCATGTGTGATCTTTCATCTTTAATGTGACTTGATTAGCAGACAGGGGAGCAAGTGGGGATCTCATTGCATTGTCAAAATACTGTCTATATATTTCCTCAAAATAGAAAATGTGCATTTGTGGTACACACTTTCAAAAGCTCTTTCAGTTGAGTAACACTGAAAAAGTACATGTATATTCTATGGACTCGAATAAAGTTACCGTGAAGACAGATCGGTATTAGTCACGCTGTATTCCAAATTCAGAAAGTGGGAATACTTCATGATTCACGCTGAAAGTTCAACTATTAAAAAAGCTGAAAAATTTAATTGTTTTCTTGTGGTTTATCTAACTACCGAATTTTCAAATTATAAGTTTTTAAAATGTGGCCTTGTTATAACAATATCCTACTCGGTGTTTTTCGGTATAGCCTCCGATTCACCTGCTCAGTTCTGTGAAGACCAATACTAAGAATAATGCTTGCCTCGAATGAAAACTTGAATGGCTTCTGGAATAGTAACTGATGGAATTAGGGACGAGATTTTCAGATTTGTCTCCACTTGGCACGACTTTTACTGAACCAAGCAAATGAACATAAGTAAACCGAAATGGTTGTTTTCAGCGTGACTAATATGTTTTCATTGAGTTATGCTTATCTAATCAAGTCATTTCGAAATGTGGCGTTATCCATCTCAAGTAATGGCTCTCCAGCACTGTATTCGTCCGTGAATCATTCCTTGTATAAAGTTATTGGCCGTTTGGAGAATTAAAAACCGATTCGAATAAACAATTGGTTCCTGGGGTAATACAAACGTCTCCAGCTGTCAACAGTAGTGTCTCAATAAAGGAGTTTCTCAAATACATGACAAGAGGTTTGGCATCATTCAGACCACACTCCTCAAAGACGGTCGATCAAATTTTTGTCCAATGCCACCACTTTCCTGATTTCAGTCAAACTCTCAGCCAGACAGCACAGTACATTTTTAAAAATGCCATACTCCTTCCGTGTGTGTCTTTCTTATTTGGTAACCTGACAGGCGTAGGATAAAACAAAGCCTCTGATACTTTAGAATCTCCGAGGAGTACACAAGCATATTAACCACACAATGAGGTAGATTAAAATGACCATTGCCACCGGGAGGTGTGTGGGCAATGAGGAACTGCCCACTAAACATGAAAATCACTATCAAATCTAAAATCTCCACCACACACTGGTAATCAAACATTGTCTTTCTTCCGTCAGTTAGTTGTTCTATATGTATGGTGATTTTAGGAAACTTTGGGTGTAAATGATGAACAGTGCTTCCCGGAATCACGATAATATGTATGAATTTGAGCACTAGTCTGCCTCTTCAATTCTGATGCACCTGTTTTCCGTATTAGATGCTGGGTACATCAAGTGGATAGCTGTACTACTAGTCTGTTCTTTATCAAAACAGTTAAAGAACTCTACATGTGCCCTTAGGCCGGGGTTCTCAATTTCGACTCGAGTTTATACCACTTCTATCTTCAATTCAGCTTACACTTGTGAAATTTCGAAAACCTCAGTTGATATGCTCCCACGTCTGAAACATGATCTGTGCCTGTCTGCAAGGTTCTGGGAACTGTTGGTTGTTGGAAAAGGAAATGCGAAATCGTCCAGCATTTACCTCGAACCATTTGCAAGTGATACTAACCACAAACGGTGGCTTCTTTATACCCACGATTCTATCCACTTCGACCTCGTTGGTTGGTAGCCGGTATTTTGCTTGCTTTATCCTTCACCACTCCAGTTCCTCTGAGGCACTATGTGCATTCCTCCGGCTCACTGCTTTCAGACGGGACCTGCATTCTATGCACGTTATTGATGCTGACATAAATGGGTGTCCATAGGGTCCTTCATTATACCCAATTGCTTGTATGAACCCTTGAGGTCTCTGTTTATTCTGTCATCGTAAAGCATGATTCTAGAATGATGTTCATCACTGTCAGCACCAAACCGTCAAAGTTCGTCACCTTTTGAACGATATATTCAGGGATTCTACGCCGAAGAAAAGAATAATTTTGACAGCTGATAAAAGTTGACGCCGGTTATTCAACAGAATGATGCGCCTCCAGGGACCCGCATGGTACCTCGGTGATTGGCCGCATAATTTATATCGAGATTTCAGATCAAAGTGTCACAGAGTATTCGGTAGGTATCACCGACGCGTGTGAAGCTTTGGAAATTTTATCCACCCAAAAACTCGCGTAAATCTTCAACCTGTGACCTTAACTACTTCAGGATGACCAGTATGCTCCTCGATGACAACCGTTGATATTCAAACTTAACCACAGGAGAAAACCTTTACTTCTTACAACAAAGCCGTTCTCTGCCACAAGTTCGTGGCTCACCGCGTTCGGTGATTCCACCATACCAGGCACTGAATCTTTGCCCGGGGTATAACTGAGATAGTAGTCTTTACATGAATGAGTCACAGATGCTTTTCGACATGTTCCGGTGTAAAGATCAGGGCAATTGAAAAATGACTGTTGATGAGATAAGCCATTGCATTGGTTACTCCGTCTTAAGCTTTATCTTTTCAGCCATTTGGTGAGTAACACGAAGAATGAGTATCACCAATCAGTCTACTGTGTAGTGAAACAAAAAATGAACTTCATAGTCATAGCTCATTAGTTTAGCGTACATGAGGCTAATTCAAAATGTCCCCAATTATTTCTTTCTACTCAAGAGTAAAGTAGTCAGTGTTCGGTGGTCTGTAGAATGAATGATTAGCCTAATAGGTATAGATAATCCTATCTCGCTTGCCGGTATTCATGAGATGGCTCCTCTTCTTCCAAGTTGTGGATAAGGAACATGTTGTTTAACTGGCATGTTTCGTGTCATGGTTGTGCGCCTCCGATATCATGATGTGCAGCCCAAAATTTGACAGTTATATTGACAGAAACTTAGCATGTTATTTGCAAGTTAAAGCATCTGCAGGGTGTATGACATCACTTCACGGAAAGATTTACAAGCCTTTCTCATTCGTGCCTTTATTCAAACGTTTCACCTAGTATACGTCAGCAATATAGTTCAGCCACTACAGACAAATCAGTCAAGGGAATTACAGCACTTCACTGCTTATGATAAAGACAGCCCTTGGCAGTCATTCTTTTAGTTATTCTACACAGGGTATTGTTGATGATATAAATACTCTGGTCAAATTGGGATATATCCCAGGTTCAAATAACCGACAGTTTCAACAAAATCCCAAGCGAAAAATGTATTCGTTTAGTCTCTGCAGGAGAGCATGGAACGCGAACTGGTCCTACGATTGACCTACTGCCTCATGACTTTGCCGATGGGATTGATGATAAACGGGTTTCATTTGCACCCGTTTTTTCTCCAATTCCGAACATAACACCCTATTCGTGGTATAATGACAACGATTGTAAATTGTTGAAAAAATGGGTATCCATCCCAGACACATGTCTTTTGATATCAGTTAAAATCTGCCTAAGCAACAACAATTAAAAAGGCAGTCACAATTCTCTGTGGACCCACTAGTTTCCAATAGTGACCAGAAAACTGAATTGCAATAAGGTTCAAAGCTTCATCAGCCTTTTATCTGGACAAAAACAAAGTTATTTATGTGCAAGAACAAACAGTGATCTCAGTAAAATCTAGAATCAATCGAAAAATAAGATGGCTCTCACTTGGCCACAGTCCTGAAGACTCGAAGGGAAATGAATAAGGTTGTAATGACATTCGAAGCAGGAAACGGATTCCGTGTAGTCAGTTTCGTTGATGTGCGCGTCAGAGTCGATGATGGGCGACGGGCAACCAATCGCATTACAGCTGTTGTTTGGTGCACCAATCCAGCTTTGATGGTTTTGTACCCATATCGTTGTCATGACCACGCAGAGTTTGCCATCGCTGTATAAGTTAGCTGTAGTTGTTGAAACATTCAGGTATAAAAAGAAGATCAACCTGTTTACCAATTACTTTGATGGTAATCAAGAGCGTGGTAACTTCACTGATCGTAATTGTTTGTATTTCACTGCAAGTTACGCCGATCAGTGGTACACCAGATTTGCCATCGTGAGCCCAGGGAGCTGGGGATCTGTGTTGTAAGTTTTGATTCACTTATTCCATTTGAATATCACCTGATCAATTATCTTACGACCCAATACCATGTGTAAAACGAGTGCACGAATTTAAGTGAAAAACAGTCACTCAATCAGCTCGTTTTTGATGAAACCCGTCAACAAGCATCACTCACAAATGCAATTTGCGAAGAAAACGAATTAGGCTTGAGATGTGAAACATCGTTTCGCGCATTTGCGATTCCATTTATTTTACTTTCATTCCACGTTATCACATTTCGTTCATCCAGCTGAATACGTGGAATTTCCAGGCAAAAATGGGTTTGCTTTGCAGGCTTGCGTATCCTTGTTTAATATTAAATATAGCAAAAGCTTCGGATCAACAAATGTAGCTCTTTTGCATGTCGTCAATGTAGTGATTTGCCACGAGCATGTTTTAAGTTACAGGTTCCAAATACGGACTCATTAATAATAAATTTGAAATACGTTCTTATTTCACAAGTTCCTTGTGTGAAGTACCAACTTTTTGGTGCCCATCAATGTTGACTAGTTACTAACAGATGCGACCAATGTGCAGTAGTATTGTTTTACGCTTACCGAGCGGTTGCTCCTAATGTCAGGTTCGATTCATCAACTATGCGTATGTTACATGGAGTGTTTGACAGAGTGGGTCAGATTTAGGAACAATCGTGATGAGGGTTCTAATGGTGGGATAGAGATCGAGCTTCTCTTGTGAATATTCTCACGACAAAATAATAATCATCGATTGAGAAGCTCATCAGTGTCTTTCCTAACTATATCCGATTCAGATGATCCTGGTCAAATAGAACTAAGCACATGCTCTTAAATTATACCCAATAAAATCTCATGTTCTGTCCGTGGCCAATACAGGACATCTTCAAATTTTATTATATTTTCAGAATCTCTCTAACTGCGTTTTCACACCATGTTCCGGAAGCACTGCATCAAGTTGACTTTGTCTAATTGCTGCGGGTAAATTTCTTCACTTAGCGCAATTCCAAATCTTGCCGTAAAGTTATTGATTATAGTATTCACAATGCATATCAGAATGAAAATATCATTATATTGGATTTAATGTTAAAGGGCGTGACCTTTCTTTGCTATGTCAAATGATTTTCTACAAAATGCTGATGATAGGATTTGTGGCATGTATTATACGAATGTGTGGGGGAAACATTAGAGAAACAAGTTAGTCGCCGAACAAATCGCACTGCATTGTACCATAAATAGAAACAAGTGGGAATGAATAAGGAACCACCTGCATGCCTTTGCAGTAATCAGTTATACAGATATTTGGTACCTATAATGGTAATCGGTCTTTTTTATTGGTCCTCATGAAAGTTTTCCCATACTATTCAATCACGGATTCATTAGAAGCACTGTATAATCTAGCGTTAGTTTCCAGTTAAACAAACACGGTTTGCTGAATGATAATCAAACTTAGTAACTTGTGTTTGTTTTTTCATTCGATCTTTTTACTAGACCGAATTTCTTCATTCCAGAAACTACGCACAATGATGACGACTTTATCTTGACCAACACCTGTCTTCCTGTTGGAAGTGGGTCACTGTTTGTGACCTGAAGCAGATAAGCAGATTGCTTTGTTTAGAATTGAGAATTTTCTGTTTTAGTTGCCTTTCATCAACAGTGCTTTCTTCAATATTCCAATCAACGCAGTCTATCCATTTATTTTCAGTTACGTACTATCATTCCGAAAATAGATAAAAAAACTTTCAACAGTACCAATAAAAAAGACCGATTACCATTATCGAGACCGAATATCTGTATAACTGATACTGCAAAGGCATGCAGGTGATCCCTTATTCATTCCCACTTGTTTCTATTTACGGTAAAATGCAGTGCGATTTCTTCGGCGACTAGCTTGTTTCTCTAAATTTTATCAATAGGTATTGTACAGCGCTCAGTAAAAGTGAATGACCATCGGCAGTCTATAAATGTGACGTTTTCTTGCAACCGTCATCTAAGGACGATGGCACAGCCTAACTGTTCGCACGCCACTTCAGATCGGCAATCAAGCTGTCACACAATGTCGCCGAAGCTGTCTTACTCTACATGTGCAGACGGATATCCGTCCTTGCAGTCAAATAACTGTTATCAGTTCATGCCAAATCACACCCCCTATACATGTTCACGCGTAGGGGCTTGGCCACCTGCCTAGGCCGAACTCAGCGGCAACTTCGGCTGAGAGTGACTGGATATGTCCCACGATGGGTGGACACCTATGTTCACCAAAGGGGAGCACACGGCAATAGGTCATCGGCCGGGAAAACGCCGTCCTCCTCCATCACTCGTCAGTTACTAGACACATCACGGGATTGATCGCACAGTTTCGTTCTATATGATCTTCTCTGCCACCAATTCACATCTACTACAGTTTACCGAAGCGATTGCGGTGCAAAGATGGGAACCTAGTTTGTGAAATCTAAGGGATTCATGCATTAACTTGGTATCTCTCGGGTGAAAGCATGACGGTTTCGAATCTATCCCCAGTGAAGTTATCTTACTATCGTATTTTTTATTACTATACTATCTATGATATGCATCAGATGAGATGCAGTGAAACCTCTTCGGATAGCAATTGTGTAAAGTAACAGTGCAATATTTTCTTTTCAAGACATTTTCACCAACGACATTTTTTACCTAGGTGATTCAAAAGTGGTACGGTAAAATTGTTATTTATTCCTAAAATGAAATTACTTTGTTCAGCCGTGAGTTCACTTCGGCCTTCAGACCACGCGTTTTTGGAGGATTATTGGTTTATCGAGGTGTGTGTGAACCTACTTTTGAAGTTACTGAGTACAGCTGTCTTTCCCAAATTTGCATGTTCACTCAGTTGACTGTGTCTTTCCACCAACATCATCAGTTGCTCTTTATATCTTTGGATCCCAGTTGGTAAATACGTACGGCGAATTGTCAGCAACATCTTGTTGAAGTGAATATCTATCCATTTTTTCCTCTCAGTGACGAGGCATGCTTATTTCAAGTGGGCTATATGAATCATGGTGATCGAACTGATATTTCGTCGGACGTATCAGATAATCCCTTTTTTTCTTCGGCTTTTGATAGTGGGTTTAAGCAACGCTTATAAAACAAAACGCAGTTTTATCAATCACTACCTATTTAAAGCTTGCATGGACATGCAAGTGCCGTCGTCTCACTTGCTAGAGATAAACCAGTTTGCACATACGAACCGAAACGAAGTTTCTCATACAGTTCCAAGGAGAAATGAAATCATTACTTCGTGAGGGGTATTGTTTTTGGTTGTCAGCCTTCAAATTCATCAAAGCTTAACGTTGAGTGTTTATTTTTCGGTAACCCGGTGTTATCTAAAGGGACGCAGTCAGTCGACGTTTTGATTACCACGGGTAACCTTTTTCAAGACTAGTTTACAATCGAGGGTTGATTTGTTGGCCGTAAATGATGCAGGCTATAGACAGTGTTGCGCTTAACCGTTGACGAATGATGCCATGTTATGTGACAGTGTACCCACTAGACCTAACTCTAGTATGATTATCAGATACAATGCAGTCATCCACGTGCCTGGGAGAGCTGACTAGAGTGGATTCACTGAAGTGAACTAAATAAATCAATCTGTGCGAGCATTCGTTGGTGGACCGCTTTTACAGAATGTTTAATTCATTGAGTTTAGTTTTGCTTGGTGGAGACTTATTTGTTCACCAACTGCGCAGCCCATTTTTGGTGTTGCATCTACGTAATCGTATTTCACCAGTACTCTGCCCTCGTTTGATTTCGTTTATGGTTATATCACTGCAACTTATCGATTCACGATTTAGTGATCAAGACATGGTGATCAGTGTGAAATTCAGACCCTAATGTCTTAGTTTCGAGTTTTGCATCTGGAGGCCAAATTTCAAATTTAGCAACCTGAAGTGTTGCATCAATATTATATAGCAAAACACAGTAACCGAAGAAATATAAGTAAAGCTGTGACAGAGCATGAGCAGCTGCGTGCCAGAACTTGGTTACTAATACATGCACATTCAAATACTGGCGAAATAATTTACACTGAATTTGTCACATTTTGGTGATTACAATTATCCCATGAATGAATATTCTACAAACGCACAACATCATAATGATGGGCTGAGTGCGTCATAGTTTTTATTTTATTAATCCAACGGAATGCCTCATTTGCTTGTGACTGTACAATGATTTATAACTATATTGGATAATGATACATTTAAACACTGGGAGATAACTATTTCAGCAATTTCATACATTCTTACGGACTAGGGAGTTGTGAATATTTGCCAAAATGATGTGCTTCATCTTACCTCCATCAGTTTGAGGACATATTGCACAAGTGCTCCACTAATATTTGTAAAATCGATTCGCGTTTGCGAATTTCTGAAATATATTTTTGACCATAAAACTGTGCATTTCTGAACAACTGACCGAAATAGATGGAAACTGTATGTTATGTTATTTGTCAAAGGGAAGCTAGCACAAATATTGGGGGAATTTTCCAGATATCATTCTCTACCATACACGGTTCCACCCCAGTGCGATCTCCCAAGTTACATGGGAATCTTGCAATAACCACTTCCTAACACACAACGAGGAAATTCCTAAGCCATCACAAATGGTGGCTTTTGGAAGGAAATTGTAAAAGCATTCATCAATTTCCCAGTAAATTTTGTACCAAACGTATTGGTTTATATGCTTCCATAAAAGATGTACAATCTTTTGTGAGACATGACCTGGTGTATCACCCTAAAAATAGGACAGTTTTCCTTGCATAACTTGCAGTCATACAGACAGAGGGCTTTCAATTTTTGAACACAGTGGACTCTACAGTATTCAGGGTATCAAAGTGGTTGCAACACCTCATCACATTTGTTTCTCGTATTATACTGGTTTTTGATCAACTGCGAACTGAGGTGATGAGTAATTATCCATCCGTGTTTGGGAAAGCTTATGGGAAACATAATCAAATCTTTTGCCAAGTCGAAGGGGCATATGATATATCATGCCATTCTTCTTTCACCAAAGTAGCCGGATTTCCTGTTTTTCCTTCACAAATATTTCCTCACAATAGCACAAACAAAGTGGATTATTACCGAGTCTTATTCCTGCGACCGTGAAATCCGGATCACGCATTGAAAATTCACTCACCATTTTTTCCGGTGTTGCTATACTTTTCACAGCGAGTAGATTGCTGAACTGTTAGTATTCCCCATAGACGTCGGCTTCGTGCTGACGTATCTCGGTGGAGCTGAAACATGGCTGAAAATTACCAAACTGGAACATTCCTCTTAGGACAAGCTTTTTTTTTCTCAATGACAAAAGCCACCCAAGGTGATTCTTATCTTCTTGCATTCACTAGTGAGTTTTTTGCGACCTTTTAACCAATCTTGGACTACCAAACTTCAAACTAATTCGTTTATTCACTCATGAGTATTGTACAACCTTCAACTATATTCTGACTTCCAAACTTCATAATAATTCATAATGGCGAACACGGGCACACAATTTCAGTCGTCAGCTGACTACAACGGACGGCAATAGAACTAAGGTGACTGATATCAAGCTCAACCAATTTTATTATTCTAAGCAGCTCAAGAAAGAAAAAATATTACGAAGAGAACAAACTGAATTTTGACTTTTTCTGTGCTGTGTAAAGAATAAACCAAAATTTGCGTCATGTAGAAACTCGAGTGTGGTTTCCAATAAAACCTTTCTCCTTCAAGGCAGCACATTCAACAGTATTTGGTAATTACTCCAAGATTTATTGGTTGTCCCATTTATTATCACCTATTGCATGCATATGGATCATCGATATATGAAGGTGAATTCGGTCGTCGGTCGACGATATCCAGGCCATTTATCATACATCCTCATGTGCTTGACAACAAGTAGTTGGCCGAATCTCAAAATAAGCTCACCATCTCTACATTGATCTAGTGATATTTTGCTCACTTCTTCACAGCAAGAGAGAAATTAGATGTGCATCTGAAGTTATAAGTACCAGCCTAAAGACGATGATGCAAAGTGGCACATGTCAAGCATCAACTTTCATTCAGTTGGATAACAAAAGCAGTCCTTTCGTTGTACATATCTTCAAATCGTTTCGGATGCCAATCTGTTATATAAGTTAGATTTCATAACAGGGTTTACTGATTAAAATCACAAATCAAGTAGGATTCTCTTGGCAGTATATCACTCGTCGAGGCAGTATTTAACGTTAACCTTTTCGTGGTTCAGTTGTGTATAATCACATTGGTCTCCCGACATTGTGAGAACTTACCTGATCATATTCCATTGTAAAGGCCACTATTAGTTCATTGATTGCGATGGTTCACTGATTCATTCCTATCAGCAGTAACTTAACTGCAATGTTAAAGCAGTTATCGAGATTCAAAATTAGAGAGAAATCTTTAAACAGCAATCAATTCTGCTGGTAAGTTGTGCGAATACAACTGCCACTTTTCAGGCCACCTAGTCATATCTTCCTGTAAATGAACTCTGATTTGGTGGATTTCGTGGTCAAGTAACCCACTGTAGCCTAATGCAATTAGTCATAACCACGAAAAACTGGGCGAACATTGACAATAAGTATTGTGTTTAGTAGTTATTTCTAACTGGTAACTGGTCCATCTTCTGATAGCTGTTGTACATCTTATTTACCCAGTATTCAAATCTATCTTTTTATATTTGCAGTTGCATGCAAAGAAGATTATGCATCGTGTTTAATTGGATACTTTCGTTTTACTTGACCGGTGCAAGTGAATCGATTTCTGTCGGAAACCCTCTGTTACCAATGAAAACTCGTGACAGAAAGGTGCTTAGTCAAGTACTGTATAAATTTAATTCAACGTTGACAGCCAACCCTTATAGCCTGGCCGTTAGTTGTTTGCTTAACATTCGTCCTAGTTGAAGCCCGCTGGAAAATCTTCAGATACACATTTGTCACCTAAACACAGTCAAATGGTTATCTAAGGGCCTCAAAACCTGGTGGTTTTGAGTTGAATTTTCAAGAAATGCAGTCACTTTATTTACTAAAGCCTCATCGTTCACAGTGATCCACCTAACAAATAACTTAAGAAAATTAAGAAAATAAGCACAAGCCATGTATTATCATTAGTAGTAGTAGTATATTTCGTAAGTCAAAGCTACATGTAAAGTACAAAATTTGAACTGGCTGACCGTACTTTGAACATAGGTTGAACAACTGAGACAACGGATGTAACATAGGCCATCTAACAGATCTTTTTCTGACAACTTCTTATAACCCCTCTCAAAAACAGTCTTCAGTGATCTCGTGAACCGTTTGACATGGTAAGTATATAATACATCGATGAGAGCGTTTTCACTGTTCTGTACTCGGTTTCAGTAAAACTGACTGGAAAACACGGCCAGGTCACACACGATCACTGTTAACTCAGACAACTGTAACAAGCAGCTACGAAAGACCACACATGAACGGATTTAATGGAGTTATACATGGGACCAGTGATAGTTAGACACATTTTCAGGAAACTAATCCGGGCAAGCATCACAGCAATTTAGCTTTGCAATTTTACAAAGTCATCCAAGGACCTAATGGTATCCATCAAGAAGCGGGTTTCGGGGAAACTGAAACAACCATTTCCCGTGATGAATTCGAATAGAGAAATCAGAATCACAATGTTGCTCGATTTATGTGCAGAACGATTTCGATGCATCTCTACACTCGTGGACTTAGAACGTCAATACCGAGATATGTCTCAGATCTAGAAGACATTGAGCCACGAAGTGAGTTGATTATTTTTTTGCCTTGATAAGGGATCTGGAGTCGAGTCTTTGTTTGCAAATGTGCCAGTCCGAGAAGTTGTACGGCTAATTTGTGATCATACTGAATCGAATCGGTTGACGATGAATCTACCCCACACCCCATCCTTGAAAATCTGTTGCTTCTATGCATTACAAATGTCTCCTTTCCCTTCCAAGGGAAAGCATACAGACAGATCGATGGAGTCACAATGGGGAGTCCCTTGGGACCGGTGCTGGCTGGTTTGTTTATAGTATATTCAGATATAGAGATGTCGCAAAACACTTGCCAAAGCTGAGCTCTACAGAAGATACGTCAACGACACTTTGATCACAACAGACAACAAAGAACAGGCAGAACATCCTAGAACTAAACAAACTACATCCTAGCTTCCATTTCACTAGGGAAACCAAGATGAATCAAACTTTAAACTTCTTGGATATCGAACCAACACGGAGACCTGATGGGTCAACCTCATAGTCAGTCAACCATAAGAAAAGATGAACAGGCCAATGTTTACATTTTCCAAGCTATGCGCCTATATCGTAGAAGCGCGGTCTAGTTTGCACCCTTTTCAACCGAATCAGATGGATATGTACGGACGACTGCAGCTGACGAACTCAGTCTCACCACAACGGTCCTGAAGAACAGCGGATATCCAGATTCACTCATCGACAGACACAGCGTCACAAGGGCCGCGAAATCAAACACCACATCAGTACAACGAATGGAGGTCACAATATATCTCCCATTCAAGGATGATGACGTCAGCCAAATGCTGGAAAGACGATTAAAGTCAGCTGTTACATGAATTTATTATGCCGCCCCACCAAAAATCGTTTACGGCACGAAAGGCATACCAGTTCCGCCGATTAAAGAAGGCTTATCACTCTTCACCAAGTCACATGTGATATACCAGTTTGAATGTGGGTGTGGATTCATCTACTTTGGTCGAACAGAAAGGCAGTTACGTAATCGGATTTCAGAACATATTCCCAACTGAATTCAACCAGTGACTGACCCAAAAATGCCAAACACCAACTACCGACGAACTGACAAAACAGCATCATCATGAATAGCTCAACACTTACTGATAAAGCAACGCCAAGTTGAGAAAAAAAAGTGTTCCGAGTGGTTTACAGAACGGAAAACACGAAACTGCTTAGATTGGCTGAAGTAATATCAATTAAACGATGGGAACCAAAGCTGTGCAAACATAAAGAACTGTATGTGATATTATGTTTACCATGGTGAGACACACATTCGTAATTTTGTTGTCATGCTTCCGATCATATATAAACTGTCACACTAACTTTTGTCTGAAGTATGCACTGTGTAGAGATGCAGTGAAATCGTCCTGGACATAAATCGTACAATGTTGCTATTCTTACTTCTCTTTCGAAATTAATTGGTCTGAAATGAAAAAATACTTCCTAGACTCCTGGGGCTTTATATAAAGGATGGCCCAGGGAGATCAACAAGACAGTGGTAAATAAGCAGTGGTTTCCATAAAACAAATGGTGAATCATAGTTTTTATAACAAAAGAAGCATATATATGTTCTTTTATTTCGATCAAAATTTGTAGGTGAACAGGTATTCCTATGATTTCAGTTGTTATCCAGTATAGATATTAACATTATAAATTTGGAGTGTAAAATTATTCCTGGTCATTTGAAATTGATTCATGCATCTCTCTCACATACATTCCTATAAACCGATTTAGTGCACCTTTTTCCAGTTGAGCATATTCATTTCCTCATATTATTCTGTTTTTCATGTGTTAAGAATGGAATCACGGAAAACATGTCATTGTGCTCTTGTGTTCGCTCCCATTTCCCACCAGTACAATGATGTTATCGATTTTTATTCCCTCTGATGTTTGTTTCGTGTTCTGATGAACATTCAATCTGATATCAAACCCGTTTTCTGTCCTTGTTCGGTCCTCACAATATTATAAGATCTCAGATTTGATGTGTACTTCTCAAAAAAGACTAGGGCTCTTGTCGATTCAAACGGGACTCAGTTAAATATCAGTCGATGTTTATTATTTGGGTGTTTTCGAACACAGCTAAGTAATCCACGAACAGTTACAAAGCAAACTTCAGAACCATGTAAATTCAACGACTTTTATCGAATGATTAAGATATTGCGTTTCCAATGTCTTTGTCTAGGTAGCCGTCAGTGGACAGCTACCATTCGTCTTCTCCCTTTATTTAGGGCACCACAATTCACACAGTCTTCTCATCTCATGTAACCCTTTTCTTCTCCGAATTGACGAATGGTGGATCTTCGATGACTAATGCCTCTTATTTTCTATGCTTTCTTGCGTGATGAACGGACGGAAGCATGTATCAAATTCATATCAAATAAATCCGTTTTACAACAGATAAATAACATAATCCTGTATTCATTGTACATAGTAAGGATGAAATATATCAGAATAGCCGATGATGCTGAGAAAATATGATGGTAATTGCCATTAGTGGCAACCTGAAATCTACTCATGAGTAAAGTGTTCATCAGTTTGTGAAATTTCCATACCGAGCTAGCTGAGTTGGGCACTGAACTAAAGCAAATTCAGTCAAGAACAAAGAGCAATTTTGCTGCAAATATGCTTTGCTATTGGAGTAAACATAAGTAAGCTAAATATATGTGTAAACGTCAATAGTTATCGATCACGACGAAAATCAACGGGATCGGGTCAATCGTCCGATTTCCGTTCAAGTTCAGATGGTCTCATCAGTTTGGTCCATTACATATACGTATGTTAACTTTTTCTCAGTTTCTATGATGTCCACTTTATAGGACTGACTTCCCATAATTGAGCGACTCAAAGACTAATGAACCCTGAGAGAACACAAGTTTACTGCACTACGTGTACTACAGGACAAATTATTAGACAATAATCTCAAAATTGGGACAAGACGACCACAGACTGGAAACCGTTAAAAAGACCTCCAAAACTCAGGCAACAATGGACAGGAAATGCTCGATATGGCGATGCAGGAGAGACTGGAGTGGTTTACAAAGAAGGTCCTTATTAATGGGAAGTATTTCGAGAAGTAATTGCTCGAGGGAACACATACACCCAGTCATTCTGACGAACGAACGGAATAGCAAAGTCTATGGGGAAAAATGACATGATCATGATGAAATGACCCAATTTCAGTAATTCCAACAGACAAAGCAAAGATAGAAAAGAGGTAATTACGTCAAGTAACCCAGGGAATCATGGCGTCGTAGCAAAATGGGTCATGGATACCCGTGATTTAGTGAACATTGATACAAAAGGCAGAGAGAGGTTACGTCAGAGACAAAATCTGTTAGAAATAAGAATTCGATGCAAACAGATCGGGCTGACAGTCAATACCTGGTGCAGTAACCGAGTTAATAGTTGTGTGACGTAGTGGGCGTCAACAATAAATTATCAAGCGTGTGAAGATGTGAAGGGGGACGGCTGTTTGGCTCGAAACGAGAGATGTAATGACATGGGGAGCAAACGAACTGTATGGGGAAACGAGGAAAGCAACTGCGCTGGAGCAATGGCGGATTTCGTAGGGTAAGCTTAATTTTAATGTATCAGATCCCAGATCCGTTCGGATTTTTCGGAAAAACGACGCGCCATGTTCTATGTTATAGGTAAATGTTTATTGTTCGGTAACACAGTGTCATCGGAAAAGATGGAAGTCAGTCGAAGTTTCAGTTACCTCGGGTAACCTATCTCAAGACCAGTTTACAATCGAATGTCCAATTTTAAAGAAGTTTACCATCGATTATTGAATAAAAAATGAAAACCATTTTGAAAGTTTTTCCTCTATTTATTGTCTGGAAATATGAGCAACTTATTTATCGCGAAGTTTAGTCTGACCGAATGGCGCGCAGAAAGTTACTGGTTATCAATGACGTTCTTGCAATCTTTCGGATGAACAATACTATCCAAAGTGAACACACAAAGACCAAGAACCCCTCGAAACACAAGATCAAATTAATTGCATGTATGAGATCAACTACAAGGGTTGTCCTGCCACATATATTGGGCAAACGAACGAGCAGTTAAAGTAAGGTTTTTGGAACATGAAAGGAAAAAGTAATCCAAGCCAACTGACAGAATTACTCTGACGAAATTGGAGGGCAACTCGGCTATCGCACTCCAATCTATAGCCGAGAACCACATTATTGACTACGGCAACACTGGATTCCTCCAACAAGGTTTCCGTACACTCACGGAGTGCCTATATGCTGAGGCTTTGGCAATAACCCACCTCCCCACATGCGCTAATCGAAATGATGTGTCAGTGATTCCAGAAATATGGACGGCAATAACATCGCTGATGTATAAACATCCCAAAATTCATAACACCATATAACACCTGAAAGGACGAAACTCACCCCCACACCCACAGTGCAGGTGCACATACACACACATACACAGACCCCAACACACTAAATTTATAACACATCCCATGGCTAAGATCATTACCCCAAGATCATTCGATTGAAAACTGCTTTTGATAAAGGTTACCCGCGGTAACCGAAAAGCCGACTGACTAACATCTTTTCGGATAACGCTGTGTTACCAAATATTGAATACAGCTAAAACGTATCATGAGCAGCATCGTTTTTTCGATACATTCCGAACGGCCCTGGGATCTGATACATTGATCGTTCACTCTTGTAAATCTTTCGTCCAGTTCACGAAGTCGGCTCCGATTTGCTAAATTAGTTGTCAGGTCACATGGATCAGTATTATACTTGAATCAACTTTGCGTTCACAATTTGAAGTCAGCCGGCGTCAGATCACTATGACCTACAATTTTTGAAAGATGGTTGAATAACCCGTGTATGTGAAAGTTACGCTCTTTCGGACATTCTGTTTATGGAATGTAGATGAGAAACAATTAGACCACCGGGGTTCTTCGTTTTATGATCCATTCCCATACGTATGGACGAAGGATAGGTTTATCTGTGCAGTATATGCGGGACTGACATGAACAAGATGATAATATCACTGAAAAGAATTGTGATTTTTTCACCGATAAAATGTGGTTGGTATGAAAATAGCACTTTGCAAGTATCCATCTGTATGCCTTACCAAAAATTTTCCTAGGATATACTACGAGTCTGATTTGATGCTTCATCGAGTACTCTGTGAATGAAATTATGATAGAACTTATTCGTATTTGTGTGCCCTTGATCATTTTCCATTGCGTAGAGCATCTATTTATATACGAGGAGTATTCCATGGACCTAGACCTCGGTAATAGAATGAAATCGGCTGGAAGGAGCACAAGTAAAAGTAACTAGGCAGAAAAACCCATTTTGGAAATCAAATCTTTCGAAAGATTCATAATCGTACTCAAATCTAAGCCCCTTTCTGAGTTACGCCTGTGCACTCAAGAATCAATGAAAAACATGTGCCAACACATACAATTACTATTCTTTGCTCGCCGAGTGATCCCTCAAGCTAATTCACAGAACAAGTAGGGGTTCTGTTACACTCTTCGAGCATTGGAAGCCAGTTGCAGAAGATGGCCGTATGATGTGGTTTAATATAAGTCAATGAAACCTTGAAGATGTCAGCCCGGATAACCTGGGGGTGAAGTGTTCGACTCCCGGTCATTCATCCCGGTTTCTAGTCGGCGAAGGCGATTAATGGATGTGAACTGCTCTTGATCTGTAATTTGAATTTAAGGGTTTATACTGTTTGACGAATTGAATTATGAAATGAGGAATATTTTTTTAATTAAACGTAAGCGTGAAGGCCGCATACATTATGATGTTCAACCACGGAGGTGATATTTAGCGTTTACACCTGGACTTAGTGAAACAAACATCATCATTATGGTATTTTAATTAAAAATGGTGGAAGCAAGGTCATGCTCACATATATGTTTATGTAAAGTGCACAAAATCACAACTCAATAACCACTGGAAATAGCGCCAATTTGGGGAATTCAGTTTGTACCACTATTCGCGTGTTCGATAGGAATGCACTAATGTCGTTTCTCATATAATCGAACAATGGTGGAATTTATTTTGCTTTTTCAGAAAGCTTCTAATAATTACGACCGAATAAAACCATTTTATTGAACTGATACTGAGTGAAGGATCTCCTGATGATGAGCTAGGAAGAAGAGTGCTCATTTCTGTTAGCTACATACCATCAATCACCTCTTTTCCAAAAGAAATGAGTTTTGTTTTTCCTGTTAACAGAGAATAACGAGATGTGATTAAAGTACTCATCCTTGAATGGTGCACATATTACCTTAGCGGACGCTCAAGGTAAAATGCAGTTCACTTGAACATACAGTGCGCCTCGTGTTACTCTAAATAGTTGGTATTCCGCAAAATAATACCTTGTTAATTCCTGTAATAAATAGACTACGGGTAAAGAATTGGGGTTTCTTCAGCCTTATCAAGAGTCTCAGCTATTTACTGAGCAATTGGTATACGCCACGTATTACAAATAGTAAGCCCGAATTGACCCAACCGACCGACTCCTTATAAGGTTAGGATACTCATTTCAGTATTAACCAAACTTTTGTAATAACTTTGTGTTTCGAACTGGATGCTCATAAACTGTGACAGTGCAAGGTGTTGAATTCAGTGGAAAGGTCGGCCAATAATACTGATTTGGGCCTAATGACAAAATGGCACGATTACCTAGTCAATAATTGCTCAAATCCCTAAAACGGATTTTCTATTCCATATGAAATCATTTTTGTGGAACCACGTGTCATAGGTGTCAATCGTTGACCTGCTCACGAAAGCCCATTCGTAATGGTTTCCTAGTGATTGGGATAGAAGGATTTTGTATCTTCTTCATAAGGTAGGCAAGGAGGCACTTTCAACAGTTTTCGGAAGCTGGGATATCGAAATGGGCAGATATTTTGGCCGTGATTGTACTAACTGTTTTTTGGCTCACTTTAGCTTATCAATGTTTTTTTCAGAATTCCCTGGTGACAAAACTTTGGAAGAATGATAATGGAAGATATATTTTTGCAACAAAGTTTATGCTCCGCTAGCGCAGGTCCAATAATGGACCCTTTTCTACTTCCTCAGTGAATCAATTTACCAACTCATCTTTCGTGACACAGTCAGTCCAACGCGAACAATCCGACTGAATAACAGACGATATCATGCCAACATTCCGATGATGAGCAGGAACTGTTCCGGTTTTATTGATTTTTCAGCTCGGTTCAGATTAGTTTAGTTCACTGAAGTTTGCATAGAACCAAGTGTGACCTGGGTAAGTAGCGTGTTCCCATACTATGGAATAGCACGGAGAATCGACCTAACATTGTCAGTTACTTCTCGTACGGATCAGTATTATATATATAAAGTTTTGAGCTTCACTATAAATAATATCAGGAATTCGTTGCGGACTCTTGGTTTGTGAGTTCATTTCCCCAGAGAATTAGGCGACTTGTCTACTGTAACCATAAAGCTAGCTAACAAATGCATTCATAGGGCAACCCAACATTGTATATAGTTCTCATTGTAACAACTGTACTTGTTCGAACCAAATGGCAAACCTACGTCTGAGTCCGGTTACGGATTTTGTTTTATGGTTCACCTCTTCTCGAGTTGGCTCTACTAGGAGATACAATCTATTTGCTTCCAGTTCAAACATCGTTATCCGCTCCCGAGTAGTTTTTTTTCTCATCAGAAACGGGTGGCATAATACTCTATAAACAAGAGTAGAGTTCTGGGTGTACTGGTGAATTTGGAAGTGTTTGGAGACCCAGTGTTCTTCAAACGAGAGGGGGTACCCATCGGCCAACAGGAAGAAACTTTGAAAAACTGAGGGATATGCAAGAAGATGCTGTGATTTCTCAAGCTGTCTTGTGTTTTTGAGGAATTTTGATCGCTATTGCAATGAAAAACCATGGGAAACTATCGCTTACTTATGACACCTAACAAATCCATTTAATATATGAAGTTGTGCGGTAGCTATTATGGAACCGGAAATGTTGATAAACACATGCTTGTAAGTGCCTACGATTCTCCAAATTTCTAGACGACACTCAACTGCAAATTCCGCGGATTGCCTGACCAAGACCAGTCGCAACCATCAAATGCTTGCTAAGTAAATTTGAAAGCTATTTGTCACACATTTCTGCAAATCCAATATTCGTTAAGCTGTCATTGATAACGTATTTTGACGACCTAAATTAGGACTATGGATTGAGAGAATCATGATCATATCTTTGGTTCAAAACAATAGAACATGACAGCCGCTCCGAAAGGGAGCTCGGTGAGCTTTGTGGGAATACTACTTTCAGTAAGACTTTCAGGAGCAAACACCGTGTTAGGTTTCATAATGGAAGCAAATGGTTGCTAGCATTTCCCTCGCTGCTTCAAACCACCAGTCGAAATGATGTCGCCAAAGGATCAGGCATAACTGAGATTTATCCTTTTTGGTGTTTAAATTTATGAGCGAGTTTTTACTGAGCTATGTGATCATAGTGTGACAAACGTGCCTCGCCCAGTCAATCGAAGTGTTTCAATAAAATGAACAATGAAAGAATATATCATGATGCTTGAAGAAAAACCTAGTGCAAAGATCAACAGTAGTCCTATTTGTCTCTTGAAAGCAAGTACCAGTGATCGCGGGAACACCGAAATTTGAAAATTCTGTTGTACACAGAAGCAAAGCTCACAGACTTCGTTATGCATTAATGGTAAGTGCATCTTCTACGCCAATTTGCTATCAAGGAAATCCCGACTGGTAAGAGCTGAATCCCTCAATTTCCTTCCACTGAGGAAATTCATTTTGAGATCAGATGACCAAAATTATATTGTGCGTATTTCCCAGAGGTCAACAAGCATGCAGAAGCACATGATCATCGCGTATAGACCTTGGGCTTGGTACTGAACAGGCTCCCATCACGAATCCCGTGTCACACTCCGATAGATTATTTGCGGGCAAACGGGAAATATGATCTAGAGGTACTGTGCCTCAACCCAGAAAGCTTTATAGGATAACTCTCCTTGGAAAATTCCTGCTTGCACTCAACCTAGCCCAAAGAAATAATCTAAAGGGAAGCTCAAAATGACAAGTATCGTTCGAGGTTATTGATAAGTTAAGGAACAGAAGTGCAACATCCTAGTACGATAGGGCCAAGCAAAAGTTGAGAACTACTTGAGGCCTAGTATTTTAGTTCGCAAAAAGTTAATGGACTACAAATTTCTTAAAAAGGACGATAACAATATATAATATAAATAAAATAGTATGACCGCCGGGAATTTTGTTCCCAGCGAAAACTGTTTAGGACGGCAAAGCACTTGTTCGTGATCTATTTTGGCTTGTAGGTCGAATAGATACACCCGAGGTATATATAATGTCGAAACACGGTCAAATCTCGCGGTAAACATTACGTGTTATGTTAGTGGTTCTGCAATGATAAAATATTGACATCAGTGATGTGTGGCGCAATAAAGGAGAAAAACCAGGAGCGAAACCAACATTCAAGGTGAACTATCAACGATCTCAAGCAGAAAATACCGTCTGTTGGTGGTCCAAGCGTAAAAATAGCCAACCATTCAGAGCAAAGATCAGGAGAATTGACCAGTAAATATGTGGGAGAGGCGTGTTCCAATCATAGAGTCTGACTAATTGAAAAACACGAACAGAGTGTTACACTGTTGTAATTTCTGATCAAGTTCCGGATAATGCAAATCTAAGAAATGTGTTTTTTTAGTAGCCCAGCAGGGCACATCATTATATGTTGGGAGGGGTCATGTGCCGGAACATTTTCATCGTGGGTTACAATGCCAATTTATTGGTCCAGTTTAAAAATAGTCTTAAGCAAGACGTGCCAACAGGTTTCGCGGCCCTCTTGGAAGTTGGGCGATCAGCTGATCATTCAGGATGAATTTCAGATGGCAGTTAGTGTTCCATTATCCAGCATCCAAGCACTTTGCATAGGTCTTCATTTCATCAACCCTGGGTGGATAATTACTGGAATGATCGCATGGACTAATTGCATACAGTTGTCTTATTTCGCCCTGTATACGTGGATTCAAGCATTTCAGTTGATCTGCGTGGAATAAGGTCAACGTGTCCGCATCAGGATCATGCAGGGCACTTTCAGTCATTTTTGAAAAATCCAAACTCAGCGGTTGTGTGCAAGCCGAACAACCGGTGACGACAGACAGGCCTGTTGTATCCAGTCCGCCAGATAAACCGTGGGAAAATCTGGTCTCGGTGGTTGAAGAAGTAACACGGTCTCTCCGACCTGGGTGACCTAGCGAACCGCGTAAACCGACGGACGAAAAACGAATGATACTCATTTCTATCGGGAAAACGCCAAGTGTCTGACTTAGACCGACTGAATTCGAGCCGTCTACTCCCCAGTATCCATAAGTCATTTGTCACTCCGGCAATGAACCTCGGGCATTACCGAGAACTTTCACCGGGCGCCACCGGTAAATCAGCGACACCAGTAACACTGGTAGTTGTCGCAGGACTCCCTCGGAATCTAGAAGACTGTTGCCGTTGCGAAGCAGGGTTAGATTGTTGCGGTCCTTGCTGCTGTTGTACGAACTTTATTGGGTTGTGCAAGATTTCATTCAAAAGCTGTTCATTCGGCCAAAGTTGGGCCAGTCGGATCCAATGCAGATCTCGCTGGGGATGCTCAAGATAATCCTGCAGTTGGAGGTATTTTCGTACATACTCAGAGGAGCCAGATAGTTCTGATACTAACTGCATTGCATTATGCAATGTGGGTATATGCCGTGTAGCTGATTTGGTAAAACCATTGAAAATCTTGCTCATGTCTTCCGTGGAATATGGCTGAGCCTTTTGTTTTGGATCAGGGGGTTCATTTGATGTGCCTGACCGGAAACCGTCAACGATGTTAAGTACGGTTTTCATTCGTGATTGTCTCATTTTGGTGTTCGGTTGAACGGAGGCTACGGAATACAACATCATTGATTCGTTTACCGAATGCACGGATGATTTTTGAGTCCGAAGCAATGGTGATTCTTACAAATTTCGGTTGTCCTAGGAATGCAGCACCGGCGAAAGCCGCATTTCAATGGACAACAGCAAACACTGATCAACTGGCATCTGTGTACCTTGATGAAACTAACATTGTGGGCATTATTGTAGGTGATTATGTAGCACTGACCTTCCCGATAGTACCCGAATGAATCAATGAAGGGTTAGAACCAGGCTGATTGCATAAATAATTACTCTAACAGATCATTTGTTGTTCCAGGATGGGCATGTGACTTTCCACAGTTCGACCCATGCCCTTTGATATTTGTTGCTGCGATTGGTCTGACGGTCCAGTATTTGCCTTTTGTTGCTTGGCCGAATGAATGACGGTATGATGAGGCAATTCCGAACAATGATTCGGTAATCCGATCGATGATTCTTTAGTATTACCTCGTTCTACATTTTCGTTCATAGCCTTCGTATATTTTCCCCCTGAGTTATCCCGCTGCTCAATCGCTTTTTTGAAGCACTACAGTTTATAGGATGATTTGGGATGTTCTATCCGCTAGTGAGTTTTGATCTCCCCTTAGTCTCGAGGGAAGACCAAATTACCCAATTTTGGCAAAAGCGAAAGCACATTTGCTAATTCCAATCCTCCCTGGAAGTTGAGGCAGTAGACTGTTAATATGTCGTCCGGGTACAACCTAATAATTGGGCTGACCGTCCTCCACAGTCAGCTCCGCAGTATCCAAACTGGGTCCCCTGTCAGAACCACCTCTCTGTCTCCCCTGTCTACTCAGAAAGTCCCATTGATAACACTCCGGATACTCGTAACCATTCATTGCTAATTAGTATCTCAAATAATCCTGTCTTATAACCCACTTTTTTTCGAGCTTCGTCAGCCTCTGAATCTCGGTTCCTTTAAAGTACATACACTCATACAGGCCGGTCAGCAGTCGTGCCCAGCCCTCACAATGGACTCTCTAGCGGTTGATATCTTCTGTATAAGTGAAATACGTATCAAGGATTCGAGCACTCTGAATAAACTAACTGTTACTTGTATCACATCGGGGTATTTTCGGTGCACTCCAGGGGACGAAGCAGTAAGAGCTGAGG
Source organism: Fasciola hepatica (assembly GCA_948099385.1). NCBI lineage: Eukaryota > Metazoa > Platyhelminthes > Trematoda > Plagiorchiida > Fasciolidae > Fasciola > Fasciola hepatica. Next base: position 5,496,438 of record CANUEZ040000163.1, read on the forward strand.
GGAAATGTGGAGTAGGCTAAGGGTGTCCCTTTAAACTGGATCCTAGTTAATAGTCATCTGTATATCGTGGGACTCCAGGTGTTAGTTAGTGTTCAAAAGGATAGCTGTGTTAAAGGTAGTTTGTTTGTGACCTCGGCATTCGCTCCAACGGAGAGCAGCTCTGACACGCAGAACAACTAATCCTGTACTGAACCCACCACTATTGTTTACGGGGCAGAGACTGACATTGTAGTGCTAGCTGATGACTCTAATGCGCTATTTGTCAAAATTTGGTAAGTCAGAAGCTCTTTAAGGTGGGGGTTATGCCTTACCCTCTCAGCGCACAGATAACGGGAAAAGGCTTCTCCAGTTTTGTATAGACAATCGGTTATTCCCGCCCGGTACGAATTTCTGACTCAGCTAGCGTCGCACAGAGAGGTATTGCCCCAACTCTACTGGTACTCTGAGCAAGATAGATCATATCGCAGTAAGCTACCGGGGATGCAGTTCTGTCCAGAACTGTAGATCTCGCTGGTTCACGTACTTAGAGTCGGACCATGGGTTGGTGGTAAAAGGATAATCGCTCCAGCCCCATGGTGAGTGACGCAAACCACAAACCCGAATAACCGTACCGAGCTTGACTGAACAAGAGACTCCCGACAGTTATGATCAAAAGAAGGCGCGTAAGCTAGGAAGTATGATAAATAATAGTGTAAAAGGGCTCAGGGCCCATATCAAATGGGCAACGCACTCAGCAGCGGGTTTTGCCTGTGGTACTAGACTGGCTGTCCATTAAAGACACTGGATTTTTCAGGTATCACTGAGTCTAACAGAGCATGAACGTGAGCCCTTGAACTGTTAACGGATAAATAAGATATAAAGACATCCAAGATGGTAAGTTACGAAACGGCCTGAAGAAGAATCGCGAAGACGGGTGGTTCAAGGTTACCGAAGAAATTGAAGTAGCAGGTTCCCCAGATAACAATCAAAAACTGCTAAAATTTATTCGTGACATCCGCGGTCGGACAATCCCAGCCAGTAAACGATATGCGATAGAAATGGACGGCCTCTTCATGACTAACAGCAAAGGCTCGTACGTTGAACCGAGGAATTCAAGGAGCAGTTTAGCTGGCCGCGTACGAATGTAATTACTCCGATATAAACAAGTGCTATTCCGTTATCAGTACTACTTGAGCCCCGATCAGAAGGTGAAATAGAATCGAGCATTCAATTACTAGAAATTGGAGAAGCATACTGTTCCCACGTCCTTGCCTCAGTTCTCTTCAAAGGGAGACGTGGTGAACTGACAAAAACATTTATCACCCTGCTCCGCGCATTCCGGTATTATGGAATTAGTTATTGATTAGGCGCATCCTCAGCAAGGTAATAGGCAATGATTATTGTTGTCATCGTGGTATCATTTTAATTCTGACAGTCACGAAGGTAATATCCTGATTTTGCTAAGCCGTCTGACATCAGCTTACAAGAAAAAGCCCCGAACAACAGGTCGGATTCCACCCAGGTCGAGGATACATCGACCAGGTTTTTACTTTTCGTCAATTACTTGCAATGCGTCAAACACACCGTGTACAGACAATAATGGTTTTCGGTAGAATTTTATTGTTTAATAACACAGCGTAGTCGAAATCGTTGATAGGTTGTCGACGTTTCAGTCACCACGGGTAACCTTTTTCAAGACTGGTTTTACAACCATTAGATGGACTCTCAAGAGCTTTAGTCCAATTCGGCATGCTTTTGCGCCTTCGAAGTATAAAGTGATGTTGCAACACTAGACGTCAGCACTTGCAAGCATGATGCCGGATGGGAAGGTGCTATCAACTGTCGACCGCTTGAATTACCTCGGCATCAGCGTGACAACGGATGGGAGCACGGTAGTAGAGGTGTGTGCGCGTATGTCCCATTGTCGAATGGCGTATGCTGGACTGAAGCGTTTGTGGCACACGCCTGATATAGTGTTGGGGTTGAAAATTCGTGTTCAGTATGCTTCGGTGCGCTCAATTCTGTTTTATAGTTTCCGGACATGGAGTCTGCGTGTGAAATATGTTCGTCGTTTTGATGTTTTTCTACCATCGATGTTTGCGTAGCATTGCCAAGATAAGATGGAATGACCGCGTGAGCAATACTTAGATGAAATATCAAGTATTGGGTACCAGTTTAGAGGATTTTTCATCGTAGTGTATCTGATGACTAAACTTTATTGTTTTGGGGCACGTGTTGTGTGGCAAACACATGCCTACCTTACCCTGTCCTATTTTCCGTTCCTCCTCATGAATGGAAGGAGCCACCTTGAGGTCAACGGATAACGTGACAGCTGGGAGTGAGAAAATCAATAGTGAACTTATTTGAAGTTGGTACCTCACACCTTCGTGTTTGTGGTTTGAAAGATAATTCAGCCAGTTCCCTGAAGACACCAAGCCGTTAACAAAGCCGATGGTGTTGTCATTTCTCGTCGAATCACAATGATCGCTCAATGTGCGCTTGTACAGTCGGACTCCGTACTTCGTGTGTTGAATATTGCGGCCATCTTTTATTGTCGTGCCTAAATTCTGCTGTTTCATACTCAGAGCAACCTTCTTTGCATTTATCACACGATCCTTTTGTGCTTTGTGCTGCCACGTTCGGTTATTTTGTGTGCTAACTTCGGAAGGTAACAGAGGTTCATCGATGCAAATTTGTTCTCTTTTCGTTACTAATGTTTATTCAAAAGGGGCACCACAAAATTGATTGGCATTCCTTTTTCGTATCTGTTTATTGTAAGAATACACTTGGTCAAGCCCCTTGATTATCTTAGCTATAAATCGATCACAACCACCTCATAGATACAGACTCGGACCGTATGACCTTTATGTAGATCAACGTGTTGATACCAACGTCTCCTCATATACATAAGTTTACTCAATCTGGATTGCCCTGGCTATAGTTCTGACCGGATAAACATCAATTAAATGTTAAAAGTTGCTACTTTTCCTTTTGACTTTCAGAAGAAGTACCACTTTTGATCTAGAGCTTTTGAATTTGGGAGAATCTTGGTGATGTAGAATATTCAGGATGTGCTCATCGTGATCGATTCTTAGTTGCAAGGCTAAACATTATCGATTCTTCTGGAATGCATTTATCACGGGTAGACACAATGTATCGATTTGTTCTTCAATAAAACAAGTCCCATTTTGTAGCAACCGTTTCTTATGTGGACTCCAGGGAAAGCAGGTTCTGATTTGTCTTTTGTTCTTCTGATATTGTGTTTTGGCTTACGATACATTTGTTCATGGCTTGACAAATACGACCGTTGCACTGAATGGGAAATCCAAAGTGAGTGAATTCGTTTCATTCACTACTAGACCACTCAGTTCCATCCAAATGAACTTCAATTCAACACACACCATTCCACATGATAATATCAAAAGTGATTCTTGTATTGAACAAGAAGCAAATACTTTCAGATAAGTGAAAATTTATAAATTGTTCAGAATATTACCAGAGAACCACAACGCCAGTCATGCAAGTCGTACGTGGTTCTTGATTCCATTTTTGTAATCCATTTGTGCTCCATTTTACCAGCAGTGAAGTGAGCTTGCGTGATTTTCTGTTGTCTAGTGACACCCAGCGGTTATGAACGACCTTGATTATCGGTTAAAAACGAATTCCAATAAGGTTCCTAATAATTGCTTGACACGGTACTTCACCGGAGAAGTACATAACTTCAAGACCATAACGCTACTCATCGGCTTACATGTTTGCCGCCCCACTAACATACTTGTACTCAAGCTTGCAGCACGCCTGGGCTGTACATTTTGACTGTTTATCAGCCCAGGCACTACACATCATCAAAATGACCCTGCGTCATGTCTTCCCTCCGACCTAGACGGTTGGACACAAGGAAAACAAATTCCACCACACTCGTCCACCATACCACTGATCTGAGCAGCACGATCCAAGAGTATAAGTAGCATAGTTTATTCATCAATATATCGTTGTTGGTGACACTAATCGTCAGTGCCACGTGTTTGGGTTTAAAATCTGCGTCTCATTCTTTGGGTAACGAGAATAACGGCCAATTCTTTTTCGCGCAGGCTCAGGAACTCAAGTCCATTTATCCAGTTGAACAACTCATCTAGATTATCTAGGCCTCGTGAGAAGAAGTTAGCTGAGTTTCTAGATAACTGCACATAAAGCCATTGATCTGCGATAATCAACTCATGAGTATTTGTGGACCTATTTGCGACGAAGGTGTTGGAGCGGGTACCCGTATTACAGATAAATCCAAGCACAATGGAGGGATCGGTGCAAGACGTAGTTTCCACGATAACTCCTGCAAAACAAGGTGTTGGTCACTGTCGCGGATAATACTGCTGCAGTCAATTCCAACTTGGGGATAGGCCTGGTTTCTGGTGGGGTAAGTCTAGCTTTGGCGAATAAAAATCTGCTTTACTTACGCCCACCCACATCCAACCATCTGCCTAAAGCCGCCACTTCGTAACCCACATCTGATTCATCTGAATGTATGTGCGAATCTCCCATTTGTTCTTTGTCACTCAAAGGCAGGCATCTCGGGATTCGTATTTTCCTTACTTCACTGAGGGTGATCAGGAAACTTTCCCAGTTTATTATGTTCATACATAAATCCAGTTTCTTCTGACAAATGTTTGCAGTATATATTTTCTGGAGAACAATTGAGGAGGAACTAGCCCAAGGGGGTCGTACAAATAGGAGATGAAAGACGGAATGACTCTGCGCGTGACTGGATCATCGGGAATATTTAGCTCGAAAAAAAACTCAACCGTGTTAGCGTTCCATTGTATCCCTGGAGCTTATTCAACCAGGAATGGTGAACGTTGAACTCTTGAACCCGTTCCGATTGCAGCCTGCAGCACCTACGGAGTGTTTGATATCCTTTTCGTAAGGTGGGAACAACCTCTTTTAGTAGTTTTGTCTACCCAACCGAGGGGTTTGCGACCTCGTCAGTGTCATCACATGACTCAACAAGTAGTCAATATAGAAATTGTTACTTACGCTGTCTACTACTTCCCGGCTGATCGACGCTGCGTACCTGGCTGTGGTCTCTCAATTCGCACAGGAAGGTGATGATATCGCATCGAATGGATGTACCTTCCTCCAGTATTCTACCACAGGTTTGTCAATATCTTTCTCGTTCCACCACAAGAGCCATAATGCATTACATTTCTCTGCTGGTATCTTCACTTGCAAAAACGTTTCCCTTACATCGGCTGATATTTCCACCCTACCTAGCCTGAATTGGCAAAGAACCTCAATCAGTGGCGTTGTCCAGTCGGGTCCTTGTACCAACCGATAATTCAATGCATTTCCCTGGAACTTGCGGCACAGTCGAAAACAGCACAGTGATTCTAGAGTTTTCTTAGGGTATAAAAGTCGGATGGTGTGGCTGGTACTTTATTCCTCCTCCGACGTTAGAAGTAGCAGTTACTTCATTTGCGTATATGTGGGTTTTACTGCACATCACTGCGTCTGAGCACCGCTAACACAGGTGTTCATCAGGATGAAATCTCTCCCTCAATTGTAGCAATCTGCGAAGAACGTAGTTCTTGTTATCCACGAAGTCACTGATCTGGAAACGCCACGGGCGGGGAACTCTAAACTGATTCGACGGGTCTCTGGTCCACTTCCGAACTATCTCTGACGAAAGCTAATCACCTCGTGATAATGATTATCGATCATCCCCGGAAGCCGCTAAACCCCAGTCATTGAGAAGAAACAGCTTTTTGTGTCTCTTTTTTACATGGACACATAATCTTTTGATCCACGCAACCCCGTAGGTTCGTATAATGTTCCATCCAATGTGAAGCGTACTGAATAGGGCGCCTGGCGACTTCCTACTGTTTAGTCCAGCACCCAAAGTACTTCTTGTACGTCACAAACAAGAAGAAGCACTTCGTCATTCTCCAAGTCTATGATCGTTACGTTTTAAACATGAAGCCATCTGGATAAAATCGAGTGCACTGACTTTGGGGCTTGCATCGGCAGATCATTCAGTGTGAAAGCCTCCAGGGACTCTGTATGTTTATTCTTATCGAAGGAGACGGCAAACAGCCGTGACCTTAGTCCTACCCAGGATGCTTCCTCACAAAAACGCTCCTTCTCCAGTGTCAATCAGATTCACTGTCCACAAACGCTAAGGCTTTAGTCATCCCACTATCGGTCACCCTTTCTACAGCAACTACGCCCAAACAAACTAGTTTGTGAATAAACTGTGACACTGAACAGATCAGGCTCAGCTTCGGATTTCCTTCCGATGATGCTATCCTCACCTGCCCCAAACGACCATTGTCGCATCAAATTTTCACTCGGCAAACCATTGCTCAATGGGAGTTATTTAGGCATGTAAAACATTTATTGTGGCCTCAATGGACCTTGGGCAATGTGCCATTCTGTGGTTTATGTTGCAAGTCTTACAGCCCCGATAATTAACATCCTCATCCGAAACAATATGTGTGCTCGCCCGTGACTGACGCTCAAGGTGATCTTTCACAGTATCTTGTGTTTGACTGGTAATTGGCCGGTTCAGTTTATTGTTAATACATACCAGTCGACCAAATCAGCTGCCAACTATCCTCACCTGTCTGTCTAAGTAACTGATGAGGTCCTTGAATGTAGCTTCACAGTCACCTTGACTTAAATGTGCCACTTCTTCCAAACGACTCTATAGTTCGGATGGCAAACAACGAACTATTGCCGCTGAAGTATGCATAACGTAGAGATTTGAATTGTGGCCCAGATGGCCCAGGGCGATAGAACAATTTCACATTTTATGCACAAGGTCGGACATGGCATAGGAGACGCCCTTAACTCGCTTGGCATCATACGTTACACCATCGATCGGATTTCGAGCTACCCTGAAAGAGTAAACAAACAAGTCCTTCAGAATCTTCCTTGCTTTCGTGTAGCCTTGCACTGGGTGGAGCATGGAGCAACCATCGATAGCATCTCTAGCCCTTCCTCAGCGATAGTGGGATAGGTAAAGCAGAGATTGCCACGGATCTGTCACCTCTGCCTGCACAAAGGTTTCAAACTGCATGACAAACTTGCAGTGTTGTCCTCGATGTCTGTCAAAAAAGGCCAATTCCACTTAAGGAAGATCAAACGACGTTTGGTCTAGTGCAGTTTGCTCGACGAACGGTGAGGAACGTTTTTCTTCACGATGATCTGACCTAATGTCTGATTTATATTTGAACGGTGGTTCGCCCTTCGATTATCCCTTTGATTTTCATTATCTGCTGACTGTTGCCTTGTGAACAATAACAGCCGCTCTAATTCAAGCATCTCCACCTAAAATATCTCAACATTCCTACAGTCAAATATATCCTCGGGTATACGTGAACAAGCCTTGACAAGATTAACAGTGTCTGAAGAGTCAAAAGTACCCAAAACCTGCCCAGTGACCTGCCGAGTTATTTTCTGTCCTGGTTGTGGCCGTTTCTATCATCTTTTGGGCATGGTCGTTTCTTCTCAATCAAATTTCATCAATTTGAATGTTGTGACTTTTGCCTAAGCAACACGTGGCCGATTGCGGGTCCAAAATTCCAAACAGGATTGATTCTTAGCTTCTACGGTACTGGATTAGCAAGCAACCAACCTCAAAAACATATAGAAGCCAGAAATATGTGGTTACAAATACTCCAAACAAAAGCCAAGTTCACTATCTGAGAATACGAACAAATGAGTCACACAGGTCCAAAATAATTATGACAAAATCGCGCTTTGCACTCGAATAAACAAGGATTGGTGCACAAATACGTGGATTGTACAAAACACAAAGAATGCATACAATAGAGTATTTTCACGAATCTATGGTACTACCGAGTACTCGGAGGCATTTCCACAAATAGTTGTTACAGACGGTACATAGATGATCGCCCACTGTTGTCGCAAATCGTCACAAAATCGTGGGTGATCACTCCAGTGCTACTGAGAATTCCTTTCTGTGTCATTCTGCTGTCAAGAAGGAGAAGACTTAGGGAAGTCTCCATCTGACCTACATATGATTGAACATTCTCTTCCAGCAGTCGCCTAGGCATGGAGTCGATTACTTCTGCATCAACCAGGCAAGGCTCATTAGTTTTAATTTGTGCCTGACTTGACCCACAGCCTATCGATCCAGTGATAACTGCACCAGATGATGTGTTTTAGTTTCCACTATAATCCAGTCGAAATTTAGGACAACCTCGTGAACAGTTACACTCCTTTTCACGGATTTCTTTTAGTTTTCCAACGTTTACTGCCTCATCAGTAATGGTTGAGCTCTCCAGTCACTATATTTCATGGTTTGATTTCTTCGATATCTCGCTCATTTTCAGGATGTTTGTACAAAACATGCTTCAAATTTTCACAGCAGGAACATCAGGTTTTTTCGGCTACTCGGCCTCCACTGCTGTTTGTTCCAAGTTCAAACTTTCCGGTCCCGATGGCTTCTCCACAAGTTCAATTTTCGTCCTTTAATCCTGGACATGGGTCCAATTCTTCAGAGGCACGTCAAGAATAATCAGTTCACGAGCCACGTCCACGAGCTGGAAAAAATCCATGGAGCGGCCGACACGGAAGAAGCGCACCCTCTCTCAGGGGTTCCTTCGTACTGTACACAAAACGGTCCGCCAACACCTCATCCAACATGGGCAACTCACAATCCAGGAGTGAACGGAGTACAGCATCATGCACATGCATCCTGACGGCCGACCGTGGTGTCGAATTCAGCGAGCAAGGCTTCCTTCGCGGAGACCCACTTCATCTCCTCCGGGCCTCTTCATAATGCATCCACGATCGCCCGCGTTCTGTGTTTGTAGTAGATCCCACATGGTAATCCAAAAGTTTTTCTTGGCAAATAAGTTGTTTTTGAAAATTACTCATTTTGAAGTCATGAAAACCAATCAGATTAGACAACAATGTGTATTTACATTCCAGAGGTCCAGTTCTCCTGAATGCAGTGGTTACCCAGTAGGAGGATACAATCTTGCGGTTCAGGTGCCTCTATCTACCTTAATACTTTTGTTCTCACCGACATAGGCTCGTTCATCATCGATCCACAACTGTCCATACTGGCATTTTGAGCAATCAACTACTCACCTGTTCAATACTGAGAATGCCATCATTTCCATCCGCCCCACCCGAAATGACCTTTATTCCCCCGCCATGTGTGCCCCAATGTTGTGAGAAGTCTGCTCAGAACCGGGGACGAGAAACTGCAGAAAAAACAAGGAAGCCGTAGAATAACGTCTGCCGAGGGCCACGTTAGAGCACTGGAGGGTTTGTTGACTGATAATCCATGAAATCCGTGTCACAAGACTCGGGAAAACTTCGAATATCTGTTAGGCTATTAGTGACAACTATGAAAAGGTTATAACAACTCTACTTCTGGCTAGTCCACACGGTTTACTAATTCGAATATCAATGGCAAGGAGAATTTTAGGGTTAGTTCGAAAATCGGCTCTTTGTTCAGTGTTTATATATATATATATATATATATATATATATATATATATATATATATATATATATATATATATAATATGCCAGGAAATCATTTTCTCCAAAGAGCAAATATTTTACTCACACAACAGCAAGGGGCATCAACACGGACGAAGTTGGCAAAACGAACACGATAACATACTACGAAATGAATCGGACGAGGTACAATGAAGTAAACGCATGGTGCGCCATTCTAGGACCCCGTTTGATCGGCTTGACATTCCTGCAGAAGAAGATGAACTCCATTACCTATTTGGACACGTGAAAGGAGACAACTGGTGATCATTTATAGATACTTCGCTCAAATACTTTTTCACGGGTCCTGTTTTAGCGAGATGGCGCATCAGTACACAGCTCTTCAGTCGTAAATAATTGGCTGAATGAGAATCTTCCGCTGCAGTGGATCGGACGGAGACCGCCTAATGCATGGTCACCACTACCTTTGGACTTAGCTCAGCTTGTGGATAAATATAGGGTTACATGAGGAGGCAGGTATAAAAACAGAAACCAAAGAACATACAGGATTCGGAGACCAAGATAATTCAGATTAGAAGGGGAATTCTATCTTCTATGCTTGGGGCTTTTGAGCAGAATTTGGTACGTATAGTGGGAGCTTGCCTTACTCAGGATGAGGAGGCTTTCAAACCCTTATTTATTTTTTCGGTAAAATGACCGCTGTTGACCTATTAACTGGCCCTTTGTAGGTCCAAAACAGCCCCATTTATGGTCCCTGGTTTCACTCTACGCATTGATAAGAGTTCTGTGGCGGTGGGATGTGACCAGTAAATATGTATTGTATCGGTATGAATCTTATGCACCCAGCATCAAGTATGTAGTTGGCAACTTTTGAACAAAAAAGTTATCCGATTTTTACTATGGATTCAAAGGGGTGCAAGCACGTTTTGAGGTAGTGTGCAACGGGCGATGAGAGTTGCTTTCACCTTTACCTGTGAAATAAATAAGTTGAGTACAACACTTGGATACTTATTTATTACTGAACCCACTGAAGCACAAAGACTGATCAAGAAACATCGAAGCAGTTGGAAGAACTATCAATAAGCAGTCCAATACTGCCAGCGTGCGAATAAGTATGTTTTAATTAGAACTAATTTTCAAAAGGAATTAAAAAATGTGAGTAACGGCAACCAATGATCAAAACAAGCGTAACCCAATGGAACTACTTGTTAGCTCATCGGCTTCAACTGACAAAACTCACAGGCACTTCCGGTTATTAACTTTACAGCCCAGACGTTGGAAAAGGTAAAGAACACGGTCGTTTATTTTAAATTCTCAGAGGGTTTACAATCGAACGCACAGGTCATCTGAGGTGCTTCGGCTTCAGCACAATAAGCCAGCACATGTTCGTAGAAACACCTCCAAAAATATAGTTGGAATAATTAGGCGTACGTGTGTAATCACTTCGCGGTTAAGATTTACACTTTGAAGTGTTGTTTTGCAAATATCGATTTCGGTAATCGTAATTTCGCGTGGAATACCTGAGGACATATTCGACTGACGAAGTAAAATCTCAAAAAAACTACTTTCATTAATATCAGTAACCAAAAACGAAATACGGAACTCCAGGTTGTGCCATTGTTTCTTCAACACCCTATTGCAGAACTTCGACAACCGGTTGATTCTCATCAATGGTAAACAGCAATAAATGATTTTTCGGTTTTCAGAATGGTGAACATCGTTGATTTCGACGGGATTCAAACCCATTCATGGTAATTACCCGAGCTTTAGTACCAAAAACGCCATGCCAGATTAGCTGTGATGCCACGCCGAAGAGATTCGAACCTTTCGCACGCGGATTGTATAGAATGCCCAGTCAAACTAAAATTGTTACAAATATCGGTTTTGTACAAAAACATTGCAAGTTTGCTTATACCGATCTGTTAAATTTGGAAAAAGAAAAAATTAGCGAGTAATTTTCACCATTCATTAATATGGCATTATTATTGATGCCCACCAAGTCCAAAAGTAGATGATTCATACGAAAGGATAAGAACAGATTTTGAAGGAATTTTTGGATTTCTCCAAAGGACGACATGAAAGCCGAAGTGTGGATGACTAGCCTAAGGAGACAGTTGTTTCCACTTCCTTTCATCAAAGAAACATAATCACGATTTCTTTCTTATCATTTACTTTGTTCATACAGGAAGGCCGTATTTCCTAGCCCATACGATAACACAAATGCAACATTTTTCTAAGCAGTTCCCGTATTGCATCAGCCAGTACAGTCCTTCTTATCAGATTCTAAATTATATGGTGTGATTTAAATAAGCTGTTCCCAAAGTAATCTTGAAGAGGAAAGCCAGAGTACTCATACCATGTTTCGAGTCTGACTTGTCTACTCAAGACTATTTCAGGACAAAATGTGTTTCAACTTCCGCAGATCTTGCCTCCCAAAATCAACCATTAGATCTATCAATGACCGGGTCAGATTGCGATGCTACGTTGTCGTGATTCTAATCCGTACTCTTTCCCTGGAACGATAAGTGCATTACGACAGATACCCGATTAAATTTCGTAATCGCCTACCGACGAATAAGATCTGTGACTACACCAGAAATATGAGACGTTTGGTTTGTGATTTGGTTGATGGTTACAAAGAAAAACAAAAGACATTGCTGAGTACATGTATCGAAATATTATTAATTCGTGACGAATTGATCCGCGTTGGTCAAAGTAAGTTTGCCAACTTCTCTACGGACAGCTACCGTAAAGCCAAACCTTGTGCATTTACCAAGTTCGGAAGCCCATTGTTCAAAAGTTAGCAGAATCGACTTTTCCAAAATAATCAGTAAAGTTTGTGAACACTTTGCCATCCGTTGCACTGAAGGAATTTCAGTTACGGGCTCTCTTCTGTGTTCTGCGTTTCTGCATACCACCGAGGAAAATGAAAGCCCACGGAGACACAAGAGCAATTCGAATATCGGCTAAAAGAACTGAAAATAATCAGACCCATTTCCACAGATGCAGCGACCCGGTTTAAAGCGAAGCTTGTTGGCTTGGAAAGACAGTATTGGGAAAAATCGTCCAGACATACACCACTCCTTATACTCGAGCATGTATCAGTCATTTAAAGGCTACAGGTGCTACCTGATTTAGTAGTTGTATGCTCTGAGAAAGAGTCCAGAACAGCACTGTGGGATCGGTATAATTTTGAGGAGATGGAAAGTGTTCATGACAGTTCCAGCAAGTTTGTGAGCGAACATATATCTGCGATGACCCTAAAGAACTAGAACAACTGATATCGGCAGAAGTGCCACTCCTGCCATGAGAGATTTTCATCAATGAAAACACAGCTAACTATTTGAAACCAAAAAGGGACTCAAATTCCACTACTGCATGGTTTACCGAAAATGCATAAACCAGGTGTGCCACTTCGACCAGTACTACCTATGACAAATTCACCACGACTCAAACTGGCCAAAAGGCTGGTGAAATTGCTTGAGTCAGTTCACAAATCACTGGTCTGAAATTTTCGAGATAGTAAGTCTTTCGGAGCAGACTTGTGTGAAATGGAAATATATGGCTTCTCTTGATGTCCAGTCATTGTTTACGGATATTCCCGTTCAAGAAGTATCCACAGTGACTATGTTGAGCAAAAGCAACTCAAAATCAGCATAACAGTACCAGTTCTAGAACGATAGTTACAACTATTTGCAACAAACCTATCCTTTTCCTTCCCTAGCCGGGCTTACGGACAAAGTGACCGCGTCACAAATGGAAGTCCACTGGATCTGATTTCAGCAGATATATTTAGGGCTCATCTTGAGGAAAAGGCAAGCAAAACCCTGGAAAGTTCAGAACCTAACAGAACATATGTTGACGATAATTGTTTTCATCACGAAAATTCTGGAAAAAAGACGGGGATTATGAAAGAACTCAGTCGTCTGCACCCGAATATACGATTTACAAATGGAAGCAGAAACGGACAATACACTGTGCAGTATGCGGGATTGAATGTCTTCTGTGGATGTTGCGCGTGTACGATCTGCAAAGACAGAAAGGAAGCTCGGTAAACCGGAGCTCAGTAAGCGTAAAAGCAAGCGTCAACACAAACTGACAAAGATTGGAGTGGATATCTGTCTGAAATGATTACAACTGCACTTCCTCGGCATAAATGACTGGGAGGAATGATGGGACAATCACCAGATCTGTTTACCGAGGAGAAACCTGGACAGGCCAAGACTTGCTCTCCGACAGCTTCGTCTCTAAGGGATATAAACGTGGCCTGGTCCAAACAATATTGCAGAGAGCACGATGTGTTACCAAGGAAGACACTACTGACGGCGAACTACAACAATAGAAGGAAGCCTTGACCGAAAACGTTTATCTGGATGCGTTCACCGAAAGACACAGCAATTCAAAGGTTACCAGACCAACAACTTGTTCATCAGCAAAATTACTGGTCTCCCGTTGTCTTCCGTTTGAAGGAGATAGTATGAATTGCTTGCTCACAGGACCATTTGGGTCAGTCATTGCTCAAACAACTGGGATTCCCACACCCTCCGTGAAGCAAAGCCTATCTCCGCACGTCAAATCTAATCTGATTCACGGATTTCAGCGTAGTTGCGCGGCCAGTCGTGTGGATCGAACAGATAGATAGTTATGTAACCGAGCGATTGAACATATTCCAAATTGGGTTCGACATTTTGTGATGCAATTAGGGTCAGATCGAACGCATGATGACAACGTTGAAAATCATAAGATCCCGTCGTCGGCCGTCGCTTGTCATCTTCGGATGACGCAACATCCAGATGACCAAAGCACTTCGTTTCGAGTCATATACGTGGCAAGGAGAACCAGGCCATCGAGGTTTGCGGAAGACATTGCCATATTTCGATGAAAATCCGTATTGCGTCAGCAGGAACAACTGTTTGTGAATGTGTCTTTAACACAGTGAAGTAACTTGTCTATTAAAATTCACCCTATATTTGTCTAACATTATTCTTTCACATGAACCCTAACAAACACTATTATTCTGCAGTATGCACCAAGTTAAGATGTAGCGAAATTGTTTTGGAAATAAATCGTGCTATTTTACAACTCTGGTTTATCTTTTCAAGATTATTTGTTGTAAAAGAAATCTCACATTTTCAGTGGTTTTTATTTTCCGATTGTAGTTTTGACCATTTTATTCGTAAGGATACAAGACTTCACATTTTTTAACTTTTACCCATCATCTCAGATACCTCAGTGACTTGAGTCGATATCAAACAAGTATTCTTTATGGTGAAACTGCAGTTGAGGAACTGTCATTCTGTGAATAGTTGATTATGTTATTTTTATATTCACGACGGTTTCATTGTACCATACTGATACAAGTATTCAGGAGGTGCTTTACGATCAGCTAGTGGGAAAGTAGCTAGCTGAGGGAGCAGGATTTGAAGCCTGAATGAACGGATACGAAGATAACTGTGATGGCCGTATGACCACCCTGAATCGAATTCAATTCCTCATTCTTTTTACTCGGTAATTTAACAACGACGATGGGAACGGGAGGCCTAGTATACTTCATCACACTGTCACACATTAGAGAGTTATCTTCACTAAATGATGCATCAAATCAAGCCAAGCAACTCATCACCTAAAAGGCAAATGTTTTGATGAGTAAGTGGTTAGCTTTTGACCGGGAGCTCTCAAAACGGACGAAACGAATGGCTTGGATTTAGCAGTTTTTGCTAAAGCGTACTCTCATACGTATTTCTATTCTGAATGAACCACCAGTTTATAAGTGTCACTGACTTTCTTTTCTATACCATAAGTTTCTCTCTGATATCTAGCAGGTTGTACCGCGACCTCGATCACCAAGCTGTCATCTGTCAGCATAAACATTCGTCCCCTTCTATCATTTCTTTGTTACGTCACTGTTAACAGTTGTGACGTCTTCATACAATAATCACAGTGGACCTTGCATTTCCCGAACTAATTTGGTTGGTAGTCTAGAGAATACCCATGGCTTCATTTAAAAGTCCAATTCATCGAAACAATTGTTTTTCAGTGATTCATTCACAACCGATTCACAGATTACATAGTAGACGTTAGACAAAAGATCATGAAAATAGACATGGAATAAAGACCAATCATGGGCAGGGGTTTGTCAGTCAAATTATTATTATCATATGATTTGTTTATCTAGCTGACACCCTCTAGGTAATTTGACGGTAGTTTCACATGGCCTTGGTCAATCTTGGGCCATGAGAGTTGGAGTGCCCGGACCAAAAGCTTTTGGGCGCACAGGTAAATAGTCAATTTTCTTTAATCCAATTGCCTCGACTATCGCTAGAGTGCCCAACTGAACACCCTTGCATTTTTATGAGAGGACAAGATAAACAACTCTGATAACAGAGTCTGGATTCATTTGATATCCAGTGTCAACCGGATGCGCTGAGGTTGCTCTATTTATGGATCCAGTTTTTTCTCGACTCAAGTAGCGCAGGCGAGGCTCTTCATTCTGAGTTATTAGCTGTCGTGCCGTTCAACCTACATAAGGTTCGTCTCAAAGAAATCTGAAAGAGTACACAACCATTGGCGAGGTCAGCATCTGCAGTCTATCCTTGTTCTGAATCTGGATCACAGAAGCACCTCGAAACAAAGAAACGTAGTGTGGCAACTTTTAACGTATTTTGCATTTATCTCCCTAGTCGACGGTTTAAGATTTCACTAGCAATACCACCTTTCTTTCTTACGATTTCCACGGGGTTTCTCGGTATTCTGTCGGTAAGATTTCGTTCGATGAACCGATCGAGGTAGCTGTTATCAAGTAGGATATGTCTTATGGGTCTTACCACCTGCATTCCTAATTGTGATTCGCTTTTAGATGTATACTAACACATCAATGCAAGCGATCCTAATAGTATACCTACCGTACCCCCGCCAATCAAATTTATTACATAAGTTCTAAACATATTTCAAAAACTATATAAGACCCAGTTTGTTCACTTACGAACGTATAAAAAAGAGCGGTTCCGGGTGCAACAGTTAATTGCTGCAATCTGACGGTTGCCTCACCTGTACAAATCCTCGAAAGTAGGCTCTCCCGCGAACCCCCACGACTGGCTGCTTTACGTTCTGTTGTGAACCTGATCAAGGTCACTTTGGAATTATTCTCAACATCAACTCATGTCACTCAGAATTCTCTAATGTAAAGAATCGTTCACTCGGACTAGAGACACAAAATGTGTAGCTTCACTACCCACTACTCGTTGTTATGGAAGATGGAAAAGATCAAGTTGGACTAGGAAGCTCAAGCGAGCCGTTTGCAGAATGCTGTCAGTCGTACATCACCAAGGAAGATGGCAGTTCCCGTATTGGTCAGTACTACCATTCGGTCCCTATTTGGGAAAATATCTTTCCTAACCAACTTCCTGAATTATCGGATTAACACTAAAACCTGTGTGACCCGTATCCAAGAGTCTTGGTTAAACGAAAGTATTGATGACGAACACTTTCTCCTTGATAACTTTGAGCGCTTTCGTCAAGACAGAAAACAGTTCAAGAGGAAGATAGGTGGTGGTGTGATTACTTACATCAATTCCGAGTGGTTTGACAAGTCTGAAATTATTTTCATTTTCTCTTGTAATAGCTCTGACTGTATGGTTGGTAAATGTCATCCTAAAGTCCCGTCTTTTCGAGGCACTATGATCAGCAACTTGTATATAACTCCTTTCTGCTTTCAGAGGGACATCGACCTGTTCTTTGACGCTGTTCTGGTTTAAATACTATTTGACTGTTTATGCTTTGTTGTTGGTCATTTTCATCATGTACCAAAGTACCCCTCACTTGTTTTTGCTTTAGGTGACCTCTGTCTTATCCTCACCAGAGGAGACAATGTTTCAGACAGAATTGTCCCAAATCATCCCAATCTTTTTCACTTACAACTGAAGGTTCCTGTTTCAACGAGTGATCTTACTCTCATTATCACCAGACCCAAGGTTTATTTACGTCCAGCGCACTGTTCACTCGTCAGGACAAAGCAACTAGAGGTAACCTCGAGACATCTGTCACCCACCAAAATTACCTTTCTTCGAAAATGCCTTTCCACTGGTACTTCGTGGTTTTCCTTCCATTGCTCTCTTGGCCCGCTAGACCTATTTACGAATACACTGAGTGCGGTATTTGATTTGTGTTGTCCAATGGAGACTGCACTTTTTCGAAAGGCAGAATAGCTCCTCCGTTGCTGAAATCTCTGGGAAGGCAAAAAGAACGTGCCTATGAACTACACGACCAGGCTTCGATGAAACGACAATACATCCTGATCAAACGATAGATTCAAACAAAACACTTGCCCACTAGTTCTTTTCTACCACCAATAGGAAACTTCTCTGGCAAGAAATCCGGCTTCTAGGGTCAATAATGTGACTTTCCACCATTTTTGATACGGTTTTGTCAGAGAACTGAGATATCTTGCCAACCTGTTGTTTCCACACGGTGTGTAGTCCACAGTCGGGCGAATAGATGTATTTGGTTTGTGGATCTTTGGTAACCCATAAGATCTTCCGGGCCTATTTGTTTGGGTGCCAAAGCAAGCCATAATGATTTTCCGAGTTTTTCTTAGAGGTTTTGCAGATATTTGTTTGCGACGGCTTATGCTTTGTTAAGGGAGGCATTTGCTTTTCTTTTTTTAAACTTTTCATAAGGTCCACTTGTAAGGTACTCTCATGCTTTAGATTCGTAGTGTGATCTATTTAATATGTCGGTGTTATTGCCGTTGTCATTTTTGCTGATGCGAATAGGATGATCCCTCTTTAACGTAGTCAGCGCCTTTATTTCCTCTGTTGTTAGATTTGATGCATTTGGTTTTTGGTTCTTTAGGATGTTGCATACTCTCAGTCAGGCTTGGTTGGCCTCTTCGTTTGGAATTCTTTGCGTTACTTGTTCCAGTGAAAGGACTATTTCCTGTGTCAGTAAAGGTTTTCAGTGTAAATTATATCTCGATTGCACATGGGCTCTTAACAGATTCGGACCGGCTCGAAGGAGTCGTGTGACACAGAAAACATTGTTCGGCCAGTACGCTTGACGATGGAGTGTTTGTTCGCGTAAGCGTCACTTGGGTATTTTCTAAAGAGATAAATTGTTAACTGAATATATGTACAATGAAAGTGCTTTATACTCCATCGGGAAACCACTTTTGCCATCAGTTTGACCAAACCCTCTTTTGAATCAACTTTGTATGTACTTGAAGGAATTGTTTGAGAACTTGTCACCTGTGCGATCTCTCTGTTAACAAAGCCCATCTAAAATAGACTGAGATGAAGCCAACATGGTTTTCTCTAACGAGTTAGAAGTCCTCTCTGGGGCTGTGTGCTTTCGAATGGTGTGATAGATATGGATCTCCTGAGGATTAGATGAATTAAAGAGTGAGTAGGTTCTTTGCTAATGTTTAGCTTAGATGTTATAAGATTGACAGTTGAGGGCGAGACAACGGTGGATGGCATGTTCACTAGGTCAACAAATAATAAACTATGTGTTTCGTCCAAATACATGTCGTGGGCTACGTTTGAAACAACAAAGTTATCTACTTCTGGTCGATCTTTATCCAGGCTGTAAACCAAGGTCATTATTCTCAGAATAGTTCGTGTTCCAAGAAATCGATTTGAATACAAAGAATAGTGGTTTTTAGCTGAAAGTTACAACAGACCAAATCAAGTGGTCGATTCTAATTTGCTTCAGGCTTTGTCATCGCCACGTATTTGATTGTTTCGCATAAGTTAACGGAACCCCCACATTTTATGGGTTTCATTTTAGACGGACCCAGCGAATCATGCTGAATATATGAAAATTTGTTTTCCACCTAATTCACTCGGCATTCCTGGTCATGGGCTGTTGATCGTGGACAAACATAATAGGCTCAAGTGTAATTCTGTCATCTTGAGTTTACCATTGTGAAAACGACATGGTCAGAAAAAATCACTTATCGGCGTAGATTGTGAAAATGAACTCGGGTTTGTTTGTGTATCTGTGTAAGTGAACCGCTGTCCAGTGAATGAGTGACTCGTAGAACACGAACCTGAAACCCAGATCGAATAGAGCGAGTCGGTGAACTACGTGTACTTCGGAGAACAATCATCACAACTACAAGCAACATATCTCAACTCGTGGGGCTATCCAGTCACAAGGGTCCGGGAATATACTTCAAGTCGTCGTAAGGGTCTGTCGAAGAGCGTATGCCTGGGAGCCTTCCACATTCTGCGGTCATAACAGCATTATTGCTTTGTTCGAATTTGTGGTTTTTACAATGTGGGCTTCGATATGTCCATGTTTTTGGATTTACACACAGACACACATAAGTTGTGACTACTCACTTGCATCAAGCCTTGGCTGCAGCTCTTAACATTTACAACACGGCAATGTGATTAATATTGTCCACAATTGGTTAGGTTTTCAAGGATGGAAGCGTTTTTTTAACAGGCTTTGCAATGGAAGACGTGTCTTGTTTTCGACTTATTCGGCATCCAATGCTGAGCTTAGCTTGAACAAATTTTGTGATAAAAAGCAATTCCCTTTTCGACTTGAATGTCATGATTATAGTTGTTCTTCATGCTCCAGCAAATCTTTTGAGTCAGGAAGCACATGCCATCCACTGCACTCCTGCTCTGGCATGAAATATGGGTGTAATAAATGGAAATATATTTGTATGGTTGGGTGAAATAAATGAAAACGACTTTATGACAAAACTGTTCGTAAGATTACCAAAAAATGCAGCTGTGATTGATGGATATTTACTCAGAAGAAAATTTGGTTTTTTATGACAGTGTTGTAAATAAAATTGTAGATTTATTTCACGACATTTCACGATATGTATTATCATTGAAATCGACCCACTACTTGCACACCAGGTTTGTATTTCCCCCAATCCGCTTGTTTAAGTTATCGTCCCGAACGTAACTGTCGTCCGCGCATATAAATCTTAAAATATCCCGGAAGACCACATTGCAATACTAGTTGATTGTACTAGAGGTACGAACTAGCTTTGCTCCGAATCACGAATTTCAGTAATCGGTACTTCTACGATATAGCTATTGAACGCAATCAAGAAGGCTTGGAAGCTGACAGGTGTTCAGCGAAGTGTGTGTATTCGCACCACCTATCACGTGCTTCCACGGCAAGCATGACACGGAAGTTGAGTGAAAAACTGAGGAGTGAGAAAAGTAAGCCGCTGCGTACTCGGCTCGGATTATTCAAACAAGTAGACACATGCACCACGTTTGCAGGAAGGCGTACCTCGTCATTGTTCACTCCATGTTCCCACCAGATGCGGTCAGTGCTTCGGAGACATCGGCTGTTGAACACGGAAAGGTACCGAGCATCGTCAGCGCGAAGTGGTCAGGTCCCGCAACCGCAGAGTAAAGCACTCTAAACCGCGGTGACGCACACCGGTCCCCAAAGAGAGAAACTGATGTCACGACGACGCCACAGGTAACGTAGGTCTACGAAAGCTGCTCTACCTCCCAGTATCCGTGAAACGATCTTCTACTCAATACCACCTCCAGCTGTTATCAAGCTCCCAGATTACTTCAGGGTTCCAACTAACTCAAGCTGATCACCACAAACGGTGAACGCAGGCATGGGCTCCTCCCCATCTTCCAAAAACTCTTTGCAAACTGTATTCTATGTCCGGATACCTTATTCGCGAAGCGATTAGGAGCGTGTTGGGCTATCCGTGCATTATCACTCAGCAAGGAGATATCATAGGCTCATTTCAAGTCGGAAACTCTGTTCCCTGGGAGGAGTTTAACTTTACCATTCGGAACACCCGATAGAACATTCCATAGGACATTCTCTATGGCAAATTCGAAGAGAAATGGGGATATAGAGTAACCTTGTCGAATTCCAGTAGAGACAGCCGAAGGGGGACGAAAGTTGACCGTAGGCTCTTATCCGACCTGGGATGGGACGATGAAACTATTTGAGGACGGATACATACTTCTCAGGCACTCCATTTCTCTATGAAAGTTTGCACAGTGCATTCTTATCGACGGAGTTGAAGGCCGCGCGATTGTCCAGAAACATGATGACTGTGGGTCTTTTGAAAGTGTGACGGTGATATAGCATTTGTCCGAGGGAGAAGATTTGATTGATATCTTAACAAATGGCACGGAACCCAGCTCGATCCTCGCGAGTCTGCTCTCCACGCGTGTGGTACAAACTGCGAAGTATGACAAACGCAAGCAGCTTCGACGCTGTTGAGTTAAGGCTTGCACCCTAATAGTTAGCGTAGTCACTGCGCGAGCCTTTTTTAAAGATGGGAACAACAATCGATCCCATCTCACAAGGACGGAACCTGCTCAGAATTTCAAACTTTTGAGGACAAATCATGAAGCTCTCTAACAATCTGCACCCCACATCTTTAAATAAGGCTGGAGGAAAGCCATCGGACCCCAGCTCTTTGAGACCTCTAAAGACCTAGTTTTCCTTTTGGCTCTCAGACTTGGTAAGTGGATCTGTCGAAAAGGACTACTGGATGTGTGACGAAAGAGCTATAAGAGAGGCTGAGTCTGAGGGCCAGCTAACTAATGTCTGGAAATGCTCCACCCAGCTTTCGATACTCCGCTTTGGGCTTTGAATCGGCAAACTGACAGCCTAACGAACTGTTTTACTCACACCCAATAGCTTCTTACCGGTGAATCAAAAGAGAGAGAAAAGCTTGCAGGAATTCCCCATGGCGAAAGTACTTTTTAACTTTGATGCACGTAGCGACCACCAGGTTTCGCAGTCCTTACGAGGATTCTCATTAGGTGCACATCTCATTAGGAGTCGTGCTGTTTTATACTCGCCTCCAGCCGGAATCGACTGCCGTGCGTCGAGAAGGCGCAGAGATTAGGCAGAAATCAAGGATCTTGCGGCACGACGAGATAGGCCCCAACTTTCTAGGCCAGCAGAATGCAAGGTATTTTTGATAAGCGACTAGTGTTGGTTTGTGTGATTGAGTGTGGCTACACCTAGCTTTTCAGCTAGCGCGTTTTGTAAGACGGATGGACGAGTGACAACCTTGTATGCAACCCCGCCATTTGTAGCCTGAAGTGATGTGCTCAGTCTGGGTCCACTGTTGATTCGAAGAGGGCGGAGGCCACGTGGTATACCGGCGGTTAGAATGTACGAAGTTGGTACTGGTGAGAAACTGGCGATGGTCTGAACACAGGGCCCAGAACGGTCTCCTAGACGCGTCCCTTCCATAACAGCCGACCCACTCTAGCACTCATATCTCTCGCCGAAATTACAGTATCAGCGCGGTTTGCCTTGTGTAAGAGGTCGTGGAGCTTTTGGTAAAAGCTATCTTTGAGTTCTCCTGGGCTGTAATCGGTGGTTGCATATACGGAAGTGACAATGAGATTGCACCTATCGGAGCGGCGACTGATCAATTTACGCGAACCCCTGTGTCTAACTTCGCACAATCGCCTTTCATCCACTCTAGCAGCGCCACTTTAGCTCTTCCAATGCCACTAAGAGGAGAAGCCACAGCCTCAGCGTCTTTAGAAAAGCGTAAGTGATACTTCATAGAAGAAGTAGAAAGGGATATCAATCGAGTTATGGAACTAGACTCTTGAATGCGAGAGCCTTGGATGCAACACACATCCATTGTAGGCTATTCAAGCTTACGAGCCATATCCACCTGTTGTCCTATACGCATCAGGGTTTGCACGTTGAATTTGGCCACTTTGAATAGGGGTTGAGGACGAAGCAGAGCATCAGCCGGTGGTAGCGGGTTCGGTGAGAATCGGAAGCTAGTCGAAGGACAGGATAGAATATAGCCAGGATTTCTATCAGTGACACTACATCAGGCAAGGTCGACCGAACAACTCGTGAGGTGTGAAAATGGAACAAAAAGTGTGAAGGTAGTGGAAATAGGAGAACAAGTAGAGTGCGGAGTAGGACAGTGTTTGTTGTTATGCACGGAATAGCGGTTAACCACAGTGGCAGAATCTATCTTGGTTGTTTGTGTTGCGGGCTATTGTACTGATCGGCCACCTAGTCCAGAGTAGGCATTTAATTAGAGGATGCACCTCTAGCCTTTGCGCAAACAAGTGAGTCCTGCGAGGCAGTGGGGTTGATCCATGTAAGCCGATGACCGACAGTATGGTTCATTCGCCTCTTCTGGAAGCCACTGGGAGCTGGTGGCTGAGTGCTCAGTTCATTCATCCTTCGGATGAGGCCAAACATCCTGGGTGCCCAGTACACCCCTTGGCTACAGATTTCGGTAAGCATAGTGTTGTACACCTCATGCGTCACACGTGATAAGTTTGGAATCAGGGCTTATCCATCTCCCCCAGGCTGACTCTCAGTCTGCCAACCCGGTGGAAAGCTCCGGGCATCCGATTTCGCCCTCTTACTTTAGTGAGAACTCCCTAGCCACGAGAAAGCACTGAGTAAGACTTCCTCAGCGAAGGCTGTGACAGATGCACGGTCATTTTGGAGCACTCCGAGAGGCGTTCAGGACGAGTAGTCATCTCAGAGCCTCAGACACCCACTCCTGACCATTTTCAAGCACTTCGATGAATACGACCATGGAAACCAGGATTCGAAATTCAAACTCGTAATCATCCGCGAACAATGACATTCAGTCCGATCACACACATTTATTCGACTATCATCCCTAGCCTAATATGTACTTTGTCTTAGTTGCCTAGATCAAGTGAATTGAAAATGAACTGTAGTGATTCTGTCTTATTCATGTTTAGTACGAGAAAACCCAATTGGACCAATCAGTGTTCCTTTGCAGCAGTTTCGTTGTTATTCCCATGATCATTTTATGTAGTTTGCATTGTTGCCTTTACTGTGTAGTGAATTTATGGCTTTTTTATATGCAAGGTTTACTCGATGTTCTACATGTATATACAAATCGTGCTTCTCCCGGTTACTTTTGTTCGTCGTGTGCTTCCCCAAGTTAACATACTACGTCCTATCAATATGAGCTCTTGCACGTGCAGCCTCGTTGTACTTTGGGTTAGCAATGATCCAGACACGAGTAATTAACAGAAATCGCAGCCGTGATTCCTTGGTCGACTTCTTAACACAGAGTATCTATTCCTAATCCAAACAATTGAAATTAGATCCTTTTATCTATATATATATATATATATATATATATATATATATATATATACATATATGAAGACCGTGTGATGAGTGAACATTCGGTGAGAAATCACCTTTCTTCCTTGAGTTTGATTCAAATACCATTTAAAAAAGCTTCGTCGTATTTAACTGAGCTGCCTTTCCTGAACAGTTACTACGAATATAAACTTCGATTATTTATCCGTTTGTGATTCGGTTCCCCGTTTTCTACTTCTTCAAAAGCTGAAGTATCTCGGCTGTCCCTCTTCCTTGTTTCAAAAGGTAAAAACTGCTTTTACAATAGAACTCAAAACATCAGAATTGGTGCAAGTTTATCGAGTCTCAGTGAACACATTGGAAGTTTTTTTTAGAGTCATCTTTTCCCTATACTTTCTCGTTGCATATATCGGCAACTTGTTCTCTAACCCATCTGTACATTTTGCTAAGTACGCTCATGACTCCATGCTCTTTCAGCCTATCTCCGACGGTCCACCCCATGTGTCTTTTTCCGAGAACCTGTGCAACATTCAGATATTTCTGCCCTACTTCGGCCTACGTTTCAACATTCCCGAATGTTTTGAGCGTATTTTCTATCCTTCCTGCTCATCTCATCCCAACGAGCAATCTATTGTCAACACTGTCTACATTTTTAGAAATGACTCCTTTAAGTACTTCGGATTTGTCAATAGCACAAAAAAGGCTTCGGTCTTTCCCTATTCTTGACCGGTTAAAAGACTACGAAGATCTAATTTTCAAATTCACAGGCTAAGGAAATTTTGGGCCAGACTAGGTCTTATTTCTTTCTTCTTGTGGCTCAACTTATTCTCCCAAGATTACCTGACACCTCCGAAGTAATCCTTCAGAGTCCCCAAAGGTGAATGGACAATACAACGAAATATTATACCACCGATGATCTTACTAAAGTCAAACCATCACTTTTCTGAAAAAGTGCGTCAGATACTATTCAGTTTTCTGAATTTGGACTCGCGTCTGCACCAGTTCGTTGAAATTATTCAATAACCTGTACATTTCATTTCGTCCCGTTACCATGGAATCTGTTTTGAATCGCGATTTACAGTTATGCTGAATAATATTTTCTGGATTACCACTGGTCAAAAGAGTTTTCTTGATAAAATCTTCCTGATTTTAGCAATTTGTCAAAATTTCTCATTCATGCGGACCCTGGACAGAACTAGAGATATGTATATAATGTCCTCAGCATGTTGCTCTTCTGCAGATGACACCTTAAGGTGTTCAATCCGGAAGCCTTCTCACTAAAGTGTCCGAAAAGAGTAAATTCCCACTGGATCTTTTTTCGAACAAAATAGGTAAACTAGCATGAATATAATAGGAAGTGTTATTTATATTGCTGATATAACTGGCATTATTTAGAAACAACAAAATATCATGATCAATGGGTTCAAGTTCAGAAAACTAACTGATTTTTTGCACATTTTTGAGGAAGGTGATGGAAACGCGTAGACACATTTTAGTTACCTGAATGCATTCCTTCACATATTGGTGTCTGAGCGGAAATTGGAGGAAATAATGGAACTTTTGATTTACAGTTTCATTTCTCACCTCTGACATATCACAAAGAAACGTCAAATTCAAACTGCAACCAATCGCATGTGACAGGATAGATCACGAGTTTTGGAGTCACTCAAGCCCCGTTCGGTACAACTACATCACCCCAGTTTTTCAGCTCATATAAAACCTCTTTATATTTGTATCATGTATTCAGCAGTTTGACACTCACTTGAAATGACCAGTAATGAATTCCACGGTAGAAGCTTTCTCTATTATCCCGTCGTCCCAGTAAATCATGACAGAAAATCATACATCCGATTTAGATAGAAATTCAATTATCTGATGTGTCCTTGAGAGTAAGAACAAACTCAACTTGATTCTGTCTCGATAATTGGATGGTAAAAAACGACAAACCAATGGTGTAAACAGGTCACAAGATGTTCTGTAAAATGCGATTTATCCAACGGCTTGTTGAGTAGGGGAAAATATGATCACCATGAGCATTCTCCTGCTTTCTATTAGTTACTCCGTCTCGACCGATGTGGCAGGTAGTAAGTCGGACCAAGGCATTAAATTTTGTTGCGAAAAGTTTTTTTTATTCTGGTCAAATTGCGCCAGATTTGTTTCTCGACTAGACTCTCGGGACAGATTAAAAGCAAGTGAGAAAGATGAAATCACTAAAAGAAAATAATTCTAACCCAAATTCAGGACGATGAAAAATGATATAATAATCTAACTTTGTTGCGTACAACATGGTCATCTCGTTTTTGCATTTTCTTACAAAATGATTATCATTTTCTCCTAATCTATTGAAGACAACGCACGGATATCGATTCAAGACAGTAAAACCTTATCGCAGCTTATTGATCGGTTTAAGGAGGCAGTGTAAACATGCACGGTGGCATTTGGTGAAAATATTCGTGGAGGCGAGTTTTTCCAGCTTTTGTCGAACTTTCTAATTTTATTTATTTCATTTTGACTTCCAAAATCGTTATATATCAGGACCTAAACTACAGCTGATGGTATACGCACGATCTCCATCTGTGAAAGTTCAAACAGGTTTTTACTCCCATATTCTAATTAGAAGATATTCGTCTGCAGTCATCAAGGTGAAATAACATTTAGAAGACGCGATGTGGCGAACACAGATCCGTCTTTTCGGTACTTCTTCTCACACCAGTACAGTACACATGCAAAGTGTGAGCGTTTTTCGAAAATGTTATCCAGAGTGTTACCGTAAAAGCAAAAAACTGAATATCATATCCTTTTCCGTTGCATTTGTGTGGATTTTCACTATTTCTAATCCAGTGCACAATGCGGTATTGCCACGCGAGAAATACCTTCCAATTTAGTGAAAATAATCAACGCAGTTCTGAGTGCCTCGACAGTCATGTCTCACTGGACCGACGTAGCGGAAAAAGAACTCATCAGGTAACTCACGTCATTGGTCATTTTAGATAAGTGGTAAATCTGTTGAAAATTGTCCACGGATGAAGTTCTACTTTGCGTGGAATTTCTCGATTTGGTTTAAAAAAATGAAGCTTAGCCTTGAAAGAAATTCGTACTGACTGCATACTGTTTTGTCCAAGACTCAGTAAACAGAACGCAAGTACGTATGCACAGCACAACTTACATTCCAGATCAACGTTGGCAAGTACAAACCTGAGCGTGTGTCAATCGGACGAAAGCGGTTACTCGATATCAGTCACGCACGGAGCTAGCTGCGTGTGATTGGTAGAGAGGGTCAAAGCCGAGCGTAATAAAGACAGGCATCGCACGTGCGAGTGCAAGGCGAATATGGTTGGGATGATTCACGTCACAACACAACTTATTGTGGAAAGGTGAATCTGTGCGTTCGAAACACACAAATTAGTTTTATCTTTGTTTGGTGCAACCTGATGATAAATGTAATATACAATATGTGTGAATATCTCATCACTGACTAGTAGTGCTTCACAAAAGAAAAACCTCAATTTCGGTTCTTAAGGACTATCGAAGAGGTTCAGTCGTTACTGATAAAGCTTCTTTGATTGTCCCCCACCTCGTTGTTAAAATCCTTGACGCTTCTTAGCCTTTCTAGGTTTCTTTCTCTTGAGTCAGTTCACCTCATGTCCCGCCCACCTGGTAAACGCACTGTCAGTAGACGTGAATGGTGTTCAACACGGTTCTACAGTTAACGAATGTCAGCAGATAAAATGAACGAAAGGTACAGCTGAAATTCTTCAAGAGTACCGATATCATTGATTCTGGGCAGTCACATCTAATTACGTGGGCACAGAAATGTGAGATTTATCAAGAAGGCACTCCGGATGAACTGGGAAGTTAATACGTAGTTTGAAAGGAGAACACAAGAATGGTTTAAAGAAAACTAGCAAATTTTCCGTGAAAGTAAGAAGTTGGCTGTCCAAAATAAACGAATTTTCACCGGTCAGAAAGAGCTACGATTTTCAGTAGAATACTCAGACAACAGATAATAGACATTTGAGGAACAAGGTTTGCTTACCGTCAATAGAAAGTAGCGTAAAATAGAAAAATAACACGTGCAACGTACATGAAAGTTGGACTAATAACGCGGCATCGACTGCACGGTACCATTGGGCGAGTATGTGACTAAAATTTCACTGTAATGGAAAAGTCATGGTAACCGCATCTGAACAAGTATGAAAATGTTGAGTGAATTTCTCGACTGGATAAGTTCGCGCTTGCATGGAATAATTTTACATATGCAGGGTAAAATTCGAAACAGTCCAGAAGAGAGTGTTTGACTCAAGGTCAGCTTGCGTTTCTGACACAAACAATTGAAGAGTAAGTCACTATTTCATGTCAGCCTATTGGAAGCAAAGAAATAAATGAATGACTGGGGACATCTACAAATCTTCATGAATATATTAAACAACTGTTTCTCATAAAACTTTATGGTTTCTCTATCGAGGTAGACCGGATAAGCAAAGTGTAATACTTAAGTCGGACCGACTAATCTTATGTAATGAAATAGCTCGCACCTGGACAACGCGCGCTGAGAGAACAGCAAGACCAGATAAGAACAGCATGAATGTATTCTGACACATTTGATTGGTACTAATTCCCTAATATGCAAAAAGGAGTATGCGGTTATTGGCAGATAACTCACTAACCAATCACAAAGCTATTTCTTTGTATCTACGAGATCTAACAATCACATTCCGGTTCCACTTGATTGGTAGGATACTGGAACTGAAGCTATAGGCCACTGGGTCGCGTGTAAAGGCATTCCAATCACTGCGTGGAGGTGGTTCTAGGTTTATAATTGGTAGTTTTTCGAATTTAAACCTGTGTAGTACCAAAAAGAAGCTTATGAAATACTAGAACTAGTCACCTCATCTAACATTCATAAACACCAAGCTTTGTTTTGTTGTTACACGCACAAATATTGAGTATAACTACTCAGATTTCCATTGGATAGGATAAACCCAATCAAGGATGAAACACGAAAGATGTTTGAAACCAACCACTTGTGATGCGTGAAATGCAACAACATTAAGTGTAAGAAGCAAAATTTAAGCACTTACAATGAAAGATCAAATTTTTAAACCAATCAGCAGCTGATGTATACACCCATTCTTAAATAATCGTCGTACTCTAGCACACGCAGACCAAGTATCCTTGACCACATCCCTTGAACACTTTGCATGAAGAAATTCACAGCAAACATATATGCTTAAACTACGAGACAACCCAGATTTCACTTACCACGAAACGGTAAAATTAAACCACGATTTTGACGAAAGCGTGCAATCCAGGCAAAAAATGCTTCATAGTATATCATCACAATCTTGTTTCATTTCTGCTGATCGGTATCATAACAGTTATTTAATGAGGGAGAATCAGAGGTTCGAATTTTTTTCACTGGTGAATGCATATCCCAAACGAGTGATAATTATTGATAATTACTATAGCTGTTGAATCTGTTTCGGATGTACTATAATATTCATGATTCTGTTTGCGTCTAAACACTGATACTACTTGTTTTTCTAGATCAAGTGCGGAAAGCAGTTCGAAATATCAAAATTGTAATAGACAGAACCGACCATTTCTATGATCAACTTTCACCCGATATACGAGCCCAGCTGAAAAGCGTCGATGAAGGTCTGTGAGAAATTGTACGTAGTTTGCATTTAGGTGATGAGCTCAAGATTGGTGATATGTGACAGGTAATCAGGCATGCATCGATAAATCCTCCTGAAATTCAATAAGTGAAAATAGGTTTGTTTACTGAATAAATTTTATGCTTTTTTGCTAATTACACTGAAAAAAAACAGGTGTATATTAATCAACAACTTAATTAGGCGATTCATTTTATTATGATTCAACTACATATCATTAGACGAGTGCAGGCAAATTGTAAGCGTGAACTTACTACTGAACATGGATAACCTATTTATATAATGAGCAATATTGTGTTTGGCTTGAGCAGTCCTGAGCTCAGACAGATGTCATGGCGCGCACACGGACATTCGCGCATATGTGATCTTAATTCTTCTTACGCACGATCACACTTGCGGTTCTACACTTGCGAAGACAGTTGACATTTGTCATTCTTCTTCCTGGACCACACTGACCAATCGAATCCCATCACGTGTTGGACGGCTTTCAGTTGTCGAATCCAATAGTGCGCTTGTCTTACTCTTTCGCTTGCTTGCAACTGTGACCCACACACGCGCCTACATGTTTAAATTTTCAATCGCATAATTTTACTCGTATTCACCGTACGTCGGTATCGGATGCCCGTTCATCCACACCAGAGGGCTTTCCTTCTGCCTACAGATTGTGGGAAATTACACTAGTTATAGAGAAACTGAGAAACATGGGAATTCCAATTTCGGTAACACTAGATGAACGTCATATAATGGTAAAAAACAGGGTGGCGTAAACAGTCTGTTCTTCCCGGTACTAGTTGAATGCGGTGCGCATACGGAAATTCAAAACTGCACGGGAAGTGTACTCAGAATAATGGTGGAACATGAAATGGAAGCCAGTGCTTTCGCTGTGATTTGGTGTGGTCTTGCTTCCGAGTAGTGTTTAGTGATCTCCCATCTTACTGATGGTGAAGCCGTTCGAATTCTGCGAGATTGGAGCAGCACGGTGAATTTTTGATATGGATGTGTGGCGCATGGCACATTGGGTTTCCTCGTGACCAGATGAAAATGCCACATTCAAGTAAAGGTGAACGTATGTGGACATCCAGTCTAATAAACTGCGCTCCAAAATAGGTGAGACCTTGCCCGCAAGTGCCGTATAAATATGAGGTCAAAATTGTGTTTTTGAGTTTCACGGATTCGGAGATTGTTTTCGTGCGTTTAATTCGAGGACAGGTATGTTGTTAGAAATTGAACAAAGCCACAAGTCACTTGTTCCCTACACCTATTAACACGTGTATTCTGATATGTATGTATTAGCGGACGAGAAGTGGGCGCCAAACAAACGACTTTCTCGGTATGATGCGTGATAAACAGGCAATTATCCACCAAAGAGCTAACTCAAGCTAAGGGTTAAATGATTCTTTCATCATTCACAGTCAGCCCTTTGAATGGAAAAAGTACATGTATTTAGGGAGTATATGAGATTGATATAGTGCTTTCTCGTGTACCATAAACGCTCAAGCTGACAGTGATTACTCCTAACAAGGATGAAATATCTACACAGTAATTCCATGATCAGTATGATGTTGTTTAATGTGAGAGTGATATTCAGGGATAAAATCGAAAAAAATTCATCCTTTTGAGGGCAATACTTATCAAATTTTGTTCATCTCTGGACACCATCGGTATTTTGCACGAAAATTATTCTTCCCGATCTGCCCGAGGTGTGAGACAGAACGTAATAGTAGCTGCTATAATAATGAAAAGAGCAGATTTCCAGATGTTTTCACTTTTCTGGTAAGCTAATCCCAACCGTATATTTTCATTGCTTTCTAACCTTTAAAGGAATCATGTTCAAAAAGTAGTAGTCTGTAAAATGGTTCTAATGTCGCTCACGGCAGCCTCACTGAACCACCATCAGAAACGGGTCTCCAAAAAGTAGCATCCCCTTGGTTAGGGCTGTTGTCACACCGGACTGGATGATACAGGCCGTTTATTGGACCTATCAATCAGGTAATAGTCCATGCTCTGATCTATTAACGAAAGCAGGCTGAGTTTTGGCGAAGGATAAATCAATATCACATCACAGACTATTGGCAACTTCTCAAGCCAAAAATGATTCTGAGTTTATTCATCAGGAAGTCGGTACGTATTTTCACTGTGAATTGGAAATCATCAACAAATGAGCGGGCAAAGACTCTGGAGATGGTTTTTGGACCGAAGGTACACCTCTTTGACGAAACGGATTGGCTTTTCATGGAACACCATTCAGAACGGGATCATAAACAAGACACCGGCTCCAGATCACGTCTGTGTGTGGCACAACGTACAAAAGGGTCATCTGATCAAAAAAAGATGTCACTTTCCAGTGGTTCTCGAGGATTCGCTAAAAACATGGTGTGATTCTTGTAGTGTATTGCGTTATACGTGAGTAGGTCAGGAATTTTGCTGCCGTTTTAGGCAAACTCATATTCAAAACTCCCAAAGACTGGTTTATTTGCTGGAAGAAGTGCAAGAAGCAGCCCCACAAAATGAGTTGGTTTATTTATTTATTTAGTATTGTTTATCAGATTTGGGACAAACGAAGGTGGGCGAATCCCGATTAAATTAATAGATTTTCAGATGATCTGTAAATCTGGTGACAAAATTATGGAAAATGGAATATTCGCAGTGGTGATGAAACAGCTTCGCATTACACCTTGCCCAAACGCTCGTTAGAAGGGTGTACTGACTGGGTTTCTGGGGGAAAAATTGAAATCCAGATTCACACAGCTAATTTGTAAAAAACTGGTACAAAGGTGTCCCCAGTTTTCACAGAAATTATGCGAATCCATGTTATTTTCGGGGTTTGGATAAAAGGTGTTTACCATACAAATACGAAACTTCACAAAACGCATAGGTGAATTCTCCCCGGTGCTGGTATTGGTTAAGAGATTTCATAATTGGATAAATCATGAGAAGCGGGGATATCTGCACTTTGTAGGTAAGGCCTCTTCTCACTGAGTGAACATTCCCTTGTCCATCTGTTGAAAAATAGCCAACTGAATTGTCCCTTAAAATGCTCCGCCCAACTGTCTAGATGACATCCCTGAGAGTAAGTCAGTGAGCAGGCTTCCGTGGAACGGTATCTTCAATGAAACAGTAAAGGTGCCACTATTGTCAGTAGTTGATGCTTTCTCCATTTTCCTAAATTTTGCAACCCGACACTGCTCGTGGTCATTTCCAGGGCTCCTGGTCCGTTGGAGTCTCAGGGATTTACGCACTTCGTTGAATGTTGCCTCCGGGGGGACAGGTTCGCAAGCATCCAACAGAGCAAAGGACGTCGAAGATATCCACCGTTTTTGAGGCCTACCCGAACGGGAGTCTTGTGTGACATCGGAAGCAGCATACAAGGCTTTCCCGATCTGGTGCCAGCGTCTATCTGAGTCCAGTACATCAGACTGCATCGATAACCACCTGAAAAGCAGGTCGTCGGTTATCGTCCTGAAGCAACTGCGCATGAGGGGTGTCTTTCTAACTGATGCGACTACCAACGAGACATGAATGGAAGTGAGCACGTACCAAGGCGTGATCCGAGTCCACAGGCATAGGCCAAAATGAACGACATTCTTTAACTGATCCATATCAGAGGTGACTAGTGAGAATGTGTTCAATCTGAGTCCAAAGTTGTGAAGATGAAGGAGGACGCCATGTGAGTGTATGTCGCTTCTTATGGTAGAAGTTCGTACTCGCCAGACAAATCGTGATAGAATCCATCCTTGGAGATTAACAGATCATGATGGCTATCGGTTCTGCTAGCAGGACCATACCACTGCATTATTCGTGACTTTTTCTGATTTTCAAAGGATTATGAGGGAAATACAAACAGCAACCAAGCTCGTTTTCGGTGACATCATTCTCGTGGTTAATACACTCTAATTTGTAAATTAGAAGTGTTTAATTTATGAACAGTGCGTGTCAATGTGTGACTAGGTAGTCATGAAAATTGGTGTTCCATAGTAAAAGGATGAGAGGGTAGTTGTTAGTGTTCCATGGTTGAAAAGAGGTCGGTGAAGTAATGGACATTGGTTTGGGCATTATTCTTCTCTGGATTCTACAACAGGGTTAGTATATGGCTCACACTGAAGTCGAATGTCGGTTTGGATTATAGCAGGGGTCTTCGGAATGCATTTATGAACAGCTATTATGAACGAAGTGGTGGGTTGAGTCGTCCGATTTCCACAGCAAACACAATAGCTGAACGTTGATTTGAGCGTCTTTCGGTGCGTTTACAGGGGTCAGTAGACTATTTTGAATGAGTTCCCGTCCACCCGACGTGCGGTGGTCTCAAGGTTCACTACAACTGTACTGCCAGTAGCTTTTATCCTTCCACAATCAGCCTGCTGGTTTGCGCTCTTTAATCTTGTGCGATATTTTCAGTGTCGCACGGACTACATAGATAGCCGTACAGGGAAAATGAACGAGTAGGTTGGCATGGAAAAGTTAAGGTCAGGTTACCTGTCTCTGGAGTACAACAAAATAGCGAACCAGCCAAGGCTACTGTAGAACTGATTCGTATAAACGTTACACCATAATTTATACCTATTCATCACGATTCTGGTTGACTGGGGCTTCTCAGCGTATGCGCCTATGAAAGTAA
Source organism: Fasciola hepatica (assembly GCA_948099385.1). Lineage (NCBI taxonomy): Eukaryota > Metazoa > Platyhelminthes > Trematoda > Plagiorchiida > Fasciolidae > Fasciola > Fasciola hepatica. Next base: position 5,531,286 of record CANUEZ040000163.1, read on the forward strand.
GCCCCATAAAATGTCCACTGAATCACCACGGCCTTTCTTTCTCAGGAGCATTCCGTCAATTTGACTCGCCTGTCGTATGGATCTCTGAACTGAGATTTGTGGATAGTTGGCCACCTACAGCAGTCATACCCGCCGACTGAACTGGTAGGCTATCAGCTCCAACACGATGGTTTTCCGTAGCCCTGGTCACCACTCAGACGTGAATCTGGCTGAGATGTCATCGATGCAAGTATGTATCATCCACTTTAGTGTTTTCAACTACAGATTGACAAAGTTGTCTGGTAATGATTCCTCGAGTTGGTCGAAGTTCGTTGCCACAGAAATATGTCACGTCACTGGCATTAATACACACTCACGGTGACCTCTGTCCTCCTTATTTGAACAGAAAAGCCAGGCTTTCCTTTGTGGTAGCATCCGCCAAGTTCCTGTAATTTAGCATAAAATTGTCGAGGGAGGTCTCTGTTGTGTGAGTGAATCAGTTACATGATGCCGTGAGACTTGGCCATACATGGTGAACATCCATTAGGGATTCACTTCTGGCCTGTTCATCTCATACTTGCGCATCTGATATTTGTCTATACCACGTTCTGCACTGTCCTGCTCCATCAGTCACACGCAGCTTACTTCGTCCAAGGCTGATATTGGTAGACACCTTACTTTTACCTGGAATTTTTTGTTCATCTCTCGAAGCTTGTGCTTGCCGTTCATTGATTCCGAATACTCGTTGCTCGTGCATGTAAGCTTTCGTTCGACATACCAAGTCAGGCACCATCACTGGGTTGGCTGATGTCAGTGCACTTTTCACGGACGGTGCCAAGTTCTCTACTGCACCGAACTGTAACTCATTGTTGTGTAACACGGCAAAGAACGAGCCAACGGCACAAAGACAAAGACCGCGGTTCGACTCGGACACAGACAAGCAGGGCCGCCGGTGTACTGGATGCAGCGCTCTTCCGTGGGGGTTTCACGTGCACGATCTTCAAAGGCATAGAAAGAATGAAAACCCGATGAGCCTAAGCCCATTAAATGAATAAGCAGGTTAGAAATGCATAAATTATGAACAACCTCTGTGTGCTAAAGTTTGATTGGATGGTCATCAAACTTGGTGTTGCGTAGTTAGGAAGGATAGGAGGGGAAATGTTGTTGATGACCTTCCAATCAAACTTTAGCACACAGACGTTGTTCATAATTTATGCATTTCTAACCTATAAATGTAACTGTATTAGCCACGAGGATGATGTTACCGAAAACGAGCTTGTTCGCTATTCGTGTTTTCTATATATAATGAAATGGGATTATTCAGTGAATAAGCAGGTACCAAAAATTATGTCAGACAGAATCGGAATGGCGGTCCATGCCAATGCGTTACAATTGGTGACGAGTAGTTGCAGAATTCCCTATTGGCTGAAGTATTTCGAACATTTCGGTTATGAATCTGTCATTACTAAGAAGTGTAATTAATTCAAGAATGGACCAGAGAGATTGGCAAACATCTTTTGATAAGCACCCCTTGTCACGGAATTTAATTTTCCGGTCCAGGGTTCTGGTCGTTCTTTTTCAACTTGCAGACACGCGTTGCTGTTCATTGTCAAAGTATATACATCCGCATTCAATTTCGGCCACCAACACATCCGTAGAGTTAGTGAGTTCTTTTTCTCCACACCTATGTGACCTTTGTGCAATGCAAACAGAACCGATTGATGCTGTTTATTACCCCTAGTTTGAATCAACTTTGGGTCTTTTCCTAACCACCGGTGGCCGTTACAACATACAAGCGTAAGCACCTTTGATTCTACACAGCTAATTTACTGTTCCAACCCATTTGTTGTATGGATTGGCTGATGAATACGCTTAGCTTGTTCTGTCCGCTTTATTCCTTCCTAACTCCGCTGTTCACCTTGTTCGCTCATCCGTGTTTGGCTGGTCACGTGCGCCCTTCCAATCTTGAGCCTGATTCGTGCATTTTTGCTCGGTGGTTCCCGACCTTCTGTGATTGATTCTATTATTGCCCGATTGTGTTAGCTGTCCATTTCGCATTGTTGATTGTACGTTGTCTTTCCTTTTTGCTAATCTGCTGCACAGGTGGAACCAATTTTGAGTGATTCACTTCCGCCAATAAACGTTCTTGCCCGTTCCTGTTCAAACTTTTCTGAACTTCTTCGGGTCAATCGCAATTGCGTGTAATCTGGAAGCGCACATCCTATAGAGTTACAAAATTCTACAGAGTTAATCAAAGCTCTGCTCTGCTTTTTGGTGCAGCTTCTGATAGCTCCTACAACTCGATGTTTACTCGCCGACAAAGGAAATGTATGGATCATCCGTTGTATCCCGAAATTCCGTAATCAGAAATAAAGCACGCTCGCACGTTTGAACGTGTATTCAGTGCCTACATGCGGTGTACAATCGGATTAGGCCAGGCAAGTTCGGTCAACACGTGCTACAGTCCGATTGGTCAGTGTGGTTCGGGAAGAAGCAGGACTGACTTCAACTATGTTCGCGTGCGTATGACTGGAGGGTGTGACCATGATTGGGAAGGATTCGGATCGAGTGTGCGCGGTGTATGTCTGTCTGTGTGTGTGCACACGCGCGTGTGTGTGTGTCTGTGTGCGTGCGAGACTGTCTGTCTGAGCTCGACTGTTCATCCGAATGCAGCGTCTGATTCACTTGCTAACTGCTTATCGGTAGCTACTGAGCCCTTCACGTTCAACAAATGGGTACAATCGACTAGAGGTTGTTTCCACGACTTAAAAAGTAACCGCAGTTAGGATTTTGGCGCGATAGTGTCTGTGGTCATCGGAGTTGTCGCACTAAGCAATTCGAGAGAGAGAGGCAAAAAATAGGGCGTGTAATGGGAGCTCAGTAGGGGTAACATAACCTCAGAGGAACACCTTAGTTTGTTTTAGTTGGTAGATCGGTTTTTGAGATCCTGAAGCGCAAAATGAGTATTGTCTGTGGACTAAAGTGCATCGACTGTGGAGTAGCGGCATCCGCGTTGGACTTCTTTCGTCCAGCACTAAATCCAGCGTGATTAAGCAGCGCAAGTTATCACCATATACTGAGAATAAACAAATGCGAAATAAGATCATTCAGCTTTGGAAAATTTCCTTAGGGTTTTAAATAAAAATTTTAATGTGAATCGTCTTTATTTTCCAGTAGTATAAAGCCAGAAAGTATCGGAGACTGCACATTTCAGAACACGGAAACAACGTATAACAGACTAACCTCACAAAACGTAATTTCTTCTGTCTTTTAGTATTTACTGGCAATCGCTTAGTGACGGCTCTCGGTTATTTACCGAAAGAAACCTAGGGAAGAATAACCAAACCTTGCTGACACACCCGTGCCGTGCAAGGTTACGTCACATGTAAGCGTTCGATCCCAGTTGCGACGCTTGGTAGCTTTGTGCGAGTCAAGTGAGCAGCTGCATGCTTGATGCAGAATCGATTTTCATCACTTTTCATATCACCAGCAGAATGAGTGATTCGGCATCCGCGGAAATACTAGAGAATGAAATTGAAATGATCAAACTCGGAAAATAAATGAATACAGAATCGCGTCGTATTCAGAAAACACTCAGTATTGGTACCGAAAGGGACCTGTCCAGTGGGTAAGGGAAAGTGACGATTTAAAATATCTTTCCTGCAGTCATGAGATTAAAATCAAAATTTGCACAGCTATAGTCAAGCGGAATAGAGTCTTACCCTAAAAAGGCATTCGCAAATCCTAAGTTTTCCGGTTAGTCCGTAAGGGACCTGTGCTCAGTCATTTTAATTGCAATGTGGAAAAAGATGGAACTGATGTTTTCGAAACCGTCGATCAGTTTACCTTCCACTAATCTTCACCCACTATCAGCACGACGTCCACTGAATGCAAGCTTCCAAGCAGCTGAAACAAATCCTGATGAAATTAATCCGTAACCTGAAAGGACCTGCACTCAGCGGGTGCATACACGGACACAACGAGCAAGCCCCGACGTTTCAGTCTGTTGTAGCTGGCACCCGCAAAACCATCCATCACAACTTCATACAAACAAACTGTTTAACAAAATCCAGTCTGGTACTGCACGCTCAAATCTCGAACTCAAAGCGATCCCGACTTCAACCTGACCACGAGCATTGGATAGCGGATCATCAGACAGTCGAAGAATGAATCTTGAGACTGAGTTTGTGTCTAGGGTCAGAAATGCAATCAGAAGAGTCTAATCTTGTATCCTTGTTTTGGTGACAAAGCATGCATCCATTTTGGAAGTTTCAAGATTTCCATCCAGGGCAGAATTTTACCCTATCTGACAGAGGGGTAGAACGTTGTAGGCAACCAAGTGAAGTGGAAGCGTGAGATTATCTATGTCCTAGTCTTGAACGACTGTATTTAATGAGCTGCAATAAATTGTTGTGTTCTCCGTCGATCTTGAGTTAAGGCAGGAAGAATTAATAATATCCTTTACAGAGTGAATTATTTGTATTTTTATGTGGAAATAAAATCACAGAAGGGATTTTCTTTGGAAACCCTTACCGGAGCATTTGATTTAGCGATTTCACAAACAAAGATGGTAGGTGCTAACCCAACACGGGAAAGTGACCGAAGCACGAGTAAAGCCTGGTGGCTGGGTGTTCGACTCGCGATCCTCCATCTTGGTATCAAATCTCGGTTAGGTCTCTGCGATTGTCAACAAGGTCGAAACAGTGGAGCAATGTTAGCTTGGTTTTCTAAGTTGAGTTGAGTGTTCTCAATGCATGATGAATCATTTCATGCAACGAATAATTATGCCACCACTTAAAATGATCCAGTCACCAGATTCCTATATTTTACGTGACTTGATGACTTCTTTTAGCATAGGCTTTCAACTAAAATGACATTCTTCATCGAAGTAAATGCCTTTGCAGTCAACCAGCTGTAACTGTTCAAAGCCAGTGACGAAAGAACGCTCTATGTTGTAGTTCGTATATTGAAAGACAACACGTATATTACCGGCTCTTAACTGTTCGGCTTGCAATCTTCCATCTAGGCATCGAATCTCAGTTAGGACTCGTTCGAAGTGGGCTGCTGCTGATTCCTAACAAGAGAGAAACAGCTGTTTAGTGTTTCCAGTGTTTTCAATAGTGATACATTCGAAATTTTGAGAACGTCAAATTATTGATCTCTCTGAGGTACCCACAGTTGTCAATTTTCCGGATATCCAGTGCTTTCAAATATACCTGAAACAACCTGGGAGGTTGAATTTCTCAACTTACTTTCAAAGTCCGTCAGTGAGGAAAATGAGTTGCAAACAGCAAGGTGAATAAAAAAAATTGAACATGCTCTCACGCAACTCTCCAGTAATGGTTACTGGGACAGTTGGAAGGCAGTGAGGCCAATTATTCGACTCAACCAGTGGTTACCGAATCAGTGTTAGGAATTATTAATGAACGAAAACAGCAATTGACACTTATCCCTTTGGAGTCTATGAGAAACTAATCATGAATAAATGCGATAAGACCAGCGTTTCCGACGAGTCGCTGCGAAGGTCACATGCTAAGTTTGATCGTTTTCATCAAAGGGACAAACGGAGGCATTTCTCTCGGACAACATCGACTGCTGTCAAAACCTGGTTGCTGTTTTTTTCATCCGTAGGATAAATAACAATTTAAATCTCTAGATCATATGTCCTAACATGGGCATGATGTACAAGGTGTTTAACAATGACGGAAGCCCAACGAGTTTCGTATTTCTGTTTTGTCTACTAGTGACATTAGCAGTAGCTCGTTTTTCAGTATTCCCTGCGTCAGCTGAAAAAAGTCGTCAGATTAACGAAATTGGTACTTGCTAATAATCGCTTCAAAAATGCAAGTTTCAACCAGAATTGGTTGCAAAAAGCAGACTCATTTCGAAGTTGGATCACTCAAGTCCGCCCCGAGTTAACACTTTTGATCATAGTTCTGTACTTCCGTAGCCCAAAGTTTATTGCAAAAGCAATTTTTTTAACAACTCCCCGCACCTATTGCTAACTGTTCCATTGATGCTTGCACCCTTGAGAATCTAGATAAACTTAGACCTTTTGTCGGTTCACCTACGTGATCGATTGTAAATCTGCTCTGAGGAAGGTTACTCGCAGTAAAGGGAATCCCGCACGAGCATATGCATTTCAGACAAGGTTGCGTTATTCGTTATCCAAAATTTATGTGACTGCACAACATCTTCAAGTCCTTTGACTGTTAGAGTTGTAAAACAAATATCCACATATTGTCATAATTTTCTCCAGCTGTAACTGAATGAACCATGAAGTACACTGAAAACGCGTAAAAATCATGCCACGAATCACAGGTTGAAAACAGTGGAACACTTGTTTCATATCGGGCTACTTAACCAATGAAATGACTGGAAAATACATCGTGTAGATAATTTTTGTGCCGCTTGTTATTAGATTGAGAGATTTAAGGTGAATAATCAAGTTGTTTTAGTCCAGAAATGGATCAGTTGATCGTTCTCTGACCATCATCAACACGAGGCACACTTGGACTCCCTGGGAAAAAGGCAGTCACCTTAGTGGTATACCAGGCCGTCCCAACGGCTAACCTCAGAAGAAACGCCGTTTCAGTTATCGACGCTAATGATGGACGCTGTCTATCTATCTGACCAGTTCATCCAGTCATTCTGGCTCAGCGAGCCGCAGACACACCTGGGCATACTAGTCTAAGCTGTGTGCATGATTCAACCGCGTTCACAAATTCGAATTTCGTGTGCATGTGTGATGGTGATCCGTTCATGCGGTCTAAATGCACGTTCACAGCTGTGTGTCAGTATGCGCTCACCTCCATTAGTGGAGTAGTCATGTCATTTTTCCTCAATTCATTATTTCAATAAGCGATAATCTGATACGTCAGACCCACTGAATCAGTTGTAATTATGTGCCTCTTCTTCTTCCAGTTTCCGATACAAATCGATGAACGATAAACACCAAAAATGACCCTTCGGATAGAGTAGTCAATCAAGACAAAGTCTGTGGATGTCGGATGAAACATCAAGGCTATGTAGCAGTGCCTTAATTCCCAACCACACTAAGTCCTATGTGAAAAACAAAAAATCTGTCTACTCTGGTAACTATTTTAAAATGTATTCGTAGATACGTAAATGCATGTATACACACAGTTCATCAACCTAATGGAATCTCAAATAAATGCTTTCTGGCCGTGAAAGGCAGAGGCATGGATACTGGCTTGAATAAAGCGTATGCACAGTCAAGGGATCACATGAGTTGTGGTTTGGGCTGAAATCAGACAGCAAACAGTATGTAGGTGTAAACTGTGCGTGACTGTTGCGAATAAGTATTTGTTTTACTGAATTTTTGACTCTTCTTCGTCAATAATTTGATCATCTGACTCAAGTAGAATAGCTTCTCCATTCACATCTTCCTGAGGTATTAGTGTAAAACTGAGTTCGGCACCATATTCTTCCATTTTTGAATTTTCTATTGTAGCTGGTGATTTTTTGCTTGACTTTCGCCATCCAGGGAGAAGGAAGGATGAGCCTTTGGAAAACCCAATCCCCGACCCACTTGAGGAACCGAACCGGGGTGGAAGTGTCTGAGATCTGGATATTAAACCGAATTTTAAACTGGCTGAGCCAAATCGTTTCAACTCTGTGCTTCTTGAAGTCGAAGCACTCGTCGGTCGAGTCCCAGACACAATCACTTGAGTCACGCTGCTTTGAATGATTCCGGGTTTCGGTTCCTTTGAATGTGGACTTTGTTTGCGTTTGAGCCATCGTAACACTAATTTTGGTGCAAATGACTTTAATCCCCATACTTCTGTCGAATGAGCCATGAGTGCTGGTGATTCCATCGGTGATCCGTCCAGCGCTGTGTCTGTTACCCGTCCTCTTTGTTCTGTTGAATCGAGTAGTTCCGGCGGGCCATCGTATTCTTCCAATGGTCTTGATAGTGTAATAATCATGGTAGATTTTGGACGAGGTGAGTGCGTTCCACGTGACTGACACCATAACACTAGTCGATCTATCCAGCGCTGCATCACCTCCTCATTGGGAGCCTGAACAATGAAAAAGATCAAACATTTTCAGTCGTAATGGATCAGTTTTTTGGTAATTCGTTTATGGATTTCTTATTTGATTGCAAACTACCATATTATTGTTCACATTATCAGCAATTTTTAGTGGTTATATAAACCAATCGACCACAACAAATGCCTCAGGTTATGCTGATCTTTTTGGCTTCAACTATTTGTATCGACCGATTATTACAACCGCTTCTGTTTACGAACAGAAGATTCCATCAAAAACCGTTCGATAAATCCAAATATTCTCTGAGCAATTCGAGATTTGGAAACCTGCCACTGTGATGTCTGTCGGTAAGCCCTTTATTGTAAAAACCATGGAGATCATGAGTGAGTATATGGCTTGCTATTGATGAGATGTCGATTCACGTGATATGTCTTCACTGGACAGAACCAGGATCACGTGATTTCGTGACTTGGTTAGGATGTGAGCTTTTTGTGTGCTTGTTGGTCTGCATTGCTCAAATCGATCCTTTTATCGGATTGCCAGCGCAACGATCGTATGGGCAGCGTGCAATCCAATAACAAGACCGAGGATTCAACTAATGAGCACATAAGATGTGGTCCAAGAAATGATTTCAAAATTCATTAAACTTACTTGAAATAAGTACGATGCTCCAGTATTCGAATTCAAAATTCGAAAAACATGAGGACGTTTCGTGTAGTCCGTAGCGACTGAAACGGTCAATAGATTTCTGTCTAAATCTAAGCCGAGTTCGTTGTGGAATGTATGAGCCAACGGGCTTTAACCAGCACACGAATGCGAAAAGGGGTAGATAATATTGCAGACTTTAGACATCGATAAATTGGATATCATAATAAATAAAGCATCAGTTGCACAAATTAAAAATTTCATTCTTTTTCCTTGATTGATGGGCTTTGTATTCTGTAAAGAGCAATATTTTGTCATGTCACGTGATGGAACGTGAACGGTAAATAATCAGCCACAATAACCTTGAGCTATTTTGCGTGATGCTCGTGGTGTGCTTCCGTTTGGATAGACAGCCACGGTGGCACACCAGCGTGCCACAGTGCTCGACCTGCAATCGTAAAGCTCACACAAAATGTGTCTTTATTACCACGGCCCAGTGATGCGTGTAGGTGAAGCACGGAGATAGTGTTGACGAAGGTGACTTCGAATAAGAGATGTGAATATAAGTTAGGACATGGTGCACATGCACCGCAGTTGATGATCCTGAAAAAGTGAAATGAAATAGCTGTACTCTCATTGTTTCTATTTTTTCATTTTTCGGATGGGCTTTTATACCCTTTTCCGTAGCCGCCCAGTAGCTCTAGTTAATTCGAACCGGCTTGGTTTATTGGTGCAAAACATCTTTTCATACACACGATATATGGCTATTGTAAACAAAACCATGCATGAACGTCCACTGATAATCCTAAACGGCCCGTCTGTCTAGTGGAACTGTGACGGTTGGTTCAGCTCTGGCCAGTGCAGAGCTAAGACATCCGCTAATTGGTTGATTGCTCCACTTGGTTGGCCTCACTCGTCTGCGGCTTTGGACAGCCGATCATGTGCTGTCTACTTCGCAGCCTCCGACACAGCCCTGGAATCTGGAATGGCGAAAGAGTGCTGCCTGCCACTGAACCAAGCCGTCTATTGGCAGTGTGTCGGCCCATACCCTCATCGACACCGTGGTGAATTATTTTATGACCTATAACGTGTACTATGGAAGTCCTAACAAGAATTATCTTCGATAGTTTACCAGCTGAGACGCCTCTCCTGGGAATGGGACTCAGTTGTCAGCCGAAACAAGATATGTTGGTGCTCTGGACACCGAATCATCATCGAAGCGTTGATAGATAAAAGCTTTAGTATACAAACTCACGCACATAAATGAAATCAGATCATGTGACTCAGTAATTAGACAGCAGACTAGCGATCTGAACAATTTTCTATCACATTTGGTTATATTGAAGTCATCCACTTGATAGTTATCAATTGATTTGTCATGCACTAGCAAAACTCAGCTCACCTAAGCGAACCATGGAAGCACAACTGCACATCTGTTCTATCTATCTTGTTAGGAATCTTCAGAGGTGCATATCCACCGAGCCCCACTGGGACTCCGACCCCAAGGGTAAACAACTACGAGTCGAATACCCAACCACCAGGATATCTGAGCTGGATCTCAACAATTTGTTTGCCATCTCAACTACATTGTGTGCAGTTCTTCCATCAATGACATTTAAACGGTAACAAACCGCTGCTTTTAGAGCAATCGGCTCTCATGATGGAGGAGTTCTCTGTAGGAATCCTGAGTGACTACAAATCAATACGCTACAACCTACAGAGCATGATTGCTCAATCCTTATGAGTAGAGGGAGAACAGAACTCATTGAATTATTCGTCAAGAAGTAACAACGCACAACTCCCCGATGGGGCTTGTGGATGAACACCGCTGATGTTTTCGAACAAAACAAATGGAATTATTGTAGAGACGTACTTCCAAGGCTTTCAATGGGAATCACTTGATAATCAATCCAAACATCCCACAACTCCAAAATAATAGGCTTGGTTATTGTTTGACCAGGAGCTTCTCAATTTCCCTTTTGCGGACGACCAGCAGTGTGCCTGAATGTTATAGCTCTCTGTTTGCTGGTTCACACGTGTCAGGTGCTAACGCGCTCATATTATCCATCAATTTTGGTCGCCAATAGTACTCTTTTATCACGTGATGCACTTCCCCCTACAGTACCGTGAGGCTTCGTACCGATTTATACTCAGAATCTCGAGATCACAATAAACGATCCTTCCTGATAGTTTGTTGAACTCATCTCAGATATGGGCATGAAAAAATACAATGAGAAAATAAAAGAAAAAGCTGCATTTACTGTTGCTTATTATAATCTGACTTGGTCCGATAGAACAGCAGTTGTCGTTTGTTGGCCTCGATAAGCACATACAGTTCGTACCACGTCCGATCACGTGCCCTCACCAAGTGTGCCGCAAACTCGTGCTTTCGCAACAACAGATCACCCATGTTTTCTGATCGAATAGAATGTAAATGAAAGCCATCAAAGCAATTGATTATTCGGCTGGTGAATCTTCAAATATATTGTGTGTTGAATAGATTCGTCGAAATCCAATGGTAGTTCATATCCGAAACGCTGTAGTCATCGACGGTAAGGCATTTTGAAATTTGCTTACTGTATATAGTTTGAGCTTCAGGGCCCAATTAAGGTATATCACGGCATCAACAAATTATCTGAATTCATTGATATTTTCCTTTTATTTAACTTGATTTCTCACTGCGTTATGGGTAATTGAAAGCATATGACCTCAGAATTACCAGGGTATGGAAATGTAACTAGTTTGGTAAACAAGACCACGTGAATTCTCCTCGTTTACATTTAGGAAGGTTTTCTACTGAATGTCTCGTTGGAAGCCATTATTTAGTCAATATGGCTTTTATATTTATGCTCGCAAAAGACCAGAAGAAAATCTTTCGAAAATGAGGGATTTCACGTTATATGTGGATTATTTATTTTTCTCGACGATAACGGTCTAACTTACCAAAGAGGGTAATGCCAGTCTGCACCAAAGTGAACCTTGAAGCCCCGGTCATTCGATTGTATTATTCGTTTATATTGCTTTCGCGATAATGAGAAAAAGAGCTGTTAAGATGAAGTTTTCCGGCATCTCAGTAAAGATAGCGAAAGTCAAGTTGTGAGCTAGGATTTTCTTTCATGGACTTGAAGTAAGTGAGAGCACAATTTATCGGATAATTCATAAAAGACATCCACGAGAACACAATGTGGGGGCAGAAGACCCATCACAGCAAAGAATGAAGGTGCATTGCACTCAAAATCAGTGTCACAAACTCCCACAATCCTGCGAAAGGATGTTCTCATGCATTCACACTCTCTGTTGCAGAGAAGGATACAGCAACTTGAAATGTGGCTAATATCGGCTGACGTTCGATAAGTGAAGGCAATTTTTGGTTTTTCGAGTTTGGACATTTTTCGTAATGATGCGAATGTTAAAAGTCGTCGAGCCCGGTGGGATTTAAACCCAAGCATGGTTGCCTGATTTGAACTACACTGTTCTCAGTCGGGGATACAAACAGCTAGGTGAAATTTGTTTGCTCATTCCTCAGCACATATCAACCCTTCTGTTCTACGGTACAAACCCAAACATTTGAGTCACAGGTCCCTTGTTATCACCAATATATATATATATATATATATATATATATATATATATATATATATATATATACATATATATATATGTTCAGAAAGACTGTCATTTCTTCATATAAAACAGTTGCGTCGTGAAAAAGGACGTTCATACAAAGCTGAAAATTATGCCCTAGTCGAGATTCTATCCAGGCCAATAGAGGTCGATCTATACAAACTAAATGGCACGTGTGTCCGGACATTCCTGATATATCACAGTAGTCACGATACTTGGAGAGTTCTCACATCGCTCATCGGTAAACCTAAAGAAATGTCCACCAGCGGTTTATGTTGAATAACTCAGTTGGAACTTCATCAGTGACAAGCACATGACATCATCTTCGACTTTCGATGCTAAAAGCCGTTGTGTACCCAACAGTCATTTATTTAATCTCCTCAAAGTATAAAAGTAATCGTCTCAGCTTCGGCCTAATAACCCGTGTGGCCCTGATAGACTGCCGCCCAAGCTGGGTGATATGCAGTTGTACGCATATGTTGAAATCCGACGACGAAAGGAAGATCACGGAAAATTTTGAATTGAAATTGTGCACCTCCGTCTATGGTGATCCTAGATAAAACACCAAACACAGAAATCCAGTGGTGTAAAAACGTTTTGGGAATTGTTTCACGGGAGACGCCTCCTATAGGGACAGCCATGAGCCAACGCGTAAAACGATCCACACATGTGAGGAGAAAATGGTATCTGTCAACCGATGGTAAGGCACCAACAAAATCTAAGTGGACACGAGAAAAAGCGCATTGCTTGTGGGTATTTGGACGGAAGAGGAAAGTACAAGGCGACGAAAAATGCTCCGTTTTCATGGTGTGCATGCTCTAGACCGAAAACGAAGTCTCTATTCACATTCTGCCGAAAATGGTGATCAGAAACGAGTCTGACGAAGACGCACGTTCCAGAATGGGATATGGAATGTGGACGCCTAAACATCAAGCAATGAAGGGAACAGGGAACAAACTGGCAGGCTCACCAGTGGAGACATCGCAAACATATGTACCATTTCTGTCAAGTAGGGGTAAATCATTCAACATCAGAAAGGACAATGAGTGGCAGCTATGTAGTTCTTGTTCATTCTTTTGAACCTATGCTATCACGGACGGACTGAATGCCACTGGGTCGGTTCCTCGAAGGATGCCTGGGCGAAAGAGTGCTTCAGCCACGAAGTTGCTGGATCAGTGTATTTACCTCATATCCGTGATATATTTGGAAATGTAGTCAGGGTGTCTAGTTTCCCTGGGCGAATAAAGGTCGCCGCTTGAAGCTGACGCATAAGTCAAAAGCTTATAATCAGTGTAGATAACGAAGCTTTTGTCTTCCAAAATGTGTCTAAAGCATTTTATTGTAAGGTCGATCGCAAGCAATTCACGGCCAAAGTTGCTGAAACGAGTCTGTGGTGGTTGCAGCTTTTGAGAGAAAAATGACAACGGCTGTCTGACCCCATTAGCAATCTGTAGCGATTGGCCGCCAAAGGCTATTCGGGAGACATCTGCCTGTCATTCAAGAATAGCGCTGTCAACATTGTTTAATTATGCGGGCGAGGGAACTTTGGACAACATTTGCTTATCCCCTTGGAATGCTGATTTAACTTCAGGAGTCATCGAAAACGTGCACAGCCCTTTCTTCAAAAGCTCAGTAGATGATTGGAAGATCACCGGAAAATATGGTATGAATGGACAATAGTAGTTGACAATGCGCAGGAAACGAAGGAGACTCATGAACGATTGGGGTTCCAGATAGTCCTAGATAACATTCATCCATACTAGCAACAAGGACGTTGTCAATATAAACGAAAGCAAAATCCAGACCACAGAGAACTTAATCCATGTGTAGCTGGAATGTTTGAGTGGAGTTGCTCAAGCCAAAATTCATAAGCAAGAATTCGTACAACCCAAATGATGTCATGATAGCGGTCTTTGGAACGCCCTGAGACGCGTTGGGAATACCGTAATGCGGTCTTACCAAATCCAATTTGGAGAAAATGCTTTTGCCACACACACCGTCGGAGAAGTAGTGAATGTGTGAAATTGAGTAACGGTCGGGCACCAGCGCGGTAGTCACTTCACGGGCACCAGTCACGGTTGTGCTCTGGAAACATATGGAGTGGGGAGGTCCAAAGATTGCTTGATGGGTGAATTATCCCCAAGTTTAGCATATGTTCGAATTCTGCTTCTGCTACAGACAGGCGCTCAAGTAATAACCGGCGAAGACGCGCTGCGGTTAGTGGACCTTTGATGACAATGTGATGTTGGACGCAGTGTGGTGCTTGTGAAGGTGATATATTGTGGTTGGGTGACTGCCGGAAAATCGTCCAAAATGGAGGAAAACGGAGGGCGTACTGTCATAGGACCTTCTCCGAGAGGGATCGTGGAGACACCCGTTCCGTATGTTTTAACAGACGCGTTGCTGTTCAAAAGAACACGGTGGTTCATATCAACCACGAGTGAAAAGTTAGAAAGTAAATCAACTTCGAGAACAGATCGATTAACGTCAGCAATCGTGAAAATCCAAGGGAACTGTCGGCGTAAACGAGGGTCAAGTGGCACTAGCTTTTGACAGTATATCTTTATTGCGGAAGCCATTGTGGGCCGGTGACTGAATGGTCAGTTCATTCGCCCTTCGGATGAGGCAAAAGATCTTAGGTGCCCAGTTCACCTCTCCGCCACGGATGCAGGTGAGTATACCGTTTTGCACCTCATGCGCCACCCGTGGTTGGTTTGGAATCTGAGTCTAACCATCTTCCCTAGGCCGATTCTCTTAGTCAACCGACCCGGTGGAACGCGCTGGGCATTCGTTTTCGCCCTCTCACTTTAGTGAGAACACCTCAACCACGAGAAGTCAGTGAGTAGGACTTCCTCAACAGAGTCTGTGACAAACGCACGGCCATTTGGGAGCATTCTAAAAGGTGTTCAGGGCAAGTAGCTAATTCGGACCCTGCGACACTCACTCCCGACCATATATATATATATATATATATATATATATATATATATATATATATATATATATATATATATATATATATATATATATAATCCAAAGGGCGAATGAACTAACCATTCAGTCGTCGGCTCACAAGGGCTTCGAGAACAGGCTAATGAACCATACAATGGGCCATTCGCTCATATGGACCAACCCTACTGTCTTGCAAGACGTGCTTGGTTGCGCAAAGGCTAAGGGTGCATCCTTGAATAAAAATGCCTATTCTGAACTGGGCGACCGAGTAGTACAATAGCTTAAAACGCAAATAACCATGAGAGGCTCTACTTCTCTCTCTTGTGCACGAAAAAACACTGTCGTACGCCGTACTAAACTTGTTCTCCTATTTCCACCCCGTTCACACTTTCTGTTCCATTCCCACACCCCACGAGTTCCTCGGTTTACCGTGCCTGCTGTAGTGCCACTGATGGAAATTCTGGCTATATTCTCTCTTCTCCGTCTTCGACTAGCTTCCGAGTCTCACCGAACCCGCTACCACCGGCTGATGCTCTGCTTCGTCTTCAATGCCCATTCAAACTAGCCAAATTCACATGCGAACCATGATGCGTATAAGATAACTGGCGAGCTTGGATGGTACGCTTGAATCCCATGCCATTAATGTGTGTTGCGTTTAAGAAACTCGCATTTGTAACTCCAGTTTCATCATTTGGCTGATTCCTGCATATAATTCTTCCGTGAAGTTTCACTTAAGCCTTTATGGGGACACTGAGGCTGCGGCTTCTGGTCTTGCTGATGTTGGCACTGTTCTCAGTGAAAGGGCTCAAGTGGCGCTGCTAGACTGGATCCCAGTCGGCAGTCGATTAGGCGGAGTGGGACTCAGGGGTTCGTGTAAACTGAGCAGTCGCCGCTTCAATAGATGCAATCTGTTTATCGTTTCGGTGCATGCAACCGCCAATTGCAGCCCAGAAACAATCAAAGATAGCTTTTACAAAAGCCTGTCCATCGTCTACCTTTCCGTTCTCCATTCACACGTGCTGGACAAGGCTGGAAGAAGCGACTTCGCGGTCTGGCCATGACTTGGCGTAGAGGTATGAAAAACCTAGCATTAGCGTTGGCTTCGGTCGGAGCTTCCTGCGACCCTGAATGGGGCCAAATAGATGGAGATTGTCGCTGGTTAGATACCCTGAGCGACATGATGCAGAATAGAAGTCAGTGTCGTAAATACTGGGTAGTCTGTCTGTTAAACTCTTGTGTCTCGTAACCAAAAAAATGTTATTCCGACAAACAAATTGATAAAAAGACATCGAAAATGTGAACGATGTAAAACCCAAATAACATCAGCATTATTTCTTCACACTAGCTGTCTGTTTACTGCATTGTACGCCCCCTTACCCTCTTATGTTTTTGTTACTGTTATGTAGGCACCTTGCCTGATCTCAAGCCGGTGTAATATATATATATATATATATATATATATATATATATATATATATTCGGAATAAATTTTCTCCATCCTCACTGTACTGTAGCAAAAAATAATAATGAGTTAGCAAATTTATACAACACGCGCACAACTTGGATACCAGCGAATCCGGTCAGAGTTGCATGCATGCGTATATGGTGGTTTATTGACGCATTATGTACCCTTTTGCAAGCCTTTTTGATTACATCGCGACGTCCGCAAACGGTGCAACGGCAGTGACTTCGTACGCATGTATCTGCTGCGTCTTGACTTCAGCACATGGACTGGTGAGATAAGGGATAGCCGGTAGAACCGAGCTAATTTGTGACCAGAGTCATTGAGTATCATTAGAATACGAGGGGGTGGTCCGGTATTGATTGTCTCAACTGCATGGCTAATTCAAGTGCTGTTATCGGGTGGAAGGTACTCGGTGAAGACAGTAAGGGTGCAAAACGTGGAGTGTGACTCGCTGGTGTTGGAGGTGTCTTGAACCGTCTAACGTTGTTGGAATGGGTGCGACAATTTGAGGACGGCTTATTATTCTTATTAGGGTGTAGGAATGAAAACACGGTATCATCAAGATAAACGTAACTATGTCCATTTGAGTTGAGTTCAGGCCATTGGTAATTCAAGAGAATCGTATATAAGTCCACGTGAAGCCACCAAGTTTTGCACAAATAACAAAGTGCAGTTCATGTATCCCCTTGCTCACATAGTAAATACGGTTTGGAAGATGCATGACTGACCATATGAACACCTTGGATTCTGCATTGGTAACATGAGAAATATTACGAGGAAGAAATCGGATGTTTTGGTAAGTGCTTTGAGAAACAAAGGAAATAGTGAATGTAAATTTACCGCAGAATCAATTGAAAATACTTGATTGAGACATCAGAACACTCGGTAGAGAACAAGATTTTTTTCGGTGCTTTATAACTGGTTAAATACAGTACATTTTATAGGCATTTAAATCAAAATAATAAAAGAAAGAACAAGAAAATTGGTGATTTCGGTGACAATAAATGACAATTTCGTGACAGTACTATCAATTTCACGAGAGATAGTATGTGTTGATAATTGTGGTGCAGAATTTTCTTGAGCTGTCGAATTGGAAAGAAAATTTAGCCCAATTTGCGCACGCAATTGAAGGCATGAGAATATCAGTGCTTAGCGTCATTCCGAGATAATTTAAAGATAAAACTTGGTGTAATCGAATAGTGCGCAGAGTATACTTGTCGTTCGAGGAAGATGGTCGAGATGTATAAAGATACATTCAGAACACTTGGAGGGGTTTAGGGAAGGATCAAGCTTTTCAGAATAGCTCGCAGTGTTTTGAAGATTATTAGATAGGTAATTTATTCCACTTCCGTTGAAACAGTATGAAAAGTGGTTACGACATCAGCATGGCTAATTACGGTTCCGTGGGAACCAGACGGCAGGTCGATAACTTTGATGTGGGAAAATGCTCGAAAGAGCAGCAGCTTTAAGGGTGCGAAATTCATTCATCAAGATTTTGGATGACCTACAGACAAATCTAGTTTTTGGGATACATCCCGAAAAGTGGTCCGTATGTCATGCCAATAAACTGAGTGAGCAACTGGAGGAATGAGGCTTGTGTGTACCAGTGGTCTTAGAATGAAGTTATTGTTTGAAGAATAGTCATTAAATATGTATTTAACTGATTTAACAGAGTTATTTAGCAGTAGATTTTTACAATGAAGTACACCATTTTCGGCATTGTTTTGGAGTTAGGTAAAATTATTCGGAAATGCCACCCGACTTTCTGTTTGAGATTTTGTCTTCAATGATCTTAAGACCTGCGCATCAGTCACCCTCACACATTTCGCGTAAGTGGTCACACAGTGCGTCCATCATCTGTGCGTTGCACAACAATGTATGTCCACAATTACATACGTGGACTCAATCTTATCGTGACCAGAGCTAAAAGACTCAATAGCTTTCACGTAACCGAATTACTCAAAAACCGTGTTGAACTGCAGTGTATCTTTGTATGCCAAAAGAATTTTTATCACCACTCGGCGACAGTGAAGACTGATTGAAATTCGGATACATTTGCTCCATTGTAACCGCACTGTAGCTCTCGTTTCCCACTGATACCCTCGAAGTCAGTCTCTGACCACAGTGTGACTTCACCCTCTTTGTCCATTTCGCCAACTTGAGACGCGTAGTGCCGACTGAGAGATTTGCCTGTCTGCTGGACTTATTAATGATCGGTTCTCGATCACTTGGTTCGGTCACGTGATAGTTGCTCAACCTCTTAGCTCTGGTCACGGCAAAATCGAGTTCATGTATGTAACTGTAGACGCACACTGTTGTCCAGTGCCCAGACTACGAAAGCATGGGGTGGTCACCTACACGAAATATGTAAGGGCGACCGACACTCCGGCCTTCAGAACATTCAGAAGGAAATCTCAAACAGCAAGTCAGCTGGCATTTCTGAATGATTTTGACCTAATTTCGAAACAGTGCTGCAAGTGTTGAAGATAGGATACATCATATCAATATATTTGTGTGATGTTCCAGCGGCACGCGTGTGTTACTATTTTTATTCAAAGGAAAACATTAGTGCTCCGGTATTTCCATGACACAATACCCCGGTCTGCTTTCGAGTAACACATCACTTGGTCACAAAGGATAACCCAGAATAATTGGTTTAACGTCAAAAATTAGCATAGTAATAAAATGGTTGGTTCGAAAAATAGTTCATATAACACGATACAATGTGATATTTCCAGTAAAATGCTACAGTTCTTATTTAATTTTTTGGTGCGATGTAAAATGAAATGACGTAATTTACTACTCTTATCCCATATCATTTATTCTCACAATGTTATCTATTTGATCGGAAAGTAGCACCTTCCCTAGAACAGAGCCATGGAATCGCAGATGGGAATATCAAGTAAGGCTACAGATTAGTGAACAAAGACGACAATAGCAGATTTTGGTACGGCAATCAGCGAAGAAGGAAATCGAATGACTGAGGATGAAATATTGAGTCCCCACATAACCCATCAGATGGCTGTCTTGTTCAATGCAGTTCGTAACCAATTGATTTAACGTAAAATACAAATACACAGAGCACCGTAAGTCACCCACATGGCATGGACATCTCAGCACACTAGCATATCCACTTGGAAGACGTTGACGGGACTGAAAAACGTAAGCAACAGTGTCATTGATCCTTCGCTCACGGACGCGTTCCATCGGGTTTTCCCCCCGAGCCATAGCAACTGATTGGATTGTTACTGACAATATTCTCAGTAGCACGAACTGGAATTTGACCGAAATCCACAGTCATCGGACAAATTTACAGACTACATAGTGACGTTTACATTATTTAGACTCCTGACGAGCCACAAAGTGGTAAGTTGTGAACTTCGATCTCCTCAGGATATCTGAAGAATTTTTGACCACACTGTGCGTGCGCGAGCCTAAGCTTGCATGTAACTGGCGAAATCGGACGCACCTGCGTTCAAATTCCGTTCGCTGTGCGTAACTCAAACATTCTATAGGTTGACTTTAACGGGACTTCATGGTCACAACTACGGCTTTTTTAGGTCTGGGTCACTTCATTACGGTCGAATCTCCAGGTTGATTAAAAAAGCTCACCTATTCAACTCTACTTACTTCAGGTGATTTTTCCCATATAATGCATAGATGCATCAGCATTGTCCCAATACCAGTTGGTATTTTTAAGGGGATCACTAAACGCGTACACTTTCGGACAAATTTTTCCGTAAATATTTACCATTTCGAAATTGTTCGTTTCTTCATCCCAAACTTCTATCTTTCAATCACATTTATATTTTCAGATTGGTAATCAAATAACTTTTTGTGCCGTGTGTAGGAGTGAACGAAAAAGTCCTAATTTGTCAATAACGAGTCCATTTATGAGTTGAGTACATGTGAAAAAAACAGTGAGAAAGGCAACCATTGAAAGGCTGACCTGTGTACACTGCTTGATCGATAGTGTCCAGTTCTTCATCGGACGATTTATTCACAATAGCTTCCTGGTGGTCAGCATGATCTTTTGCGGTAGAATCAATCTCAGCTTCCAAACCAAACTGCCGGAGCATTGAGTCCACGGTAGGGACAGCTAGGATCATGCCCAGTGTCTCCTCGCTCACAACGGCTCCTGAAGCAGCTTTTCCTAAAATCGAATAATCTGCGGGGGTCGTGTCCAATAGTTCCATCTTGATAAAAAAAGAAAATCAAAGAGGATGAGATTCACTATCAGCTCCTGTTTACAAAATGTCAGTCACTTAATTGGTTAAAACAACTAATCAATCAATCAATCTCCAGCTGTCCGGCCAGTCAGTCGACTAACTCGATAGCAGGACTAACTGACCAATCAGTTGACCGATCCAGTAAATTCCATCCTACATTTGCACTTACTTGTGTGGGTCGTTTGAGTCGTTCAAACCGTTCTGCTTGAAGAAGCAAGTTGTGCTCCAAAGCTTCGTGTCGCTGGATCAAAGCAACAGTAGATTGGATGGAATCGCCCGTTTCGTTCACATGCAGATCAGCTTCATGAACTTCCAACCATTGTTCCGCTGCATCTGCTTCACTATACAAATTGTGAAAATTAGTCAGCAAGAGGAGAGAGTGACAACATTTGTCCCAGAAGTGTGCAAATATAGACGAATACTTTTGTTAATCATACTCATCGAGTATGCATTTTGAAGCAAATGACCACTTGAATGACTAGGACACAAAGAATAAATCTTTCGAAGAAGTTTCGCAAACTCATCAGTTCGATTAACTGTTCTGAACTGTCCCACTAACCCGATATAGAAGACTTTTCTGCTGCGAATTACCTCAGTTTATTAGTTGAGAATACAATGTTTATATAGAAAGTAGGAATCACTGTCGCGAATCATTTCAACCCAGATCAATTGGTTCAACCTTACTTTGGATAATCTCTCTTCTGATTGGTTGACTGGTGATATAGCCAGCTACCACCCGACGTGAATGATTTCTCGTTTTATCGATCCGCAGTCCCATAGATTGCGAATCCGTTGACTCAAGTCTTGACCTGGATTGTGGGCAGGTGGTGACTTTCTCTCTGCTAATGGGACTTGGCTGTCTATCGACCATGTGTCAGCCCTAAATCTCGCAGTATCCGCATCAATTACGACATCATTCAGTTGTTCGCATCAGAACTTGCAAGCAGTGAGCCGGAATCGAACCTGCGGATTTCAGCTGGTACGGCGAATTTCTGGTAAACGAAAGGTCACAGATTTGATTCTGACTCGCCGTGGAAAAGATTGGTGAGCTTTCCAGTGTTTATATGATTTCGACTCCTCAAGACTTTAATAAGTTCTACATCAATGCTACTGGACTGGAAAATCGGGTTGTTGAACTAAAAGTCAACATTGTTGTTGACATTTCCATTCCATGATTGAGTATTATCAAAGGTAGACGACTGATCTGCACTTTTGATGATTCACTAATTGCCAACGTGTTTCAGATCCTCTGAATAACAATTTGCCACCCCAAAACTGCCACTATGAATTGCTGGTTCATGGCAAGCAAATCAATGTATGCGTTACTTTATTTTGTTTTATATAGTTATTCAATGAAGTGCAACATCTCTGTTCTTGTTTTATTTTATTGTCCTTGCCTTCAAATGGTTTGAATCTCGCCATGGCCCGTCACTTTAGTGAAAGATATTAATCCGCTATCTCACGACTTGTTTCCACACTTGAGCTACTGGAACGTTATGTGGTTCATCACTACTCGTCTCACGGTCACAGCTCCCTCAATAGGGCAGTGATCTTTACAGGCCATGGGGCATATCCCTTCCAGTACACTCGTGCGTAAACATATATATATATATATAATAGAAAACCAAACCCATCACAGGATAGCTAAAATTGTACAGGAATTCTACTCCGTGAATTTCTGAGCTACATCCGAGACAGTCACACTGATATATAGTCACTGATTGGTTAGGCCGAAGTCGCTGATTCAAATCCTGGTACAACTGGTCGACTTCCAGCTCCACTGTTCCCAACTCTTTACCACGGCTGGCCTGTTTGGCTCCATGTGTCTAATCATCACTCCTAAAGTCACTGTCATGGCTACTGACCATCTACCAGAAGCACCAAGAAATAAAATGACTTTCATGTACGTCCCTCCCATGGCATTCTATATGGTTTGTCTGTGCAAGAATTGTTCCGCTTCTTGGTGTCAGTTTTATCCGTGTACACGGGCGGGCAATATCCCAGGTGAAATGCACTTCAAGAAACTTCTGGGAACAGCCTTTGGCCTCTCATATAATTATGCTTATTTGAAATTTCTCGAAGTTTTTACGACATAAATTCGATTTGGATAACTGCACCCAGCAATGCTAATTTCAATTAAGTAATGCATACAAACCAGTCGGTGCTCTGAGGTCTGCTGTTTTCAACTTCTAGACCTGCGTTGAACGACAACGCCGGTTGTGTGCGCTTGGGGCCGTTGACTCTGTCGGACGAAAGAAATAATACACGGATAAGACACAACGAAATGTGCACTCACATGCAAGGAGAAAGACTGTCAACACAATTCGCCAAATCACTTTCACATATACATAAAACCATTGCTCACAGATCGGTCAGTAGATGAAGACCACTGATGTGACAATGGTGACCAAGATACTTGGAAGAGGGAGCGGGTTTCATCCCCAAGTAAGTCCACTTGACTAAAACTTCCCATCAAAGGACAGGCACACCCACATGGAAATACATGGGAACGGATACACATAAAGACATCAAGACAAGCAATTTAGTCATGGCATTCACTCACTCACAGCTGAGAACGGGGTTCTGTTAGGATCGAATTGTTTCAATGAACATCGTGCAACTCACTTCATACCTTCGTTTTCATGCTAAGTATTTGCATAACAGGCGCATGCGTTGTGATATATCACATGTTCTCTAATAACTTACGAGGCGAACGATGCCGCACATAGCTGAAATTTCAATCGTTTGCACACTTCACACCAAAACTGTTGCAGTTCACACCACCTGGTGATTACATCGATCATATTCCGCTTCACTTCATTCGATGAACCGAAAACGGGGGCAGAAGGCTTCTGCGCGGTTGAAGGTAAAGGTGTTGGAGAGAGCGGGGACAAATCTGAGCTAGAAACAACGAATCCCGACTCTGATGCTCCGGGTCCTTTGTTCTCGCGATCAATCGTTTCATCATCAGTCAGGTCATCACTGCCGGCCACAGACTGGTCTGACTTGATCTCACTGCACCTTGTAGATGAAGACGATGGTCTTTCCTGCCCGGACGAACTATCCGCACGCGAACTATTCCTTCTATGTCGAGACTCGATTACTTTATGCCCATCCCGTTCGGCGGAAATCGTTTGAGGATCCTGTCTAACCGTAGGTCTGCTGAGGAGACTGTCCGGTGAGGTAGGTGCCTCGCTCGAATTCATATCTAACTGATTGTCGATCACAATAATCGGTGTCGGACGTCGTGGGTTCGAGGTTTGCATGCTACCATAAGTCTCTTTACTCTGATTGAGAAATGTATGATACAACTGTTCGCCACTGCGCAAACACGACAGGATCGATTCTTCGCGTGCATTCATCTCCGTACGATAATGAAACAAGAGCGCTAGACTAGCACGAATCGATTCTGTGGACCTGATTGGTTTGGAAACGAAGGATCAAGAAGGCGACCCTTTAGGTATGTTTGCAATAATAGTTGTAATGATAGTAATTACGCTGATTACTGGAAAAATATAGTAATGCTCTGTCACACCCAGATTGCTTTGGGCACTGCTTAGCTGAAATAGTAAAAATACGTTTAAAAAACTTTGTCGAAACTTTGCTGAAATAGTCTAGTCACAAAATAAATATCTGTATGACGATCTGAGAGGATAAAGAAGCTGGTGAATGATATAGTCTACTAAATTTCAAACCACCGAAAACTCGTAAAATCTCTGCTTTTCTTAGCTTTCCGTATCTTTTGTTATTTCCTATGTTGAAGATTGTTGGCCGAAGCATCCAACTTTCCCAAGAAAGTGCTAGTATTTCAGCGGAAAGTACCAATTTCCCTAAAGGTTTTGCAACTAAATAGTATTCATGTACCTTGTTGTTCTACTGCTTCAGCATCTCCAAACTGTCTACCACTGGTTCATTTTTACTATTTATTTTGTTTTCATATTTAGTAACAAGGTCATTTGATGAACATTTTATAATTTTGTCTCGAGTACCTAATTTAGTTTCCATGTATTGTGATTTGTTTTCTCACAGCACCTGGTAGATGACTTGGCTTTGAATATGGCACCGGTGAATCACTGTTTTGTTCACAAATTGTGCTACTACGAACTTGATCATTCAACAGGATGGTTTATTTGGGCCACGTACATGTTCTCCCGTTGTTATTCAAACTTTTCACATCGTCACTCAGAACTGTAACAACCTTTCTAATCCCAAAATTTGACGTCAAGGATGGAACCCATCAAAACTCACATGTGTTGCTTTGGTAGCAATAAAAAAGCGTCGATATTGACGAGGGTGCAACAAGGCCGAGTGATGTTGGGATTTGAGCAGTGCGCTCTTCCCGAAGCTCATTTGACCACCGCCGCTTATCAGAAGAAATTTGTTTAAATATCTTTTAGTTGGCACAATACGACTTTAAAAAAGTAAATAAGACAGAATTCTTTTTTTCTTCGTTTATTACGCGAAGATGTGCAACACTTCTGTAAGGGGGTCACGGCTATCAAGAGGCTGCCAAATGGGAACTGGAAGCGTTTGCCATTCCACAATCTTCAAATTGCACAACAAATCACATATAAAAAAGCAACAGTAATAATCCGGGTAATCAGAACCGCTTTATAACCATGTAGAGGAACTCATTGGTGATGGAGTCATTGACTGCGACTCGTCTATGTAACATCAAGCTCTAGCGAAGCCTTTTCAAATGAATCATATGTTACGGACATCTGTGGTATAGCTAGAGAAAGAAGAGGTGGAGCATGATAATTTGAAGCACTTTAGTAAGAGTTACACTTGATCGATGTTGTGCAATCAGCAATCGTCCTTTTGTGAATTAGACAGTAGAACCAACCTTCATGTAATGATTTCCCTGGCCTCCCTCAGCGAAACCAGTGCTTTAGTGTAAGGGGTCAACTTATGATCTCATTCCTCTATGTGTCTCGTTTTGTCTCTGAAGTCTTTCGTTCTTTAGCCACGCGGCTGGTCTGGTGACCACCGTATGCCTTGGAAATACAAATACTCAATGAAATAATTCATCACTCGCGTTTTTCATACGTGCCTTAGTCAATACATAGTTGAAAGTGAGGAACCGACACGAACATTCATCCCCCACAGGCAGGCCCCTGCACAGACTGTCGTACTTGACAACGAGTATTTAGCTCAAACAAGAAGGAAACCATCATTTTGCTTGTGTGTCATGTCGGGGTGGGCAGATTTCATTTCATGACTTGAATACAAGTTTACGGTGCCTAAAGGCCGTCGATAAAAATGACTATAAGTTCTACACGCCATAAAGGGTTAACAGTTCAGACAAAACTTCAATCTTGTTCGGTTTAGCACGAGCAAAACGACGGAACTACGACAGATCTGTGCAGCAATAATTTTTGAGGAATTAATTTAAAACAGAGAACGGGTCAAGAGGTGAGATCGACTGAGCAAAAGATCACAATGCAGTAGATATGGACGGTCAGAGATGATCTTTTTGGCAACCACCTTGGATATTATACTGTGCTTATCATATAAGTTTGACACGAGGTCTCTCAAGGCCATGCCAGAAACAAGACTGATGATGCATAGACCTCTACAAAGAGTGATGTAGTCCTTTTCAATCAGACTAGGGAAAAGTACGGGAGAGCAAAACAGACTTATGGGGAGTATACATTGGCGTACGTAATATGGAACAGTAAGGATGGCTGTTAACAATCAATCAGACAATCTACATCCCACGAGTCCCAAAAAGTATTCGTTTACTGAATCGTTGTTACCAACCGAGTTCGTCAGCTGTTCAACTGGGAGTGAGTAGCGTGGGATTTCCCTAGAAGGGTATCCCGTGCATCAGAAATGTGCGCCATTTGACGTGATTATACTTGGAATATAAAATAAATCACTTCTTAGAGTAGAAATGTCAATATACCTTGGTGAGAGCGAGATCAAACGTCAGCAACTCTGTTTGGTTGTCAAGACTACGTTCATCAAAGACGATAGTCGTACAACAAGCAAACAATCGTTTCTACGGGACTCACATTCCCACACAAACGCGAAAGGGCTTTTCGGCTCTAAGTACGAAGAAATGCGTGACATACCACTTCAAATTAAACCGTCGAAATTAACGTAGCCGTGTGCTTGATCATACTATCAAAGCTGAGTAACTATGGCGATGTCTGTCAACAAAATATTCCAACCACTGCAGGTTTTCCTACTGTTTAGTTGCCTTCACCGACAGCTTAGTAGCCACTGTTGATCATTTTGGGATTACATCCTAGGATACAGTGATCAAAACTTCCCGATACACCCACACAACGCAAGGGCACATCATGTGTGAGATTTCAGTTCCAGATGCAGTCATGGTAGCTTTGTGCGAGGATCTAATTCGCCGCTTTCCGGGAGGTTAGACCGTCAAAGAACGCAGGTTCGAAATGTTCATGTAGGTCTGTAAATAAACTTTGAATCCGGCTTGACTCGCCTAATCAGCTGCACTTGACAGTCATCATTTCAATGTTATTGGACATTTAAAGAATTATTCGGATGTGTAAACCCGTTTTCCTTTGACTAACCAAGAAAATTCTCCTTGTTGTCCCTGCATATTCAAGATAGTGACCGGCACAAACCTATCAAGCCCCACAAATAGGACAGCGTTGTACCCTTGCGTGGTATGGGTGTATCTTAAATGTTTGGTTACTCTACCCTAGGCCGCGATCCCTACCAAACGATTGCCCGTGGTTAATTAACGACAAGAAAACCTATAGAGAGCAGAAGCTAAAGGAGAAATAATTTGAATGTTTTCGATAGTGACTTTTGCGGTAGAATGTGATAAGCTCGGATTCATAATCATCGTCATCGAAAGTGTCAATATCACCCCAATGACATTAGTGTTAATAATAAAAGCAATAATAATAATATTAATAATAGTGATGATAATAGCCCAGGTTATTATCGAAAATACAGTTTTCAGTTTGATTTTATTGGATTTCTCACCTTCGTGCAAGAAAGCGCAAGATGAGTGTTTCTACTGAACTTAAAAACGAGTCACCATAACGTACCACATGCATCCGATTTCAGCACGAGTGATTTCTGAATTCTCCTCCGGGCTGAGCATGTGACCTACTTCTGTGCGAGTATTCTGAATCCATCGAACTATCTCATTGACTGTGGTTAACCATCTGTGTAGAGTAATCGCTTCTTCTAGTCGTTTCCGTCTGCGTTGCATCCGCGTACGCAACTCGTTCATCAACCCAATCAGGTTATCGCGTGGTTTAGTCAGACGAACTGTCCATTTGCCAGCATACAATGGCAGTAATTGTTCCGCAGTTTGGCTGATCATCTGCACCTGTATAAGCAATTTGTGGCCCAGTGTGCGAAAAGATGTAATAATAATGCGAAAGTTTTTACTTCCATTTTTAACTATACAATAATGGTACATTTCGCTAAGGAGGTCAAGACCAATTAGGACCTACTGAAAATGGTGTCCGGTGGTGGAGGGATTGCTGAAACCCCGGAACTCCAAGTTCTCTATGACGACCACTTCATCAAAAATGGTTAAAAGTAACCATTTAACTACGCCTGAGATAGACAAGCAATGAGGTGTCAGACGGAAATACATGACAGTTTAAGCCAGTGAGCAGAGGTTTACATAAATGGACGGATAGAAAGAAGATAAGCATGTGGACAGGGGAACACCGAGTTCGCATCAAAATGCTCCTCCTGGTCAGAGGAATCGTTAGCAATACAAATATTCTGTGTTTTGTGCTGTTTTATAATCAAAGCAATGGTAAAATTTACTAACAGAACTACCAGCCGAAATCGAATCGGCAACCTTCGACCCACTAGACGGTTGCACTACCTGCTGACCTATCGCACTACGGCCGCTAAAGACGCGAATCACGTAAGTGAATATCCAGTGATTGGCAACTACTATTCCAGTGGTACAAAGCAACTGTCCTGATTTTGATCAGTGGAATAGCACCATTAGGTAAAGTGTTTGCGGATCACTGTATTCCTGAATTCGTTATTCGAGCCCGACTGACCGTGGCGTGATAGCGCAGATGGTAGAGTAACTGCCCAGCAAGATAGCTGGTTTTACTACAGATTTTGAATGAGAATATGCTGATGAATTCCCCATTATCTACTTGAAGTAATCAAGCAAAATAGTCACCTGTAGTTCCGTTGCTTGGAAGTCCTGTTCGAATGCGTTCTGTTGAGAGACCTGTTGACAAATGATCTTGAAGTCCGCACCAACGTCGTCCGGAAGCTGTGTGGCTTTCTCCCTGATAAATTCGTGTAGTTCCTACAATTATCGTCAAAGTTGGAGTGCCACAAAATGAACTGTGAGCCATTGAGTGAAGGTTAGTGAAAATGATTGCGACATACACTACTATGTGCAATAATCTTCGAATTCCTATAGCGATTTTATTTCTTGTTCGATCCATGTGACCAGTGTCAACTAACCGGAAATAACTCGGAATGACTTTTGTCTATTCATCAGTAGTGTATCTCGAATTTACAATCACAATGACGAACCCAGTCACAGCTGCGGCGAGTGGTCAAGCAAGCCTTTATGATCGAAAAGCTCAGGAAGCATTGTAAAATGGGTTACATTTTATTACGAATCGTAAATTAGGTATTCTATAAAGTCTAATTATATCAAGAAGTTGTTCGTTGAATCATCAGCATTGACGGTCATATTATACCCCAAACAATGAGAAGACCTGTAAGTAATTTTGAGATGTGTGCAAAGACCAGTAAAGTAATGAATTTTGAAGTCTCTACATTTCTATAAATCAAACGAGTAGTTGAGAGAGTCAGTCCTTTGGTTAGAACCAACATGGAGGGAGAGGGTTTTACTAGGGCAGGATGAACATGCTCCTTGTAACTGCCCTACTGTGCTAACGACTACATTGTTACGTCATGCTGTGACTACGA
Organism: Fasciola hepatica; assembly: GCA_948099385.1. Classification (NCBI taxonomy): domain Eukaryota; kingdom Metazoa; phylum Platyhelminthes; class Trematoda; order Plagiorchiida; family Fasciolidae; genus Fasciola; species Fasciola hepatica. Next base: position 5,561,106 of record CANUEZ040000163.1, read on the forward strand.
CCGTTTTGGGTTACCATCTGCCGGGATTGTCGATTTACGGGCTAACTACCCCCACTGTATACAGCGCGAAGCTTCTAATTCGGTTCGAAACATTATTCAGGGTTTGGTAGATGGCTCTGAATGACTCGTCGACATCTACTCACTATGCACTCCACTACAGAGCCTCTAATAACTTTTGTTACTCATCTTCCGGCTGTGCTCTTCTGTCCTCTTGATCAACGATCTTCGTAGTTGTTACCACGGAGGCAGATAGTTGATAAGCGTTTGAGAAGCACTTCTTCCTGCATTTTAATCATTACACTTGAATACTCACTATCCCATATATTCATTTGACCTGGAAAATAAAGGATTTTTGAGAATTCTTTGCTGACAGATTTATTTTAATAACCAGTTCAAACCTCTTATACAGGCAGTACACTGATACAATACTTAGGATTTCTGGCCGCTTATCGACCGGCTGACAGTTGTCTACTTCTATAGACCACCCGCTATTCTAGGTGTATACGATACCAGTTTACTTGTGGAAATTACCACCCTGTCCAAGCGTGGTTCAAACTGTTTGTGCTCTCCATATGTACTTTCCACCACAATCAACGTTACGACTAACCGTCTACAGGGTATGTCATTATAAAGAAAAAGGTTAACAAGCGATAAAGAAGGAATACCTTAAATCTCTCACCCTTAGCACATACACGCACATACACTCACTTTGCTTGATTGACGCACACAGACTCGGTAACTAAACCCACTGCTCAATTAGGGTTACGTCACCATGCATAAACTGACGACGACTCAACTGCATTCGAAAAACCGGAGTGATATAATGTTACTTAAAGTCTCTCACATGATGATCTCAATTTTCGCTTGACCAAGCAAACGAGCTAGGCTGAACTGTGTTCACTACGATCATTTACGGTCTCACGAATGGAGTAGTCTCCGTACAAACGGGGTTCTGATGAACGACGTAAGACAGTTTCTTGGAATCCCATCTGGATTTACCATTATTAAACGAAGAGTGAAGTGAAGTCAGCATAATGTGCACGTATATTTCCTTGATGAAGAAACAATTTCATACGGATCGAAAAACGTTCAAATCTTTTCCGCTAAACGTCCATGCATTTTTGAACCCTTCTAATAGGGTTTGTTTATTTCCCGCATCTTGTGTTGGTATGTATCCTGAATCCATTTGAATATTTTTCTCCAGGATCTCCGGTGTTTGCGGCTGCGAGATGTAGACCATACTTTTTAATCGATTTTATAAGAAGTCTAAAAGAAATAGATCAAAAAATCTTGCCGGCCACGTGATAGGCGCGCCTCTTCCAGTTCACCGACCAGGAAACTGCCCATCTAACCACTACCTAACGGGCTTTTTCAAGTGAGCCGAAGCTCCACCCTGTTCAAATTATATACGGCGCCGGTAATCATCTTCCAATGATGGCAAGTATTGGAAGAGAAATTGAGATAACATTTGCAAATATATTGAACCGTTCATAATTCCAGAGAAAAAGTACGGTTCCATAAGGGTCGTACAATGTATGCCGAACCACACGACTACTTTCGGCCAGTAGATTTGATTTCTGCTACTTACTCCACCATGAAGATGGAGTACAGGTAGTCTGAAAAAATAAAGTCTTTGCACAAAGTTAGTCGCATTTTCAGTGACTCAACAAACGGTTCGAAGAAATGCCCGCTTCTCTCCATCAATGTCTCTTAATGTAATACCGTGATGGAATTCCAATGGATGAAAGCATGGGTGGATGCACTCATAAAAAGTTGGTACATCAAATTTCAAGCAGTAATCTGCTTGAAAAACATTCTGCTGGGCGAGTTCCTTTTCTTCGGCTGTCACAGGTCTGCGGATTACTGAAACCTGTATCCATGAATTTGATCCTCGGTTTCTTCACGGTGGACTGTACAGGTATCATTCTCTCGGAATGTAAACGTTTTAATTCACCACACGTAGCTGACGAACTGCGTTTAACAAGACCAACATCGATTGCATTCCATTTCCTTAGTGAGTTCATTATCATCATTTGTATTGAGACCACTCCATTCTTGAGACCGTAAATGATCGTAATGAACACAGTTCAGCCTAGCTCGTTTGCTTGGTCAAGCGAAAATTGAGATTATCATGTGAGAGACCTTAAGTAACATTATATCACTCCGGTTTTTCGAATGCAGTTGAGTCGTCGTCAGTTTATGCATGGTGACGTAACCCTAATTGAGCAGTGGGTTTAGTTACCGAGTCTGTGTGCGTCAATCAAGCAAAGTGAGTGTATGTGCGTGTATGTGCTAAGGGTGAGAGATTTAAGATATTCGCTCTATATTGCTCGCTTTATCATGGCGCACCCTATATGTTTTCCTTTGACTGTTACCTGGAGCAGGTAGAGTAAACTTATATCCGACCTGTCTCCTCTCCCGTGTGCCAACTGGCTTGACTAATCTCCGAGTGTGACATATTTATTAGCACTTGCTGCCATGTCACATCTGTGCCCTTATCTTCTCTGGGTTCATTTATTAGCCTTGTCTGATAGTGTCCTCATTAACGGACTCCGGACTCCAACTTATGTGATTTCTAAAGCAACCTTTTTTCCACTCTTTTCCTTGGTTCAATAATCCACGGGTTTTCACACAAAATCCATTAGGATTATTGTTTACGCATTTGTTATACTTCGCTCCTGGCCTTCCGTCGGGTTAGTAAACCTATGGGTTTTCCGTTTTTCGGCTATCTTCGACCACCATCTGTCCCACCCCCAACCCCAAATCCTGTGTCTCGTGAGTTGAAATGCCATTCCGCACTGTTGCTGACCAATGATCGTGATTGGTCGTCCTCTACCACCAGTCTCAGAATCACCGGCTCCCTCTGATTGTTATTTAACAAAGCCCTTGTCCCTTCCGGCTTCTGCTTGCTACCCCATTTGACGAGTGATTCTATCTGCCTTGCCTCGTATGTATTTTGTGAATGAGTAGCCCAGAAACCGATGTATATATCCACTTATGCTTGAACGTTATTCTTTGGTAGCATACGTTGATTACCGAATTCACGTTCTCTGGCTAAAGAAACGGGGTTCGTCTTCTACGAGCTACTCAAACAATGGACCACCGTCCGCCGCACCAACGAAACAACCTTTCCCACAAGTCAATAGAGCATTGAAGATATGTTCTAACTGATCTAATCTTATTGCTTTAACGAATATATTTACCTCACATCGAGCCAAATATGTATGACGTCGAACCGCGTAAATCAACTGAACCCAACGTGTTCGGATTAGTTCATTCAGATCCGCCCACGTCTCTGTCAGTCGATCTTGCCAGAATGCAATCTGTGGGGCATCGGAATGTCGCGTGCGGATCAAACAACGACACATGTTGACCACTCTGGCCATTCGTAGAGCACCCCCGGTGAGCCCGAGCATTGATTCTCCATCTACTTCAGGAATCAATGCATTCGCTTCCTCTTCAATCGAGGTTTGTGTCTCCTCAGGATGAGTCAGCGATTTGAGTGGGATCCCGAGGACGTGACTGGCAAACTGACTGAACTGGTTCACAAGGTGCAGACATTCAGACAGATCACGTCCCGTAGTGGAAGCTGTCGCGATTGTAGCCTGTTGATGCATCCAAGCCTGTTTGAAAATAGCAATTCCAATCAGGATTTTAAAAAACTAAGCAAAGTGATCAGCCAAATAAATCACATCAATTTCACGAAACTAGAGTCAAAACACAGAAAAGCATGAAATTTCAACGCGGTTTAATGCGTAATTTCCCCAAAATTGATTGGTACTCACAAAACGAAGTGTTATGTCTTCATTTATGAGTATGAGTGGGATGACCAGGTTGGATTACGTTTGACGTGGTGTTAGACAGTCGATTTCTCTGAAGCACCTAACCTAAGAGTGTATTCAGACAGGTGTGTTTTGGGGCTAGCCAGATATCAACATTGTGAATAGGATTGGTCAACATTGGATGCAAATAAAACGTTTACGCTCGTCGCCTTGTAATGATAGAGCATTCGTGTGCGCGCTGTCTTGATGACAACTGCCTTCAAGCAATAATGACTTAAGTGCTAAGTCACCGATTTTTCTCCACGAGTATATTCCATTTCATTGTCATTGAACTACAACATTCAGGGTATCGATTCTGTCCAGTCTTCTCAGGATAAGTTTATCTTTGTTTTAACTTGCTGCTATCCTCTTTGTTATATCAAAAATCAGCAATTAGAACGTAAGCGGAAGTTTGTATTCTGAGCACATCTCACGGAGACGGGTTCAGACCAATAACTGTCAGTATAAAACAAGGTGAACAATGATATGGCCTTGTTGTGTGGCCAACCCATGTGTCGTTGACATTCGCACGTGATTCATTCCGGTCCCGTTGGCCTTGCATTCGCGTGCGCGATGTCTGTCTATCCCACGCTCTTCTTCGATCTTCTTTACCAATCACATGCGGTTAGGTGCACGTGTGACTAACATTGATTTGTTGTTCCTATTCGCTTGACACATTATTATGCTTGCGCTTGCCAGTGGATGATTCACTTGTTTGCCCCTTTGTCGGCTTACGTGCGCGTTTATTGATATACTAATAGACGGATCTATTGCGTACTGTGTTCTCTGAATTCCAAACACAACAGGTCTAGTTAGCGGTTCAAGGTCACACGACGTACTATGTGTGATGGCCAGCAGTACAGAGAAGGAATAAGGGTTGTGAACGTATTGAGTGTCCGGTTCTATACATGATCCGTGGGTTCCAGACTTTTGGCCGTCACACAACTGGTCACTGAACATGTCATCATCGAACAGTTCGGCGATTGGACATTTGGTCGATAAACTTCAATCAACATATACTACCGTGTTTCCCCGAAGGTATGCCCGGTCTTATATTTAATTTTGCCTCAAAGATTGCACTAAAACTTATTCTCAGGGGTGTATTATTTTTCAGATACTAAAGAAAAAATTTATGGAGGAAAAAAACTCTACTTTTATTCAAATACAGTTATGTCATCTTCTGGGATATGGTAATAAATTTCCAAATCCTGCATTTCCTGTGGAACCAGTGATTCCAGTTTGTCGTATCCAGCAATAAGGCCTTCCCTAAATGAACACTTAGCGATCTGGAGATGATGGAGCTTGCCTGTGCAAATTCACGAACAAAATTTATTGCAGATAAACATAATTTATTAGTACTTAACTGTTGGCAGTTCGCCTGCAGTTCGATGCCACAGGATTGTCCGTTGTTTGTCTGCTTACTGTAACGACAATTGGTTTCTGCCAACTGAAAAACACACATTGACTGCTCTGCTTGCAGACGATCTAACCTTACCTCCCCCAGCTAGCATCGTGTCCGGTGTCACTCTAATACGTGAACGTGATCGACATTGTTTCAATACAGCTGTACATAATTCACGCCGCATTGAGTGGGAACCACACAGTTCCGCCGGTTTATTGTATTTTCCGTAGCGGAACGCAAGCTATGTATGATGTGATTTTTGAGACGCTCAAACGAGAAGAACCCAAACTCAACCCTATTTCCATAACAATTATATATGAGACAGCTGTGATGAACGGCATTGAAAAAAACTCCCACAACCCTAACATGTATAGATGTTCCTTACATGGAGCAACTAGCATCCGGCACACATAAGAAACAATCGATAAACAAATATTTGTCCATCAATTACCGCTTGCATCGTTTAGCTGAGCAGCATGACGAGCACAGCCATGTACAATTTTTCACGTGCGACTGCTCATGACCTATAAAAAACTACTGTTCACGTATTTTTATTGTCGTCCAAGTGTACATGCGAGAGGCCACGTTGGGTCAGTTATGATGTTAGCAGATTAGTTTGAGGAGTCCAGTGCTAACCTAATGGTTAGCATCATTTAGGATGAACGGGGTTATGAATGTATCAGCCAATTGATGCGCCATACGTTATGTTTCAAATAGATGTTATACTATCGAAACTCAGTGTTGCCGATTGATAATAGCCAATCCACGGTGGAATGCGGCCACTTCTTTCTATAACAGGTCTAGAAGGATTACTGATCATTGCTGATGTCACATAATTTATCATAAAAATTTATAAATAATAAATTGATAATGAGCGCCTGATACGGTAATTAACGGACTCAACGAGTTATAACGTATGTCAGCCCGTTAGGATCTATTGGGAAGGCAATCTTATAACGATAAGAGTAGTGAAATTGGACATTCAAATGCACAAGGTTAATGAAAAAGGAAAGACCGGGGAGTGCAAATAAAGCAAAAAGAGTGTTTCACGAAGTTGCACCGGACTGTCCAATTGCAATAAGCCTAAAGCGAAAATAAACCCTAGTGGAATTTTTGAAGCAAAATTAAATACAAAACAAGATCTTATTTTCAGAGAAACACAATAGGTTATGTTAATTACAAGTTTGTCTATTGTCCATTCGACGAAACGCATGGCGACCAAACATCCGGCCACCAAATCTCCGGCTGCCTAACGTCCGGACACGTGGTCCGTGTGGACCAAACCTTGGAAAGTGTTCACAATCTGGTTTGCTATTTATTTTGATCTTCGTTGTACGGTTTCCGACTGATTGACGCAACGACTCTTCTTCCTGAGGTGTTATCTCATTCCACACAAGACACTGGAGGTCATCTAATTCAGCAGCAAACGATGATTACTCAATAAGCTCAGACCACTCATTATTCGCAATCAAAACCCGGATCCATGCAAGTAACGTGGATGGTTGATCTCTTCATCTCTGCCTTAATAACATTCATTTTAATCAACCTCTCCTTGTTTCCCACGATCGTTGGATATCGTTCGAAATTTTGTCTCTTAATGCTCGTGTTTCTTGACCTTATGAACAATTACCGTAACTGCAGTAAGCCCTCTGTGAAGATACAATGAATCAGTCCTGGATATAGTGTTCAAACCGATGCTTTTAGCTTCTTTAGTCAGATTCGTGTAGGGAAAGAATTATCGGTTCATGATGGGCAGGGGTTGATTGCAGTCACCCGACACCATAGACAGGCATCCAGTTTGGTGAACCAGCGGGGTTCGGATGCAGAGACTTCTTCCTCCCAGGCCTGCAGCTTCTCTCAGTCAAGTTCGGTGTATCGTGATATCAAGCCCGTCCATAAAAGGTTCTAGTGGCAAGCCCTGGTAGGCCTCGATTGGCTAGAACAACTGAGTCGGTCTGGATTTTTGGTACAAAATTTCAAGCCTCTGCACAGACTGGACGTAGCACGTAAGAGTGTTGCGCACGCCTCCATTGGCAGATCGGTCGTGTGATGTTAGCTTCATCAACATTCTTACTCCAATCACAGTAGTGTGCTTGGGTCTTTATGCGGATGCACAATAATAACTAGTCAACACTGCAATCGATCTTTCCCTCTCAATAGGTGCCTCGGACGAACGTTTCTGCCAGGCACTTTACTTCCCCATGGTTCCGGCTTGACCGTAAAATTTGCAAACGACACTCAATCTTCATTTTGAAGCACACTCACAAACTGTCGTATTTTAAGCAGTTAGACAGAAGGCGTGGGGCTAATCAACATGTCGGGACCGAACGAGGTTTGGAGAGAACCGGAAAAACGATACGCCATGTGATGTGTTAAACGAGAAAATGTCGATAACACGTAGTTGTCACTGGGGTAATTATGAGTCGACCTTTCGGCTGTCGTGGTCAACCTTTCACAAGGCAGTTTTTACAATCAAATGACTAAGTATCCACTAACATGTCAACGGAAGTTTGTGTGTGTGTGTGTGTATGTGTGTGTGTGTGAATTTGTTCCTCGATCAGATTGAATGAATTATAGTCACACTGGTTCCCAGTATCCGAGTCCATAATGACGAGGTCAACTGTCGATGTGACCTTTGGGCTGCTTATTCATTAGTGATGTCAGTGTGGTCCGAATTCTTGGGAATCACTGCCCCGTCATTTCGGTTGACGCATACAGGGTGGGCAATAGCTGTCAGAGCTTCGACATACAAACGCTCAGTTCATGTTTTCAGTCCGCGTTGGAGGATTTTTGTGTTTTCATAGTCTATGTGCCCTTCATCAATGATGTGAAGAGCGATCGCTGAATCCCACTCTAGTTTCCCTAAGGCCGTCATGTTGGAAGGCTTGTATTTTTCTTTTCTTTTGTGCTCCACTATTCTGATCTCAAGCTGTCTTGATGTTTGTCCAATATATTTAGCTGGACATTCTTTGGAACCGATTTTATAAATGCAGCTGTGTTTGTCTTGTAAATTAATTGAATCATTGGGTGTGGTGAGGTGGTGAGTCACATTGTTGTCAATCCGAAAGAATGTGGGGATGTTTATTTTACGCATTGCGGATGAGCTGAATCGAAGTGTAAATATTTATCCGGTTGCTTTGGTTTTCGATGGACACCGATGGCGAATTTCTGAGAGTAATTCACCCTCAGACGACTCTGGAAAATTTACTACCCCGTCAGTATCTTCTGTCTCGATTGTAAAATTGATGGAGTTGCATTGTTCACTAGAACATCTTTCTGTTTGGATTTGATAACCACAACAGCATCGTCAACGTAACTTTCATGTGAACATGTGATGGGGGGGGGGGTGTCAAAATCATCTAGGGCCTTCGATTCGATTGAATGTAAAAAAAAGATTGGCAACCATTCGAGAGATAGGAGATCCCATGGGCACGCCATCAGTTTGTCTGGATAATTTTTGTTTGAAGGTAAAGTAAGTTGAAGTAAGACAAAGTTCTAAACCAGTGACAGGCGGTTTTTTAATCCGAATTCTTGTATAAAAGGAGATAACACGGAAACTTATGGAAACCTCATCACTCGTTAGTTCGATTTTTTGTGCATTGAGGGCAAAGTCGAAGGCGTCATTATTGTGACTTACCACTATTTTTTGATACGGTTTTGACAAAGAACTGGGACATCTTGCTCACCTGTAGTTTTCACATGGCGTGTAGTCCACAATCGGGCGAATAGGTATATTCAGTTTATGGATTTTTGGTAACCCAATAAATCTGCCAGGCCTGTTCGTTTTTGGTGCCAGAGCAAACCATTATGATTTTCCGAGTTTTTCTTTGAGGTTTACCAGATATTTGTTTGCGACGGCTTAGGCTTTGTTAGGGGCGGCATTTGCTCTCCTCTCCTTAATCTTTTCATAAGGTCCACTCGCAAGATGTTCCAATGTTTTTGATTTGTAATCTGATCTATTTAAGATGACGGTGACATTGCCTTTGTCAGCCTTTGAGGTCTGAATAGAATGATTCCGCTTTACCGCAGTCGAGACCAGAAGAAAAAATTCTTCTGTTGTTATACTTGAAACGTTTGGTTTTTGGTTTTTCGGGATGTCGCGTATTCTTTGTTGGGCTTGACTGGCCTCTTTGTCACTACTGCCTTGGATTCTGGGAGCCGGTGTGAATAACATCCGATCAGTTCAAACGACGGGCGGTTTTACACACACACTCCCGTTCACTTGTTATTGATTACTGATCCATTTGACTGTAAAAACTACCTCGAGAAATGTTACCCACGGTAACCGAAGCGTCGACTCACAATCTGTCTACCGACAACGCCTAATCACCGTGTTCACACAGCTTAGTCCTACTTGTTGAGATATCCAGTCCAACTCTAACCGGAACCTTGAAGAAATTGAGTGCGTGGTCGAAACATCCATCTAAATCATGCACTGAGATCAAAAGAATGGTCGCAGTGCTGATTGGTTATCAATATGAATTAGCATAATGAGTGAAGGACACCAGTTTGGTTGGTAGCAATGCTGATGACGAAAAAATCACATGATCGCTCTGCTAATGGACTTCCGTGTAACACTGTTACGTGGTATATCCGGTCGGCGCAAAGCATTGAATTTTGCGTGGGAAATTCAGGCACGTCCTATTTCCCGAGTCGATCAAGGATCATCTGAAGTTTGTCAATGGAGCATTTTATTGGGGAACATGACATAATTGCATAACAAACTTGATTTCATGGTGTGACCAACTTGATTTCACTGTGCGATGAACCTGATAGCACGATATGACGAACTTGTCCGGATATAGCTATCGTGGGTCAACTCAGAACACCTACCAAGAGCACTTACTCGATGGGTTTGTTCACCTGACACTGGTGCAAATTCGCTAGTCTACTGCTTCCGTGTGTGTGTGTGTGCGTGTGTGTGTGTGTGTGTGTGTGTGTGTGTGTGTGTGTATTTCTAAGTACAATTCACTGAACTTTTGTCTGATCTGGCCAATCCGCTTTCCAACCGATTGTCCTTTGCTTGACACAGTTTTATCACATCCTGTTTTAGGGGCCATTTTAACACTGATATTTCCACTGGTATATTTGCAGTTGGTATCACAGTAATTGAATAAAAACCCCTTATTTTGAGTGCTGATGTATAACTTTCATGAGTGGAGCATATTTACAATTTACTGAGTTATTACTCCACATTCATTCAATCGTATTGCATCATTAGTTAGTCTCAACTTTCCTCGCTTTTGGTTCGAAGCTTTATCCATCACTCAATTATTCGATAAAGATAGGAGTGGGTGGGCTAGATTTCATGGACAAAATTTGCACAGCAATTTGAGCTTTTTACATCATCATCAGTACCCGTCGATCGAATCCCATCAAGGACTCAATCAAGGAGCATTCTTGCACATTTCTGTCTGCGAATGTGTATAATTCAGTTTCAAGTTCTATTAAAGAATGTTTTCCAGAGACCATGTCTAATAGGTTATTTGTTTTGACCTTGCTCTATTCTGACCCACACTGAAGAATGCACACAATTAGGGCCGGTGACTGTGTACGGTCTGTCCAGTAACTCCGATAGCAGTTCATATCTGCCGAATTCCCGATTTTACTACCGGAAAAATTGTCCGCATTCAGAATCCAAGCAACTGCCGTGGATTAAGGGGAAAATCCCATCGAGTTTACTCTTGCACAGCAGGCTGAGAAGTGTTTGAATCAATTACAGATGGCTGCTGCTACATTATTTGGCCCGACGATGTACCCTACACGTCAGATTCTCACGCCCATTTGGGATTCGTGAGAGGTTCACTGCTAACCATTCCTAACAAGGACAAAACTGATGATCTCTGGGTGCATTCACAGACTTCCAACAGGGATTCGAGCATGAATATTGTGTGATAAATATTTTCCAACCATCTTTTCATCGGCTAGAGGTGGGCTGGTATGTTCCGAGATGGGTCACAAGGTCCCATCACTTTCGGTCAACATTTTGATGTCACGTCTGAAGCAGTGGTTCTCTTTCTTTGACGGCACAATTGAATACTATGGTTATCAGCACAGTTCTGTCAATGTGTTCACATATATCATTCTGCTTTAGAAACAGGTGTGATATTATCATCTTCCAATTAGTAAAGTCAGTCAGACTCACCTCCAAATCAAAAATCTCCTCATAGACCACATTTAAGGCCAACAACTCCTCTAACCTTTGACGTTTTTCCACGCATACATCACGCAGACTGGCATACTGTCGATCAATGGTCGCCTGTATAGCTTTCAACACTTCAATGCGTTTCATTAGCTGTTTGTAACGCGCACGCAATTGACGTTTCACTTGTTTTCGATCACGTAGTTCCTGTTCGTTCATATCTATCCGTGGTTCATTTGGTCGTTGTAGTAATTCCAAATGCTGCTTCAGTTCATCTGATTGTTCACGTGATTGATTGAGAAGGTGCATTGTGTGAGCATCTGTTGCATGCGCAGTTTGAACGGTAGAAAGAGGAGAGATAAATGATAATCAAGTTCGAAAATGAGATCGCGTTTCTCCATGAGAAATAATCGTGAGAAAAAGATTCATGAGAACCAACAGTTCCTACCATTGTGTTGTGCATGGTACCACTGTTTTACTATTATCTTTTGATACTTGGACATTTCTACTTCCTAATTTAAGCATGGTTCCCGTCTGCTTTGGTTTCTCACCATAGGGCTGATGCGAATCTCGGATATGTCGTTCTTAGGTAACCGTTATTAGACAGCGAAGGCAACAAAACGATAATCTGCCAGTGCTTCAATCGGTTTCCATCAGCAAACGCATCCATACCGGACTAACGTTCAACGGTTGAGTAACCGATACAAAAAAACGAAAGTTAAGTTTCAAATATATGTAAACTTTGGACACTCACCGACTGCGTTGTCAGAAACGTTCGTAATTAGCCGGCTATTCGGTTGTCACGTTTAACTGGCCTCAGTGGTAACCTACGTGTTTAACCCAGCAAGAAGACCCCCAACCTTCGAACTATCTCATTTTATTAGTACACAAGAGGCAGTCTGTATAAGATGCATGGTATTCGTAACCAATTCCTTGCATGAAAACTTACTGGCTCAACTATTGTTTACGACAGGCTCTTCTGACTGGTTTGTCTGATTATAACCCGATTGGTTGATTGTCTTGTAGCCATTTCAGACGGCTGTTTAAACCTGTTTAGTTCATTGATCCGCTTCACTAGTTCCAGTGTATTTTCCGATTCTGAATAAGCGACGGTATGCTGTCTGCTAGCTAAACCACCTATCTGCTCGCTGATTCCAATCCTGCTGTTGATTCTGGACAGGAGATGACTTACTATCTGCTATCCGAATTAGGCCGTCTATAGACAATGTGGCCGCCCTCACAAACATATTATACGCGAATCAGGCGAGCATGGTTGATGGCATATCTCAAATCATGGGTTATCCAACCACGGTAGACAGAAAAACGACGGACTTGCAAAACATTTCTAATGGAGATAACACATACACGTGGGTCGAGAGCAAAGTCATACAATGAGCGAAGGGGACTGACAATTTTATGAGACACACGGTCATGGAAAACCATTGTCATTGTTTGACGTCGGGCGCCGTGGCAAAGAGAAACAGGTAACCAAGACCGTGGGGGTCAGGGAGCTGAGGTCAATGACCTAACAAGAACGAAGGGAATAAAACAAACAAACGGACTGAGATTCCGTCAATGGAACTCCTTCGGAAACAAATAGATCAGTGAACTGGTTACACAGCCCGCCCGACAGTCAACCTATAACATAAGCGCGACCATACGGACTTGCAGATAAGACAGTAAGTTAACTATGCCTTGGTATAACACCAGGTAGACAAGTGTGGGTCGACAGTCTAAGAATGCACCTGAGGATGATAGGCAACGGAAACAAACTTGGTTCGCAATGAGAATTTCAGCGCTTCAATTGGAGAATAATACAACAAATTCTCACATTACACACTTAGACGCAGAAATGACATTGTGCTTTGATTTTGTTAATTCTGAGTGTTTTGATGTGACGGTGTGACGATCGATGCGGCAAAAGCTTGGGGAATCGCACTGGAGAAAAGAACATCGTCTGCTTCACAAATGAACAGCTATCATTGAAAAACACGGAAGAAAACCATACAGCTGTTTCATTTTCATTAGGAACCGTTATTCGTCCCAGGGCATATCCACCAAGCCTTAAAAGAGATTCAAAACCAGGATATATGATGGTGAGTTAGATTCAGGTTGGCTCCGGGAAGGATGACGGCGGTTTTCCTTCACGTCAACAATACTTGGTCTAAAGCCGGTCGGTCACCCTGGAATACACTGTGATTGATTCCTTCTTCAAATAACTGATAGTTTTACGGGCAACAGTTGGCCGAGGTTATAATTAAGTAACTTTCAAGTATCTTGTTTGCTTTTGATTTTTCAACAAAAATATTTCTTGCTGATAACTTGCGAGTAGTGTGATGCAGTGGTAACGCATAGGAGGGGGAAATGCTCATGTTCAAACCCTGGGTGAGGCAGAGGTTAAGCACCACTGATGATCACTAAAAAGAGAGAAACTCAGGTCTGGTACTTTCGAGTGCAGGGTTGATCGAATGACTTGAAGTTTGTGAGTGAAAGGTGGTGTTCGAAGGACAATCAGCCAAGAAAAGTACAAATAAATATGTAGGGAAAATCGAATTTTGCTGACGTTCGGTAACCCGTAATAAATTTAGGAACAATCCTGTCTATGAATAGATAGTTTTTGATTATACTTACAAATGGATAAGGGTCTCTTAAGGCTTGATAGCTTCATTCTTTTCTGATATCCCCAAATTCAGGGTTGAATAGTTTAAGCGTGATCTTACCAAAAGAGGCATAATCCATCGTGAAGAGTTTTCCAGGAGAGGTGACAGTTTAGATGGTCAAAGCTTGGGAAAATGCAGGGACCTGGTGACGTATGTGACATGACCTTCCCAAAGTCACCTTCTCAGTGACAATGAACCATTATTCACACAATAACAGCTCAGTTTACATTGTAATATACCGCTTTTTACGTTTACAGAATTCTATATTTTTTGCATAATGAAGATTTCACTTTTTGTAACTCGCCATGCAGTTTCTACGCTCAACTCATCAGTTAGAACCACAAATGCACTGTACAGCTGTTTCATCTTTGTTATGAATCATCACCGGTGCACATCCACCGAGCACCCAAGGGGTCTCTAACCCGGGATGAATGATTATTAATCGAACACCCTAACCGCAAATCTATCGGGGCTGGCTCTCAACAGTTTGTTGAACACCTGCAATACAAGACAGCACCTATCCGTCACTGGCTTCGAAAGGTAACAGCTCGTTTCCTGCGCAGGAATCAACTCCTGTGATAGATGACTTCGCAGGGGCCAAATTACAATGAAGGCATTTTGCACGAAACAGCCGAGCTGTGCAGGTTGTTCATAACGGCCAGCAAGCAAGTCAGCTTGTGAGTCAGAACTACATCCAAGCGTGATTCGTGTGTACATTCCGATCACGCAATACCAGGCCGACTGATGCGTCACAAGATCTCCCATTAACATGAAGCCGAAAACGGTTAACGTGCAACTCGCTTTTATTGTTCCTCGTGTCCTCTTTTTTGGACCATAACCGATGAATTTCCTCTTCCATACCAAAATAAAAATAACCTAGCGTTGAATTTTTCATTGAAATCAAGCACATCGGCTGCCACGACGAATCGAATGTTGCGATAGGTACTTCGATCATTGTATCCTTAATCTAATGTGCACCAGTTACACTGTTGATATCGCTTTTTTATACGGAGAAACCTGCAACGTTATAGACGGAGCTATTTGACTCCGTTTTCGTTTTGTTGTTCACCTGTAGTTTCATCCAATTTCGATCAGTGGGGTTTTACTCTAACCCGGAGTGTGGTTGGCTTGTTCTCCGAGCTTCGGCGCTGGATTTTAAACGTATCATTTCCAGTCAATGAGATATTATCACTGCAGAATAAATAGTGTATGTGGTGAATGAATGTATGCTTTCGTTCGTTTATATAGGTTGTCGATTGCCTATCGTGAAGTAGTCTGTTTGTCTTTCGCCTGTTATTTGCTACCGGGTAATTTGAACGGAGCAAGCAATGCTAGCTTGCTCTCAGTAGCCAGCAGATCACACATTGTGGACTAGACTGGTCCCGTTTCTGGTTGGTCTTTCAAATGCATTGTGTTCTCCGTCGACTTATCTACCCACGGTTGTATGAAAAGGGTGCATAATCTGAAGATGCTCATTCATCACTTTTCTATCACATGCTTACGCATAAGTACAGCGGAAGGGGGATGCTACACAGCCTCAAAGGCCCACTACACTATTAGGGTTAAGGGGCATTCTGAACCTACCTGAGATTTGCAATGGAAAACCACATAGGCCAGGTGACAGGTGACACTGTGTGCCACCAAAGCGACCGGCGGTGACGGCTTTGAACCACTGAACTCCACAGGGGTAGCGAAGTGTTCTAAATCACTCAAAGATTGTATTCCCGTTGTCCACTGGATTTCGTGAATTGGTCATGGCATAACCTTCGTGATCAAATGACATTCATAGTACCTGCAGGGAGCTATCTTCCGACAAATTATATTGCTTTAGTTCTTCATTTCTATTTGTTTGTTGCAATCCAGAATATCCCATAAAACCGTGCTGAGCCCGTCAACTTTATTGTTCCTGTCTGACCTAATAAATCTAGCGACCATCTCCGAAGTGGTGCTGATGTGAGCTCCAACTGATATTTTGGAGCGTTCAGCCTCGTTCAGTCAGTCTGTGTATGTTTTTGTTTTACAATCAGATCATCATTGACAATGGAACGGTTTTGACATTTACGTCTTTTGAGTGACCTTTATAAATGATACAAAGAATGTAATTTGCGATCTCAATGGTTTCGTTCTTAAGATAACCGACCGGCTTCTATCCATCAATTGTATCAGTTCTGCTTCCGAGTCATATCGGTCTAATGGTACAGAAAATAATGCTTACATAGAATATTAGGTGACTTCAATCGATTTTTGGTCAAAAGGAATAGGCCCAACTGATTTCGGAGACAGTATCTTCTGACTGGACGCTGATACGACCAATCACCATTTGACAGGTTTCCTTCCTCAGCTATCAGTGCGTAAAATCAATCCACTGTCCTGTCACTCATGACTCCTTTGGTTTCCGTTATGACCACGGAAGTGGAAAGGTCATGCTTGTGTGTCAAGTGATTCACAGGGATGACAATAATCTGCTAGCAAATGCAGCCTGAGTTGGTGACGCACCAATCAATGGATTCATCAGCTTCAGTTGAATTCAAAACTTAGTACGCACACCTCTCATATTTTAGTTCGGTGTGGGCCATACCTTTTGAACTACCAGGCCACATATTGGGCTTTGATTATTCCGTGAATGAGCCACATCTGGTGTCCAACCTAATTACAATGGCAAAAGGCATCCACCACAGTGAACTTGCACACCGATCGCCTCTATAGCGACTTTCCTTTGCATCGGCATCAGTCCGTCAGCTTAAGACACATGACTGATTGACTAATTCTGCCAAGTGGATCAGCTGAAATCTGAAAAACCAAACTTCATGATTGGTAACAATTACAGGGAACTCACTGAAATCTCGCACACTGGCAGCCGATAATCCATTCACCCGTTGTTCCACATTGGCGTGCTTTCGTAGCTCTGCCTTGGCGGTCACTATGTCACGACTTGCATGTGAATCTAACAATACAATTGCCTCGGTCTCCTCGAGCCAGGCATATAATTCATTAAAATCAGCCAGATGTTTCAAGCATCGATGACCCACATCCAAGAGAGAACCACGTTGTTCAAGTCGAGTGTGCAATTCCACGCGGTCTCGCCTGACGTCGGCACACATACTGGTCAGATCATGCAGAACTTGAGTTCGTAACCGAAATTTGATACCATCGGAATGAAGCAGAATTTGATCAGATCCGTTGGTCGAATCTCTAGAAGCGGTTGATCCGACCGCACGAGTTTGCCACTGGATGAGAATGCTATCAGCTTCCTGTCGTAGAAGATAACCGATGTGGTTATTTGGTTGCTATATTTGATCTCTCATTACCAACGAATGATCAAAAAACATTTTTAGACACAGCTTCTGATTTTCAGCACAGAGTGTGAAGCTAGCCGAGAGGCGGTGAATCTATGTTGGATGTGATCGGCTAGCAAGTTGTGTTCATCAGGGGACATTATCCATTCACATGTAGTAAGGTTAGGTATTCATTCTACCACCACTGTTCAAGCTGTTTGGGAGCTACACTCATTCGGAACGGAGGAATGTGACAGGGCTAGCCAACTGTTTGGGCATGTATGAAGCACCATTGTGGTAAAAATCTTCCAAACTGAGAAAAAGTTTAAAAAGACTTTCATTCGGTTACTCTGGTATACCTCTTGAGATTTTACGTAAGCGTATGTTTGATGCCTGAACGTGATGACATGATTCCTGTTTTAAATGCTTAAAATGAAAGTTGCCTACTAACACTGCTTCCAGTAGACAAAAGTTGAATGCACATACGAAGAGGAAGTATATGTCCTAGGTAGTTATATGGACACATCAGCTGATCCAGATCTTAAGCGGCTCATTGCTATCATCCGCTCAACTTAGTCAGGATAGTTACTAAAGAAGGCCGTTGTGTGGATGCTTTATTATATGCAACCTTCCGTGATGACATGCAAGTTAGAAAACATAAAGCAGAACCCATTCACTGCAAGTATTCTGCAGTTTGAAGTGAGGGAGTCCTGATATCGAGTTACCAATTTATCACCGGTTACTAAATCTCCTCGAGCAACCAATGGGGTAATGATTGTATCTAAACTACAATCAAGTAAAACCGAAGTAAATGACAACAGTTAATTCGATCCCAATCGGGTATCTTGAATCGTGCAACAGTAATCATTTGGTGTGTCCTGTAATGTTCCCGTCCACTTAAGACACATTTTGAGATTATCTGGATTGAGTTTGGTACTAACAAGGCTACTGAATTTTTTGGTGCAATGTTCACCTTAGAGAATAAGCTAGTAGGCCGTTTAGGAAGCTCTAGAAACTTCGAGAGATGGTTGCTGGCTTCGTAGTTCTTCTGGTGGGGTCCACGCATTCAAGACAGAATGAAGATGGCGTTTGTGAGTTGGTTAAATGCCATCGAGGAACGAGACTTTAAACGATCTTCTCAATTCAGTGAATTTAAAATTTCACTAAACCCTACCTTAAAATATGACTCTGCCATGTCCATAACAATCTTCATCTTCTCCTTATCGATTGCCTCAACTCAAAGCGACCGTGATCTGTTCGTGGTTGGAACACTTGTACTTGATATCCATGCCTTGGTTTTAAGATTTGAGGACCTCTGTGATACTGATGGTTCGTTTCTATTTGCCTTATATCTGTTTTGCGTCAGGTTTCCATCTTCTAAACAGGAGACATTATCAAAGCAGTTACAATAAATGGAGCTAATATACCATGAAATTTCGAAGCTCCACCTGATGATGAAGGACCTTGAAGGTGATGTAAAGATTAACTTTCACTTATAGAAGGTCAATCACAGTGAATAATCAACTAAACACTGATTGAAATCAGACGAGGATATAAAAGCCTGAATTATGGGACCCATCGAAAACGACAAATAAATTGAACACACAGACCAAAACGCAAAAATTCAAATGTGACAGTTGCAGAGTGTTTTATTCACATTTGAATAGCGTGTGAAATTTGACGAATTATTCAGTACTGATTTCCTATTTGTGGCCTGTCTTTTTCTCCCAGCAATGAGTGTCAGCACAGTGGAGAGGCGTAAAATACGACCTAAAATTCCTAGTACTTTGGCTGAAATAACCGGTAACCATGATACTGATAAAGAGTTGAGAACCGCATGATATCTTATCGACTGACGAGTGGGGGTAAAATAATTTTTTGCACTTTAACAGAGAAAATAAGTCCAAAAACAACAACTGGTCCTGCCACAGTGCCACACGGGTTGAGTCACAAGAACAGATTAACCACAGAAGCAACATTTACAAAGTATTACGGCAATTTACCGAGATAACCATTTTCAGTCAAATGAAAGGCTTTAAAGACCAAGCAATTGGTTTATGGGAATGGCTGGCGCATTATCAAAAGACGGCTTGGTTTTTTTGGTTTGGCGAACAGCCAGCACGTCTTCGTGTGTCCTGAAACGAGGAAAAGATTGAAGCAAACGAAGCGGACCGAAGAACCAATCAAATACCAACAGTTGTCTGAACTGAATCAACCAATTGGGTTTGTCTCCAGAATAACCGCTCAGAAGAACCGGATGAGAATTACGGGCGAACCAGTAGGCGTGCAAGCTGAGATTCGGTTTGATCATCATTCATCGTATATAAACTGCCGTTTTTGCGCTAATAAACTGAGATGATTCGAAGACAGAATAGTCTTCTCCCTAGAGTTATTGGGAAGGGTCAGAAAAGCAGACAGTCGTTCACCAGCACCTATCTTGTTATCCACAGTTGAACAAATCAGATACGATAGCTTTGATCATACATTCGTTTGGTATACAATGATTTTAGATAAATAGGGACTCACTTTCAGCAGTGATTCCACATATGCATCCCGCACGGCAACTTCTCTGAGCAATAAACGATGCCGTCGGATGAGATGATTCACGGCTAGCAGTGATCGACCAACATCCTGATTGTTAGCCACGTTAATTCGTTCACGAATCCATATTTGTTCGTCTCCCAAATCGCTGATTGGGGGGACAAGAAAATTGAAAATTACTTTGATCAATAGCATCACAACTGGTTTTATGAATCTGATGAGAAAAACAGAATATTACTTTCGTACATTCTTGCTGGTTTTGATAATTGTGAACAATAAATATTTTAAAAACAGAATCGAAAACACCGTGCCTTATGGTAATTGATATGTGTGATAGCCTTGAAGAGGATAACATTTTATCCCGCGGGGGGCGACGTTTATCCATTACTTGAAATGACTACTTGCTGTTAACAGTAGCCAGGTAGTGGAATGTAAAAGGATAGGAAGAAGACGCCATTACTTGTGCTCTTTCGAAACTTGGAGTGAAGAAATTCAGAAGAAGTTACTTGTTATTTTCCCTCTAGTAAATTGCACTTTTGGCAGAACCACTTTATTGCAACAGAATTTACCAAATGAAATGCCGATTTGCCAATGCTCGGCGAGGTTCAGTGAAGTCCTTTTATGTAGACGGAATCCAGATCGTCGGCAGTTGTGGAACCGACTTCTTTAGCGGTACAAAGAAAATGGGGGCAAATATAACCACTAAAGACTTGAGAAACCTCAAGTGCTGATGCAGTCTCACTGATGTATGAAATCCCCTGTAACTACTCAAAGAAGGGACTCATCAGGCTGTCAATCATGCAATCGGATAGATCAGAATACAGTCATTTTAATCTTTGAATTGGCCCTCCGCGTGAGCAGGAATATTTTTTTGACTATTTTCGTTTTGCTTATAACTTTTGTACTTCCGTCTCATGAGGTTCAATATGGACTATTCGTCTGTCCTTGTGAACGAATTTCTGATACACGGGGCTCTGACTAGTAACGGTATTTGTTAAATCTGCTCCAAAATCCCTAGTAGGAGGACATATCTGCGCCCGAAAAGTCGTGGTTTGTTATCGCTGGGCGGACGACTTTTGTGTGACATCGTGCGACTACATTCAAACAATATACAAAACCTAAATGGTCCGGGTGCTCTTCGAATCATTCCATCCAAGTGGTTATTAATTCGGCCACCCCTGCTTGATAAGTTTCATGGCCCAACTAGTCGATCTGTACCATCAGCCCAGCTGTCTGCTATTCTACTGCCCGTGACTCCGTTTACACTAGATTTGACCATGGTTGCGAACAGGCATTCATCTTTCGGCACAAGTGAGATGTATCCTTGCAATGAATTAACCAATATACTCAAGATACTCTGAACAATTTTGGAATCTTCTATCGAGAATGGCAGGAATGAAGTTCTCCCATCTGCGGTTTTTCGCTCTTTGTGGTAAGTAGAATAATTTTACGAAATCAATATAGCTATAATATATATTCTTCATCGGATAAATAGAATCACAGTCAATGAAAATTTTGTTTATAATTGGTAATTATACATGTAATAACTCATTTGTGAAAATTTCTGCCTATCAAGATGAGTCTTAGTCGACCGAACGGTACATGATTGAAGCTCCATTGACGTCGGTCAGATTTGGTGGCAGACAGTACAACGGCCACCTAGTAGGTTATCCCGTCTGGCCCATTGGAGCCACAAATGTTTATCTGTCAAATGTCTCAGATCTGTAATTGCAAAACATTTGATACTGCATTGTATTTGATGCCGACTGAGATGGGTGCACGGTTTTACCGCTCTCCAGATTACGCAAAAACAGAGAAAAGCTTTTTTACAGCGGTTGATTGTAACGTTTCACTCAATATTCACTGTACTAAGAAACGGAATCTTTTTCATGAACAATTCGGAAAAATTAGGTTAGTAACTTACAATAACAATCGGTGATAGTATTTTTGTGCATTGATCTGTGCCGAACGTTTTTCCACCTCATGCCGTATCAACCAGTAACGCTTTTCCAAAGTGTTCAGATCCGGTACCTGATCAACTTTCATTGTCGTCGTGGGAGAGGCCTGTTGCAGAATGGCTGCGTGATCCTACAAATGAAGATGTTGTTGATAGTTGTTATTGTAACAGGTAGTGGTACGAAAAGTTAAGCCAGCATTAGAAGTCAGTGCCGATGAGGGAAGTGGTTCAGTGCTGTTTGCAAACCATGGTGCTGTGCTAATCGTAGTCATTTAACCGATAGAACTTGCTGAAGCGGCTCCTAGGCAGGACGACGTACACCGACGTAATAAGGATACCAAGGATAGGGAATCGCATGTTACGGAACTTATTCGTGTATATAGGTATTCTTGAGTGTGCTAAGTGGTAAGTTCCTGGTCGACTAACCACAGCTGACTTTGGTTACACTTGTTCAAACTGTTTCTGATAGGCTGAGGCTTCCACTATTCCTGGCCACGAAGCCTAACCATACGGGGTCAGGTGAACTTCATATCTAATCACCACCGCTGAGTTGCATTGTGTTCCATTTTGGCTTGTCGTATTTTATCAATTTCGTTTAAGAAGTATTGTGTACCAGCGCCTACATTTTAGTCAAAACCAAAGTCACTAGCTCTATATATAATACACCAAAATTCATGAGTAATTCGAGTGAACTTTCTTCCTGTAAATGGGTGAGTTCCTCAGAGTCCCCACTGCATCGGTACTTTGGACACTGAGTCCGTTGGACTGGTGGAGGCGACAATAAGGTAATAGAAATGTTAAGCCCATTTTGTTACAATGCATGATTCACTTCCTGAACAACTTTGCTCCATCTCTGCTGATGCTTTCGACGGAACGATTTATGGTTTATATACAGTCGTGCAATGCCGCCATATTGACGTCTCTTATCAGCTTCAATACCGGCGAGGTTTGCTTCAAAAGTAATAAGACTAATCCCTCATAAGCGATAACAGGATAACTTGGTGACAATTACATGTGTAGATGTGTGTTTACTGGTTATACCCATGACGTTTGTAATTATTAATTTGGTTACTGCTAGCGATGTTAGTAGTTCGTTTTTGAGGTTTACCTACGTCATCCTTGAAATTAAGAGTGAGGACATCATTTTGTGCAAATTATAACTTCGAACGTGTAACTATTGACCCCAACAGTGATTTCAGAAAAAAAGTAAGGGCTTCTAACAGCATTGTTAACGATGCTTGTATGAATATGTTCCCGCCTTTTATGAATAAACTGGTCATGTTATTCAAGTTTGCAGCTCCGAGCACAGAGAACCAGATTAAAGGAGCATTTACACATGTTACTCTGTACGAACTTCTAGGACTTTGTTTGACGGCACCTTGTACAGTTTCTGGAATTTTATTTAAACGGAAGTTTACGCTGAAGTGCCTTGAAATCATTTGTTAAAATAGTAACAAGGTCATCGGAATAGCAGTAAAGTAAATAGAGAGAACACACTGAGAGACCAGAAAGTGAAAACGGACAGTCTGTTTGTCTGTAATTGTTTAAAAGTCAGTAAAACACGTCTTCCATGGGGTCTGTCATTACCTGACATTTTTGTGGATGTGGATCACTTAACTCAAATCAGGCTAACAATCGACACACTTCCAAATTCGATCGGTTACGATGTGTACTTTTGATCGCAGAACTAACTAGTTTTTCATAGACTTAGAAGTATTTCAACCCTTTTTTAATGAAAACCTACCGTATACTTTGCGTGACAAAAGTATGGGACCTCCTCTCATTTTCATGCACATATTCACTTCTGCTCTCGCTAACGAAACCATATCCGGCCAGAAAGATCGGCTGCCCATTACGACGCAGAATATGAAATTCCACAACAAAATAAACTATTATGTAGTAACTAAATCAGAATATGCCAGGGGGGGGGGTGCGAGTACAGGACCCCATTCAGCTGGGCTTCAATAAGTACTACTAAATATTGTGTGCAACCTCTGTTCTGCTTGTGAACCTCGATGCATCTTCTCAGCAACCTTCTCACAAGACCAGCCATTGTCCCTTGATCAATATTCACCCACATTCGCATAACAGCGTGATGAATTCACTCTCTGTCCGGTAAACTATGCAATCCTTGTAAACCTGGCGACCCATAGGTTCTCATTCGGGTTTAGATCTGGGCTACAGACTGGCTACTACATGACCTTGATCCCAAGGAACAACAGCCAAAATTTCATAGTGTATGAGTAGTAGAAAACCATTATCATGTTGAAATATTACATCATCTTGTAATATGTTAACAACTAGCGGGAGCAGGATCTGTCTCAATGTACTGGAATGCATAACGGAATCCTGTTTGTCGTCGAGTTTAACTAGCTCAATTTGTCCGTTGGCTAAGAAGGATCCCCAAACCGTCACTGAACTCTTGTCATTGTTTCTTTGACTAAAAATGCCTTTTTTTTCTGATATCGTACTAGTAATAATTTTAAGCATCCGGTCCATCCTAATTGTATTCTTTTCACCCCTAATGTAGACAGTTCCCCGGTTTTTGTTCATGATACGTGCTTCTCAGCCCATGACAAGTGTGGTTCTTATGCAGCGGTGTGACAGCATTGCATAATCTCATCCTTTTGGCATTTTATCTGTGGCACAACGTTGAGTATCTTTTGTAACGTTCGTTTTGAGACACCGACTTCCATCGAAGCTTTTAATGTCGACTTGAAGCATGTGCTTTTGGAGGTTAGACGAATTATTGTACTTTCGTCCGATTTTGTTAGCAATTTGGACGACCCAATCGCTTTTTAGGTTCACGTTACTCGTTACATTAGAGACAACGTCATACGACATTTCTCGATCTCTCGCATTGCTTGCAGATCTCATGCAAACTAATTCCTATTTGACAGAACGCGGATAATTCGCTCTTTTCGAATTCTGTTAGTTTATTTTATTGTGATATTGCGCAGATAAAACTTGGAGTGAGTTCTGTAAGGTGTATACGCGCAACCAGTGCGAATGGAGGTCACCTAAAAAACACTGGGATGCTTCACGTGCCCCATTGCACATGAATCACGTGATTTCGGCTATCGTGGTTTTGTCAGTTGCCAAATCCACGGACCGAACTCATCAGCCTGTTGCCAGACTCACTGGTCCGTCTGGTTGTGCGAAATTTCCCCTGAGACATCTCACCAGACAGGAAGATGCTTTACTTTGGTTACTCTCCCTTTTTACGTGTTCTGCTCTAATTAGCACTCAGGGCATAGTTTTCTTCTGAATTTTTGTATGCCGTGTAGTATTGTGCATTCGGTTGTTCTGATCGGATATGATTTTGTTATATAATATACAACCAGAAATATGAGGAAACATGAAGCGGTGTCCTGTATTTGTGTCGTGCAATGTGACAGAAGAGAAAGAAAGATTAGTGTTTATCGTGACTCAAAGTTACTTGTTAGAGTTTATTCGGGATGGACAATCAGAGGGAATGGATCGGAATATAAGGCCGTTCGAAGGACCGCGGAGTTGCGAAGTAATCTCGTTGACTTTCCGTAAAGCCGGTAAACAATGATTAAAAATAACGAGTGGTAAAGGGAAAAGTTTTATAAACTTCGAATATTTATTAAATAAATCACTTTTCGTGCAAGCGTGTTCATTGCTGAGGAAACTGATAATGCCACCTACCCGATTTAGTAGTATGAGATTTGTCTTTTGTTCATTGCATCATTTATCACGCATCATGCAAGATGAATGTTCAGATCGACATTGGAAGACCTAGGAAGCACTTGATACATAACTGTTTCGATTTGACTTTTCAGGAATCGTCAGCTGTGAGGCATGTCTACCAGATGTCAATCAGAACAGGATTGGAAGTCTCAAATGGAATTTCGATCATTTCGAGGGTAGCGAGCTGTTACTATTTCAAGGCCTATGATGGACGAACACTATATCATGAAGTACTGGCTTTAAGCAAGCCACTGGGACCCAGTCCGGATAGTTTCGTGTATGATGTGTGGGCAGTCTCATTCTCTCCCCCCCCCCCCCCTCATATACATCCAATCACACAGTACGAGCAGCTCCAGAATGGGGCTCTGTAGATATGCACTGCTGCTGATGGTTCCCAACGAGGATAATGCGGCTGTACAGTTCGTCTATGGAGCGCTTGGATGGTGATTTGAGCGGTTGCATACTACTTGTCTGCAATCATTGATCAAATTTGTTTTAAATATTACCTCAAGATAAGTTTATACGTTTAACTCAACAAATTTCATTAGACATGGACTGGCAGTTTCAGCCCAGTATTCAAATGACATGAGCGTGGTAAAGAAGTCCCCCAAACGGGTCTTCAGTAACCAAACGGATCTATTGTTGCAAACCCGGTGTTTACTGAAATAGTACCAACAAATTCTAGTTACTTTTATTAATTGTGAATAAACGAATACAACCACATTTCATTTGCTGTTGATGTCACAACCAACAGCGAGCGCTGTGAAATCATGTTGATACACAGGTCCATGACGTGTACGCAATGCTATTTGCGTACTCTACATTGAAGTGGTCAGAAGTCGCCATCATACACCAACTGAACACCCATTCCACGATTCGCTATCTTAGATACAGATTGAGTTCTCTGAGGCGTTTTCCTCCAGATTGCGGTACACAGTTTTTATTCAGAGGATCCCAGGAGGACCTTGATTAAAGACTGAACCTTATTAACCACAATCAAATGGCTAGACTGAGGGATTTGTGAATGCTTCCAATGAAGTGGCCTTCATTATCATGGAAACGATAAAACACGTCGAACAAGTGAATGCAGTGACTAGAAAGAAGATAAAATGAAATCCACGAATAGGTAGGGATTACCTGAGTCAAAAATTACGATGATGTCAATCTAAGAGATTAGTAGCCAAGCCAGCCCACTTTCTTCAAGCAATAAGGATAAATATCTGTCAACTCTATTATAGTTGAGAGGCTGTGGCCGAGTGAATGACCGATTGGACAAATGGGAGACACATCGAATGGTAGGTTAATTGATTATTCAACCAATCAGCCGACCGAGTGATTGTTTTATTGACTGACAACTTTGTAAAATTACTCCACAAGATTAGTTTATTAGCCTGATAAATGACTGGTTGATCGGTTGACTGGCCGGTCAGTTAACTGATTGAAGGAGTTACACTGGTCAGAAATATAGGCTGGATAAACTGTCTGTCGGTTCTTCAGAGAATACCACCTCCTTAATTCGCATGTGGTTGTCAAAGAGATGGAATCATAAAATAAGGAAAGGAAGACGGACTGAGCTACTGGGCTCGTAAGAAGAATACTTAAGAACAAGATAGGGATGAGACGATTAGATCCTCCAGCCGCAGAGCGATCTACCATCACACAAAAGGTTATTGTGTGCAACGCTGGCAGGTGGTTAAATTGCTTGAATGATGCGGTGTGACAGATTGTGACAGGGTTATTCTCAATAAGTCCTGCGGCTGATGAAATAAAACTCCCAGCAGGTTGAATGATATGTTGAATTGCGCTGAAAATCACGTACAACTACAATCGAAAAAAATCAATAAACGGTGTCAGGTAACCAAAATTCGATCCCATCTTGATGTGAAACTCAGTCCGAATAGCCTTTCTTGATTTTGGATCATTGATTCGACGGTGTAATTAGACAGGACGGGAGGGGGGAATGGCAAGATTTATTCAAAATCTGAGTTTGCTATACCTTGCAGAGGTCCCAAGTAAACGTTTAACGCGTCATTTGTTGGAGTAATCAATTCATAAACCAGATACCGAGACTGGTTCCGCGGATGATTTTAGACCACTACAGATACATGGGTCCAAGATCACGTCGTGCATTGAAAGGAATGGTGGCCAACAAACCGCTGGATGAAAAAAAACTATACGATCTCAAACGAATGTTCAATGGACTAAGTGATCAATCCTGCTTACAGCTGGTTGTTCTGAGAACATTTACGTTACGTGAATGCAAACATCTTTTGAGAGGAGAAAACTCTAATACTTGTATCGTTTAATTTCCTTGGACTTTTCGCTTGTTTACCTTTTGTCTGCCCTGAACCGGTTTATTATTCCCACCAGTCCCCTCCGGCAACTTCGGCTGAAATGGGATAATTACAGGTTGGTCTCGGACTGAGAATCGTGTTGTCTAATTCAACATGTGTGTGTGTGTGTGTATGTTTTGTTGGCGCGTGGTGAAAGCAGCGGTTGCAGTCGAAACAGAAAAAGCATCGAAGTTACCACGTTTATATCTTGTCGAAATCACCAGTTAAAGCAAACTCAACATGTGCGGAAAGGAAAAGAAATTTGTTTTTCACCTTAATGAACTAATCAATTTTTCCCAGGAACTAACCAAGGGGTTGGATAAACCTGACACCAGACCTGAATAGGGACAGAAGTAGGTCACCTGTGAAAAGGTGCCAAATGCTATGAAATTTTTGTTGTTTAGCATTTCTGGTCGCACCCTGTTGCATTTCAGAGGATGTTTATGAGGGTGGATTGTGATGTGAATGACAAATTTGTTGATATATGAACAACTACATTCTTCAGTTATCAGTCGAAACTCCAATTCTTTAACCAAAAATGACTTTCTTCCTTGGGAGATTTTCTAGTCTCGGCCGTTATAGTAAGGGACTATTCTGCCTTCAAACCATTTCGTTTTATCAGTACCAAACAGACAGTTTATGTAAGATGCATGGTGATCACAGCGAAGTCAATGGATGAAACCTTTTTGGTCCAATTGTAATTTATGAACGGCTCTTCTGGCCGGTTAGACAAGTTACAACTCCTATTGACTAATTCGTTTCCGGTCAGTACAACAAATGTTGGCACCCGATTTGTTCATCGATCCGGTTGGCCAGTTCCAAACCCTGTCTTCAGTTCTGTACAGACGATGACGTACTATCAGCTATGATACCAATCGACGACTTGTCGGGCATTACCCTCAAGGGAATTTCAATGATCCTATCATTTGTGTATCACTCGGGGCTCGAACGATCTGAACACTCCTCATGCACGTTGATTGCGCCGACGAATGGATGCAGGCTTAAATGCAAATCAGGATTTTTTGTTTGGCTGACTATCCTTTGGTCTACACCTTTCACGCACAAACCTCAGGTCATCCGACCAACCTGCACTCGGAAGCACCAGACTCGAGTTTCGCTCTTGCTAGGCCTCATCAGTGGTGCGTTTCCCCGCCACACCCAGGATTAGAACCCGGGCCCTTTCACTTTGAAAGTGTGTGTTAACATTACGCCACCCTGTTTCCGTCCGGGCTGATCCGAATCACCAAGATAAGCTTGTTCAGATGTCTTCCGCTATGACAGCCACAAATGCCCGATAGCTTCGAATGCAGACACGGTACCTGCCCCGTTAACTCCAAGAGAATGCCTCTCACCAATCAGGTCTTCTCCACAGGATGGGCCAACGTACCCCCATTTTAAACCTGCTTCGCACTTGTTTTGATATATATATATATATATATATATATATATATATATATATATATATAACCACCCAATTACTTGGGAGTGGCTTGTGGGGTGGATGAATCTTTGTTTGGCTGACTGTACTATGGACTTCACTTTTCATGCACGAACCTCAGGTCAGAATTTAGCAGCTACCCATACTCCAGAACGGGAGGCATAATCAGTGCCTTTAGCTCAGGAGCTGAAACGGCGGTGAAATTATAATTATAAGTGATGGGTTCTTCTTTGAGAACCCCAACCGGAGATTCCGACTATACTGTGTAACCCACAAAGCCTGGGAAGGGAAACCAAAGTACCCGTGTAGAAGCTTCTATTGGTCTTGCGTGAGCGAACTGGTGGTTTCTAACCTGTTCTGTGCTCTCCTATCCTTGAATTGTCGCTCGGCTTTTAAATAAAATCTTTTGCCTCATATATCCAAAGGAACAGTTGGAACGCGAACAGTATAGTGTATCCCTTGGGCTGGCAACTGTCAAGTTCAGAGAAAACCTGGGTACTCCATTCCCACATTACTTTAGTGGATGTTTTGACCGTTATATTGTTTTCCCCCTGTATGTTTGCTAGTGTCCTTTCATGGGATAAAGTGGTTGATAGTGCAGAACTAGATGTATCATACAAACCGGTCTGCTGAGACTGGACCTTGTCGGGCTTCTACCTATTGACATATCAGCCTTTTCCAGCAGGATGAATCATACTATGCACAATGAGCATTTCCTACCGAAAATGTTCTCCATCTCTGAGTGTTTTCGAGACTTGAATCTATTCAGTCAACTCCCATGAACTGAAATAACTCGTACCCGGAACAATGCGCGTCCACAATTGAGAAGACAAGAACGGCAAGTAGGTATTCGATTGACTTCATTTGCTATACGTTCATCCGTATATGACGCGTGATGCAACATTGTTGGCAGATTGTATCGTTACCAATCATGAAGTGATCTGATTGTATCAGAATGTTCTGATTACCATGGTCTGACTACGTTTGATTGAACGGATCCTGGTCACGAAGGTTTAGCAAATCGCGCTGTATACAGCAGTTTTAAAAGCACCGTAGTATTTTATCATAAATAAAAATAAAATTTCAATTGCCTTCACACTTCCGTATTATAGAGCAAACACTTGACGAAGTGGTATTAGTGAAACGAATTTGATTACCTGTGTACCTGTGCTTAGCATTAGACCACTGTGTTTCGTAACCGGCTGGTCCTTTACGCCTTTCGACTAGCAATGAGTTTAACAGCACTTCACGCCGCCTGAGGTGCATCATTCTAGATAAATCGAGCATGTTCACAATCTGTGTTTATTCAGTTTTCATCTTTTAACCCTCAACCACACACTTCTGTCTTCTAGTTTTGGTTGCCACCTGGCGACATTTGCACGTCGAGGGCAAAACGAATGAAAGCCGAATGCGGAAAGTAAAGGAGAACAAAACGGAAGAAAAGCTGTGCCCGCTAGACAATTGAACAACAATAACATCAATCAAAAATAACGAAAAGGCTCTTTTGTATCACAGCAATCCAGACCATCTTAAGTTGGTCTTCTTTTTTGCTTGATGCAACCACTTGTTTTGTGTGTCTTTTTCACCTCATTTAGTCAACTTAACGTGAGTTAATCACGTTTAAGAAGAAAAATGAGCAACATAGGTTTGCACAATGTATCCTGAACCATTTCGCTGCATCTGTACATGTGCATACTGCAGTCAATGTGATTTTTTATATATTATCAGAAGGATAACCAATGAAACTGAGATAAGATTGAAGCGGACGGAATATTATAAGAGTGAACAAGACTGGAGTGGAGATGGTATTAAATGCCAGGTCACCACGGTAGGACCAAACTGATAAGCCATTCAGGCTGTTTGGACAGTTTGGGTTTATGATTGAGAATGGCTAGGGCCTCAGCATATCTGATCAATCTCGAATTCGTGGTGTGGTATATAATCTTAAACGAGTTGCTCGGATTTACAGTGTATTTGCCCAGTCAGATGTTGCGTAATTGATGATCTGATTGCTTTTGGCTTCGTTGATGATGCCATCTTTGTGAAATGACTAGTCATCGATATTTGAAGCCACACAAGAATATGCTCATTTATCCGGTGACGCAAGGGTCTCTCTGTTCTGCCCATGAAGGCGGATGAGCATCCACTTGGGAATTGATAGACGTAATTTGACTTGGATCAGCGAGGCAGCGGTTCTCTCACCAACGATGTTAGTATCCGTGTGGTTGTGAAACTAATACCTGGATCCGCCGCACAATAAGAGCGTTTGATGACTGACTTCAAGCGATTACTAACTAGATGATTGACGTAGTTATGTACAGATGCAGTGAAATGGCCCAAGATACATTGTTCAAACCTTCTCTTTTCAAATTTGTGACTGTAACCACCTTTGTGTCACTCCGTGGTCCATGCTTGATTTGAGAAATTAACTACTCACTTATTCGCTGAGTACCCTGTACACTCCAACACAAGAATAATACGCGGCAACCTCGAAGACGAAGATATGGCCCGAATGGAACCACACTGCAAGCCGCGACACCTGGGCACATCATTTAATTTCTTCGCCCATCTGGTAGGTGGATCTCATGAACCCCAATCGGTAAGTCTTACGCGTCTTAGTTGACCAAGGTTCACTGGTCGAGATTTTCACACCTTGTTCCGTGTCATGTACTGACAACATCGACCTACCTTCCAACCACCATCTGTCTCGGTAAGCAGAGTACGCCAAAATGTCTATTAGTGGGCATGTATACTACATGTCCAGCGACTGGTCTCTGATTCCAAACATCCTATGCTAACCCCATCCATGTGCATCTTCTACATGGTACTGGACTACCATCTCGGAATGTCAAATTTAGTCATCCCAAGTGGTTTAGTTCAAAAGGTATAGCTTTAATCCAGAGTGGGTTTACCAGTAGTTCATTGTATCCCGAATCATTACTAATTTTTTCTCACTGGGTCACCATTAGATTCTCCACTTCACGTCTCCGAATCACTTTTACCGAATTAACTTCGCAGTTGTTCACTGAGCTCCTTTGGTAAGTAACAGGATAAACTGGTTCCGCTGGGCTCATGAGTGATAATGCAGGGTAAGATTTGACATCCACGGGCTGTTTAGCACACCATTGTCAGCAAACCTAGAGCTTGTTGTTGCACTACGCTGTAGTCCTATGATGCATGGTACGATTTTCTCAGCAGCTAAGTTCCCGTTAATCATGGTTGGCAAGATATCAGAGAAAGAGGCACCATAGAGAACAAACACGTTTTCGGTTACTTCATCCTCTGGATAGTACGGTTACACACACACACACATTATATATATATATATATATATATATATATATATATATATATATATATATATATATATATATGCGCACGCTGAAAAGAGACCAGAGAATAAAATAGGTATCAGCTTACAGGCAATACTAGAAAGTGCACGAGACCAGAAGTCCCATCAGTACCACGAATGGAGGTCACCAAAGGTACACCATTCGAAGGTGATTATGATATTCACTTGTTCGAACAATGCTGGTGAGTCACACTTGTCCGAGCCTAATAAGTCACTCGCTCGAAAATCATTTATCGAACAAACAACGTACCGATCCCTGTACCGATCTCTGTAAACCCCCTCTCACATGGTTTACTTATTCCCATTTATGCGCTTAAGCCCTTACGTGGGTCGAACGGAAAAGTAGTTACTTAATATGTCTTTGGAACAAATCACCTATTGGAATGAATGTGCAACTGACCCAACGATATCAGATAGCATTGGTCGCTAAGGTAGCAGACGATCGTAATCATCAACTCATCTTAACAGTTACTGAAGGTGCAACGTCGAGTTGACAGGGTGAAAGTGGTTCGCATTCTTCACCAGACGGATAGTAACAAACTGTTATGGTTTATCGAGGCGATATCAATCAAACAGTGGTTGCCAACCCCGTGTAAATGTTTGCAATATTATGTGGTTTCATGTTTACCATGGCGTGACCTGAGTGATAGCAATTCGTTCATCATTTGCCCGCGCTTAAATAAACTATTAAGCCAATTTCTATCTGCAGTACGCGCTGCATAGAGATGCAGCGAAATTGTCCTGGACATCAGTCGTACATTGCTAAGATTCTGTCTTCTCTGTTCTAGTCTACAATCAGCTAAACGATGGACGATCAGCAAGCCCTGGAAAATTGAAGAAATACGCACTAGCTCAAGACATCATTGGGTGATCATGGCCCCATCTGGACAACAACTGAAATCCACTTACCCTCTTCAATGATGTCCAAAAAAACAAATACTGATTACATCTCTCCTCAGTCGCATATATATATGTTGTTTACGATTTCATAAAAATCTCACTGCAGCAAAAATAGCTTCTTGTTAGACTTATTACTCTGTGATCTAAATGAAGATCACTGAAAACTGAACTCGATGGAACATCCACTGGGGCTCAAACAAAAATCATTTAAAAGCAATGAGTCAGTGCTCTCTTGATGCACGTACATTCTTGTGACAGCTGTAGCTATCGCTCCATGTGTTTGCCTTACTTGAAAGCTGATCGATCGATGTGTTACTCAGACAGCCGATGGTCTGACATACATTCAAAATTCCAACAGTCCAATCGCGCTAATGTCCATAATGCGAGTCTAAAATTCAAAGAAACATCATATGACCAACCTTACGGAGGCTCCCAACACACATCTATCACAGTAATGTCCAACATTTCATTTTATGGGGAATTTTACACTTCGTGATAGAATGTTAAAATTTGGAAAATAACATATCAAAAGTTAAATCAGAATCCTTTATTATTTTACCTGTAGTGAGTAAATGGGTCAAAGCAGTATCAAAATCCCTGCATAAACGTGTCGGATAACAAACACATACCTTCAACTCGTCTAAAAGTTTCTCTTTGGTTTTGCTCTCCTCTAACTGGGTATTCATTGTTTGCAGTTGTACATTGACAGAATGCAAACTGTCGCACGGTGTGAGAAGATCGGTCCCGTCTGGTTCAGCCACGGTCAGTCCAGTTACGGTGGGAGTACAACTTAGTTCGATTGTATCTGCTAAGTTCATCGCTTCCACCAAGCTAAGCTTCTCCACGAATGTTTTGAGCCATAAGTCTAATCGTAAACAGCCGTCTTCAAAAATGATTGCTGTATCCAAAGAATGCGTTTGGGACAAGTGAAACAAAGAAACAAGAAAAAAATCGATCAAATCACTACGGTTCAAACATGTTGCCCCATTGGACAAAGTACGGAAACAGCTCGCAAACTGATCGCTATCGAACAGATTTGTCTTGTGAACGAGCAGAAAAGGTCATCAAAACTCTCTTAGAAAACTGAGCTCCAACAAATCCTCCTAAATCACAGTTCATTTGATGCAGATTCCTTCGGTATGTACTGCTTTAAATGAAAGCTTCATAGAACCTAACTGAAAATGATTAAATTTTTGAGATTTGGAAAATAACAAGAAAGGAACTGATGTAGAAAAACTAGACAGTTTACCAGGATCGGTTGCATTTTAAAGCAAGCTGCTTTTACGAGGTTTACTTATTGGATTCATCAATCAGTACTAGGGTAAGATCTTATCATAGAGAACTAAAATGCGCTTTTGTGTGGTCACTCACTGAGGAATGACAAATGTATTAGTTTTAAGTTCTAGTGGATATAAAAATGTTGTTTGGGCGTGTCTGCTGACTAGCACGGTTGAATACTTAGGACAGATTTGATGTCAGAGTTAATCCCATCGAAAGAGGAGGACGTACAAGAAAAAAATAGAACTCATTGCACCTAAAAGGAATCCTTGATTAGGTAAAAATTATGGAGAGGTGTAATATTTAAATTTTCCTGTTAAGAAATTATATCTCATTTGTGATGATGGTGCAACCGTTGCTTTGACGAATAACACATTACACAGAACAACTGGACAACAGCGCAATAGGGTCCGAATCGAAGTAGGTGTCGGACCTTCAGTATACGGAAAACTTTTTTCGTCTAAGTGAAGATCCAGATACGTTTTGAGCTTTTCAAAGAGTGTAGCAGGGTTTGAGAAGCGTTTTTACCTTCCAAATGTTAGATACTATTGCGTGATTGAATCATTACTACACCAAAATGTTACAGTGTCTGATATAAATAACCAGGTAGCCATATTTTACTATCGAAACAGCTACACTTCGGCCGGAATTCACATACAACGTGTCCTCGCGCACAATGAAGACACGCTTGACGTTTGCCTACCTCAGTCATCTGTGGCATCGACGGGACACGTATTTGTCCATCAGGGGTCGACTGTACACTGCTACAGTTAAGTCAGTTATTTGCTGAGGAGGGTGGTGTTTTTGGTAGATGATTAGGCAGATTCAGTACATGAGGTGACTCGATCGTGTAGAAAGTGCGAGTCTTCCGGGTTGCATCCCAGAAGGTCCATCCTTTGAGGATGTAAAGATATTGTAGGATACGGCCAAGTATGGCAGGCGGTGGCGTCCTCGTATTCACACACCTTCTAGATCTACTTGGAACTATTATCAGCGGTTCTGTTCTTGTTTTTGCCAATGCACAATTAGTGTTTGTTCAAGAAAGCTGAAATTTTGAACAATGAAACATTTCCTTCCGGAAATTTGATTAGTGTTTTGGTATATCATTCCGACGGCACACAAAGGCATTTTGCAGACTGATTTAACAGTGAAACTGTGGTACTGAGCCCAACCAAGACTTTTGTATGCACTGGGCTAGCTCGTACCCACACACCCCGAAGTGAAAAAATTTGAATCACGGGCATATATGGTTTTTCACCACACTTTGGTTTATATACGAAAAGCATGATTTCATTGGTACATAACGCCATATCCAATCACGAAGCGATCTATTTACTAGGTTCTGACTTCGTATGATTGGTCAAAGCCTGATGCACTGAACTAACTTTAGAAGGGTCACAAATCACCACGGTAACCTATCCATCTGTCATTTTTGGCATGTCAGCATATTTGAACGGATATTACTATTTATCTCTCTTACTCTAACCAGTGCAGTAAAATGTTACTAGAAATACGAAGCGCAGTACAGTGGTTTGGATCTTGATGTGATTCCGAAAACTGATGAATAAAAAAGGACATGCATTTCGTGCGTCCAAACTGTTGTCAAAACGGATCACTAAGAGGCAACTCTGCTCAAATGACCTTTGCCAATGACTGGTCCAGCATTATTAAAGGACCGGTCAGAAGGTGAACAGATAGTCCTGTTGACCTTTGACCTCCGGCATGTGTTGTTCTATGGTATAATGATTGGAGAACGCACTTTTCATATTCATTCGAATACGCTCGAGTCTCCGGAGCGGTTATGTTCCGTGTCTGTCACCTGGGCTAGATTGGAAACTTATCAAGTATCACTAGTGGTACATAACCACCGAAGTATATAGGATTTGGGGATTTCTTTTTCCCCCACGAAGCTGTTCGCACTAGCAGTAAACACTTCTTCAAGTCAAAACTCTCCTGCGAAATCTATTTTCCGTAGCTGTTTACCGGAGTGGTCGTTTTAGAGTACATATGTTGAAGGATAAGAACTTTTTTGACATAAGTGATCATGGGGGTCAATTTTCTGAACTACACTTACTTGGATCAGGTACATCAATTCAGGGATTATTTACCTCGTCAACGACAACCAGAGAAGTACAAACCAATAAACAAATAAGGAGAATATTTGGTGCCACTATAGCGTGATTCCAATGTTCATTTTGTGTTCCTATCCTGTTACTGAAGTGGTGCACAGCGAAGAAACAGGGTCAAGATATCCCCTTCAACGTGGTCTTTTAGCAGAGGAAAAACCTTGCGACAAGTACGATGGGCCGGTGATATTTACGAACAAGCAGTTCCGTGGACAGAATGGTGGAGGTGCAGAGAACAAGGTTCCCAATTTGTTCGGTCAGTAAGAAAGGGGAACGAATTATTCCATCATTGTGATTTGAATGAAGGACTCCACTGTGATGTGAAACTGTGAAATTTCGGAGCTAGTTTATCTCTGCAGCAACAGTATGACACCTGAAGGAGTGCTAAATCTGACTGATAGATCCCCAGATACTGTGACTGACTTGTTCAATTACTGTCTGGAAGTCTGCTCCGAAATGATACCCATAGCTAGCAAAGGAAAGCTTAATCGGACACCGAATAACCCAGTAGAAATCGACGTGGCCAGATTTACAGAGCACCGTAAGTACGCTCGGCCTCCCGAAGAAAACCATCGGAGTCGCACCTCATGCCTTTGAAAGAGATGATGACCACTTTGATGTAGTCCTACGTGATATTAAAGAAGTTTTGTTGTTTAAGTGTTGTTATTTATTTCGGATATAATTTTGCAATAAACAGGACATATTTTAAATCTGATTCTAATTTTTGACCACTACCTATTACGGCAGGAATCACGCTAAGTACCGGCCACTTTGCTCCCAGTCAGAACTGTCGTACGAATCTCATTCGTTGACGTAACGTTGACGTAAATCAGTTAGAATGGCCTTTTTAATCCAAATAGTTGCGCATGAATGAAGGGCAAAAGGCATTTCTTACTCACTGGCTAAAATCATTACTAGGCTTTCAAAACAGCTGACAGCTTTGACTATATGACTCAGGGTGACAAATCCACGTGGCCACTGTTGAGCAAGTAGCACGCTGTTGACGTGGACAGTCAGAGCTACGTGCGTGCCAAAGCGCAATCCACGCGTACACTGGGCTCAGGCGATCGGTTCGCAGCGAGATCTGATTGGTTATTACAGCTCGCGGTCATCCGGACTGACAACTTTGTGTGCGTTTATTGATGGGTTTGTGTGTGCGCGCGTGTGTGTGTGTGTGTGTGTGTGTGTCTGTCTGAGAAACACTGGACAGTCGTCCCATGGTGGGTGGATGAATGTACGCGTGTGCGAGTCAGCTTGTATTCATGTGGCTGGTTAACCCGGACCTTGCAGCAACAGTAAGCTAGGAGCGACAGAAAGACTGGCGACTGTTCTCCATCAGTATAACCTACAGTGGCAATATTCGAACCTCGTAACTGTGACGTGATGGGTGAATGCACTACTCAACCACCACCACCACCCGTCTGATGGCCTAAATATGGCTCTGCATGCTGTCATTTTTCTGGTCCTAGTTACTGCCCTGTTGGCGCACGCCACTGATGGGGCTTACTACCACACCAGATAAGTGCATTCTGTTTTATACTTTTGCATTCCGTACACAGAAGCCAATAGTATTCGATGGCATGATGTATTCCGGACCATTTCACCGCATATTCACTAGTGCATACTGCAGTCAAGATGATCATTTATAAATGGGAAATTGAACTTTCTCATGACACCAAAGACAAAGGTACACAGACACACACAACAAATGATAACAACTAAAACACACGTTAGTGAGGCAAAGCCAAAATAATTGTCCATTCCCACCGTTTGCACAGTTGGGGGTGATGATGGTTAATTGTTAGGGCCTCTGTACATCTCATTAGTCGTTGATTGTCTGTGACATAAATGACAGTGAACGCTGTGCTCAGATTGACATGTATTCCGTAATGGATGACCTGAGTGTTCTGCGTGCGCTCGATGACGTCATTGACTGCGACTGTCTGCTCATTGTTCTTTGTAGCCAAACGGAATAAGTTCAACCATTCTATTGCGCAGTTGTCTCTACGCGGTGCAAATGTCGGTGGCTGAACACCCACACTTAAACTGGCAATTGCAATTGAACTTGGCGTGGATAGGCAGTGGTTCTTTTACTGATGGTACTTTCATCCGGGAGGTTGTAGAGAGAATAATGATCTTTGTGGCATAATACGTACGATTATTGGCACAACTGAAGCATCTGCAGAGTAGGCTGTTTAGGTCCTCTCCATTTGTAGGGTAACCGTAGGATGGTCGTCAGTTTTGGGACTGTAGTAACCTTCGTTTTGCCTGGAGGTGGCTACGAGTGTTACGACATAAGTGATTTCGGATATCCGTTGGCCTCAAAAGTTTTGGATTTCATTTAGAACTGAAATAATGTTATACACAGCGTACGCCACTCGGTCATTTCTGACGGATTCCAGTTAAGTGGTGTTTGAAAGGAGGAACAGTGAACTCTGACAGAATGTCTCGTCACTTGAAATTATCTGGAAATCCTCACTAGAATAAACTTTTTGAACCAGAAATGATTGTTTCTGAAATATACACACATCATAGTTGGATTTCCTTTCATTTAGTCGTGATTTAAGGCAAAAATTAACCATATTGCTATAATCATTGCCAGTATAATAGAAACGCTTAATACGCCGCGACTGGTACTTCATTGGTCAGCATAGATTGTGCAAACCTTCCTCACAAGGTGAATAATGAAGAAAATGATAGGATAATTATTTACATCCGGAAAGTACTACTGCTCGTTTTTCTTTACTGATCATTCTCAAGTAACACATTCGATCCAAACAAGTATCAGCAGGAGAAGTAGCATGAGGTTTGGTTTGTTGGGGAAATTATTCATCAAACACTCAGCTCATCACCGAAAGCCATACAAGCACAAAAGTGCCTAACCAATACACCTCTGCACCGCATGATGCTGGCTCCACTCGGGCGCTCGACTGATCAAGCATGAGCAGTCCATGAAGTGGGACGGAATCCAGTTAACCGTGCTAGGCCCTGAATAATCAAACCAGCCTGTCAAAAAAGTGAGCAAACCGGACGCACCGGTGAATGATTTCGGAATAATATTTTTCTCATTTTCACCCGAACTACCCCGTTTCTTATGATCAGGATAATTTTAAACGCAGTGTGGTGATCCGTTTTGGTTTTCCACAAACAGATGATGCCATAGGCGACGCAAAGTGGATACCGGGTTCAAAGACCGGCCATGATACTATCAGGGTTTATAACCGCTTATTGGATGGTTTACAACAATTTTCTGGTAAAGGATCGCTCATCTCTACCTGATATTTTCAGCAATGTTACCAGAGTGTAGCAAGCTAGTACTCGAATAGTTCTAAAGCAGTGAACTATTTCTGTACTAGGTCCGAAGTTCTCCCTAAGGGGCTCACCGAGGACATCCTTGTCTTATTCTGATTTCCCCTAATTTAGGGGAAAATAAATCTAGAAATAAATGATGAGGCTTGGGTCAGAAAAGTATTCAACCACAAGCAATAAATGTGTTAGAGGCAATGCTCATAAGCATTCAGGAAATCTATTGGCAGTAGTCTTAGACTAGAAAGATTTATCCAAGGCCTCACTGCTTCAATGTTTACTGAAAATTTAAATTGATTATGAAATTATTTAACATGTAATAATAAAGCCCAACCCACATTTGAAGAGCACAGGAGCAGTTTATACACACCAAGACCCAACTGACGCTCGAACCTGAGGTGCAAGATCGCACTTCACACGCGTTACCACTAAGCTATCGACCCATACGATGGATGACCTTTTCGTGGAAGCCCAAGTTAAAAAATGTACCCGTTGAAAAGTCAAACGAACTTGGCTAATGAACCAATAAGAGTAGTAGGTGATTTAACTGTGATAGCTCGTTGATGAGGTCATTCGTTGGTCAAAAATTAACTGTGATCTGATCTGGAGAGGACTTACCTCGATGCATTTGAACCATACATGCGATACGATCACGCATTCGACGCCGAAGTTCATCCCAGTCCGAGGTGATCTCGCTCAGTTTGATCTTCAGTCGGTCCGCTAACTTCGGATGTTGTACAATCGTATTGACCACATCCTAACCGATGAGGCGAATTAGGGTGGAAAACAATTAGACCATCTGATGAATGGTGTTAGAGGAGAATCGAATGAGATGGGACTGAAAACGATAAGTAACTGGGGTGACAGAGGGCATGATGCACACAGCGATGGTGATCGGTATGCCCTACGATCATTTCAGTCCTTTGTTTATAACGTGTCCTATTTTGAAAGATTAATTAGTTATCATGTGAATAAATATGAAAAATAATATAACAAGCAAGCCACGTGATCCAACGGAGTAGGGAATTATTCAAAGTAAAACTAGTTCAGCGAATTTGATGAAAAACAGAAGCAGGTAGATTGTTACAAAGCTCCGACAGTGAGCGAAAATGAATGATGGCTTAAATCACGCCGTTTGTCAGGTTTTCGCAGGTACCCAGTTATGTGGAGGACTCCGTGCTTGTGAACCTGGGTTACCAAAGATAAACTAGTGACATAAGACGGAATAGGAGATAATCGCCTCAAAATTAGAATGATGCTGCAACTTTGAAGTTAGGGGTGATTGGGCTTCAGGGCGAATGGTTTTTACGATGGATCCGATCCCGTTTAGATTGGCAGTGACAACTAAAACCACTGCGGTGCGCAAAGTTGTCAAGAACCAAGTTGTTCAAAGAGATACAGACAGACAGAAAGATAGATGCCGTAACATTTTGAATTTTGTTTTCTTCTAGGCACTACCGGTGATTCATTACGAGAAAGAAAAATGATTTGGACGCTTCAGATATTTGCTAGTGATGAGTAGAGCTTAGACAACTTTATGTAACACGTCTCTACACTGATTTTACCAAAAACAATTTAATACTTGAATCAATTAAAAAGCTGTGCCTATCAGGTGATTGAGTATAACTTAATGTGGCCTTCCTTTACACGCGTAATTATCGTTGCAGACCATGACGTGGGTGCCGCCAATGTTATGTTTATCCAGTGCAGGTGCTGACCGGTTTTAATGCTGGTGGTTGAAACCCATTATGATCCTTTGCTTCCTTTACTCATTGTACAACACATATTCAACTTTTATGGAACAGACGGTGCCAACTGAAAAGTTACCGCACTGAAGAATAACCAGTGGCGGTAGAACACTGAATCAATAAGTCCAGGGTTGATTTTCGCCAAAACGATTTTTCGACCTCCACTGGTCTCAATGCTGAACAAATTCGGTGTGTGTCGCATTTGTCCAATCTATCGTCCTATATGCCTATGAACACAGGCCTAAAATAGGCGCAGTCCCCTCGATCGGCTTTATGATGAAGATTCACTTCTTTCCATTTTCTCTGAGTTGATTACTAGCTTCCAGGTCCCATCATTTTTACCTGGGTCACCCTAACATTTCTCGAATGGCCCATGAACATCGAGAAAAATTTCGAACTTCATATATATATATATATATATATATATATATATATATATATCTGTAAAATCGTCTTCCATTGACCCATTGCAGTAGGGCAAGAAGAACAGTGTGGGTAGAGTTGATATTGACCATCAATTTCACGTTCTTTCAACCAGGTACCACCGCACATTATATATGGTTACATGAAGTTAAAACAATAAACAACTCCATACGCATAAAATCAGTCTGTTTCTCACTTGGAAGACTTGTTGTATACGTTGAGTGTGCGTATCCAGTTCGGATTCCAGCTGTCGAAGCTGCGCATACTTTTTCCCGACAAAAAATCGATAGGCTGCTTTTTCCTCTGAAGTAATGCGACTGGTAGCCATCGCTTGATCCACTTCGTCTAAACGTTCCTTCTTTTCACAAAGCCATTCTTGAATCTGGAATGAGAGAGAGGGCTGCATTTGGACGAACTCAAGTTGATGATATCCAGGTGAGGTAATACTTCACACGTGAGGCCAATGGAAAGTTAGCAAAATAATCACCTAACGCACTATCACCATCATCACAGTGATGCAATCAAGTGAAGATCACTGAAGGGTTCCAACCATTAGCCTCTAGTTCTTTGCTGTGATGGAAAAGTGAGTTTCCATTTTGGAGATATGACCATGACGGTAAGTGAGATGGTGCGTGTTAACTCACCGTTGGTGGAGAGCCAAGTCACGTTGGCAGTCAACACTGGTGCAGTACCAGGTCCAAGGCTTCAGACAAAGAAATCTAGTGACAGAACAGCCTATTGATGGGGTGGATCGATAGAATGAGAGATCAGTCGTGTCACTGTTGTTTAAGCCTTAAGGCTTGGTTGTCCGCACCAGTCAAATCAATGTGTTGAGGACAACGACTGGGTACATAGACCAGCGTCCTTTACATCTACTGTTTTGCACTAAAAAACGAGATGATTCGGAGGCAGAATGGAATTCTAACAAGAATTAGTGGGACAGCTGAAAACAGTAACCAACTGACAGCTTACTAACCACCACTACAAACACACTCGGATTTGGCGAGGGCGCCTTTTTAAACAATTTGACGCAATAGAAAACTCAAAGTAAACGTAGAATTTCCATTTTCCCAGTCATCAAATCAGCACGTACCACAGAACCAGCAAATATGGCTGCGAGGTTTGGGGTGACTATCCCCATAAATTTCGAGTAATGCTATAATTTGTGTTATGATCATTCTTAGTATTACCAATATGCGTCAAGCATGGTGATAAGTCAGGCGCCAGCAAATTGTTATCTTTCACCAACTGCTACTGTGTGTCGGTAGTTGATTTATTTCTAGAGCTGCGTAGAAGCATATCTTGTTCGTCCCTTTAGACGTTAGTCAATCCTTTATTTTCACGATGATGGAAGAGGTTGATCGTAGGTTGTACAGCAGTGCAGTGACTGGTTCCTTGTTCAAAGTCATCACTTTGATACCCTGAGGACCTATGCTGAACAGGTTCAGGATATTTTGATTGATCAGTGATGCAGGTCTAGAGCAAAGTTTAGAGATTTAAAATGCTGCCAATGCCGGTTATTTGGTGGTAGACTACCATCCGGCTCGTTGCCATATCCGAACTAAAACTCTAACGGCTATTTTATTCGTCATCTGTAATAATGAAATGGGCATTCCAGATCAGTGTGTATGCTCCTTCTACTGCACTGCTAAACATTGTGAGAGAGTTGTGCAAGTCTATGTACAACTCTGCATCCTACTCGTGACTCACAGACAGGCATTATTACTTGCTCATTACTTCGTTCACTGTAAGGATAGTGCAAGCCAAGTGCTCCTGTTCTACATCTACGAAAGCATGACCCACAGTCGAATAC
This sequence comes from Fasciola hepatica, assembly GCA_948099385.1. Lineage (NCBI taxonomy): Eukaryota > Metazoa > Platyhelminthes > Trematoda > Plagiorchiida > Fasciolidae > Fasciola > Fasciola hepatica. The sequence goes on from CANUEZ040000163.1 coordinate 5,605,335, forward strand.
CTCGAAGTTTTACTTGCCCACAAACTGTCGTGGTCTATGCATGTCAGTGAGGTGTTTTGCAAGGTTAGGAACCTGTCCTATTTCTCCATCAGACCGTGTATGCTCTCTGTAATCCCTTAAATGTATTTCAAAATTTGTAACCTCTCGCATTATTCCTCATTGGCTTTATTACTCCCAAGTAATCTTCCCTGGATTGCTGAAAAAGATTTCCGTTTGATCATAAGATCCATAAAACACGTCTCTAGATGTAAAAGCATACCTACAGTTACACTTGTTGACACCATTATAAGCAAACATGTTTTGTGCATGTGACAATTTTATCTCCGAAATTCTCTCTGATTCCCATCATCCCCAACACAGTGAACCTACGAGGGCTGTATCTGCATCTTTCACATGCTCAAAGTTCAAACTGCTGTTCACCCGCACTTCTGCATATCGTGATTCCGTTTTGCCATGTCTCACTCGTCCACTTTTTGGTCGCAAGAAGATTCTCTCAGAACTATGAAGAAGCTTAGATGTCGAACAACAGTCCGTTCTGCACATTTCTTCCTTTGTTGAGATGGTGCACACGTTGTATTATTTTATCCACGGACATGGTGCAAAAAGGCTGAAAATCCACCTTCTTGGGTGCACAAATCAACTACTGACTTCACTTGACTTGACTCAATGAATTCTGACCGTGGGTTGAGTAGAAAGCATGTGATCAAAGATATATGGTCGACTATTGCTGCTCCAACCATCCCGATTTATCCCATTATTGACTATCAAGCGTACGTCACAGAAATTGTGTTCTCCATTCGCTCGCGATTCCTTTCACTCGATTTTAGTGACTAGACAGTTTTATCGAGGGGCTGACCTCATCTGATAGTCTCATGATCAATGACGGTCAAGATTTATCCGGTTGTTTTTCACTGACAATGTGTGCTTCAACAGTGACATACAATGACGCCGAATCTGTCGCAAGGTTCGATTAGATTATTCTCCTTCTGGTAAACTTTGGACGAAAATACAGTAGACACCCTGGTGAGGTCTGAATTCTTGTCAAAATGCTCCTTAGAAGGCAGCACGGTAAGAAAGCACAAAGTAAAGTTAGACTCACGCAGGCAATCTACCCGACAATAAAAGTGGCTTTGGAAGCTGCGAGAGGTCGTGAAAAGGATTAGAAAACAGCTGATATGTCACCTGGACTAAGGGCTCCACGAACTGTATGAAAGTTAAACGAAAACTTCATGGCAAAACATACCTACAAGGAGTTTATTTCCTTGAGGAACAGATTTATGCGAAATGTGACGAAACTAGTAATCCAAAAGGGCTGTCAACAAGGAAGCTGATTGAATTTGTTCTCATTTCATCCCTACTGTTAACGGGTTCATTCAATTAACTTTCAATCCGTAAAATATCCCTGATTAGGGGGAGTGGTATTCACCAAACTGGTACCAAGGAAACGAATGCCCGAAATACAATGCACATAGTGCACGTTAATTACCTTGAATATATTTCTGAACGAACTTTAATGCATCGAAAGTCCTCTGAGATCAGAATTTATGACGCCGATCATTTTAACAGTCATCAATGAAGCACCCACAAGATGCGGTAGAAAGTGTGAAGCTTTTAGTATTTGTCTTTAAGATCATGGTGGTGCAATGAATTGTGTAATGCAAATAAAGTTGCTACATATTTTAGCCTCAAGTGTAAGCCCACCACCCACCGAAGCTCCATTATCTAACCCGTCTACAATGGCCAATAGTTAACTTGTTGTTGTGTCCAAAGATGTACCCCATTGTTTTCAACAACAGACATTCATCAAGGTACCATTCTATTACTCTGTTCCTCTACAATGTATTCATTGTGCGCGCCTGGTCATTGTGTTTCCGTGTACAAAGTATACGGATGATACCGTGTTTCTTTCGAGAGGTACCAACGAATTCATCGTGACTAATTTCTCAAAAGGTCTTCTTCAATACCGTACTAGCTTGAAATAAAACTGCCGGTAGCCTACCTTGTTCGGGGAATTGACTTTCACGGAACATGTTGTCACATCAAGTCAAGAATTTCCAGAAGCTCTGCGATTGTTGAGCTCAGTATTTAGGTAGTAATTTGATTCGCCATCAACCTAAGTGATAACATCCATGTGCATAGTTCCTTATTTGAAATCACAAACTGAAAAGAACAATGATCCTCATTGGACTGAGTTAGGAAGTGAGATGGATAATGGAAAACAGATACTGGTTCACTTGTGTTGTTCGACGTGTGAAGTGACCCATCAACTGTGCTATGCCATTAGTTTGACCACACACGGTACGAACAGATCCCAATGCAGCGTAAGAATGCATTTATTTGGTGCATGACCAACAGAATTTCCGGAATATTTTCGGCTGTCGCAACCGGCCAAGTGTCTCTTGAATTGAAGGAGATATTCGATACAATAATTAGAATAGAAATCGGTCTGCTTATCAATTTCATTGAAAAGGGAGTGGGCTTACAGGCCAACATCAGTACGAAACAGATCCAGAACATCTCAAAAACTATTTTCTATATTACTGATTTTTATTTTATTTCTACCTAAAATTGCGCTTTCGCTTTGCAGATAAAACAAGCCCTCAGTGAATCTCAACTAATTATGTTTCTAACTGATTTGCTCCTGTGGTGCAACCTACATTGACCGTACCTCATATGCCTGTTTGATCACATTCTGGAACACCACACTAGCTGACCTATTTCAGGCCTGTGAAGAAGCAGTCACCGCTCGAGTTGCCGTCATCAGCCATCCGACTGGCATGTGTTAGTCAACCATGTCCCTCTACGTGGTGACAGGAGTGCATTCAAAAGAGGTCAAGCATCGTCCATTGCACACCACCCGGGTGATCGTAATTTGGTTGAACCACTCGTGCTCCCTTTCTGTCTGCGTCATGAGCAGTCAGTCAGAGCTCTGGGTCCGCATCGGCCGTACATGGTCAAACTACTGACATAACACAGCTGACGAGTCATTTCACGTACCACTTGACAAAGATGAATCAGTGTCTGTCTTCGATAATCTCTCTCCTACTATCAAACTTATACATACCTGATTAATCATATGAATGTGCTTTATTTGAATAGTAGATGAACCACGAAAACAGAATTGTTCACCATTGTTTTCTAATGTCGCGGTAAAACTTTGCTGATATCTTAACTGTTAGGGAAGTCATAGGCCGCGAGTCGGAAACCAACCGATGGACTTCCTCTTACTGGATAGTTGCTGTACCAGCTCTACCGGCTTCTCTTGTCAATAATGAAAAATTCTGTCATGAAACTGTTCAATGCTTATCCGATAGACTCTCGAGTACCTCTGTGTACAGGCCCACACACGAAACGAGAGAAGGGCGCGAATATACATCTTTTATTCTCGTACTAAGCAGCACATTGGTGTAACTATATGATTTTGCATTTATGATAACGAACACGAAGTGGCGAGGCTCTAGGACGATAACTTTTGTTGTCTTCTCTGATGCAGCGAGCAATTATGCTCCAAATGCAGATAAAGCCCTATTCTTGACACAACCAGTCGGCCAAAAGCATTATGGAATAAAGCTCTCTGGACGAAAAAGCAGCACGATTTATTCACACTGAAGTCTCCCAAGTAAAAGTAGGAAAACGACGTTCGTGCACATTACTAATCATTAGGTCTGCCTTCATTCTTCCGAATCTCTCACAGTTTCTTCGGCATAGGGTCAACCAAATTGGTAATGAAATCATTTTCCACCCGATGCTTCATCATATGTTCAATTTTCGACACCAATAATCAGTGCATCTAGCTCTCTCTCTCTCTCACTCGCTCTCTCTCTCTCTCTCTCTCTCTCTCTCTCTCTCTCTCCAGAACAACGAACATTTTAGATTACATTTAAATCTGGGCTACTGGAAGTTAATTGTATGAAATGGACCGCAATTTTGAGCGTACTTTGACAAGTTTAAAAGTGAATAGGGAACAGAAAATCATTTTACATAAATAGATTTACAAGCTTCTCATGATAGATGGTATATAGCACTTTCCTGAAAAAATATTACCTACCGAGATGGTACGCTTTTGTAGGATTTGGGGGATTTTTCAGTCATATCGAGGAAGATATCCTCATTTGAAATTCGCCAACGAGGCTAAACATGATAAGCCTCGATCCAAAAATAATAATATTGACACACGTGATATCTTGGTATTGGGTGGGATGATTTATCGAGTGAATTTCCTTCAAACAAATGACCATTCTGACCCTACCACTGTCCGTCACATTCTAAACCCTAGCCTGAAAAGTAAACCCCGTTGCCTAAAAGACAAGCTTCGTGATTTGAATTGCCCAATCAAATCAATACATGCCCTCTTTTGTTGGGCTTTCAGTGCAGGTTTTATGCCATCTGTTGCTGGCCGTCCTTGAAACTGCAGCTGCCCTATCTGAAACAAGAAGTAAGACAGCCTGGGTATATTCTCACTCTAGATTAGGGACAAGGATTTGCAGCACTGTTTTCGAGCGTAATGCGCACAAAATCGTCTGCTTACTTCAGTGTACTGTGGTCTCCTGTCTCCGAAATGTTTATCTGTGGGAGACTTTATGGGAATTTTCAGATAACGGATGATCCTGTTCACCTTAGAACACTGGACAAGATCCATTGCAGAAAATCCAAAATGGTGAGCCTTTGCAATTCCACTTCAGTCCGTTTCAAGGCGATGTCGAGAAAATTCGGCTTTAGTGTATCCTATTATCACTATCGCGATAACAATATAAGCGATTTACAGAGCACACGAAAATGATGCCAGCTCTCACACTGATGCGAATGGGAGTTTCCTTCTTCGGTGAGTTCGACAGTCATCCTAAAGAAGAACTTATAAACATTTAACGTGCAATCGCCCTAATATGGAAGAATTTTCACTGCATATTCTCCTGCGGGCACGATTACGGAAACATTTTATTTCAAAAACCTATTTCTATTGAAATATTTAAATGAGAAGGCTATCTAAATATAACTGAAGATAATAACTTTGATCCCGTTTACCAACTTTATCATATTTCGATAACTTGGTAATTATTAGCTTTCACTGCTCAGAATATTGTATTCCGGCAATCAGGGTCACATTCATCCAACCATTCATAGCGCAGTGCAGAATCAACTTAAGTGGCAGCAAACTTTCCCTTTATTCGTGTCATACACCGATGCCGTGTTGCACCTTGATTGAGTCAGGAAACATTGAAATATATACTGGGAACGTTTTCAGTGCACACCAGTCGATTTCTCCTGTATATGTGTGTGTGCCATTTTACCTGGGATTTAGTTCTTTATCCCAATGAGAATAATCACTTTGATAGCAGTTTGTACAGTGTAAGCATTGAAACTAATAATCTAGTATATATCGGAAAGTCTATGCTTCATACTTATATTTTCTAGTTGAAAAATAAGTTGCTACTTCCACGAGAGTTGAGTCAATCACTTCCCGTGAACTCTATAGGCATCATAGAAAAGTTTTCCTTGTGGGTTTGGAAGCTTCAGACACGATTTTTGTAACTTCATTGAACCACCAACACCTCAACCACAACAACTATGCTGAGGAGCCAAAAATTGTTTCCAATTATTCCCGATCTCATGTTGAACAGTGAGTAACACCGTGTTGTCAGGATTGTTTGTGATCAGTCGAGTTTTCGGTCACCGCAAGTAGCTTTTCCCATTACAAGTTGATATTCTTCCTCTTGCGGATTTTATGGCTGACAATGCTGCAGGCGATCTGTACGAGTTTCCTAATAACCTCTGTTGATATTCCAATATTGGTGAACCAATCGGGAGCGAGCTCAGCTCAGATGAACCAAAGAACCATGGTTCAACGAGCTCGTCACATCTATGACCTTCTATTCTTTTTTTTTGCCCTTTTATTTCCCGTTTTATCGTATAACAAAGAAATACAATTCCAGCGAGGGGGCCATTTTGAGGCTGCCAACCGCAGAGAATGACCGGTAGTGGAAGCCAGATTCGAACCGCGGAACAGAAGGATCTAAAGTCCATCACGATGATCGTTTGACCAATTGCAACACAACCAACGGCTTTTCAAATGTACCATGGTTCCTGTCCTGTCGGCCGCCGCTAACTGACGGTGACCTTTTTTTGAAATGTAGTACCAATTATGTGTTATGAATTGAGAAGGGTAGTGAAACAAAATTTCTATGGAGTTGATAACGTAGTATAGATCAATATTCGGAATATCATAAGATCTGTACCAAGGGTGCCGATAATAATTTCTACGAATATTAAGAATCATCGAATACGGCTGTTGATTTTCTAGCTATGTGATTGCTAGCTGAGTGGCTAGCTTTTTAGCCTAATATGATCACGGTATCATTGAGAATGTTGATAAAAACAAAATTAACAGCAATATTGGTGTCGAAGATGAAGAAAATAAAAACAATTATTTACTTATTGCATTATGCAACTGTGTGATACTACACAGCCGTAAGTGGGAAGTGGCGAATTGGGAGCCCATCTCGGGGACAAGGCGAGAGTTGTTCGGGAAAGTGTACTTGTTTATAAAAGATACGCAGATGATAAACCAATGGCACATAAAGCCCGGAAGAAGTGACATGTATCTTGGACAAGGTCAATAGCTTCACGATGGGAACAGAAGTTAACGACGCATGGAATCTCTCAGTTATAAATCTGATCCGGAGAGAAGATGGAACAGTGGCCCGATTCATCTATCGAAAACATATTGGGACTGACCAGTAAACGTAGCTCAAGAGTTATGTATTCCTGGAGTAAGAATGGAGCCTGGTTTGAAGGCATTTCAATGGGATACGAGGACTTTGCCCAATGGATAAGATTGATCGTGAATCGCAAAACTAAAGGAACAATCTAGCGACAGACGCTCATCCTGACCATCTTCTGTGGACGTGGAAAACAGCGACGAGAAAACTAGTCACTCTGTGCCCTTCATTAAAGTGTGATGACCTCAGCTGTGTGCTCAAACGACAGCTTTTTTTAGTGGCTGTCCCAACACACAGTGCGACCGAACTCAACATTGTTCATCGAATAAGCAGAATATGAATATACCTAGGCAAACGAACGCTCACCCCTGTCAGCTATCTCTAATTTGTTTGACGAATTCAGATGTAGGCTAGGGGAACCATCTGCATTGACAAAATAGAGCTGTAATAGCGTAGCCGAATGACTGAAGTTATTACGAAATGAGTTCAGTGTGCGACGGCATCTCTAATGTCGGGCCCAAAAGCCTGCTGAGAATGTCAAAACGACATAAGAACACGTCATCCAAAGCTTGTCATCTTTTGTCGAAACAACAATAATTTGGCTGGAATACTGCATTTCGAGTCTTCTACGCAACAAGGAACCGAAGATTTTTCAGATTGTACACATTCTGTACAGCAAAAAGGAAAGAAAATGGGAATACAGGGGAACATTATCGGACTCTAAAGCAGAAATGAAAATGTTTTGGAAAGCTGACCGTAGGCTGTGACTCGATCTGAGGTACGGTTGTCTGTCAGTGGTCGAGTGTACTCTGCGGTGGTTGGATCTGTTCTTTTATACGGCTCATAAATACGTCCGTCAACGGTGGAAGATTGGTGAATACTTTTGGTGTTCGAGCATCGACATTCCAGCACCATTACCCGAATATGGTTGGAACACTCGGCAATGCTGAGACTAGGTGTAAGGTTTTAGGGACCAGAGGTCGGTCCCTGGATCAAGTACTGAATCTAAACAGGTTAAGGTGGTTGGGTTATGTGTTACACGTGCCCACTAATAGACTTCCAAGTCAAACGCTGTTCTCCGAGGCAGGTAGGGATTGGAAGGTAGGTCGATGTGGTCATTCCATGAAATGGCAAAAAGGTATGAAGACCTTGATCAGTGGACTTGGCCAAGTAGGACATGATAGAATTCCAGATTGGGGTCCACGCGACCCACCTACCAAGTGCTTGGAGACATTAAGTGGCATGGCTAGGTTTTGGGGCCAGAAGCGTATTTAAATTCGAACTCTTTCTTTGTCTTCGTGATTTTCGCCTGGTACTCTGACGTATGGATCTTTTTCACGTTATGCTTCTATTCATTTTGCTCTTGACTCGACAATGCCGGGAGCTAATAACCGAAACCAGAACACAGAAGTGTGAGGTTCGTCGTTGAATAAAATTAAACTGAAACTGATCTGAGGTATGACGATAAAACTATGTAAGATGCTTATCAACACTGCCTCACAGAAAGCTAGGAGCTTTGGGTTCCGATTCCATGCAATCACTCGGAACGCTTGACCCGGATCAATCCGATGACGAGAGGTCACAAGGTGTTTCGCGATCGATGAAGCCGGGTTTCTAGTCGTCGTCTGTTGTCCGGGTGGAGGATGACTCATCCACTGCACTAACCACTTCGGTACATGCTCCCCCATTCTTTGACTGAGGCAACGATCCGTTCTGCCTATGTAGGTGTCACCGCAGCTGCAGGTGGACTGATAAATGATGTGAGAGGCATTCAGGTTCGCGACTCTGTTTGAATGTGCTTGGAGGTTTAGTCGTTTGGTGGTTTGCGAAATCTGCAATTCAGCCGCCAAGTAGGTGCGCTTTAGTGCACACTTTAGATTTTGGCTAATGAAGAGTTCTTATCCCAAACTCTTTGTGCCAATGGATACCCGGAAAAGTTCATTGAAATCCACAAAAGAGAAAGGCCTAAGACCGTACAAGTCGACACGGTCGAGAAGAAACGAGTTACACTAGTGTTGCCGTTTAAAGGGGATCATCTGTTCAATCGGATTAGCCAAAATCTAAAGTCAGTCAAAGAATGGGGGAGCATGTACCGAAGTGGTTAGTGCAGTGGATGAGTCATCCTCCACCCGGACAACAGACGACGACTAGAAACCCGGCTTCATCGATCGCGAAACACCTTGTGACCTCTCGTCATCGGATTGATCCGGGTCAAGCGTTCCGAGTGATTGCATGGAATCGGAACCCAAAGCTCCTAGCTTTCTGTGAGGCAGTGTTGATAAGTAGACTTAGGCCCCCACTATGTAAGATGCGAAACCTACTTGTCAGGTACTCGATTTCTCAGCAAACATTTACATAGTACATTTCTATCGACAGAGTCGAAGACCGTGGAATTGTCTAGGAACACAGCGACCGTTGGTCTCTGGATGGTGTGGTGGTGCTCGAGCTGTTGTTAGATGGTAAAGACTTGATGGATGTGTCTGCTCTTTATTCGTATGGTACTACCCGCGAAATATGACAGACGCTAAATGCTTCGGCACAACTAAAATCAAGCTTCTACTGTGTGTGAAGATAGAGACAACAGTCAAGTTCTCCCACAACGAGGGTACCTGCCTAAAACTTCAAACCTTGGGGAAAAGAATGTGCATTTATCTAGCAGTTTTCTTTCGTCTTCTTTAGATAGGACTGCATGATGGTAGTCGAAGCCTGGAGCTTTATGACGCCAAAAGGTTCTGTTTTTTTGACGTGATTTGCGCGGAGGCAATACTTTTATTCAGCTAATTTGACTATCCCTTTTGCCAGTGTATTAGGATTATTGAAATGGTTTTGCTATTAGCCATTTGATGTTGCTCTCAGCAGTCAAGAAAAGTGAAAGTCACGATAAGTGTTTTTCTTCAACAGCTAAATCGACGCAGTACAGCCTTGAAATGTCACATTTACGAGATGTTAGAGTTCATTTACCATATTCCCCATCCTATTATGTGAGAATGCCCATTCTACCTGCAGACTAAAAGAAAACAATCTCTAAAATGTGACACTTGTTAATGAGATTTGTGGCTTGGCAATCGCAGGGAGATCAAGCAGTTAGCTTTGTGTGTACGTGTGTTTGTGTGCGTGTGCGTGACTATTCAAGCCAGTCGCATAGTTCAAGCGTGCATGACAGCAGAGTTTACGGTGTTTCCGCTTGATCTGAGTGATGTGTGACATGATTGTGATGCAATCTGAGTCACACAACCCGGCCTGCACGTCTTCCTATAGTCCATCGCACAGATATGCAACCACGATCTGAAGTTAGTTGGTTGTGTGTGAATTAGTGCATGTGTGTGTGTGTGTACGTGTGTGTTCGCGTACAAAAAAGGTCGTTTATGAAAAACATCAGGTATTTGATGTCTTCCTCGGTCACTTCGGTTCAGCAATGCTTTCCTCCGGCTGATTCCGTTCATTTCCGTGCGGTTAGTGATTTGTATGTGTCTCAGTGTGTGTATGTGCAAGATAGAGATTATTTGGGGTGATCTTTCGTGAGACTTGAAAGTCACGACGTTTCCACTTCCATTATTTTCAACAGGGCAGATCCAGGATGTAACTTCTTCAGAGGCGCTATTCAAAGTGGCTTTTGTGCATAAACACACACACACACACACAGAGACACAGACACACACACACACGGACACACGGATACACTAACCCCTTCTCCCCTCCGCACACACGGAAATAAATGCCAAACGGAGGTGCACTGCTTATAAACACAGCCCTAGATCGGCCGATCGAATCGTTCCAAATCACTGTGCAGTTTTCTGTAGAAAAGTATTCATTCACAGAAATGTGAAGTCACTGTTGAATACCGTTCAAAATGAATGCTACAATTACAGACAAAGCTAACTGCGATTCCAGATTTTCTAAATTGTGAAATTTCTATAGCCATTACGTATAAAGTAGTTCCAACAGCCACAACCAGTTCAGCGTGCTAAAATTGTTGGTCGGTTAGTTTAGAGCGTTTGATTGTCACCACGAAGGTAAGCTATTCGAATCCCCGCCATCGTCGGTTTCTTTGGTGGCTGACAGCAATCCATGATCTGTCGGGACCTTATGTGGATCTCCATCTCCAAGTCCCAGGGTCTGATTGCCAGTTATCCCTAATTGTACAGTAGGCCTTTTGTGGCTATGGCGTATACACTCCTTCCATTGCACTCATGTGCTTACATGCCATAAAAAGGACTAGGCAATTAGGTGTAGGCACTCGACAACGGTAAGTATAAGTAGGCCGTAGCAAAATCAGTTACACGACAGTAGCAAAGTCACTGTCATGTGGTCCGTTGGAACACTCTGACCTACGGGGGTGAGCCCAGTAATTTATGAGGATATGGATAAATGCATATATGTCCAGTGCTGCACCAACGACGTAAAACGGATATCAGGCACGCCATGTCAGTAGCCACGGTAGCTTTGTCTTTATTTTGGGCGGTGATTCATTAAGTAGTACGAATACACGACTCAGTTTTGAAAATCATACAGGTACTGTACTCTTCCTTATCTTCATCGGCTGAGAACCGAACTTAGAATGAATGATGGTGGGTAATACCGTTTGATACGAATACATTATACCGTGTTTATCTGTGCACAGTCATTTTATGTTACTTGTACTGCTACTGCAACTGACTTCATCCCTTCTCCACTTGTAAGCCGTGGCATAGTAATACAGGAGAATCTTTCCATTTTGCTGTTTCTGTGAGAGTGGGTACCAGATGAAGTTGTTTTACCACGTGGAATGGTAACTGCTCAGATGAATCCAGTCGTTCTTGGACACAAGTAGATCATAATCGATTTCGATTTCCTCATTATTTTGGTAAATTACCTTAACTTTCCATTCGGAAGGGTAATAATTTGAGAAGAATAAAGTGCAATTTACAGAAAGTTCACAGTAGATAGGAAAGGCCGCTTGTATCACCCGTATGAGTCATCCTTTCTTGGTGATCCGTCCATATATTGTTCGGCCAATCAGTGAACAGATTAGCTGTGAGGGTGCTGGTTTTCGGACATCAAGGCATGCGTGTTTGTGAGGGTATTGGATTGAACGGTGACTCCACGCACCAGAAACCCAAAGCATCTGCAATGAGTAACGTCTTACCCGAAACTAGGACAGTCATGAGCAGCGGTCTGACTGAGAAGATCGACTATTCAGTTTAAACTCCTCGTACTGCAGTGGTGTTTGCTGTAGGAATAACAAGAGCCGGTTATGGAGTCTTTTGGGCTCATCAACCAGGTTCATAGAATTCCGATCGCTGAGCTTTATGTTTGGATCGCATACGTTTCACCACTATCGACTGAACTAAGAACAACAGTGTTATTCAGAACCATTGGGAATAGAATAGAAATCAGTCCACAGCAAAACAAAACAGGTTCTAGGGACGAACAAGCTGATCTCAACACAAACACAGACAAGCAGAAATTTCACCCCAATGAAAAGCTTCAGATCAATCAAATGAATTCAGAAGACTAAGCACACCGGTAAGGAGCACTGACTGAAACAGAGTCGAAATACGCAGGTGGCTGGAGGTTGCATGTTACTGAAGTCCGGTCGCGAAAACACTTGCCTTGCCTGTCCAACTCAGTCACTACAGCTGCGGGTTTCCAGCTTTGTATTATCACTACTGTACTAAAGCAAGAACAGTTAAAGTCAAAAAGGATGTTGGATACGGTTACAGCATGAATACGCTGATGACTTGACCTCAGTTGGAGATCCGATGTCTTCGATCCAATGGACCCGTTTGGTGAGCAAATCAGCAAAAAATAGAAAATGTATTAGAACAACAAACAACTAATCAGCGTTGAACCAGTTGTCCACTGAACATGAAGTGGACTTATCGCAAGCATCTGCATTAAATTGCAGAAATTACTCGAAGTTCTATAATTTTGCACTAATATTCAAGCGAGTTCGGGGTCAAAGATATATTGTTATTGAGAACGGTGGAACGGTCCTTCGTACAGATAATTACTAAAATTTGAAAAGTGAGCGGTATTATCGTTCCCTTCGATCACAACCCGTCAGTCGGTTCTACACAAAGCACTTACCAAATCAATTTTCTGTAGCATGTCACGAAATGTAATCCATTCGAGGAGTAGACACTTTCTATCGTGAACCATAGCGCAAAGATTGGCATATCTGATTTTCCCCGACGTTGAATCGTGTGTGACATGGCGATAAGAGCAGAACAGGGATATTAAATAGGAAAGTAAAAGGGGGAACACTGAATACAAGGAGTCTATCGTTGTGGAACGGCAAGTCTTTGTACGCAAGATTCTAACCTAATCGAACACTCAACCATCATCAATTATATGTGAATCAGCTAACTTTCATGAATGACTTTTCAAGGGTAACAACCCGTTGACCACGTAGTGATTGACTACTATAATGAACAACTTCTCTTTTTATCATATTGGTTAAAACAGGCTCTCCACTGGCTTCCCGAATTGGTTTGTCTCAATAACTGATCCACTTCTGACCTAAGCATCGATGAACCGCATGCGCGTTTTATTCAATAAACTCCAGTAATATACATTCGTTAGTGCATATCTTCTGACAATAATTGATCATATTTGAAAATGACGATGATCCTAACAAAAACCAAAAATTTCGGTTGAATCAAGCTACTAACAATCGGACTTGAATTGATTTTTCATTCGGCAGAAGAAGTGGATGGTACTAGACCAGTGAACCACAAATAAACGAAAACCTCAGGTTCACCGATAAATGACCCAATGCTGTATTAAAACCCGTGTTCAATTACGAGTTTATCTATGTGAGACAGAAAAGAAAAAAATCACTTATTACAACATTGAACAGGCTATCAAGGGTAAAAAATACAACAGTTTGAAGACGGACCCTGATCAGTGACAGTTTCTGGAGTTATTTACTGTACGATTACAGCAATTCGGAAGATATGAAGCGAATGTATTGTAATATGGGGCAAAATAAGATTATCATTATGATTAATTTATATATCAGACACTACATGGAAGCACGTGAAAAAGAGAAATGAGAAGAACTTGTCAATCCTTCTTTTCTGAGAGACTACATTTCTCATCGAAGGATTTGCTGTTACTACTGAACTACTTAGTATGCGTGAGTTGTACCTACCTTGAGCTACCCATCGGCCAACCAACACACGTACACTAAAATGTGCATCTACGCTGATTCAGTTCACGTCGTGAAACTAGCATCTGATCGGGGTAAATTTGTCATTCGAAATGAGCAAAATACACCTTCATTTCTAACGGAACAACATTTTGGAGCAGGCTGATTGGACTAATTAGTCTGCATATTTTGTCTTTCAACACTCCTCCCATCTGGAAACAAAAACGTATAAGCTTTCGTTTCTAGATTCGTAATTAATTAAATCCTGAGTGTACTTACCTAGTGGGTTCGGAGACCACGTGCTGGATTGGATCAATTCAAATGTGCGTCAATAAGTGTGTAATTACAATCAGATGTTTCCCCCTGGGGATGTATACAACTTATAGATTTCTGATCAAGGTCAGAACCGCAGCCCCCAAAAACAATGTATAAACCAATTTTTTGTAAGGTTTCATCTTTAAAATTCTTCTATGAAGCTCGTGAAACTGTGTTCGTTCAGAGCACATTTAGGGAGACTCTAGAAACCTTTAAGGAATAGAAGGGTGTCATGGATAATAGGGGTACACGTGAGAAACAAACGTTCGCAAATCAAAATTATTTTTTTTGGAGATATTTCTGGAATGATGCATTGTGTAACAACAATGTTCAACTCAACATCGGGCTAGTTGGGAATCTCTTTCATATGCTTGGCATATGCAGAGTGTCCTATCTGTGCCATCATACTGAGACATATCACTTTGTTCTGTGAGTTAGCACTAGGCTATCCGGGCCGGTTCTTAAGAAGCCAAGTTGTGCGGCTTCTTTGGAAATCCTTTCAACTCACTTAAACCCTTTTTGAAAAACGCATCCATCCAATCAGCCGGTCAGCATGTAGGCGAAGAGTTATTCACGTTTAAAGCCAGTAACGGAGCGGTATTAGGTTGCGCAGTATTTGAGTGCAGATAATCACTGACAGCCAGCCCGGACAGCCTAATGGTAATTTGTGGTACTGATAACTCCGGTTCAAATCCTACTGGGAGCTCTTTGGGTATGTGCTACTGATGATTAAGACTGAGAGAAGTATAAAAATGCTTTTTGGTCAAGTTAGGCCGAGTATTTGCTTTGTGCACCCCAATGGGCAATGAATATCCAGCAGTACATAGCTGTACTCACAGCTTATCGCACGAAAAGGCAGCATCTGTAATAAAGGCACAATTCAAAGGGGTGATTTAGGAAGAAAAATAGGAACTAAGACACTGAGGGTAGTTTGAGTTCAGCTTCAATCTTTGCAGAGTACCGTGAGAAGCGAGATATGTCAGGGACAAAAAGAGGACAGGTAGGCAGTAGTATGAAAATGAATCATTCCATTTTTGTTACAGGTGAAAGAAGAGGAATCACACATGCTGAGGTCCCTGTGAAGCGTACGATATAAGTCATTCACAATTCTCTCGGAGAATCTAACGAACATTTTTTGGTGATGAAATGTGACAAAGTATGTTTGATTCCTATGAGGTATCCACCTTACATATGATAAGTGCTTGAAATAATTATCAAGTGGAGTGAAGTCTTTGACTTGTATTCCAGAGAAGAAGGTGAAAGAGGATTACAACGAGGGAGATAATATGCAGGCAAGGACAACACGTTGGATGAGGTAAAGAGACACAGACACTGCTTTCACACGAATAATGTCTCCTTGATGAAAATAGGCAGAATGTTCGGAATCACAAAGATTGTAGGTGATCGTAACCCAAGGTAGTTGACAAATGCTTGAAAACCGGTGGGTATGTTTCTCAGGTGAATACCTAGACGAAATTCGAAGAAGGTCCCATACTTAGAGCACTCGAGAAAAAGATGAATCAACCTATAAGCATTTATGGGGACCTAAATTAAGGCCATGAAATTTGCACAAGTGGTCAAGATCCAAGACAACAGACTGGAGTTTTTGTGCATCAGCATGAGTTGACCCAACCGCAACATCATCTATATGCTACATAATAAAAGGACAGTCACTGACAGGTATTGAAGATGTGTAGGCTGAAAAAAGAACAGGCGCCCTGTGGGACACCTCTGCTTGAGATGGAACCAGTTCTGCCTCCACAGAGTGTAAACGGTTGCCAGTTAGAAAGGTAATCAGATAATAGTCTAATAAATAAGGGTTGAATTCGGTTATTTGAGGGGATGTCGAGACATTTTCGTCCATCTAAGCTGTTAAGTGCGTCAATATAATCTGGAAATCAAGTGCGTACAGCTTTTGATTTCTTGTCCAGTGAACATAGGACTGTATGAATCAAAGAAAAAATAGCACCGAAGGTAGAGCAGGAGAGACATTGGGCGAACTTGTTTGAGCCTCTTGTCATCAAAACCACATAGTAGCGTGATCCGACCTGATTCCGTGATTTTCAGTGGGGAGGTGAGCGTTAACCTTTTGTGATAAATTAACCCAAACCGTAGATCTATGAAAAAGTGCTTTTAATCTATCGACTATTTGTTATTGCAAGCTGAGTTTATCATCGTGGTAAAATAACTCGAAGTTATCCCGTGATGGTTGTAACAAAAGTGTTTAGGCCTCGTCAGAGACATTACTAAATTACAAATCGCAAATCAAAGAGGCTGAACACCTTGGATATCCTCAGGCCGGCGGTGGTCAAACGGTCATCACAGTGGGCATCGAACCCTTCGATCCCGGGGTTTGGATCATCACCCCTCTGCCGGTCAGTCTCCAATTGGCAGCCTCAAATTGGCCGCAACCTCCTTCCTGAAATGTTCTACCATTATCATACAGTGAAAAGGAAAGCAAATGAAAGAAGAAAGGAAGGGAAAATGCCCCTATGGAGAACTACCAGAGACGTACCGCTGTTTCAGACTGAACACTTTCTGTTCGATCCTAACCATGCCTGCAACTTGCCCACGAATCAGTTGCCGGCCCAGTTCACAGAATGATTCTACAGATCCTCGATATGATTCGACAGCCTCGATCATTTGAGTCTGTTGATCCAAAAAGGTTTGCAACTGCCCAGTGGATGCATGTTTCTGAGTCATTTCAGTTGGGGAAAGGGTAGAATGCATGATTAAATTTAGGGGAATTTGAATGAGAAACATGCAAGTGTTACACACCTGTATAAGGTTTGTCTGTACTTCTTATAGAGTAAATAAGATCGTTTCATGGCCATCACTTTCAATGCAATGAGAAGTACCAGAGCAAATTGACACATTCCTGTCGATCGTGTAAATTTTCAAACAGATTAGCGTTACAAAAATTAAAGGTAATCCCCACGAAGTTGCTACAAAGTCTTATCACACTGCTTTAGTCCTATGGATTCAAAGTCATCTATGCTTAGACCTATGACCCTATTCTGCCCTCTGTCAATTTGCCTCTACTATTATTATTCCTTTCAAATCATCAGCAAACTTGAGGGACTAACAGATGTACTATTTCTCAGTCCCTGATCCCGTTGCGTAAGCATCTCTTCTTCATATGTTTCAAACAGTTGTCTCTCCGTCTCAGTTACTAGCAAGAGTCATCCATCATTTTTCTCGGAATGAACCCAGCGTACTCAGTGATCAGATCCCTCGCTAAATTTGCGAATCCGGCACCCGCCGTGGTACTGTTCTCGTGCTTCACACTGCCTCATACCAATTTTCTAATCAGGTCAATAATTTACCTGATACTATTTCAAATAATCTGCGTTCATCTCTAATTTTCCTGGTAAAACCCACAGGCCGAACAAAGTTTGGTTCCGTAGCCTCTGCCCGTCCCTGCAAAAACTTTACTAACTACCCAGAAGATCGCATTCTACTTTTTATCAAATGTGATGTACTCCTTGCCTTTGACTTGGTTGTCCGAATTAAGTGGACTATGCTAGTATCCACCCTACTTCCAAGTCTGTGTTTATGCTCTAACCCCGTCACCTTACTCTCACTGCGTTTTCCACTTACTGAACACTCAGCTTCCACATAAACTCAGGTAACGTGGTTATTTACACACTTGTATCCAAAAACGTTTACTGATTAAGAATTAGAAATAAGCGTCTTCATAAGAGATGATATCAAAAATATGAGTGAGTTTTCATAAGTTACGCTAAGCTGGATACGATATTTCTTGCTGATTCCCGAGACATGTCTACGAGAGGCGTAGACTCTGACTTGATGACTGAATAAGTGCCTTCCAGATATACTGGTTTGGGAATTTAAAAGTGTACCGCAACATACTAACCACTGTCCAACAAGCCAAATGCAAAATATACAAAAACTACCGTAAAATTCACTACTCCCTAAATTGAAGTAATTTATCGATTTCCTCTTATGTATCATGTTTTTGAACCGAATGCTGATGATATTCAGAGACCAATACCACGAACCCGCTAATCAGGTAATTGACTTGTACTTGCTAGCCTTAAGCACCCAACATAAGGCGCCGTCACTTGCATTGGTCGGATGGGACATCCTGGTCTTCTAGCCCAAGTTATAGTTCCACCGATCCACCAGATCGACCTCAATCCAGGAGCGCGACATAAAGCACGACTTAGATATGTGTCTTTTTCGACCAGAAAGGGTATGGGCAGATAGGTGGTAACTATCGGCCAGCCATCGACTAGGGAGACCTAAGGCGAGCTGATCAATGGAATGCCTTTTACGAATGTGACAACCAACCACTGCGTTCGGTTATCAAATTAAAATGACAGTCCTCCAATTTCATGTCATAATTTCTCAGATCAGTATGATACTTTATCAATTCAATCTTAAAAAGGTGTAGGCCAATTAGCACCAACATCTGCCTGATCGCATCAATCCGTTTGCAGTTTCCCAACCCTCAGTGAAGCAGTCTCATCAAATGGGATTGTTTGTTTAGTAAAAAAGAACTACTAGTTCATCGGTCGTACTTTTCCCAAGCGTCACAGCCAAAACTCTTTCCATATTCCACACATGCACTCTCATTGACATCTGCATTTATCACCCGAGAATTCAGTTTATCCGTAATGGGTTGTGACGAGACAGAGAGATTTCGTGGGCAGGTGACGAGTTTCAGCTGCCAAGTCAATCACGTGTCTGTGTTTGGAGAGCAGTGGGATTGGTGACTACACACTTTAGCTGACGTAGAATTCACTTGATGTTAAAATGTCATTGTCTGAACCCCACACTATAATTACGTTATCATGTTTCATAACTACTATTCAGACCCGGTTAATTCACCTGATCCCTGCCAAATTCTCAAAAACTGGTGTACATGTTTATTCATTACGATGAATCACATGAGAAACCAGGACAGTTTTCTGCCAGTTCCGTATACACTCAAACCTATCTTCAAAGAACATTGTCATCCCGTCGAATCACTGTGTTGGTGGGCTAATCAAAGTACCTTAACCACTTGCACGTGACTCATTCCTTTCCCGTTTGCAATACACTTGCATATTCGATAACTGTTCATACCATACTCCGCACTGCCATGCTCCACTAATCATATGCGGCCCACCGCGTGTGAGAATGATGTTAATTTACCGCCTGTGTTTGAGTATACTGTACGCTTATCGTAAGTGCACTTTCATACGCACTCACGTGCTTTCGTTCTGCTTACCGGCTTCCGGAAACAACAAAGTGGTTCACTCTTCTACGGACCATTGATTACCTTCTACTTTAACCAATGTCATCATCCATGTGTTTTGCACCTTCACTTCTGATTGTCTCAGTTTTTGATTCTCACTCCATCAGGATTCCTGTTCGCCGACTCTCTGTGTTATTCGCTTATCTGTGATACCACTGGCCTGATTCCATCCACATAAATTTATCCGCATGTTTTACCATGTTGTTCTGCTCGATGTCAAACGTTAACTGTAACTGATCCCCATTTTCCTTGCGTCATCAACCCCTCATTTTACCCCGGGGAATTTACTGTTGACCAGCTATCGTGCGTTTGTCATCCCTGTTGAACGAGCGTTGAAAACTCTCTTCCTTGTCCTTACACTATGTCTGATTGGCCTACATTTTGAGTTACATTGTGCTGGTAGTTGAGTGAACTTGTTTTCTCTGATCTAAGATTTGAGATTCGTTACTCCGCTGGACAACAACGGGGTTGCTATTAGCTACATATGAATAACTCCACCAGTTACATCATTGTCATCATCGTTACCAGATTTCAGTGGTCTTCCCGTGTTCGGTAGTCAACAACCTTTAACTGCTATTTAAATTTTTTTCCTATCCCTCTTTGCTGCTTCCCTGTAAATCCTTATGATCCTCTGGATAAATATTTTATTACAACTGACCCGGAATTTTATTTCTCACAATTTAGCTTCTTGACATCATGAACTCGTGAACTTCACAGTATGACCATAATTTTACCGGACCTCGGAAGTTTCCGCAGAAGGTTCTCGTAAACCCCCCTCATTCTACCTTCGAAGGTTTCTTCTCCCATCGTTTTCTCTATTTTGAAGGATTAAATTGAAACTCATTCCTTCCTAGGGAGTAAACTGACCCTGAAATTCTCTCTTTCCTTTCTTCTTTCGTTTGCACATATTGAATGAAACAAAACCCCATTCCATGTGACCGGTACTAATCATGACCAAAATGTACATTCCTGTATAAAGAGGAAATTACGATAGGATACAGTACAATGCAGAACAAATATAAGGCAAGGAAGATACAGTTTAAACCCTATCGGACTAGTGCTAATTCGCGGACAAGTTAGGCCAAAAAGCACACAGTTAAGAGAAGACTTACGAGCAGGTCTTTGTCGATCAAGCGTCTTTCTTGTCGGCCCATCATAGCATCGAGTTGTTTGGCCTCATATAACAACTTCTACCATCGGGAAAATAACATAGCTTTTGATGAAGAGGCAGCATTCTGTCTCACCAAGATATACAAATAACCAGCATACTACTACTAATAATAATACTGACCCCCTAAATTCTGTGATCTATAATACAACGATGGTATAATGTTAATGAAGTGACTCGTCAGGCAATGTTGCCCCTCTTCTCATCATTTAATATCGTGGAAGTCCTGAACCTGGTAGTTCGTCTGTCGTGTTAGGAAATTCTAATAGCTGGAATGCACGTCCACGAAATCCCACGCGGAAATCTAACCACAAGTACATCATTCCAAGTCATAAAGACGTTACATGCCAGATTATCAGGAGAGACCTTGATGAACTAGAGGTTTTACAAAACTATTCGTGGGAATTCAATAGTGGAACAATTTCAGTATTATGAGATACAACTGTTTACGAGATTATTTGTCATGCAGTATCAACACAACCATTCTGGATTGTACGTTGGTAGTGTTCGTGATTTACAACCGTTTACTCTACGGTTGAGTTCTAGGGGGATCTCTGTGGATGTGCACTGTTTATAATTCCTAACAATAATGGGACAGTTCTGGAATGGTTGCATAGTCTTTGAAAGGCGAGTTACGCGTTGATAACTTAAGGTTAATTCATTAGCAGAAGAAATTTCTGGAAGAATTTCATTTACAGATCACTTCATTTATAACCCATCACGTGGCCAGAAGTCGCTGTCAAATCCGTTCACATTGTATCATTTTGTTTACTTTCTTTTGTTAGGCAATATTGGTGCAACATTTTAGGAAGAGGAGGGGTCGCGGCCAATTAGAGGCTGCCACCTGGATAGTGACCGACGACAGAAGCAAGACTCGAACCTGCCATCGAAGGACTGAATGCCCATTATGATGACCACCTGACCACGGCCGGTCATCACACCAAAAACAACTCAAATTCAATCCACTGTTAGAATCCGTAGGCCATCTAATGTTTTGATCATTTAATACTTATTGCATTTCATTTGAATACTTGTACTGCTAACTTGCCGTCTCACATCGACTCCTAAAGAAATAAAAGATTTATTTCTTATTATTCTCCTCTGGGACACAGATAAGTTATATCGTTCTCTATTGTTAGCCTAAGTCTACTTTTATAAAAAATAGTGTACACATCTTAGGACGAACTTTTGCAAAGTTTTTTGGGTATGTCATGCCTGCCTCGATTCAAAAACTCTGTGTGGTGATTGTAACCGTAAACGAACCGAGAGATCAAAAGTTTTCGCAGCCGCAGATTTTAATATTCGGATAATTACACGTTAAAAAGGCGGGTGGACTAGTTCAATGGGGCATATACCGGAATAAAGTCATCGTATTTGGTGCAACGCAATGATAGACTTCAAGAGGAAATTTGCTAATTGGGGCAAACTTTACTTTGTAGACCGTTTGATAACTAATATATTTCTGACAACTTAACTCATATGGAAATTTTTCAAGGGTTAATTAGGATATGAGTTTACTGTAGATGGTTACCGTGGGTTAGATGCGTAAACAGTGTGATCTATTATCAATGCAACCTAGTAGCACATCCGGTAGAGCACAGGACGTATTAGGAAGTGATTAATTTGACTGTCTGCATTCGACTCCCAACGCGGAGGGACGATTACCATCATGCCGTAATTCAGGATCATATTTCACGGTTACTTTCTGACACAACAAATTCACGGTAGTTAAGTACTCGTTGTAAACCCGGAACCAGTTAGGGATATTTACTGGCAATAAGGTGCGAATACAGTATGGTTACAAGGTTGTCATCTGCTAAGTATTTCGGAGATGAAACGAATCGTGTTATGGTTTTGAAAGTTCATCACACGGTAGAGGATGAATCGTGTTATGGTTTTGAAAGTTCAATACACGGTAGAGGATGAGTGCGGTGTGGGTTAGACTACTTATGCCTGAGTTCGACCATTTGGGATTACGTCATTGACTCGCGTGATGGGCCATAGCCCATTTGTGGGAGCACATCATGAACAACTTTCAGGTACTTATTTGTGTAAATGGATAAACTAGGGGCAATTACTGCAAACATGTTTTTTCACCGCTTCTTGTACCCTGTATGGCAGTAGATATGTGCAGGGAAATTACCCACACATTTGTGCTATCCACGAACTCCATTTTGAGTGTTTTATTCTGTACGGTTCTAAAATTGAGATGCCGTTGAAATGCGTTCGTTCACCTCTAATGCGGCAAATTTGCACACGCAGAAATTAACAATGAGATTCGGCCAACAGAAACGGAGAGCTGTGCAACAATCATCCGATTAGAAATATCAACCACTTTGATGATTACAACTTCCTCTTTATCTTCTAATCCACAGGAAATCAAGTGAAGTTTTCCCTCTATTTTGTATCTTCCTCTCTCCCTCTTTCTAACGCACGGCTGAAGTCATAGTCGAACAACTAGTTCACAGTCGGGACCATGGTGCAATTGTGTGATAGAGACTAACAAAGAGCAAAACAAAACGGGGATTGAGTTATCATCAACGGACCTGTTCATCCTCGTCTTCTTCTTATCTGACTGAATCAGATAATGAAGGAAAATGATAGCCTACGAACAAATTGCCACCATCTCCACTATTCTGTCCAATCGTTCTCATCCTAGTTTTTCGAAGAACAGAGATTTGATAAACTATTATCCTCTCATCTTTTAGGATCAAATAAAGGTTATGCGCAGTGCAGGGAGTGTCCGTGAACGCACTGACACATTCTCATGTCCGAGGGATCATGTCACGATTGACGGTTTTGACTTTCTCTCCTACCCCCCCCTCCCCCCCTCCTTCACTTTGTTGCTCTTGTTGTCGTTGTCGTCGCCGTCCCTCGGATTACTGGAACAATCAAGAGGACAATGAAGCAGCAGAAATAACAACAATAACAAAACAAAACAAAGCTAACTGATGCAGCAAAATGTCGTTCGATCAAAAGCGACCGGAACGTAATCCTATCTCAAGTGAACTGCCGCCAAAGCTGACTATCGTTAGGGAATAATTGATCTATTTTGTCCTTCATTCCAGAGGACTTTCTGGATTAGACCAAACACGCGGAGTCATACAACAGCCTAAGTATGTAGGGAAAAGGAGATGGACAAAGAGTGGGTGGACCCACTCAGAACACATATTAAAGCTCCATATGAAACATGTTATTGAAAAACAGGCTGGACAGGCCAATGGATAATGTTGCACGGCCGATGAATCTGCATCTCGCCTGACGATCCCTGTTGAGATTTAGCGTATTTTCACGACACTTTATAAATAAAATAGCTGTATTGCTTTCATGGTTTTTACAGATGAATTTTTTCGTCAACCTCACATGATGCATCTTCCTATTGCGCTTTACAGTTCCGAGCTATAATATCGTTCCCCTGGTATTTCTGATCCGAAGGTCTCTGCTTTGCACTCAGATCATTCCACCGGAATATTTCATTGTTACCTCCAACTCAGTAACCTCTGTAGTTGTTGTATCATTGCCGTTCAAACATAGCACTGAGTCGTCCCCCAAGGACTTTAATCGGCCGATTTCATACTCGAGACTGCATAAATTCCAACAAGAAATATCTACAGGCGTTCGAATTTTACAGTGCCTGTCGGTCGGAAGTCGGTTACGGAAATAGACTTAGGAATATAAAACAACCACGGTGGATATCCCAGCCGGAGCGTCAGTGACAGAAATGCACATACGAATTGCCTACCTGAATTGACAGACTGTCCTCGAGCAACTTTTGTCGATGAATCCACATACCAACCAGTTCATTCCAACCGGATTCCAGAGAGTCCAAGCGTTTTTCGAGAACTACATAATGCTCGTCCGTTTCCCCTTCAGTGATACACCGACCGTAGCTGATCAGCTGAGCAAATGGTTCCCGTCTAGATTCTAGCTCTATTTTGAGATTTGCATGGTCGTCTAGATGTTGTGTTGCATCTTCTACAGATTCAGCTTCATTATGAGTAGCAACTGCGCTCTGTATCTTCCGAAGCCATAGTTGATTCTCGTCTAAATCCTATAGGATAAAACGAACGAGTACGAGTTATGAGATTACTGGGCATTATTGATTGCACATATGAACCATACACATGTAGCGGGTGAAAGAGTGAATCAGTGTATGGATCAACCAATAAAATAATAGATCAGTCAGTCAGTAAGTCAATCGATAAGCTGTTCATCGACCAATGTGCCATGCGAAACCACGCAACGCGTGGACTGTTCAGTTTTGACGACAAAATTGCGACGAAGAAATTTAGCTGAAACATTGCCCAGAGTTTACATGTGAGCAACATAGTAGAACTAGTTTCATCCCTAAACCAGATAAATTCATTAACGGAGGCATTGAAGCTGACGCTCCGCTTCCTTTATCTGTTCACACGGACCAGTGGTTTTTCGGTTATCTCATTTTCTCTCTATCGGTTGAAACACTGCCCACATGCATGGACCAGCTAGAAAACCAAAGCAATCACAATGATTTTCCCGTGCTCAGATTTGGTCACTTTTAATGCCATCTTTACCACGAGAAATGGACAACCAGAAAATGGAGGCCAGTTAAATGAAACTTGAACAGGTGCAACAGAGCTGCGAAGTGTTCGATTAATCCTCCCTTTACTCATTTTGAGAATTCGTAATGTGTCGAAATCACCAAATGGAAATACATCTACAACAGTCTACATCACAAGACGGGTTGGAATAGATGACCGATCAGTTGTGTTGCTGAAGCCTTTCCATTGGAAACGCCGTGGCCGAAACCACGAGAGAGAAATGTCATGAAACGTGATTTCCCACAAAGTGTAACAATGAAATAAATTCACTGCACTTCTTCTTGCTCATCGGCCTGACTGGGAAAGTTGCTTCGGGACTAGATATCCACTAAGGCTTAGTGAGTTCCAAAGATCAAATCAAATGAAGCTTGAGAATGGAATTGTATGGTCAATCAAAGTCTGATGATTGGTAGCCGATAGTTTCGATTTTGACTCTGAATTTCATTCCAGGGGATAGTTTATTAGCTATTTGGAATCTAGTTATTTGTAACCTTCCAAGGGCTCACAGATGTATCATGTTCTTTCGATGTTGTCATGGCCACAGAAGATGGTGTGCACCTACGGGTGGATAGTAAAAGTGTCTTGATGCGCATTTGATGAGGCGAAGACGCAGAAGCTGACTGAAGAAACGAACACACAAAAGGTCTTTCAGTTGAATTATGTAATTCTGTCAATGCATTTGCGTTTCCGCTAGCTGAATTCTCGTAAGAACCAGATTCGTAAAACTGTTCGTTTTTCTAGATACCAAATTAAAATAACAGCTACTCTTATTGGTAATATTATTACTATCAACACTATTGTTGCTACTACTATTACTACTACTGCTAAAGTCACCACTACCAATGGCACTAACATTATTATTGCTGAAGATCACGTTTGATTAGGTGAGAAAGTATTGTTACCTACTTTATTTATCAAACTGCCAATTTTTCAGTTCGCGTTACTTTCTGAAGAAACCACTTGGCTTTTGTTTCACGTACACTGGCGTTGTAGAACTATTTGCCGCTAAGATAATGTACGGATTATTCGTGACTGCCATGAATGAAATGGAAACAGTTCCTCTTTGTTCGAATCATTCTTATAAATCTGATGACCTTTTTGATTACAACTCCGTTCTAGTCTACTCGAACGTGTGATTGGTTAAACACAAACGTAACTATGTATCTCTGTCAATTTCACCGTTAGCAATCAATTCCTTACAGTCACGGACGACTTATTTCATAATCAACTCAACTTTTCACTGTTTTACTTCGATAGTTACTGAAATCACCCATCCAGAAAAAGAAAAACTGTAAATGACTACACGTCACCGAAACATATATTATCGACAATCAGAAACCGTCACACTAAAGTCGAAGCAATCCCACCACCCGTGCACTGCCCTCCACTCTCCCGCATTCCACGCGGTGCCTTCGCACGTATCAATCATACAGATTGGTGTATTGAACCAAAGAAACACCAAAGAATGGCCAAGGCACTTCATCGACCGTCCACCTCTAACAAGTTTCTTATCGTGAATGTACGACCTATCATATTGGACATTATCATTGCAGTGCAGGATGAAAGAAATAGCCATAATTTTCAGCCAAATCACGGAATAATACTTGTCACAGAAACGGCAACCCCTGGCATGACAAATGAACGTATTTTAAATGTGCTCGTCTGCAGGCATTGCGTCTCAGTAATTTCTCCAAACCTCGCCTCTTCTATTTTTCTCCGTAACTGTTGACACTTAGACCGCACAATATCACCTACCAAGGGATCGATTCCAACCATCATTCACGACCAACAATGATTCAAAATCATTAGAATTTGTCGATGGCGCAAACAGCTGGGATGATGTAAAAAGTGGAGAATGCATTTGAATTATTTGCATTCGAATGTTCGCATCGTGGATCGGAATTAGATCCGCAACCGCGCTGTTGCTTTACCAGCTGTGATTTCACACTACGGTCAATGGATGCGAATAATGCGAACGATTATCCGATGATATGAAAACAATTTTACAACGATATACAACAAATGTTCTGGTTCTAATAAATGGACTAGCTTTGTCCGTCATAGTGTTTGTGCATTATTGAATATCTACTTGAATTATTCGCGTTTGATAACTTTGATCCAAAGAATAAACTAGTAAAACAAATGCTCGTTAGACGGAAGATCGCTGCCAGATTTCACAATCTGAAATATGATGGATACTAAAAGTATAGGTATTCCGATTCCATGCTCAATTCAACAAATCAAAAATCTTAAATGAATTCAACAATCACGTGAAACCACTGGGGGTACATACACCGTGGCACAGGTGTGCTCATCAAAGAGCACACCTAAAACAAGCCCGAAAAGGCAAATCGCTTGCACGTATCAATTTGCCGCGTTGTGGGTCCGCCTCTTAAAACGATCAACAATTCTGAAGGATATCGAAGATAGATTGTCTGTTCTCCGTTCCAATCTTTTAATGTATTCGCTCGTTTGACCAGTTTCAGAAAGCCAAGTGAGTAGAGCAATGCAAGTAACAGTGAATGGGACTGCCGTATACTAACCAATTTAGACTGGGGCGTGAATTCAAGGGGAAGAATCCGTTACGAAATCGAGAACTGTATTGTGAAAGATGAAATCTAATTGATGTAGAAATGGTTTATGAATGCATTATTCCTTAAACTCCATAGTTTTGCACGGGAACAGGGGAAAGGACATCCACATTAGCCTAAAAGGTTCACTAAGCTATCAAGGGCTACCGGCAAACGTGATCCTGGGACTAGGGTGATGAACCAGTCGGGTGACAGTCAACAAAGTGGGCTGGTGAGGTTCAAACTTGGAGCCGCCGAATTTATAGAAGCCTAAGCCACTGAAGCCCAACCCGTTGGTGGACCGGTTCCTGATTATAGTTGCCAACAGCGAAGGTGGTATCGACGAGACTGTTACACCTGTTTTGAATCTCAAGACGTGCTTGGTAGCTGTTATGTTTACTGGACAATACTCACTCTAGGGTCACGAAAATTAATCAAATGTAACAACCATGCTTATATTTATACTGAATGCCAGTTCACTTGAAAACAGCGAATATTCAGATGGAAGAAAAATCTTATGGTTTTGCATGCCCTAGTTTACTTTATTGCGCCTGTTCCCTTTGACACAGTGGCTTTCGTTATTAATTCACAACTGTCCATATTTGCGTTTTGAGCAATCAACTACTGCTTATTAAGTAAATAGTATGCGCATCCCACCACACACTTGTTGCTTTGGTCACAAAAGCGATCTCTTAGCCCACTTCGGTTTGTTTGGCTTCAATCCGGAACTGGCTTTTTGAGTCCGTGTGACTCTGGCAACGAAGCATCAGTCGAAACCTGGTGTGAATTATACTGGCGTACTTCGATTATATGCTTGTCATTTATTCCTTCACGAATAAATACGACGCTCCTTGTTTCTTAGCTGCATAATACGCACAGTTGTGATTGGATAGTACATTCAATGTGGCCGGATCTGTGCAAATAGTCTGCTCTCTTGATTTCTATTCTATGATCGTCTCTCAGACAATGCTTACTTAAGCTGTTCATTCCAATCCCAGAGTTCGACGAATTTTCAAGTTGAACTATTATGCTACGATGGTCCTTTAAAAAAAACCTTGCTCTTGTCCCTACATTGTGAAAATCTTCTAACTTTTCTCCTTCAAGAAAACAGTCACATAAAACATGGAGTTTGGGTAGTTGCTTCATCCACCGAAAATGAAGCATATCTTAACACCAACTAGTCAGTTAGAAAATCGGAAAATTTTCTGTGTTGCCAGCGCTCATTAGCTATCTTTCCTCAGAATCTCTCGAATTATTATTCTTATCCGTGCTGATTTTGAACTTATGCTAATATTCGGATAATACTTTTTTGGTCTGATCTTTACCAATAGTTTAAATGTATTGCATTATACGTAGGACTTATTCCCATTGTATATCCTCGGTTCTCTAAATAGCATGCATCCCCCTACATGCACTATCCTCCACTCGACTTAATACCACTGTGCACTATTTGGAATACTTTACCTACAAGGACATATCAAAATCACCTCAACCTAGAACAAAGTACACCGAAATAACATGAAATTCTTCGTTGCGGAACTCAGTTGCGAAAATACACAACATCAGATGTAATAAATGGCAGATTACCAGTTGACCAATCAGTGTCAGCTACTGTGGGACCTGTTCACAGTAATTCTGATCCGCTGAAACTTTTCGCTGAGTCACCGCGGAGCTGTATCTTGCGGTGCACCGAGAACGGCATACCGAATCACTACACAACCGCAAGATTTTCACGCGTACAAACGTGTTAATCTTGGAAATTTCGGTCATTGTGCTTCATTCACCCAGTCGAAAGGATATTTCTCCAAGCCCAAATTTACTACTCATCTCGTATACAATTTTCAAGTGTGTGTGCACCAAGATAGTTGTCGATGGCCAAAGAATTGACATAACTTTGTAGGTCATTTCGGTTAACCAAATGTACTGGTCATTAGTATAACTTATAGCTCTCTCTAGAACTTGACACGCGATAATGAATCACGTGATTATAAACCACATTACTCTGGGTGATACTGAATCCATGAAATCCTGGTCAACCTTGTCCGTCAAAGGATATCAGCGGCACTCCGAATGACAGAAAATTCATCGGATCCAGAAAGTATGTTTCCTATCTGTCAGACCAGAATTCTATTCTTGATGAGTGATATTAGATAATGGCAACAAGGCGTGTTATTTGCCGGAGGAGATTAAATATTGATATATATATATATATATATATATATATATATATATATATATATATATGATGAGGATGATGATGATGATGATGATTTTATACTAGCGAAAACATGGACATGCTTAGGATTCATTTGGTAAATTTTGAGTGAGGTTGATAATTTATCCTCAGTGTTGATTAATACAGTTAATGCAGCATTTACGCCTTGTAGTTTAAGGATATGGGTCCAACTTCGTATACAAGTTATGAGTCAATTACTAAAAACCTCTTCGTGTTTGAAATTTAAAAAACGTGTGTAAAAGATCAGAAAACTATAAACGTACTTGTAAAAATTGCTTCAACTCGGCAGAAACTAACAGCTTCTCCTGACGATCTTGTAACGCCTTCTGTAGTTCGTTCCATTGATCAACCAGCTGCTTAGCCAAATATTTCACCTCATCGACTGTGTTTAATTCGTTCGATGCCAAGTACAAATCCCGACGGGTTGGTGCCTGCAACTGTAATTCTCGAACCAGATGTTGCACTTCGTCACCAATCTCAGACATCCGATGTCCTAACTCTTCCATATCAGATTCCCAACCGAGTAGTTTTCGTTGTAACTGTACTAGACTATTCAGATCAGCTCCCAGTTCATCTGTGGACAGAAGCGATTGATAATTTCGTGTGATCCACTCGTTCGTGTGCAGTACTTTGTTGTAGAAACAATCTATTTCGTCTATCAGTTGAAACCTTGCTTCAAGAGCATCACAAAGATTGTTCACCATACACAAAGAGGTTTGTACTCGTCTAGTCATTGGAAAGTGACAACTTTCTTTTCCCTGAATGACGGGTTCCGCCGTTGTTGCTTTCAGTGAACCATTCGAAGTAGAGGCTTTTTCATCCCAGTCCACGGTGTCGCCAAGATTCCTACTGCCTTTGTTATGATCATCTTCGATGTCATCCTCTGTTCGTGCACCGAGACGACGCTCTACCCATGTGAGTAGTGACACGTGTTTGGGTGATAGATCGGTCAGAGCGCAGGCAATTTTGGAGTCTAGTTCCTCCATGTATTTTATCCGGTTGATTCCGTTCTGTTTTACTTCATTCTGAAGTGTCGCGAAACGAAGACGCAACCCTGAAACTTGTGAGTCACGACGCACAATGAGTTGCTTGGGAACAGATGGCTCAGAAGAAATTTCATCTCCGAATTTGTCTCGTTCCGATGTCGGAGTCAGAGCAATCTCCTTCAAAGGTTGAAGTGTGCCTTGTGTTCGGGGATGTATTTTCGGGAAAGCTTGATTAAGCATCTTTTTTCTGCAGAGCAAACAGATGAGAAAATTCATAAATGTAGGAAATGTGTCCAACTGCACTACCTTAAAATTCCGGTTGCAGTTGCTGGGAATGTAACTAGAAGTCTGGATAGAACATTTCCGTTACTTGTCAGAATAAGACCGAATAACTCTCACGGGTCGGCGACATTGTAGATTTTAATCATTTGGATATCAGTTTTCTAAACTGCTTGGCGTTGATAAATTTGGTGGACTTTTGTTCAAGAGGAAACCTATACCTCGATTTAATCTTTGTGAACGAAAGCGACGTTATTTCAATCAAGAAGAAAAACCCGTTATTCAACTCTGATCACTGTACGGGGTATTTTACGTTGGATACACTTGTTCAACTGACCGCATGATTGTCCACAAGTACTGTAATCCAGAGAGGTCTATTACTAGGAGAAACAGTTAGGGAAGCTGACTGTGGCCAGTTCTGCAACCCGGATGTTTCAGCCTACTGCGATCATCTGACAGGATACCTGAACTGTTGTTGCGATATTTGTTGCCCATTAGGTTTGATTTACGTCTGACCTACCAGGTGTTCGTTGCCTTATGGGAAAACATTGATACGAAAGAGAAATCTGCTTACGTGATTGGAAATCGTCCATCAGTGAATCAAATAACAGTTAAATCTGATATAAAATACTAGGCAACCAATATACGGAAAACCAATCATCACTAGGTTTGGGATACGGGGAATAACCTCTGAAGTATAAGCTCCAAGCCCCGGGGACCTAAAGAGAACAGCTCCGGAGCTTAAACTTTATCAACATTCGATATATTTCGACCAGACTTCAATTTTGAGCCCAGTACGGACTCGGATTCATTTTTTCGGTAACCGCAGTCAAGTGTTAACCGGACAGAGTGTAGACCGACTTGGCAGATGACAGGAAACAGGAAAGCCATTACCCGTGCAATGGTGGTGCCACTTGCAGACCACAGATATTCAGTAAAAAAGAAGCATTCAAACTAGGCCACAACGTCCACACGAAAGCATTAGAAATCGCTTGAAAACATGTGGCGATGTTGGAGGCTGTGCCGATCAGATAACATGATCTATAGATTTGTTCTTTGAAAAAAGTTTCGGTAAAGCTTTCTGACTGCCCCGGTCACGATTGAGGCTGATCTTTGAACTCAGTGTGACCCAGCTGCCGACTCTTTATTCACATTCAGAAATGGATAGTGCAACCATGGAACACCAACAACTCTCCCCCATCCTTTTGTCTAACTACGCGAGATAAACTTGTCATGACTACCCAACCACATTCTGACATGCATATATTGTTCATAAATTACGAGTTTCTAATCTATAAATATAAATGTAATAGTCACGAGGGTGACTTTATCGAAAACAAGCTTGTTAGCTATTTGTGTTTTTCTATGTGATGAATGGAACTATTCAGTGAATTACGCATTCTTTACATGTTGGAAGCTAGGCCACACCCAAAGTTTGATCAGGGAAATATATTGCTGTGGGCATTTCACAAGATCTCAACTGGTCCTAGCACATGACCAATGCATTCATGAACATTCGATGACTATCCCATACAGCACAAGGGGACACTTAACTGTCACCTTAAAGTCTCCTAGGGGAGAGTCGAATAAAACTGATATACTTGAATAGTTAGCGATTTGATCTAATCAATGCTTACTGGATCATAAATTTAATAAATATTCCAAAAACGTTTTATTGGAAAAATGATGTTATATAGAGAACGAATAATCTCAGCATATTTGAAGGGTAATTAAGTAATTATTATCAGGAGATGCTGACAAACAACGTTTTGTTATCAATTGTACCATTTATAATGTGATAATTCTATGTGTTGCAAATCTCTTTTCACCGAGTTTTCCCAACCACGAACAACCAACTTCCCACCCCTTTTCCGAACCGCAAAACACCTACAATATCGATTAACCAATCTTAATTTGATACTGTAAATACCCTCTATTTTGTTCCGAAAATATGCATTCCTATCGTATATATATGTAACTGTATTAGCCAGAGGATGTAGTTACCGAAAACGAGCTTGTTCGCTATCGTGCCTTTTTCTATAAAATCTCTTTTCCTTGTTTGATTTTATTTTACGGCTGTCAGTCCCTCAAAGCTTCCTTTTCTCCTTTCAAAAGTATATTCAGGTGACGGCCTTACTGCCTGGGTCATTTTACTTATCGAGTCAGAGGTCCTCGCACATACGGCCATACTCAGTTGAACGTTTTGTGCAATCTTGCACACGTCACGTCTCATTCATTTTCTACCTCGTCATCTCTGTCGGTTTTACGAACGAATGATTTCGGCATTTTGAGGGCTTATATTCAATTTATATCACAATTCATTGGTATCTCCCATCGTAATGGGATCCGTTTTCCTACTGAGAAGCACTTTTCTTCGCGTGACGAGCCTTGTACTACCTTATCGGACTCGACTTCTATACGGCATGCGCACTTGATTGGATTAGTCTTCTCTATTCACCGGGTCTAAATACAACTTGTTCTACTCCCGAAACAGCCACAAGTCATTTGTCTTTCTATTTTACCTTGCAAGCTACCTCAACAACTCACTACGACGGGCTGATGAAATCAATCAAGTACGTACAGTCTTAACTTTGCCCCTGTATTCACTCCGTTGTGGTTGCTAATTGGACCAAGTATTTCTTCTACTCTTTTTTAGTAATTTGTATGGCAAGCACGTATATGTAACGAATGGTTTGCCGATGAGCATGGAACTGAATGTCTATCTGTTGGGATGAATAAAGACAAATTTCTGCTTAGCTGGACTAATTGATATTTCCTAAAAAACAGGATGAAACAATCATAAAGTGCTTGCATGGTTTTCAATAGTAAATTGTGCCTGGATGACGGAGTCAATAGCTATGAAAAATCCTGTTCCGTTTTCAGAAGATCCTCAAAACCAATCTTCCTTGCTTTTGAAGTCACATCAAAACGCAATGAATAAAATGATTGTCTACTGACTTAGTGGGATGAACTTTTTCAGAGTGAATTGCGATGCCATGGAAACAAGACCAACAGTCAATCGCAAAACAATGCTCCCCAAACTAAAGGCAGTAGAGTTATCATGATTATGCAGATAAAATTGGGAACAATTTTTCTGAAACTATGATTAAGACTGTTAGCTTGAAAATAAACAATGGTCTGAAATTGAGAATCATTCGAAGTAGATCAACCATACGATAATACAAACAAACAAAAGTGTGGGGAATTGGTCAATCGATTACGAATCAACAATCAGAGTGAACCAACAACCCATCCAAACAATATTCAATGACAGTTAAACTCATCGTGAACGCTCATACACGCACACACGAGGGCACAACAGACAGACAGATGCGCAGATTGCTATCATATTCTGGCAGTTTATTAGCTACTCGGCGGCATTTGACTTCTCCTCCATTACTTCCGAACACAGTCCACCAATACAGATTGGGAACGTGATTTAACTAACTGATCAAAATTTCCATGCTAGTTGAATTCGACACACATTCTCGAATAGTTGCAAATAAATAATAAATTCTTCAGACAGTATTATCCAATTCCCCGTAGATCAACTGTTGAGTTACATTCCCAGTTGCAAGTTACTTGGTCGAATTCGGACAAGCAGCTGATATTTGGGATTCTGGCATGTTCCAGTCTGGCAGGTGACAACATGACACTGGAATTGTGCTCGTCTGGGTTACCGAAAAGTTAGAATGGAAAATGTCCGTAATCACGAGACTGAGTCATATGTCATCATCAACTGTTATCAGCCGGCAATGGCTTGAGCTTCAGTCAGATAATTCCGCCTACCGGACTGAAAGCACTCTCGTAAGCGTCACTTTTGGTACAAAGTTTTAATGCTTTTCACTCACCAGATTCCGGAGACGAAAACTTCATACAGAATAGCATGAGCAATGCTATGATATCAGATACAGTGGAAAGTTTGGCAGGACTCATAGAATTTTCAAATGGAGTTGATGTTGTATGAATATAAAGAAGAAAACTTGACCGGGTTGTTTTTTTCAAATGACAAAGAAAGAGGAATCCCTGAGTAGGGAATTGGAAGAACCAGAAAGATTCTTCTTCAAGGGTTTAACGGATGATGCAAAGCCCAGTACCCAATGGTCACTTATGAGGATACTTAAAAACTAACCAGAGTTACGAATACTTAGGTATGCATTGTGGCGGCTCCTAATGTGCTTTTCAAACTATTGAAGATATAACTGGCTATGGAGCACTGAACTGTCGCAGTTGGAGGATCTGCATGAAAGATGCGCAGCTGGTCGACATCATCTTGTGCTAAATACGAGCGGCCAAAGTTTTCAAATCGCAATCAGATCCAAGACATTCTGCAGCACACCCGCGAATGCTCTCAGTTTTCATATGCTGAGAAGAGAATTACGGTTGCATAAAAGCATGCAATGCGAAATGTGCTTGCACTTTCTGAATCTAAAAGTCTATGACACGTGAGACGAAATCGCACCGAAAACACTCCGATTATCTACTCATATCGCCAGCAATAAATCCTACGACTACACCTAGATTTCCGTCGGATCTTATCCAGCCGTGTGTTGCTCATTTCATTGGGAACAGGCTGGCGAGGCTAATCTAATGACGAATACTGGAACGGTTGATGCGTATCATAGCAATGATGATTTCACATAGGATATTCACTTGCGCTATTTGCACTTCGGTGATCGTATCGTAGCGGATCAGCTGCAAGATGAACTACACGGCGATTGCAAAGTCATCGGCAGGATTCCGGCTTGTGGAGTCCACTTTCAGACCGGCAATGGCTAAACAGTCGTTATGTTGAATTGGGGACCTTTTGTGTTCCGGCTTCGAATGCTGCTGTTATTGTCGATCACTGCAACTGGTGGCGAACTCCGTCCTGAAACGTTATACTTTTATTACATAATAAACAGGAGTAAAACTCGAAAATTCGATAAATGCTTTCACAATCATCAAAGCAGTTTTGGTTATCCTGTGATACTTAACAAATCAAGTAATTCCAAACAGCCAAGTAATTCTGATGTGTTGATTGTAAAGTCGTGTTTCCAAAATCTCTCTGGCCATTCTGGAAATTATAACTTGATGAACGAATAGCATTGTAACCCTGTACCTAAGCTGCCGGTTACTTAAGTGCCCCCTGTTTTGCATAAGGAATTATCTGACTGGAGTCCGAACATTCGTCGGCTGATAACAGTTCGTCACGTATGACTCAGTCCCTTGATCACAGAAGTTTACTAATCTAACTAATCGGCAAACTTGACAAGCCCATCTTCGATCTCCTAATGTCCAGTATCAGGCCGGATAATATCGTGATACAGGAAACCAATAACCCAATAATCAAATCTGTAAAGACGAATTGAATTGGTCAATTTTTATTCTGATATTCATGCAATATTTCTTTCTGTGTAATTTATTATCCATTTACAACTAAGCGAGAATGTGTATCAAAATCAACTAGCATAGAAACTTTGATCACCAACGGTGTATTTGGTTAGTTAAATTACTTTTCCAATCTGCATTGGTGGATTGTCTCAGAAGTGATGACGGAGAATTCGAATGCCACCGAGTAGCAAATAAAATGCCGGAATATGAGAACAATCTGTACATCTATCTGTTTGTTGTGCACTCGTGTGTTCACGGTGAAGTGAACTGTCATTGAATATTGTTTGGATGGGTTGTTGGTTCACTCTGATTGTTGATTCGTAATCGATTGACCAATTTCCGCAAAGCAATTTGTTTGTCATGCCTTTATTTGATCTGTGTAGAATGGTGCTTGAATTTGCGCCATAACATGTTGACATAATTGAAGTAATTATAATTAACTTCATACGCTTGTTTCATCTTTCTTCATTTTTCGTCGTCAATTCAGCTGGCGTTTTCGGGAAACCTTCGTAGTACTAATGATGATTGGTCGGCATCTAGAAAACTACGATTAACCTTGTAGAAAATCAGCATTATAATATCGAGGAATCACCGCTCCAATTTTGTTAAACATACCAAAGGAGACACAACACAATAGGAGTATTTGAACAGACATGCTCTGAAGTCACATATGATTCACCGAGAAGTTCTTCACAATATCACAAATGTTGGGAGCACAACGCAACACCGTTCATCATATGATACAGAATAATTTTATCAATTTACCACTGGTTGGAATTTTTAGTTTCTGAATGAACAAGATGTGCAGCAGCTGTTGTGCACAGCATGGTTCGATGAACTAAGAGATTCGTTCACACAAAAAAACAGGGTATAGTTCTTGCCCTCGGGGGGAAAATTTACATGAATATGAAAAAATCGAATTCGGAGATGAAGTTTTCATAATCCGTACCATTATTTGAAAATATGAAAAATATGAGTCGTGAGGGATTATGATGGTTTTTCTTATAAAAATTCGGGCCCATTGAAGACTGACGACGATATAGACCAGAAAAAATGATTTGAATTTGCGTGAGCGATAAAAGAAAATAATACTTGCTAGCAGAAAATAGACAGACGAAGGATCTTAAACCATTTCTGATACTCTAGGGAACGGTAAAGTTCTGGATCCATGAAATCACTTATTTTGTAGCAGTTGTAAGTTGTGGATAAATAAGACAACGTATGTTTAACTAATCGGTCATTAACAACGATTCACCCGGTGGATTCAAAAGGTCTGCCTTCGGTGTTGGGACAGTTGATCGTAACATGTTCATCTAGAGTTGTACCAACCGAGCTTGTATTAGACAAGGACACACTGTTATCAGTAGTTTTTTCACGGGAAGAAAAGCAGAATTAAATACATTGCCCAATTTTTTTTAATCATCTCAGATCCCGATGTCCGCGATTTGTCGTGGACTCTGACAGGTACTTTAGGGTAACTGAAGAGGCTTTGACACAATTCTATTTGTAAATTGGAGAGAGCGAGAGAATAGAATAGAGTGTTTGGACTCTTTCGTATCCCATTCGATACTTCAAAGCGGAATATTCCGGTATCTAGTTCCCAACTGTAATGTTCCTATAATTTGCATGCACGCACTCACACGGGCTTACAGGTGCGTACCATTTGATTTATTCATGAAGTAAAAGAGAAACGTGGTAATGGTAAAATAAGTGGTTCACGTTCTCTTACTGCTAACTTCATGGATGACATTTGCTTATCTAATCTGAACTTATTTCATTTAAACCGTACCCAACCGTACCCCAACGTTGCAAACTGCAGCTGAATTTGGGTGAGGTGGCCTCTTTTCAGCCTACTTCTTCCAAGTTTGGTACAACGTAAAACAATTCATCCTATTAGTGACCATGCCATTATTTTCTGTCGGAAAACTCTCTCCCCCCCTTGTCGGGCTGTTATCTTCATTTCGATTGCTTACCGGCATTCAATTCTCTAACACCCTCTTCACCGTTTTTATTCTCTCGAATCCCGTTTGAACAATGTTAACAAAAGCATCATTTTCACCCAGAACCGCAGTACTTAGAATATCATAACATTTGTTTACGCACCTTCTGATAACCTGTCACTCTTTAAGTATAAAGCTGAAACACAGGTCTTTTTGTGAATGGTCCTTTTCAATTAAGGCACACTGGATAGTGAAGTTCACCTTTTTCACTACATGCCATATCTGTTTAGGCAATGAAAAACGGTACTGGCATATACAAAATAACTGACGTCTGGTAACCACACCAAGACGATTGCATTTGATACAGGCAACTTTTGTGAGTAAAATCCAAGTCAGATATTTCGACTGACCCGGTTGATGATTATCAGAATCAGATGCGAGATTGAAAATACGGACTGAGTGAGTGGCAAAAAATTGGACAATTCTGAATTGTACATAAAAGATCGCCGTATCATTGACAATCATATCAATTATAATAACACTACCCGGAGTTCATTATTATTGGGAGTATTTCTGGATATGAGAACGCAAGTGGGTTTTCCTTCTTATAATGAATGAATGAATGAATGATGATCATTCATCTTACCTTCTCTTCATTAGGAAATAACGATACAATATTTGAGGTTGGGGGTCGCGACCAATTAGAGGTTATCACTTGGGGAAGTGACCAGTGGAGATGGTGACGGAATTCGAACCCTCGGGACAAGGAAGTCTGGAGTCCAGCTCGTTGACCGTCCGACCACCACCGGTCACCAACTCATCTGTTCTATCCGGGGTTACTTCGAATCCCTACTAGATGTAGTGCCAGTTTATCAAGGCCCAACTGGAACTCCAACCCTGGAGTGATCATTGTAAGTCACACACACTAGGCTATCTGGGGTGTCTCTCAGCAGCGTTACTAAGATTAGTTCTACCTAAGGAGTCGAAAGTTATAAGGTTCATGGGTGTTTAAATGCAAAGCGAGCGACCAGCAAGTACTATTAAGTATGGTGCTGACGCGAAGCGAATCATTGACAACCACTCCAAAGAGCCTTGTGGCAACGTGTGTGTGTGTGTTTGTGTGTCTCACAACCATCCGACCCGGGTTCGGGTTCTAGTCCAGTCTCTGTGGGTAATATGCACTGCAACTGATGAAGATGAATAACAAGCAGGATAAGACGGCCATACAACGACTGTATCATCATCATTGGTGTGTTGAGTTTCCCCACTGTATTACAAACCACAGTGAGTGATAGATATTGACATGCACCTTGATTTTATTTGACTGGCCATCCTTGCGCAAAAGGAAGAAACAAGTAACCAATGCCAAACAATTTCACAGAATTCATGCAGACGCACCCGGTCACTGAGGTCGACTCGGGTGGCTGACGAGCATAGTTATTTCAGAGGGGAATGTTGTCAGAAATTAGTGGCAGTCTTAGTCATACTATTACCACAAATAACAATATTGCTACTATTGTTATTACTAGTGGTAGCAATGGTAGGAGTAAGGCATCGTTTCATGCTATCGATAGTACTGATACTGGCGAACTTTTGGGAGTGTGTATTCGGTAAAATCCTACCTAAATACTGTCGTCACTTTTCTCAAAAACTGACGTCGAACTGTAAGCAAGTTAAATTTCCTTACTCTATAGGGGTTTATTGTTCCGTTATGTTAGTTCATAAAATCCTTCTTACATGAAAATTCATTATGCTTTATTAAGATGCATTTCCACGAGCTGACATTTGTTCGTTATTAATTTTCAGGATTCCATCACTCTAGTATCCATGACTGTTCAGGGGCACGTTGTCAGGAGCTGAATCGTACATCGCAGCAAAATCACAGAAAGATTACGAGATGAAAAAAATGAGAAACAATGAGGTTTTCTGAGTTGTTTTTATCATTTTTTTTATCTCCGAAGACAATAAGAGGAAGTTGGGTGTTATTAAACTCGGTGACACACCTCATTGATGCTGATGCCAAAGTTCCAGCACTTTGGGCATTTTATGATAGAATATAAACTAGGTGCTATTACATGACTGCACAAAGACCAACCAAAAATGGTAGATTTTTTATCTCAAGACGTATCTTCTCACCTAGGTTACGTGAAATATATCGTGTATTTTGCTTATCATCAACGAGCGTCCCTCACAAATCAGTCATTTGTGTCATTGAGGAGTTCACCGGACGATTACATGTTTCGGGCATGAGTAAACTTACTTCTGCTCTAGCCACGCATCAAAAGAAGTGGCCATATCGAGTAGTTCCATTGTGCACTGGGTAATTTCAACAACGTTTCTCGCTCGTGTACAGGAAAGCCAGTATTCTTGTGACCTCAGCGTCAGGTCTCGGACACAGCTGATCAAAGCCCACGGGACTTGCTGGAGTTGTGGACTGAGCAGCAGCCGCAATTGGATATCCATCGGTGAAGATGGTGGTGCTTCGGAAACCATCGAGGCTGCCACGGAAGAAACTCGATGCGCCTGAGTAGAATCCTGTGGGGCCCACACGGATGAGTCACTCTGAGTTGTCGGCAGCTCTTCTGTTTTTGTTATGGGCCCCGCTGAAACTGATTCAGTTGTGACCGACCCAGCTTTTGTTGTTAGAAACGTCTTCAAGGGTCTCGGAGACTCAAGGTTCACTGGTGCAGGTTGATGGTCCGTAGTGGGCATTATTGACACCAGCTCCACGTCATCAATTATGATCAAATCTTCAATTTCATCATGACTGGAACTCACCGATCCTTCTGTAATGGTTCCCTTCACGGACTCACCGGGACTGGTATGCACGAGAGAATCTTCGACACACTCACTGATGTTCAGCAAGCGAAAATCTTCGCCTTCGTCACCAAATGAGAGCACATCATGCAGCACTGGTCTAGACGGAACATATGTTGCAATTTCGCGCTTCAAATGATTCAGTATCAAAGAAAAATCTTGGAATTGCTTAGCTGCCTGAAAAGGGAAATGAGACGAACTTTCCTGTCACATATTTCAAGGTTCATGTGTGTGTGTGTGTGTCACTTCATAAATGTACATCGATAAGTGTTCTGGAACTCATGGAGTAACGTTGTGAAAACCTTAAAATATTTTTGCATAAACTTATTCTGATTTAACAGTGAGCAGAGAAAAAATGGCCAGGGTTGACATTTGCATCTATATCAACGCAGTAATAATGAGCATGAATTTGATTATTCAGTCACCCAAACCACCAGATGAAGACTGACTATGATCAAGTCCCATTTTCAAAGTCTGTCTATCTTATTTCAGTTTAACCAAAGCAAACAACGTCATCTGCATCAATACCCGGAGCATCACTAGTATTATCATCAGGGCCGTGTTCAACTCCATATAACTGGTAACTTTTGTCAAGGCTGTTCCCCGTTCAGCCCCATGTACAGAAGTTTGCACTACATTTGTGGAGTACGTGCAAACTTGACTGTCTGCTTACACGATTCATGACAGATGAATCTGTGGCAAAATTTATGCCGTATCATTGTTTGAGGGTATCACTAGATTAGCAGCTAGCTCACCGACTGCCTTTTCTAGCAGTTCAGTGCCATTTTCATGAGTCATGTGACACGCCAGAATCGCCTGTCCACAATCCAGGTCAGGGCTGGGGAGCACGGAATCAAGAACGACAGGGCAGCGCATTGACTGCCTTGATCATCAAGCTGAGCAGAGAAACGTGTCAGGTGGTGGTTGGTCCCATCACCAGCCAATCAGGAGAGACATTCCCTCAAGACCAGTAAGATCATCAGTTTTATTCAATAATCGGTTACGATCACCCAGCATCTTATATGGAAATTTTATTTTTTAACAATAAGTCAAATTGGTTCAGAAGCCAACTGATTTTCGTCCCAGAACTAGTGAGCTAACTCAGAACATACTGACTCAGGAACTCTAAGGAACAGCCCAAATTGAACTGCGGAATTCGGTACGAGAAGCAAAGTAGGAACGGAATTTAGACTGAATTTTACTTCCCAGTGGCCGACAAAGGGGAATGAAACTACGAAATACGATTTCAGTGGTTTATCGCAAAATATTCATGAAAGTACTACGCCTTAGGTTTCCGTTTGGTCAACCGGATCGAGAAACGAGTTTGTTTTGAATCCGGATCAGAATTTCAGTCAATGGACAAACCTTTAACAGCTAAAGTATGGCGTAGAACATTTTTATTATGGTTTACCCATCCAGCCTGGCAACGGAACTATTCTAGATGCATTCATTAGTACACTTCTCCGTGGATCGTTTTATTTTGACTAGACTGTAACGGAATATGACGAACAAAATTGCAAAAGAACAGAACAGATCGGAGTATGATGTAAAGATGATGTTAGTGGCGATGTTAGCATCTGTGGCGATAGGGGTGATGTTTCTAGTATTGATTGTTTTTGTGATGATAGTGTCGACGTTGCTGGTACCGACGGTTTCGTGTATGATTTACGGTGTTGCTGCTGACCGTTTTGGTGATGTTGGTGTTGGTATATCAGCTGCTGTTCTAATCGTTTTACAGTTAGATATTAGTTTTCTACTCCGTTAGTATTTTCAACGTCAAATTTTGACTGTCTTAACCGGTATACCCAAAAACACCTCATCCGATATCCGACCTCCGGGTGAGGTGCAGCTCCCCAGATAACAAAAATTATCTACTTGGTCTATAGTCTCTCCAGATACTGGAAGGTTTGGTTTGGTTTGGGCCAACCCAGTCCTGCAACGGCATCTTGCACTTTGAAAATGAAAAACGCATACCGAACATCGACAGCGCAGTCAGTCACGCTGTCTAGAAAAGCTTGCAACTTACCTGGATCTTCACTAAGAAGAACAATGTTGTCCACATATTCAGGTTCTGACACTTTTCCACCCTCGAAAACTTCAGTACCACTATCATCATCTGACAAAAGTGCGGTCTCTAGGATCATATCAATAACGAAGTTAAAGAGCAAAGGAGAAAAATGGCAGCACTGACATACGCCACTCTTCGTGGTGAACTAGGGTCTAAGATCAGGGCCAGCCCGGACTCGGCTTCGGCTGTTCATGTAAAGGGACTTTTTGATGAAAATGAATTTCCCTGGTACACTCTTCCACAAGAGGGAGCGCCAGGGAAATTTGCGGTCGACTCAGTCGAGGGCCGATTTAAGACCAAGAAAAGCGGAGATAGTGGGCCAAAGGAAGCTGCATCTATCTTCTAAAATGTATCAAGGAGTGAAGATGTGACCAACACAACCTCGACCAGGTCTAAACCCAGCTCGACTCTCGCGCGAGCATTGTTCGCGACCGCTAGATGGACGATGGAGAACAATACCAGCGAGCAGTTTGGATTCCATGCTAACCAAGCTTAATCCCCTGTGCGCCGTGTACCAAAAAATAAATTGAAATAACCCGTTTATCAAAACTCAATGAGTCCCGTGCTTCTGGAAGTCACTATAATGCACGCCCAAAGGAGGTTAGATCGAGTCTATGTTGAGACTGGGTGGGTATTCATCGTGACTGATGAAAAGTCATCCGATGAAAATCCAGATGCAATTGTGCTATCTACTCGGGCTTCTTTTGAAGAATATCCATTGGTAGAATGGATAAAAAAGAATTGATGATCCTCGAATAGTAGCACTTTTATCACTCACTTTCAACCTCCGAGTGTACCATGGAAACGCATTTTGATTCAGGCTTTGATAGAATGACCTCTCATAGCAGTGCACAACCAAACCACTGTTCTCACTGTTTTCACAGATGCTATCAATGCACTGTCTCCCGGGAATATTCCGTTACAAAGGTGAGGTAATCATGGTTAGTGCGGTCTCCCCAAATTATCTTGGGACCTTCATATAAAATTGATATTCCCAAATTTAACCACAGCGGTATTCTGAGTTGGCAAAGAAGCTCGTTTACAATGTTTCATTAAAAGACAACTTCAGTATATCATATACCAGTGGCGAAAAATAAAATGGATTTAAGTGTAATCTTTATTTGTGTAGTATTGATGTCCAATCACAATTTAGCAGAGAAAATGAGTAGGACAGCTGTGGACTCATTAATAAGCGCTTAGTAGGCTGGCGTTATTAAGATTGTGTAACGAGCAGGTTGCTGGCAGCCATATTGTTGTTCCAATAATGTAAGTGCTGGGTCCAGTTG
Organism: Fasciola hepatica; assembly: GCA_948099385.1. Classification (NCBI taxonomy): domain Eukaryota; kingdom Metazoa; phylum Platyhelminthes; class Trematoda; order Plagiorchiida; family Fasciolidae; genus Fasciola; species Fasciola hepatica. Next base: position 5,650,064 of record CANUEZ040000163.1, read on the forward strand.
ATGTACTTAGTGAGCCTCGGGTTCATGGAGTTCCATCTGCTATATTTTGCCGATTGAACACATGCAGTTCCCTTTCAGAGGAAAACTGGCCCTTGCACTCTTCAAGTGTCGGAAAATGGTTTATAAAGCATCATAAAATATATGACTTGTATAGTGGACGCCCTTATCCTGGATACAACGAGACTCAAGTAAATAATTTTATGGAAGAACTAAGTTTGTTTATGGAGACGGTTTTCTGACTTCTCATTACCTATTAGTGAAGAGGATTAAGTGAAATTTAGGAAACAAAACAAATCAACATATTTTTGTTCTTATGCAGAGCATATGACAAAAAGTTACTCTAATAAAATGCATATGGTGAATGTCAAATTTTGCTGCAACACCCTCTTGCGATATCTTTTCAACACCAGGCATACCAATAAAATAATGGTTGCATCCCCAAACCGGTATCAGATTCCATGTTTCCCAGCGAACGGTTATGACAGAGACTTGTCAGTTCCGATATAGCCACAGAGATTAGAGTGTTTAGCCTTGAAATGCCCGAGAAAATTAGTCCTAATTTTGTGGGAACTGCAGTGACTGTAGAAAGACGTTTACGGAGCTATTAGCACCAGTTAGGCAGGAGAGAATAAAGCTCCCATCCCAAAAGGAGCCCACTACAGACAAAATAAAGTTATAGCGATGGGCATTCGGACCTCCGCTATACCTCGATAGAACAAAAGATATGGCACCAGTTGCGAGCGCCAGACCAGGATGTCAATCAGAACAATAAGTTTATAGTTTTGCACATCAGAAGAAGCTCGATAGCCTCAGGAACATGGCAGGAATGAAAAAGAAATTCTCTGGTATCCAGATGGTTGTTCTTTCTGGAATGCGGACGTAAAAGCGAACTGTTCAAACCATCCAACATGCTTTGCCTGTCTTCTCCACACAGCGCTCTCGTTACGGCGTTCATGTATGCAACCATAAGACTTATTCATTATTTAAAAGATGAGAGTAGCACAACATATCCAGATTTGATTTTGAGCACAATTTTGATTGGTCTTGTGTATACTCTTCAGCTAACTTCATGTGAAGACTGAAAATACAATCCAGACAGGGAGTGACATCAGCAAACGGGTGACAAGGGGGAAAAGAGGCTGAGTCGTACAATGCATCGGAAGTAATCTACGGAGCGAAACTATCTCCAGTTCGCAACAAAAAGATCCACATTAGTCTGTTTTTCATTTCGTGGCCGATTTCCACCACACAGCTCAGTTATTCCCAGCAAATATCAAACTGTCTAAATCTAGAGTAAGACCTTGTGATCTGTTTTGCAAATTACAAATATGCCCACCCACCCACCCACCCACGCATCCATGGACACACACACACTCATTAATCCCATAAATTTGCATACAAATTGTTCAGAAATAATTGACTGCGGCAAGTAGTCTACGGTTGAAATTCGATTTTTCCAAGACAATTCATACTCAACTTAGAATGTCTTTAATTCTAATGGTTCAAAGTTAATAAGTTGTGCTGAAGACTGTATATTGAAAGGAGGGTTTTTTCGCAATCCGAGTATTGTTCTCCTTTAACTTGGGAGTGAAATGAGATCAGACGGACATCCGTCGTGGAAACTTGGCTGACTAATTGGGGGATGCATTTTTTACGAAAGAAAATAAAAGCCCAGTAAAACGAGTTTGTGAAATGATTTGTCATACTATATCAACGCTGAACTCCCCAGTGAAAATTATGCAAGTACAACCGTACAGCTGTTTTTTCCGTGAACTTTTTGAAAATGTCCACCATGCGCGTCTCAGACACAAAGTATTATTTTTCTTATCGTCTTATTTTTACCACTTGTGACTAGTAACTACTTACTAGGTTTCATTGCAACATGACGGCCATTGTCGTGTTATCCCGGATCAAATCCAATGAGGAAGGGATTTTCACTTGTTGATTATGCTCAGTAGTACGATTTTGTTGCTAGTGAGTTCATGAAATGTAACTCAACGCGGTAAAAGTCTGTCTTCGCTCAAATTTTACATATTGGAGTGGGTCTCAATTACAAGTTAACTGAAATACGTGTACATAGGCTTGCGAAAGCCCTATAAATTGAAACATAAATTATATTCAATGATCCATGTGTAGTTCACCTTTAAGTCATATAATTATGAAATTTATGTGAGTAAATATTGCTATTCGTTTGCAAAATATCCGTGTGGCCCCTCAGCTCAGATAGTAAAGCTCATGGTTTCAAAAAGCATCGGCTCCTTTTTTACTCTCATGTCACATCATACCTCTTCGTGAGCTGAGGAGGCTGAACGTTTTTCTCTGATGCCCACACAATCCGATCTTATACCACCAACGTGAGCACTACACAAGGACTATGGCAATAGACACATAGAATCGTGCACAGAGTTTCTCCCAAACGATTCTAGCATGCAACTCAGTATGCGTGGATTATGTTGTGCTCTCTTATCACCTGCGGGCACGCGATGACTTTTGACGAGCAACTCTACAGCAAACACATTTCTGAAAATGATACTGGACTCTAACTTTGAACAGCAAAGAGGATTACTAACTTCACCAGACCTTATTCTTTGCGAACGAATCACTGGTCTTTCGTCTGCTACTAAACTAAATTCATTAATCATTTGAATCCTGATTAGAATTCTTTCATGTAATCCCTGTATGACGGTTTGAACAAATTGACTGGTTGAAATGTAAGCTTAGACAATTCATGAATTGATATGTATACTAATGTTCGTACAAAGCGCATATCTCACACTAATAAGCAATTTGTCACTTCCGGATTACGATGAGATGCTCTTTGTTGAAGAGTTCACTAAAGAATCACAAGTGTGATTTGGTGGTTGTTTTTAGTATGTTATTGGCAACTAACTTACAAAACGATGATGCTAATATATTCGAAAATAATTGGTAAAAATTAGATAGCGGTTAATTATACAACTACGAAGCGTACAGTTATGCAGATGAACGGGTAGAGACGTACCGGGTACTCGTACCTGATGCATGGTAGTAACCCCGAACCCGGTTGTGTGCTTCCGGGGAGAATTTATCCACCCATCTCTACACCACTTACTTTCGAATTCAGCCCTTCCTCTTACGAGAAGGGGAGAAAGTTGTTGATGCACACGTTAGGATCTCCTCGTACAGTCTTCTACCCACAGAACCAAACCATTTAGTGAAATAATCCTAATGGTAAAGGGCATTGGCCCCGGTGGAATTTCGGCTTACACATGGTCGCTACTTACGATTCCGTTCAGCCCTCACTTTACAAGGAAATTTCACGAATGGATTAGGCCGCTCACCCGCCGGACCGCGATGAATAACTAGTCCACACTCGTGGATATTTGGTTTGTGAACACCAGTTAATACACGGGGAAGCCTATTAGAGGTAGGGTCTTACTGCAACCGATCGGTACCTCGGGGAGTGGATCACGAAGCATGCTCAAATATAGGTCAGCTAAAATATTCGAAGCCGCGCTCCAACGAGAATGATTGACACTAGTACTCCACCCTTTTCAATAGCGAGACACTGGCTCCCATTTACTCACACAGTGGACGCAAAGCCGTTATACCGGTTACTATACAGTCACTCGGACAGAAAGGTTCTTCGTTCTGCTGAGGAGTCATGGGTTCGAATAACGAAGCCCAACTTTCAAGCCCAGAAGCTGATAAGCGTAGAAGTGAGGTTGCCATCTAACCAACCGGCCGACCAGTTGGTCAACTAGCAAACTGACTAACTGGCCACAGGTGTAGTCGATTGTGATCTGTTGAAACGTTTTCTCCGTCTTACTGTTTAATTAATGTACTTCGTTGGCATCGCTGGATGACTTCAATGTAATGATTTTGCTCACATTACAGTTCACTTAATAGGGCGTTATAAATAGTTGAATGTGTGTGACTTTGGTTGTCAGGATAAAATCCTCTCAGCAGTGAAAACCAAGAGTTTTCAGTGCATGGGAATATGAATAGATTGTTAAATGGAATCAAATTATCTCAAGTCATATTTTGAAAGGTTTATTTAAAGAATTCAATAGAAACAGATTTTTAAGTCAATACGTTTTTGCAGTTGTGTCTGAAGGAAAAGGTCTAGATAAGTTATGTTACAATTGGGAGACTACACGTTATCTCACAAATCCCGCAGAACATATTTGGAAACGCACAGCTGTACAAACTAGCTTGTATCCAGTGATTCTTAATGTATGTGACAATATACATAAGGGATACATACAGTTAAAGATCAAAGTGTTAGGGATTCGTGTTCACACCTATTGTGGCACAGGTTTATCCGAAAACCGGGTGTCAACTGATGGTCACGTGCTCAGCGTGTGAGCGTTTTCCGTACAGAGAATATCCAACTGAAGTTCAATGAACATGTTCGACGCCAAAAAGATGGCGTACCAATGGGATCTCTGCTGGGGTCACTATTTCCTGTTGTTTTTTATGACAAAGTTAGAAAACGGCCCGGTGCAACCATCGATCAGAAATCCTCAGTTGTACAAGGGGCATGTAGATGCCACTTTACGCATAGCTGAGCAGTTTGTCCACAGAGGTCAATCATTAGGCAGCTTCAGCTTGGCATATCCAAACTTGCGCTTTACACTAGAATCAGAACCAGACAACTCGATAGCATTCTTAGATGTACTTTTAACTCGTTGAGAAGATGACTCAGTACGGTGATCGGTGTATCTGCTGATGTAGTTTTATACCGCTTGAGTTAAAATGAATCCTAATTATATGTCTGCCAGACAGGGTGAGACAGACATGCACTGAAGATACCATCGAAGAAAGGCTCCTAACCTTGCACAATATCCCGATTCAAAATGGATACCCGGAGCGTTTATTCGACCGCATGATGCAAATGGACGTAGACACCTAGAGGGAGAAGCTAGTTGAGAAGATGCTAACGTACATTGCTCTGCCATTTAAAGGTGACGCATTGGTAGATGTCGTGCACAGAATATTATGAAGCGTCATCAGCAAGATATTCTGTACTGACAGACTGCGTATTTTGTTCACATATAGGACAGCGGTGCTTTTGAGGGTAATAGGAAATGTGCCTGATTCCACAGTCTCACTTTGTGTGTATTCATTCAATCGTTCCTGAGGAAAAACGTATATCGGCAGCAAGACCAGAAGCTTGTCTAAAAGAACCGTGAGCATCACCCAGCGTGGCTGAGGACTGGAGCAAATAATTCAATTACTAAAGCAATCGTTTCACACCCAGCCGAGACTAACCATAAGGTGAACGTGGATCAAGCTCTTCATCCCCAGCAAAAGGTTCCGAGATCGGTTACCCAGATCAGTGAGAAGTCGAGTCTTAGCCACAGCGGAGACAGTCGGAATTTGACTTCACAACCCATCTTTGTGCGCTCAGAACCTTACCTTACCTTACCTTGCTTGCCAATCAACGACCAGATTACACCTTATGTGTGGTTTGAAGCGCATCCTAACAGTGACAGTCACACTTAAGAAAAGACATTCCAGTTCGCATCCATGTGAGCTATGGAACCAAGGTCACTCGCGTGCGCTTCGGGTAATTCCTTATAAGGATATTGCGATAGCGATGAAAAGATACAATGAAACTAGATTCTATCGGCAACCTCGTTAATAGATTCAAAGTAAAATTGCAAAGGTTGATAGTTTAGGATTTCCAATAACGGATAAAGTCCAGGGATTCAACGTGAACAGGGGCACAAGTTATCGGGTAATTCACCGGAAAACTCCTATAAATACACACTTCAGAGACAGAAGTCCTAGTACAATGAAGTATGAAGACGATTTTTTAATTGCTGAGCTCGAAACAGTGCGGTAAATTTCTCTCCTCATTCCTGTAGGAGATTACTCCTGGACAATCTCACTTCCTGTTGCAGATAGGGGTACAGTACTTCCGAATGGATTTCCAATAACGGATAAAGTCCAGCAGGAGAATATTTCTGAACAATCTCACTTCCTGTTGCAAGTAAGGATACAGTACTTTCAAATGCAACTAGTACCAGGTGACATTAGGACTGCACTGAAAGACCAACAAAGGAAGGCACATATTGATTTCACTGAGGGATTCAAATCACAGAGACTGTGATTTTGCTGGTGAGTTTAGTTTGCAAGCAAATGCTCAGTAGGTGACGGGCTATGGGAGGACTAGAAAAAGTCACATGAAGTGAAGAAATCTGGCATAAAACGTATCCCCCCGAATACCAAGATATAACACCGACCTAAATAATTGATTTGAATTGGAATGATTCATAATCGGCCTTGTTGGAAAATCTTCACCGTCGTGGCTGCAAAATTTCCTAAATCCAAAGAAAATATGCCATCTGGGTAGGTAATCTTTTTTTGGGATAAAGGTCCATGCTGTGTTTCGCAAGTAGTTTGTAAATATATTCAAGCAAAACAATATGTCTGTTCACTATTCGACTTTAGACTCGTCATGTTATGCACAACTTTAAGGTTCGGTTCATACAATTTCTTCCCAATAACCCGGATTTAAACATAATCAAAAAACGTGTTCTCTGTGTTTTGAGGGGAGAATTCAGCGGGCTACGCGAGCATTGTCCACCGGTGTCCAAAATGGAACCTGCGAGGACAGGAAATAGAAAATGATTTCATTAGCAACTTGGTGAACTTCGTGCCGAAATATCCTGAGGAATCAAAGCAGCATAATTAGTCGCCACTTTAAAACGGGCCACGAGAGTTATTGTCCCAGAGCTTCGTCACCATTTGTTAGTTATTTCGGGTATATAGTTTTGCATTTAGCTGTCATGTGCGAGAGCAAAATGTGAATATTCACGCTTTTTTGTATGAGTTTAGGGAGGCCTGTAACCAGCTAACCAACAAATAAATAAACATGCAAACAAATAAACTAATTACCAAACTAACTAACTAACTAACTAACTGACTAACTAATTACCAACCATCTTACGAAATACTTAACATAGACTGAGTCAATAAACAAATAACTAGCTCAGTCAACGAATAAAAAAGCGTGAACCTCATTCATTTATACGTAAGAATAAATTTTAAATTATCCAGAAACACTGCTCAGTGCAACTGAATGCTAACTTGGTTGGCAAACATTACTATCTCCTTCAAAACAGAACTGAGATGGTTACGTGGTAAAAACTACCGGAAATTGTCTCCAGCATAAACAAATCAGCATTACTACTTGCCAGAGAGTGTTGCTCTTTATACAAGATCGCGCAAACAGATCCCAGTTGTGCTCTCTCAACTTATATGACAAGCTTGCACTTACGTGTTCCAACTTTCGAAGTTCCGTTGTAAACTGCATTCGGTGCTCAAAAGCTAATCCCAATTCAGTTGTGGTCACTCCGGACATACCCATTTCCAGTTTCATCTCATCTCGTTCATCTTCTCCACCCGAATCCCCATACAAAGGAGTAAGAGGAGTGGTAAAGAACCACCGATCACAACGTTTCTCCAAGGTGGGCAGTTCTAAGTTTTCGTAGGTCTGTTCCAACCAACTACCCGCCTCTTTCACAGCCAAACTAACATCAACCAAACGTTGCAGGATTAATAGTTGATGTGCTAGTTGTGCGGTCTGACACATCAAATTCTGGGCAGCCAAACGAACTGATCCCCATTTGGTTTTCAGTGTTGTGACCAACAAAACAGCTTGATCATCATCCAATTTGATGCTCAGTAATCCCAGGTTATAATGTCCTGATATGGGATAAATTTGTCCACTCGGTTTGTCATGGTCCGTTTGAACTAGGGGGACGACCGTTGTCTCTTCGGTTACAGGTCGCAGTTCATCTCGGATTGTTCGAAATTCGTCCTCAATTTCACAGATACTCGAATTAATTCGATCCAAAGTGCACATGGGTTTCAAACAGCTCGTTGAATCCACGCCACTAGGTGCTTTCCCGAAACAGAGCTCCTCAGTTGGTGCGAATCCGTATTCATCCGAATCCGTTGCAGGCTTTAGCGGCACAGATACGGACTCACTTTGTGCTGTCGTTGGACTGAGTCCATATCGGATGAGTAACTCATGTGCAACTAGGCGTTGCCGATTACATGCTTCACGGATCATCTGAAGTTGGGTATCATCAAGTTGAACCAGTAGGGTTGCATCAAAGTGTGGAAGCTGGATGAAATCCAACTGTTTCTGAAAACAATCCGGAATGGAGATAACAGGAGAGATGGCTCATAATCGTTTCTCTGTGCAACCAGTTTATTAATCTTGCTCACATTCCACTTCAGTGAACAAGAAAACACGATTTTCATTAATGGTATGCATATAATTGCCTGATGTCATGCAAGAAGCATTTATATAAACGCATGTGGGCGTCGCCGGACTTGTCCAAGCAGCGGAAATAGTTGCCGTCGTTATGTACAGGTTCACATGTTGTTACACCCAACCAATCCATGAGTGTGATCATACCGTTTCAAAAGTAAAAGACCATCCAAAAAAAATAATGAATAATAATGGCAATAATAATAGTAATAATCTATTACTTCCTTTCTATGTAATAATCTGCATTGTGCAATTTATTTCTGCAAGGGTGCTGTGGCCAATCAAACGCTCTCTAGTGGGAATATCACCGGTGGCGGCAACAAATGAACCGGGGGATGTCAGGGTCCGAGTTCCACTAGAATGACCGGTTTGCCTACTGCCATGCAAGAAGTTCGGGGTTCTTCAAGTATTGTTTTAATCAAACCATTCCAGGCTCTGACTTGAATAAGTCCTCCTTCAGAGTGTTTCGAAAGAAATAACTGAGAGAACTGGCATTTCCCTTGGTCTAAGTTCACCCTAAAACTGTTCAAAAGTAGTAAAATATAATAACCAATATCAGCTTGCATATGTCGACCATATTATCTGTGAGTCTTCATGCATAAAACTACAATAATTGTCAGCGCCCTAGTCATCATGATCTCACAAGAAGGTAGTCACATCTAACTTGATGAATAGCGCAGACAATGCAAGCGAGGTTTTTAGCCCACATAGCGTGCTGTTGGACCGCAAAATGCTACCGTGACCACAACCATCCATTTTAATTTGCCACATAACTCGATGTCACATTCTGACTTGGAATGGTCACCTTTTCCGTGTACCTTATAATTACTGACCCGTTCAGTAACCTTGTTTCTTTGTTCTCGACCCGGCCACGATCACTCACTATCTTCCATTTGACGAGGGTTTTGAAACCGCATCGCTAGTCTGTTCATTGTGGCTGGTTCCCAAAAATTTCAGGATTATCTGACAGTGCATGTAGTTGGGTAAACTTGCGTCCTCTGACTTCGAACTTCAACTTCGTTCATCTGTGACCCACTCAATAGCCAAACGGTATAGGTACCTCTTCTTCAAAAGCAATTTAATCCTCTCAATTTTTAAGTAATTCCCATAGTACGACTAGAATTCGCCTCTTCTTTTTAGAGCAAAAACGATTTGGTAACAAAGGAATGACCTTGACAACAAATGAATCTAATACACAAAGAACCAATCTGAGTGACTGATTATCCACTACAAATTCGTCGTAATCACCCATTAGAGTAGTCCGTTGCTGTTTGTCTACGACATGATAAATTTTCCTCGTGGCAATTGTCCGATGGGCGCTACAACATGTAGTACTGGAAGCCAACCCGAACAAACTAAAAACGAACGTACAGGATTTCGAATACTGAATGCTCGTATTTAGTCTACACATCACGGTTTCTAACAAGCCAGCTGCCATGTTCGTATATACAAAATACTGATGAAGTATTCTGTATCAAATATACGTAAAATTAGACTCCGTCACCCTCCTTGTTCTATCCAATTCTTTTTATACTTGGTCGGTAAGTGAAATATTGAAAGAAATTTTATTGCTACTGTTATACTAATTCGACATTTCTGCATCGACTACAGTGACAAGACCACGTGAAACAAGTTTTCAGACTGAACACGTGACTTCCAGTAAGAAATGTAACCAATAGAAAGTATTTGAATGGCTGAAAAGTGGACAGTTTGTCTTGTAAATGAGATGGATTGAGAGCTTAAGATGAATTGTACGAACAAGAATCAATATTACCGGTAGTACTGCTAGTGGTAATTTTTGAAGTGGAATAGAAGTAAATGCAAGTTTTCTACATACACATATGGCTATGTTTTTACCAGTTCACCAGATGACGAACGTCACACTGTTCCATTTATGAATGAGAGACATTTCCTGTTAGTATTTATGACAATGGGAGATCCTTTTCAGTGACTGACGATTTAGATTAGGTCTTGGTGACAGTCATTTCCTGTGCACCTCGCACAAAAGAGTACAAAGAACGAGAGATTCATATATGTACACGGGAGATTTTTCGTGTTTATCAGTAGTCACCTGAAGATTTACTATTCCAATCCAGATTCTCTTTTATCTTCTGCATGGTTTGTTCTTCTGAATGCCATCTATTTGAATGATTGTTGAGAAAAACCAATAGCTGGGAAAATCTTTAGCACCACTGATTTTGTGATAGTGAATATTGAAGAAGACAACAACCCAAGAACAAGCATGGAGAAAATAGGAATTGAAAAGACTGTGTTGATAGCCGGGGTTTTAGCGACTTCACACAGATATGTATGCTCATGGGCTTATCCTCAGATCGTAAACAGAGGAACGGCCTCCAAATTGGTGGCTCGTTGTGAATAAAGTAGGTTCAGGCTCACTGAATGAGCACCCATGGACAAGCAGCGGCAGCGCCTGAGGACGTGGCTGATCGCCGTTAGCCATGGTACAATCACTTACTACAGCCAACCTTCACAGAACTGTTCACACGAATACTCTGTCATGTGCCGTGTAAAGTGTGATCCTGTCCTCTTGAGGGTCAGCTGAAAACGCGGTTGAGTATCGACAAGAATGACTTGGAGATCCTCGGTTTACAGACGGTCTACGGTCGGCGATTACAGAAGGAAAACTGGGTTACGGTTTGTTCTGAGCTCGCACTAAACCGCCACCCATGATGGGTGGTGATCAGCCACATCCAAGGGGTTGACTTATTCACTAACCGAAGAAAGTCGTGTAGAAGTAAAACGGAATTAACAGTCAACCCAGTGGTCGTTCGGTGGCAGAAACCTCCAGTCCCCCAGACATATGAGGTTTGAATCCTGTCACTGCTGGTCACATTGGTGGTAGACAGAAAGTCAGGGTGTCTTGGTCTTATACCTCTGAGTTTTGAAGTCATGTTTATTCGTTATTTTTATAATGCAGTGAGCCCTCGAGACCCTTGCATAAGCCTCCACCTTTGTACACTTTTATGAGCATGAGATAATACGAAACCGTTCAGTGTTTTTCTGTGCTTTCGTTCCCATATTAAATAAAAACCGTTTTCAGTCTTCATAAGATCATCAAATTTCAAAAAATATGGTGAACATCTCAAATACGTCTAACTGATTGTAAAAGTAAAAGTCTGTCTTATGTCTTTACGCGGACTTGAGTACTTGATAACTTGAACCGAGTCACTTGTCTACACAAGTTATGCAATAGTATCACAATGCTGTTTACATTACACACAATAATCGCCTAGTGTCTCTGAATAAAGAATTCTGTTTCTTTATTTGTCAGGAAAGCACTGCGACAGTCAGGTAAAATAGTCTGAGTATCACGCAGTTACTTTCGAGTAGTATGTGGAATATGCACCGCCGATGAGCTATAACAACAGCGAAACTCGAGTCTGGTGCTTCCGAGTGCAGGTGGGTCGGATGACCTGGGGTCTGTGCGTGGAAGGTGGAGTCCAAAGGAATCAACTAAACAAATACAGTATAACTCTTACAGATGGTGCCACAAACTCGAATGGCATCTAAGTTTTGAATTTTGACAAAGAAGCACACTTCATGCTTATGACTAATTGCCACAGAATTGATGAACCCTGCTATTAAGGAAGTCTACAGCAGTCCTGGAGAAAACTGCCAAATTTGACTTTGAAACCGCATTCAATAAATCACATCAGAGCCTAAACAGGTCAGAATTGGAAGTGAGCTGCATAGCTCCTTTATAGCTCTGGTAAACGACGACCGTGAATGGAACCCTTTTATGATTAATCTGTAGGCCGTTAATAGGACATCTTCATCGGAAACAGATATATATATATATATATATATATATATATATATATATGAGAGAGGGGGGAGAGAGGGTGAGTGAGAGAATGAGTGCATGGGCTTGGTGCATGATGCCAAATCAACCACAGGAATGAAAGGAATAAAGTACAACAATTAGTAGGAGAAGAATGTGATATCTTTTTTTTCCACCGCACTCTTTTGATGTTTCCTGTCATTTGCATTCGTCTTTTCGACAGTATATTACATCTGCGAGGCACGGGATTTCAACAAACTTTACCCTCCGATAACTATGACCCCTTTGAGCTTGGCTGGGATAGTGAGAAGAACTAATCAAGGCCGATGCTGATGCTAGCTTTGTCATGTTCCTACCCCAAATCATGGACTGAACACCATGTCACATCTTCCACACATGACCAGCATGTATGAATATGGCACGTAAAGAGTAACAACACGCAATCATTCTCCTCGGTTCCAAGTTTCACTTTGGGAGTTCAGTAGACGTGCGTTTCCAACAGTGATTCTTATCAAGACCGAATAAACAGCTGTACTTAGCTTCTTTCATGGTTATCAACGGTGAACTGAAACTGACAATACGTGATGAGGTATTTGGTCACACACAAACTTTTACCATTATTACAGGATGCAAACATTTCGTTCACTCTTGTCAATACCGTACGGGGAACATACGAATTCATATATAATACGACACATAAAGTACACATTAGAAAAACTGAGGAAAGGTTTATCACAAATAAGTCAGAACTGTGTTTGGAGTGGTATGAATAATGTCAGGAAAGCCACAAAAACAACCATTGTAGACAATCTGCCTTCCCCGCCATTCGTCGCACAATCACAAAAGAATTGTTGACTTGTTCGTGATAAATACTTTCCTAAATTTCCCACTGTCTATACTACGCACCTGATCACATATAAACTGAAATGCTCCACGTACGCGATCGACAATAGTGAACGAAATGCTTCCATCTCATAATGTGTATTCCTTGGATTTTTATTGCCTGCATAAAAGGAATACAATATTTCAAGTTTTACAACACTATCTGAAGTATTTATTTTATTCCCCAGTGATTTCCCCTAGAGAGTACTCCCGGAGAGCAGTGACCCCATCAGTGCGAACACACCATCCCGGTACCGACTGATTTCACAACTGAAACCCCTCAACAACGAACATCCCCTTCAAGCAAACACGGCGATCGGGTCGCATATTTACACAGCGGTCAGAAAACGACCCTCGATCTTGCGCTGAAGAATGCTCCTAGGCCCTTCTATGACAAGTTTCAAATATTGCAATTGGGCATATGTGTGTGCGGACATCGTAGGCCCTTTAGGTAGTTCACTGAATGGTACTGGAATCATCTGACAAATAGTCACTGAATACTCAGGAATTCCAAGTATGTTGTCTGTTGTGGTGTGCGCTCAGCTACCACGTCGGACATCGACAACGATGGTGGTGGTCTTTACAAATCTACTTTAAGTATTTGATCTCATAGCAGGCAAGCCTGTTGGATTCACTTAATACAATTGTTGCAAATTTCACAGTCGAAAAGCTTTTAAAAGCTGAAAGTATGTTTCCACAACTTTAAGATATCCAAGTATACGTGAGGCATGATCTGCACATTGCTGTGCCACAGGACAGCTTTCCCACAAGAACTTCTGTGTTATTGTAAAACTTGGACAATTCAGGAAGGAGGAATTATCTTCGAAAGTAACAGCTTTCATTCGAGTTTCACTGGTACAGTGGGTCAGGCACATTCACCAGCAGGACACATTGTAGTGTCATGGCTAACTGGTGATGGTGGCTGTCAGACATGTACTGACGGAGATCCCTCTAAATCATCAGTAGGTCAAACGTGGTGAAGAACCCTGGCAACAACAAATTACTATCCAACACCATGAGTGAAGACCACCATGACAATGAAAATTTACTGCTATAGGGTGAATCACTTTAACCAACCCAGGGCAAAGGCTGAAGAGAGTCGTATTTTTGGAGAAGATCAAAACAGACAGAACGAAGCCCATCGATGAAATGTGGGTCAAATTGACATGGATGGTGGGTAGACGACCTAACTCGATGCCTGCAAGAATGTGATCAAAATGAAACCGAAGTGCACTCAAACCGTCTAGGTGCCGTGTGCTAGGGAGTCGCTTTGCCGAAGTTGGTGATTCCAATCTACCCCGGTGCAGTGCTAGTGTGAAAACGGACTGCTTAAGGACGGAATCGTGTGCCCTGCCATTTCGAGCTACCTGACTCAGTCAGAACCGTCGTGTCTCCCAAGCTTTGGTATCACATAACAAAATGAGGGCAAACTGCCTTAGAGTCTATTCAGTTCTATCCCAAACGCGGATCGCTTTCTCACTGATGACGAACAATTTTCACAAAATACAAACCCTATAACTTTGTCTCATGAAACTTTCACGGAAATGTTCCGATTTCTTTCCGTGTTTCCAACTGACGCTTCAGTACCACAATTTGAGGGTGATTTTAAGCTGTCCCCTAGAACAAAATTATTCAACCCAAACTGTTTCCTTGAGGGACCAATTACATCTGGAACATGTCGTGACCCGTAGGAGCATTAAAACACAACCAGTAAACAATTTGGATTTTTTCCATTTTTTACAACTCCATGTGGTTGGTGAACTGAAGGGAGATGGATTGCAGACTAACGAGCATCAGTGCACGCACATTCACTGGTCAGTCTGTTGTTCTTGGTCGACTATCTTCTTCCGTAAGCGCATGCTAGTGGGGTGGGGGCAGTGGAGTGAAGCGTGTGAACTTTGCAATAGAACCAAACAGATCATTTTACGTCAGTGTAAACATGCTATCGAAAACAACAGCAGGAGTAACGACAATAACAACAACAATAGTCGACAGAAACTCAGCTCTTTTGGAACAATTCGGATGAAGGAGAACAAAGCACGGACATACGTAAATGAGTTGGTAAAATACATCCGAGTTTCCTCTAGGGGGAACAACGAGAGTAGTGCAGGTTGACTGAGAAGTGGGAATGTTAGGCACAATGATGCACGGTGAAAAAATGACATGTATGATGACTGTGAGCAAAAGCGATCACAAGTCTACAACAACAATTTGTGATGGGATTAGTCAAGCTCCCCACCATAAAATTTACATTCGCCTCGAAGATGCAATTCCCGAAGATAACTAAAATGTTTATAACAAGTGGCAGGTACCCAGCCAGGCGAAAAACCAGGATTTCACGTAAAAATTGCAAGCGTAATCCTCAAGTGACCTGTGTTATAGCAGGGACAGTAATAGCAATCTGATAAACGCCTCTGCATACGGCCAAGTTAATTCACACTCTTATGCACCCTATCCTGGACGATTTGTGAGCAATCCTCGGACAGTTCATGAAAGACCAACCTGAATGTGGTAATGTGGTGGTTTTTCTAATGCACGGAGAAAACAGCCAATTTGAAATCACTATTATCATCCAAAGCCTGATTTAGGTACAGAAGTAAGTGATCATGGTGGAAAACAGCAACAACAGCAAGCTGGAAAAATCTCTTACCTCTTACTTACCAACCCTCCAACCACCCAACTAGGATCGTTATAAGCTTTATCACCTCCACTTCACTGGACTGAATATTTTCAAGAATTTCTTACCCTTGATAACGTTTATGTGATCACCCAAATCTGACTACAGCGCACGGAAAGTAATTGGAAAGCTAAAACAAATTACGATAAAATGTGAACCTCCTCAAAATTGCTAAAAGTGACTACTCATAATCAGTGTTTATAGGTAGATTTTTATCGGCCCAAAGATCAAGCCGGCCACTTTGTCCTATCCTTATCTGTACCGCCGTGGAGGAATTTGCAGGGAAATAATCTTTCTAGATATGTTTAGCGCTATTCTGCAGGTCTTTTTTGTCGAAACCTAGGAAACATTACTACCTGAATAAAATGTTTTGGTTTTCTGCCCGCCACCCCTTGTTGCAACATCATTTTATACGTGCGAATAGCGAAAAATGCTTTTTCGTTTAAGGTAGAGTTCTCAGCAACATCTTAAAAAAAGATCGAAAATTTTTGAGAAAAGTTGAATGCACTTTTCTCCGTTGCATCGCAAAAACACAACCGAATGTTTAATAGATCGCGCTCCATTGGGCTTTATTTTAAGGCAAGGTATTCCAAGAAAGAGCCAACCGTTTTTCTTCTCATGAATCTAACATCAATCGCGAAACATTCAATAAACCACCAGTGATGCTGTTTTATCTATTTGTACTGCTTATGCTTCGTCCTGCTCAGAAGAAACACAATCGACACTTCCACAGAAGAACGTGCTCCTGGCAGGATTGGGATGAATGACTCTAGTGGTAAAACCCCCCATATGAAGAACTTTATTCTATTGACTTACAAAATTATTCATATTTGGCTGTTCATTAAATTTTGGCTGTCAAACTTCGGTCAATTTATTTGTGTTATTCAAGATCACACAATTTCAACTTCACACATGATACTAAAGAGCTTACGTGAAAAACATCCTGTCATAGAGATTTTGATATTTCCAACCTCTTCCTGGTACTCTATGAGAAAACTTACGAAAGTATTGTCCAAAAAGAGAAAATTATTTTTTCACTAGAATTTCGAGAGTACTTGAATATTATAAGCAAGTGTTCGTTGTTGGGATACACAAAGTGGTCGGAAAACCTGTTTCCATTTAGGGTGCTAGTTCCATCTTTATGACCGCCATCTAAGAAGCAAAATCTGAATTCCGATATAACGACCAAATTAGAAATCCCATAACAAATTTAGCTAAGCAAGCAAAAAGTGTGGATGATTATTCCGCGCTTGAAGTAAAACACCAAATATCAGCTTGTCAACCGAGGCTTAGTATCATTAGATCACATTTATGATTTCCTAGTTCACTTACAAATATGAACAATGAGGTAATCTGTTTGTCCAAACCGTTCATTTTTAATCACGATCAATAATGATGACAACAGAAATACTACAACAGGTGTTCACCTATTAGCACTTGTTCTTCAGATTTTGTACAATACACATTTTTTGAATGTTTGAATAGGTGGAGGCCAAACTGCACTACAAAATTGTGCCTTTGTGGCAAAATAATACTAGTTTGTAGTTAAACTGTAGCCCAGTGGTTAGACTGTATTCACAAAAGATTTCATCAGTTTCAAGAGTTCATGATCGCTGAGATTGATGGCTTGTTTGCACATGTTTCAAAACCAGTCTAGGTTATTTCATCAGCGCTCAATGATGTATTTCGGCCATTGTTTATGTGAACTTATTCAATGTCATCACACTACACACAGCATACACTTGTTAGGAATCGTTGGCTGCTATAATTGCACTCGCACCTGGAATGAATCTTTGACAGTTACACACGTAACCTTTGGACTATCTGGGCTGGTTCTCCATTGTTTGCTTTGCGTCAACGCTGCTGAAAGCAGCGCCGGTTCTTCACGGTCTTTCTGAATGGTAAAAACCCATCGAGTGAAAATTGATCGACTTCAATGATGAAGGATTCCGAAAACCTGTTTCAGCAGTTGGAGGTTCAAATAATGAACGAATTACCCCCGCATGTATTGTGAACACTCTATAGAAACCCACAGCATTGTTCATTGTGAAGCTGTCTCATATGACCCGTTAGATGTCATCAGCTAGAATACATGTTCATTGAATCCTAGCTACAACTACCTGCTTTATGTAAACCTCAATACACTTTCAAACTCACAAGCCTTCACAATTATTCCAGTCCAGTTTTAAGTCGGTCGACATGCACTATAGATCATTCCTAATCCACATGCAACTAGCGGTAGCACTAACATCCCACCAAATTATCATTCCTTGGTATTGTTTGACATTTGAGATAATGGACAAGAAAACACCAAGGCGCTTTCGCTCTGGTCGAACTGGGCATTTAATCTTACGCGTACAGTCAAGATCTACATTAATTGTACGAACATGGAACACGAACTAAACTGTTAGATGGCGAATTACGTAACAATAAGAAGAGTAGGAAACAGAAGTTTCTTACAAGTCAGGTGGGATTTGCTGAATGTGGATAAGTTCAGTTTTCACCAAATCGAACACGTTAGTCGTTAATTGTTATTTTTCATGTTTATTTGGGTGTTATCTACCGAGGTGAGCAAGTCTTAAGCTCTTTCTACTCCCAGTTGTTCATAAACCACTGTTGATAAAACTCCTCTTATTCAAAAAGGAACGCCTTTGTTTGTTAGACAATTGATCATCTCTTTGGGTGAGCAACTGAAATTAGACATATCACCCTTTTCATCTACACGTTTTTCCCACGAACTTATGCTTATACAAGGCTAAACTTTGCGTTGTCGCAAAGTCTTCGCAGCCCTACACGGGTCAAGCATTTGTACAGCCATATGTGAATCTTTACAGGTGCTCTAGTGTGTATTAGAGCAAAAGATGCGAACATCATGATAAGACAGTAACACGCAGCAAGATAATCTTGGCTGTTGTCCGTCTGGTTTGTTTTGCAGACAAACAGTACCACCCATGAACGCGAACGCATAAGTTCACAATAACAGTGTGGAGAGAAAAAATCATGCGAATCATTTATATGCTTCGAGGCATCAGTCGATGGCATCTGGTGAATTTAACCATAGTCTGAGGTGCGTACTCACACTCCTTGCCACGTATGTGGTCGTAGTGACACGAATAATCATTTGTTGACTTATTGCAAGTTGAAAATTCTGTTCCAACTCATTTACGAACACAGGTGAGCATAAACAAAGGTGAATTAAGGGCACGATATGCATTAGATAAGGATCATTTCCATTTTCTGAACAGAACAAAGCACTCATTTTGAGACTATTGCTCTAACAGGAAGACGCAGCTACGAAGTCAGTCGGATCAGTCAACACAAGGGTCCTAGACGGAAAAAATGTCTACGAGAATTAAGATTTCAAGGTGAAACATAAATTCAGCTAACTGAAAGATGACCCAGATTGTAGGCTTTCGGTAGAAATGTTGATCAAGACAATCGAGCATATACAACAAGAATGGTCGACAGAAGGACAAGTTTATTACCCGCGGATGGATATCAAAATAATGGCCGTAATGCGCGAGTAGCATGTAGATCGATTTAGGTGGGGGGGGGGGGGGGTTGGATGTGAACAGGAGGAACTAATTAAAGGGCTGCAGATGTCATGTTGTTTGGAATTGTACGGTTCAGTTGAGACAGCTAATTCTTCCAAGATTTGCTCTGGCGTTACAATGAGTAATTGCAAAATTAATTGGTTAATGAGCTGCAGTGTTTTTCATCATCTATCTCCACCATTCGTGACACTGATCCAAGTGAATAAATTCTACAGTGACCAGATCTCATGCGTTGGATGAAGTGAGTGACTAATTTGGATGTCTTCAGGAGCCAAGCTGTTTTCTGTGCTCGGTCTATTATTTCCTAATTACTGCTTTCAATACCATACGATTTTGGGGACCGCTAACTTTAACAACAATTCCATTTCTAATTTTTGATGTTGTTTCTGATCGGTCAGGTGGAAATACGCTTTCAAAATCAGTATTTCTTTTGTGCCTAATGAGTGACCTATAGCTATCCATTCCGGGCCATATTAACCACCATAGTGTACAAAAATTGCCTACCACGGTGATTTAGAAACCAAACAAACGTTAACAGGTAAAAGTCATTGAATTGGCTTTGCCAGCAACTCACCTCGTTTTGGTTGACCGGAAATAGATGTTCGTATTTTAAGAAAGTTAGGTCCAAGCATCTCGAGAAAGCACAGTGTTTTGGAAAATAATCCCGAATTAGGAAGGTCCTTCGCACTATCACTGCTGAATATTTCTCAAGAAACGGTATTTTTGCGGCTAAACACGCGGCGCAAAGTGATTTCCACGACAATTATAACTACTGAATGCAGTTCGGAAGCCGTAACGGCGACAAAATGATAATTATAGTCGGTTTTTGTTTCGTTGAGGACTCTAACCCAATCCTCTGTTTAAGCAGACTTATCTACTTGGCAGTTGGACCCCAACCGAACACACGAATGTGACCCGAGCGTCCACATAAAAGTTCCTTCTTCTAGTGTGTCTCAATATACCTGGTTGTTTATTTTCAGTGTTGTGGTAGTTGAGGAGGTGATTGTTGATCGGTTCTCTGGATTCAGCCTATGAGTCCCACGCGAGCAATGAGAAAGCAAAACGTGGACAGAACGGCATCTTGTGAACTGGGAGCTGCCAAAAGTTGATGCATGATAGTCGAACAGTGAAGCGCGTTCATTTTTCCCACCGTCAAGAGGGTTTTCAAGTAAATCAGTCCTCAGCTAACAGCGCACAGTCCTTGGGGTCCTCAGTGCAAGTTTTGTTTCTGAGTGCTCATGGAGTCTTGGTCTGGGTGTGAATCCAACTGAGAGCACACTCCAACATAAGGCACTGATTTTCATGACATGATTGGACGTAAGTGCAATGGAAGGAATGTAACCTCTTAGTCTCGAAGGCTCACTGAACTAGTACGGATAACCGGCAACCTGACTTTGAATCTTGGGTTGCGGAACCGTATGAAGTCCTAAGAAATCAGGTGTGGTAACCAACCGGGTAAAAATGTGCGGTGAGACACAGTTGCTACTCGTATAAGTGACAAGTTGCTCACTAATCGAAGACCGTTATGAACACCGGAGTGACAGTGAACTAGATGACGACCAGCAGACTAAACACAATGAAAGAAAGCAACACGCAGAAATAACTTGAAAGCATTCCCAGACCGAATAAAGATCGGCATAAAATGGACAGGGTAGTTTTGATGCAAATTCATATTTCTACTATGATTGATTGATTCTGATCTAATTTAACTATCTGGTTTTAACGAAGAAATCATTATTCATCTAGTTTTGCAGATTATGGCAAGTGGATTGAAGTCTGCCTCTAAAGTAACCCGTGATAGTTTGGTCCGAACTCCTGATCTCTCAGGTGGCAAGGGAAAGCTCTACACAATTCGACAACCACCAGCTCAAACCAGACTCACAGAAGTGAACTAACGCATAAAGTTACACTTTGCATCACGCTGCCAATAAGAGCATCGATCGTTCGGGTACCCGTTATTGCAATCTATGGCCATACATTTCCTTGTAATTTATTCTTGTCTTGACTAGACTGCATAACCTAACCCAAACAGCTCAATCGAAAGGGTTTAGAAATACTAAGTGGTAGGAATCAATAGTGAAAAAAACTTTTTATTCTTCCATTCTAGAGAATAAATCACGTGGTAATGACTGGAGACGATTAAACAAATAACATCACAAATTTAGATCCCTATAGTTGCAGGTTTGAATAGTGACACAGTTGGATAACTTCTCCTACCGTTGCTGACGAATTTCATTACAGTTAAATCATAAATAAAAATGAAAAGTAGCATCCTCTGCTCTGCACAGTAAAAAATCGAGCAATTTTTATGGTATGAATTAATACATTTATTACTGATAATATTCCACCGTCTCAAGAATCAGCAACTGTGTGCCCCATGACAGGGTTGCATTCGTTTCGTTGCTTTTAGACACTTTCGCCCCAAAAATTCTTCCAACTTTCACAGTTATTTAGAGATGATTTATCTTTCATGAACCACCGGCGCCAGAAATCATCATTTTTTGGGTTTTATGCACTCGTTGGAAGAAACCATTCAGTGGTTTTTTGTGGGACGTGGTTGAAAAGTTGGAGCAGCAAGAGTAGAACCAACATACTAACACACGCATGTCTGTCAAACTACGGACTTTCTGGTCTACAGGATTCATTGTACAAGTGAAATACGTGCGGTCCTATTTCTGAACTATTGTCAGTTAGTCCGCTGTCTAGGTCAACGTGGAGTGACGCGCAATCCTGAGAAACAAAATCCACTGGCCGAGGTTTAGTTTGCGGTACTATAATGCAATAGTCAATCAAATTGTTAAAATTTACAGACCTCAGAACTTAGCATCCCCAGGGGAATCACCGTTTGATCACGTTCCGTATAGTTCAGAAAGGATAACACATACTAGGGCCAATTGGCCGAGGAAAACAAGTCACCAAGCTGGTTAACAAAACGAGTGCAACAATGCGAGCAAAAGAAAAGAATGCGCGTTTAAGGGACATAAACGAATGGGAAGGTGAACATGCCGACATCGATCGACGGGTCTGATCAACCAGCAAGTAGGACGGGGATTCACTCAAGCACACAAATACACGATTAGTCACGGGTCGAACAGGTCACAGTGTCATGTGTGTGCGTTTGTGTGTGTGTGTGTGTGTGTGTGTTTATACACGCAGGTTCGAATGGTGACACAGTTGGATAACACTTCCTACTACCGCTGAAGAAGTTCAAACGCGCCGTGTTTATGCACAATTGCCGAGTGAGGCCGATCAGAACTCGGCGCCCAAATCAAACAGTCTAGTCCAGATCTAGTCAAATCAAGGGAGTGGTGGTTCAGCGTGTGCGAGTTTGTGCGTGTGTGTGTGTGTGTGTGTGTGTGTGTGTATGTGTTCTGAAAGGGCAACGCTATATATATATATATATATATATATATATATATATATATATATATATATATATACCAGTTTGCTCAACGAGGCCGAGTAGTGGGTACACCCAGAACAGAATATTGGTGTCACGCTTAACCTTAAAATATCGTGGTCCCGGCTATTCTGAATGAAAACGACATGCCCAAATTTCGCTGCTCTGACTCATCAATATGTTTCATTTCTCACTTGATTGCATGATTCACGTATTGTTCTGGATCAGTGGATTCTGGTATTTGATAGCCATGTATGTTCACATTTGAAGTTTCAACTAATAAAGTTCATTCAAATGACACAAAGTAATTAAATACTGTTTTTCGCAACCGATGCGCCAATATGAGAGAGACGAAACGGACGATCTCGTGATCATAGGTAACAAAACTCACAATTTTGCGATGTTCCGTCTTGGGTTCGATTCGAAGGAAAACAACACTCCCCTTTCTGCCGGCTGGTCACCATATGATTAGAAGACGTCCTATGTTATCTACCCCCCATCCCGTCTTAGTCTCGTCCTGGTATTGTTCCGTCACTCACGATATTCCACTAATTCGTTGTGGCTCATGAAGTGCCCTTTCCTACTGAAGCACTAGAGCTTATTCATGTAATAAAAATACCTCCGCGGTCAAACTCAGAGCAGTGGTACAACACGGGGTCAAAGTGAACAACAGAAAGCACTTTTAGCAAAGCGAAAACTCACTTGCGCCCATTCCATTTCTTCTGTGAGTTCATTCAGTACCTCGTAAGCTCGATGTTTTTGATCGTTCCAGCGATTCATTTTTTTCAAATTTTGACTCATTGAAGAATGGATCTGCCTCACGTGTTGTACATAGTCACAAGAAATATGATGTATATCACTCAGTACTGGATAGCTTTTGGTTTCATCACCAGTAATCACGTCACTCTCATTTGCCGCCTGATTCAAACACGTAATCTCTACCAAACTGGCCCATCGGTCCAATTGATTCAGTCCATCACTGATTCGGTTCAATGTTACCTCGATCTGCACAGTCTGTTCTGAGTTCAAAGTGTTCAACTCAGCCAAACGGAAACACAATGCGTTCAACAAATCATGCACGTCAGCTAGGCAATAAAGCCAATCCTCTGTGGCTTTCAGTCCCCGAGTGCGTTGGACAAATCGGGATTGTAATTTCATCCAACGAGTTGACAATGCATTCCATTTTGCAGTGCGATCTACGATGTCCGCACTCTGCTCGGAATGGTTGAGTAACTCGTTCAGCACAGATCTCAGACGTTGCGATCGAACGTCCACATAAGCCTCCGCATCGGCCAACCATGCAGCGTGTTTCCGTCGTGCTGTCGTAATTCGATGCAGTTTAGACGTCAGGTTGATCTGGTGCAACTTTTTCGGGTCGGATTTCGAGGTCATGTGACAGAAAAATTCCTCCACTTCAGACATGTCCGATCGAAAACTTGCAGCATCTGCACGTTCAGTCACTTGGAGCAGCTGTTCGTTTTCTGCCAACCACATGGCGAAAATAGACAATTTCCGGTCAAAGCGACGCTCCGCATATTCAAGATTTGCCTAAGTAACGAAGAGAACAATGCTCGGATTAATCATGAATTTCTAAGTAACCCTACAGTTATGGTGGTCAGTGCAAGTAAGCATGTACAATCGGAAGTCCTATAATGCTATTCAGTGTGTGATATAACAACCTAACACGACATCTCTAGGGCCAGACAGAAACAACACCCACTGACAATTGAACACATTTACACGGCTTCGATGTGATATTTGTCTGCCTGTCAAGGGTTGAGTGTACATTGCAATAATTATCATTTGCTCTCTGCAGCTTAAAAAACTGGTCACCATAGATGAAGACAGAAAACTATCGATGGTTGAAACCCACTCTCATTAAAACATAGTTCAATTCATATGGAAACACTCTTCATGATATGAAGATTGGGCGTTGAGCACTGGACACGAAAGGTAAGTTAACCGAACAAAGTTTAACGCCGTTATGATATTTTGGGACATGTGTTACGCGACCATCAAAAATGACTGGAAATCGGGCTTGGTTATGTGAGATATATTTTAGTTCCCGGGTGGAACTCAAGTGAGATGTTGGTGTGCTGTTATCAGTAAGGTCTCTTCCCTCACCTGTCACTTTCATGAACAGTTCTCTCTTCACTGTTTTTGTACATACAGTCACAACACCTATCTGGGACCGTGTGTGTTCGTTCTGAAGGTTGGCTGTCTTAGTCGATCAAACAATTCTGGGAGGATCACTGTGCGATTCAAAAAATGGACTCTCCTTCCATTCGCGCCCGGCACGATTCAAATGAGATTACAGCTGTATTTCTTGTAATCCTATGGATTAGACGTTTTTCCGCCCATTAGGTATATAACAGAGCCGCCACAACGACGGCATGTTTAATGCTGTCTCAAACAGGAACAAAGACACTCCATCCTTGGGAATAATTCCTGAAGTACTCAACCGTTGCAAGGCAGCTTAGTTGGTAGAAAAAGTGTCGTATCACGACGTCAAATTGAATACAGATTTGAACCATCTTGGCAAAAAGGAGTTTTTCAAAAATAGAAAAGGCAGAGAAAATGCTGATCGCCTTGAAACAATAAAAGCTTGCAACTAACCGACCTGTTTGGTTAATTCCGTCAGGTGAGCCAGGTAAAGTGTGCGTTCGACCGAAGTTAACTCTCTCCATCGTTCGTCCACATCGATGGTCCGAAATCCCTCCGGTGGGTAAAATCGATTATGTCCAGAGGCCAGTTGACGTATTTGTATTGTGTGTAACAGGAACTGGAATCGATTTGTTTATTTTTTTATGATTAGGGCTGGGTAATGTTGTGATACACATGTGAACAAGCGGTAGGTACGTCCCTTCACACAATCATCTCCTACGTGTCAGTTCTCCAATAGTTTAATTTAAAAGTATAAGTGGAAGCAAACCTCTTTCCTAAATATATAGAGACAAATTAGGTTTTGATTTGCACCGTCAGCCACTAAGTAAAACCGAACAATAAAATGGGAAGAGCTCGAGAAAATAAGGTAAGTTAATGATTTACGAGGTCAAATGAGAAGTTTCATATCTTACCTCTACTTTCGTATCCAATAAATTGGATTACCACCACCACCCTCAGTTTTTCCCTATTTCGTGTTGGATTCACCCATTCAGCTCCTATTTTGCACCCAGTAATGATAGTGTTATCTTGGAATGTCATGTACTGCTTGACAGGTGAATGAGTCGCTCGTGCACACCAAGGAATAACGGGCACCTATATTCTCAGTTCAGCTCTTTGAACTTATAACATCGCCGTCAAGTGCAATAGTTTTCCCTGCTTCTTCGCGGTGATATCGGTTCAAAAGGGAAATAAGTCGAAGTATAAAAGGCAAAACAGCAATGAAAATGTATTGGGTAAAATCTTCTAGACGAAAACCGAATGTAACAAACTTATTAGAAAAAATCAGTATGATTTATTCAAATGCGAAGTTCAGCTGTGAAGTCATGACTGATAAATTATTGGCCTTTCCGAATGGCCTGCCGACACCACGGCTGGCAGAACTTATTCAACGAGAGTTGTTCTAACAAAAGCAATCTAGATAGAACACCGAATTCAAGATTTTCTCTCTCACTAATCAGAAACATACAATGGTCTTAACCTAATTCGTTATTGTAACAAAGAGCACACACAAACAAGAAAAAAACAATAATCGTATTCAACATTGTGCGGTAATAGCAGTCCAGTCTCAGTCGTTTTCGTCATCTGTAAAAGTAGCCGAAGTGGACACAAACACATCTACACACATTCACTCCTTAGAAGCGACGTGAATTACCATTCAAGGGAGCACTGAAAAGAACCAACTGCAACGCGGCACTCTCGGCTACCGTCGATTACTCCCCAAATCTCCGCTCAAACCTTGCTTCGTTGTTGATTCTGCATTCATTAGGGGTCCACCCCTTGTGCAGTGAATCTCGTCCAACTTGTGGACCCCATGTTTCCCAATCTTGAGAAAAAGCCCACAAACTGATTCTGTTTTTTTGGAAAACTCTTTATTCCATTTACTATCTTCTCCGTGTAATTACTTGTCCGTAGACCAAAAACTAATAGGGAGTAACGAGCATTAGCCACTCTTTGCTTCGACCATAGTTTCGATTTCTGCTCTTCTGGTTTTCGCGTATAAATTAGTAACATTTAATCAACAGTGGTGCAGCTTTCCATTTCATTTGATGTATTTGAAAATAATTGAATTTCCTCCAAGTCGTCGCTTACGAGTTCAAGTTACACACCAATTCTAAGCCAGCAAGAGTCTGCTGGGATATCGATCAAGTCTGTTTGCAATGCTTTCAGTTCGCTGATAAGATGGCGTATCTCGTGCAGCCGCACGTTCTCCGATCGATCAAACACCGATGGAATCATGTTGTGAAGAGTTTAATTGCAACAGATGCTTCCTTAATCAAAAGTTTGATCTCATGATAATCGTTCTGATCGAATGTGTGATGGATTTCAACCATTTTCTGCATTGCTTTCAAATCAAATCAGTTCACTTAGGGATCATGTTTTCACTCCCTACCTTTCAAGGATGAGGTACTATCATATCGTCACTCTTCTACTATCGATAATTCAGTCACCCAGCGACAATTCAGTCTATCTGATAGTTCACCGTCCACACCGACACCTAGTGAGAAATCAACAAAATGGTACTTCTCATCCAATGATGAACTTCTTTAGATTCGTGTTGATCCAAACACGTTCGCATGGCTTCGTAAGTGCCAACGAGAACGAAACCCAACTAATCACACGTATTCGGAACTAGACAATCGGATCATCTTGATGCAACCGGCTTACGTTTTGACTGGTCGGCACAACGACAAGTAATCGTGCCACATTGCTTCACATATAAAAACAAGTGAGCATTAAGCCACACACACACACACACTGCTTTTCCGGTCTACGCATATCCGCGTCGAGCAAAGTTCCAGACATGATATACAGTAGTGCATAATTGGTTAAAATACTACTTCTTGAGAAGTACATAATATTCCAAAGTTTGCAGAAATGTCTCCACACATCCCATAAACAATGCATTTGTCCTTCCATATACTCTCCCTTTTCCGTAGTTATTGTCATTCTAAACTGGGAAAGTAATCGTGGACCACTCACCTCGTCTCCGAGTACTCTAATGACGTTGTTCTAGCTCAGAATGTATCCAAGTAGTCCGAATAAAATAGGTTTGTGGAAAATATTTCACACACTCAAAACCTTTCGGAGCAACCTATTCTTCTGCTAAACAATGCCAAATCTCAAAAGTGTATCTGCTACACCTTGCGACTGCTCTTTATAGAAGACACTGCTATCAACTACTCTAGCTCTGTTGCTGTGGCGGAATTTGTGAAATATGCAGCTTTTGGTTACAAGATAACTTGCACTGATCTTTTCAAGTATAAATTACTAACGAGAAAGTGCCTCTCTCATTCTTTTGAATTTGCAGACCATGAAAGTTCAATGCTCCGAGGACTGTGATTATTCCCTTCAAACACCAGTGTGTATCTCCAACAGTTATCCCGGTATTTCATCCTGGTTTAAATAAAAGAACCTTATCACTCATCCATTCTCTAGAACAGACGAGCTTCATGTAAACGAATCACTGCAATAATTTGTTGTTTTATTTTGCTTGTCAGCTTTAAATTTAATTTAAATATGAAATGTCGAATTAAATTTTACTCAGGACGGGATCAAACCACTGAGTTATTCTTCGAAAACAGTTTTAGAGAATTCTGGATGGCAAATTTGTGGTTTGCAGCTTTTTCTATGAAGGGAACTCGGAGAATCAACACAGTTTGAGGTGAGCTATTCCTGTAGCAGATCAAAACTTTAGGGGCAGTCTGTACAGATTCCTGGTCTCCTCAGTTGCCTGTGTTCGTCATGGCTAGATCTGTTATGTACGTATCCTAATACTATCATTCCTCGGTCTGAACTCCGTTCGTTTCTCCTCCTAGACTTCAACGTCCTTCTTCTACTTAAAGTGGAGACTTCATGAACCAGGCAGTGATAAAGGCGAACTGAAACTGATTTTCCACTATCGCTCATCCCAGTCATCAATGTAGTTTTCTCAGTTCAGTCCCTCTATCCATAACTTTTGTAGTAGTTACCAGCAGGTCATTGTTCTTTTCGTTTCTTTCCTTCTTCATTCACGGGGTTCACCATCCTTTCTATGCAAAAAGCGGCGGGAACTGCAGTTTCTTGGAGCACAAGGTCAACTAACGCTGTCCCCTTTGTTGGCCGTCTCAATCTTCCCCTAGCCATTCGTCCTTCAAACACACCATCTACTCAGTGGTCAGGTTTCATTTAAAAAAAGTCAATTATCGTTCGATTAGATCATGATCATACTTTCCGCACTCGTCACCATTGCTGGAGAGGTCGTAGCAACAGTGATCACACCCCTCCACCTCCCCTAAGCTCTTGCGCAAACTGTTGCGATTGTCAACGAGAACTCAGCTCACCGGTAGCAGAAGTTATCATCGCCATTAGGGCCACCACGGGGCAGAGAGATTTCGTGGGCATGTGTCGAGTGGCCGCTGCTGAGCCTATCACTTGTCTGTGCTCACAAAGCGGTGCGACTGGGTGTTTCACTTTGAGTTACGAACGATTCACTTGAAGTTGTAACAGCTTCACTTAAAATTGAAAAGATATAAAAAAGACCCACCAGGCTACAAGGTGTAAAGTAAAGAACTTTAACTGGTATGTATCAGCAATGGAATCAGGAGCGAGTTGAACCCGATTCACCATGGTAAACCGAGAAATCTAACCCCTGTCCCACAGGATCATATTGACATTGACATTCATCCCATCAAACGGTCTACTGGGTTGACTATTATACAAGTGTAACCTTTGTTCTTCCTTTATGCTTGCCATATGAGAATGTAAAATATTTGCTGTTGGAGGCCACGGCTAATAAATGGTTACCAAATGGGGATGTGACCGGTCGTGTCAAGATCCGAACCCGGAGCATCAAGACCCAAGTCCACGATAATGTCCGTTTGTCTGTCGAAGATAATCTATAGTATTCGCTACAGCACTCTTTGGCATCAGAGAGAGCTAGTGTTCATTATCCGGCCCTTTTCATTGGTGATATTTTTAGTAAAATAACCTGATTGATTGACTAGATGGACCATAGACAAACGATATCAATTCTTAAAAATTCATGGTCAAGAACCCCGACTCCACGTGCAATTATACTTATGAAATTTTATTAATAAATAATCCCATGACCATACTTTTAATCGTAGAAATGGTGGCAATAATACAGGCCCGAATTGAAGTTCGTATGTTGAGAAATAAGCACAAATGATTAAAAAGTCAAGTTTTGACCGCGTGGTACAGACCGCTTCATACTGATTTGTGGGTGGGGTAACTGTGGAAACCAGTCAATACAAGCACTGGGATTTGGCTCACAAAGTTTTCTCCCTTACTTTTGTCTTCATAGTTTTTAATGAAGTAGTTTCATGAATAAGAACGGTCACGTGGACAGACTGTGGACTACGTATGACGTCACCACTGCTGACGGTGTTGAAATGTCTGCGACCGAAACGACAAACCCAACGTGATCAGGTGCTTATGAAACTTGTAAACTTAGGCTTCGCAAAACCACTAGTTACCAATGTTGTTGGGGATAATATAACACTTGAAAAAATGATCTTGACAACTGGTTTTACTTTAAATTTCATGCACGCAGATATGAGACACAAACTGTAAAATGCGGAAATACAGCTCTCTCCTCCTCAATTTTCAGCTGTACACGCAGTACCAGGTAAGTTTATCTGAGGCACAGGACAAAAATAAAGGAATTTGGAACAGATTAACACAAAAGCAGGGGAAAATCGTATGACGAAGGTTTATTTGCACATCTGTTGACTGACGTCGCTTTGTTCAGAGCGAAGATTGATGAGACCATCGTTCAGGTATGGGTTGAACCATCAATTGCACGCCTCATACGATAACTTCTTAGCCCCTAATCAAAACGAACAATAGCTTCATCCGACCATATTCTACTTACTTCCAATTCACTTCGTTCCAACATTCGATCCAATTTTTCTGTTTGACTCCATTCTGAGATTGATTTCAATTGATCACGTATCCAGTTTTCTGGATCCGGACACTTCAAACTCTGTGAGATCAGATCTTGTGCAGTAGAAACTAGCCGTCGTTTTATGACATCCACCCACTGGAACCAACGGTGCAACTTGGTCTTATATTGCAGAGCCATTTGATCGATATTCAAGCATTGCCTGAGTACATGACTCAGTCGACTAGTGTGAACTTTTGCCGATAGAGAACTGGTTAAATACTGATACCACGTGACCACCACGGTAAGAATGCACCGTTCATCGGACCAACAATTTTCAAACAAATCATTCGGTTCGATCAGTCGGGGAATACCCAAATGATCCGTGGCTTGTTTGAATACAGTTTCGATACGTTCCCATGGTTTGGAGTCCAGTGTGAGCATATTTTCAAAATCGATCAGTTCTGGCCAATGACGATGTAACAGAGCACAAAATGCGAGGCCATCACGCCAGCTTGTTGTGAAATCGATCACGTGAACCTGTCGCATTAGATGAAAATAAACGGAATATTATTGCTTATGTCAAATTCGTTACTCGGTGAAACTAGAACAGTAAATATTGTTCCTATTACCTGTATATTGATAACATCAAGATTTTTTGCCACACCATTCAATGTTGGTGCGGATCAGCAGTGAAGTCGGTGTCCTAACATTGTGCTGAATTGCTAAAGCTAAGGTTCGAGTATCGTGAAGTTTGACTGTGTACAGGCAGGTGCAGAGATTGTTCTCATAGTCGGGCTGGCTCTTATTTAGTCGGATCTACCCCTGCTTGTAGAAATAGCACTGTTTTTTACTGGCTTCTAAATCCGAGTTGGAGTATTTTGATGTTTTCGTAATCTATGCTGTGACCTTCTGCTATGGAGTGAAGAGCGATGGCTGAGTCTTGCTCCAGTTCTGTTAAGGCTGTCTTGTCAGAAGGTCTCTATTTTTCTTTTATCTGATGTTAGGCTAGTCTGATCTTCAGTTGTCTACTGGCTTGTCCGGTAAACTCAGCCAGGCATTCCTTACAACTGATTTCGTAGATTCAATTATCTTGGTCTTGCAGGCTGACTAAGTCTTTATCGTTTGTGAGTTGGCGGTTTAAAATATTATCCACACGGAACAATGTATGTAATATTGAAGTCTCCAAGGATCGTCTGATTGCTTCAGAAGTGCCCGATCTATAAGGAATTCCAATGGGAGCCGCGGTCGCTTTTTCTTTCTTGGTCTTAGTTTCTCGTTCTGCATGTGTTCAATTGTTTTCATATAAGGTGTGGTGGATAGTTATTGTCTTGTAGGACGTTATTCAGGGGCTTCAGTTCTGCTTTACGATCGAAGGCATCATTGCAAAGCTTTTCAACTATGTTAGCTAGCGAGGAAATGAAGGTTTGTTTCACACATTGTATATGTGCTGAACTGAAGTGCAAATACTAGTTCGAATGTATGGTTTACTATAAACACTAATGTTGAAATTTCGCGATTTGCTCACTTCCAGACAAAAGCCTAAGAAACTGATGAATCTACTGGTATCTTCTGTCCTTATCGTAAAACTAATAGAAAATGAAGGAAGATCTCTTTTTGTTCTGATTTGATAACAGCGAAGGAATCATCAACACTTCGCTCGTGGAGACACGGGGTTGTAGTGAGTAAAAGCCATTGGTGCTCTAGATTCAAGAGAATACAAAAAAGGTCCACTACGATGGGGGATACGGGGGATCGCATAGGAACACCATCAGTTTGTCTTAACTTCCAAGCTCGATTTGTCCGGACATTTGCATTGAGAGTTTAGTTATGTTCATTCTCAAATAGTAAATTTCCTATACTCTCGAAAGTGCTCCTCATCTGTGCTCGTACAGAATATCCTCCTGATATGGAAAGTCGATTCACTTCTCAGTAACCATCCATTGTGATCACTACTTCTGGACTGGAGACCATCGTTCGCGGGTTGTTCATCGGTGGTTTGATTGTATCGACCTTGACCCGTAGATTTATGACATCTGACAGAAGAACAGCGCCCCAACTACGCACTCACTCACTAGTTGCATCGAAGATTCATCCAGAATGAAGATACCCGGAAATGTTGAATTTACAATTTCTGCGGGATCGTCCGTAAACCAGATGGCATTGGAAACAATGTATCACAAATTCATATAGGCGTAGGAATAACAGCTTTCCACAGCTTTCGTTTGCGGAAAAGATTTGTTGGTTTTGAATGTCGCCTGATATTTAAGTAAGTGAAACACTGAAAAATATTTCCCTGTCCCAGAAATATCAGACGATTTAATTGCCTGACTTTATCGTCGACTACTTCGAGTCATGGTATTGCGCAATTTTGAGCACGTACAGGATGTTAGGACAGATGTTAGGGACGGAAATGTCAAAAAATCTACTGCTGTAGTTTAGAGCACGAAATGCTGTTCAACCAAACCGACTTTCTTTTTGAAGTACACCAAACCCTGTGGACTGATGTGTCAACCCAAACCAAAAGTGAATATGCACACAGTTTCTAATCACGACCCAAATAAATTTATTCATTCTTATATGATGCAAAATATTATTAAGTCCACTCCCGGATGAATGGCGAAAACAACCAGCCGGTTATGAAACAACAGACTTTGTTATTAGTAGCCAGTTTTAAACGGTCTGGGATGTTTAGTCAAGTTTCAAGAAGTACCAATCTCTCAGCTGAATACTGAGATTCATCTCTCCTTCATTAAAACGGAAGTATGGCGCGAGGCTTGAGGAAAACATTTTCCAACCTCCCACGATCACCGTACTTTCGATTTTGAAGAAACTTTTGAGACCATCGATCACTATGCTTATTAATTCTGAAGCACGCGAATCACTGTGTTGCGCAAAGATTCGCCGAATTCGAAAAAGGATCTCTGAGTAGTCCTTGGGAAGACTTTTACTTGGTACTTTGAACCAACGTATGAGTGCGTCAAATTTTGCAGAGGGCCTTTATTGTGTGCACGAATTCCTATCATCTGCACCACATCTGGATCCATTGCCTTGGATGACTGATGGTCATGTCCAGGATAAACAGGAATAGACTGGAAATCACATCACTTGGAATGTTGAATAGAGTAATTCGAGATACAAAGATGAGTAAAGGCTTATTTTCACCGACTTTGAATGAACCACACAAAAATGGTAAGGTTTCCGGATCATTCGATTTATCTGGGTTACCTCTGGAATTGTTGTGTATAATCGTTACATTATATGGCTGTTAGCTTACTTAGATCATCTTGAATAGGTTGGTTTAAAAGGGATTGTGGAAAAATAAGGTGGACTTGTTCACATTTTTTGCAGTATATACTTAGAAAATGAAACATCACACAGTAACAAGGCTCAACTCAACATTTGGAATCCACTGAGACACTTTAAAGCTATTTCTCCTGTCTCGTTGAGTCTTGTCAATTGTGGCTGAAATCCATTGAGACATATATACACTTGCACATACATAAATATAGCACTCAAATCCGGACTTCGTGTTTATGTCACACGTTAATTAGCTATCAACACGGCCTCTGAATGGTTAGTTTCATGTCTATACTATATCAAATAGCCCCGTTTCGTCACCGGCTTCAGACGATAACAAACCGTTATCCACAGTGCAATTGGCTCCGTCGACCGATTTCTCCTCGATAGGAAAAACCATGTCATTACGTTACAGGCAGACGGAAAGCTGCAAAACCATGTAGAATTGAGTGAATTACATCACAGCTAATTCCAGTCTCCTGTTGCTGAAATTAATAAACCAAATTTGATAGCAGTCAAATAGGATCTCTCCCACAAATGTGAAATTTCGTAAGCGGGACAGATCCTGACACTTCGAACTTTTAGTATACGGAACAAGCCCTAGAATAATAGGAGACAGCAAGGTGTGAGCGAACCTATCTTTTCAGTAATATCACTCTCAGGTGAACACAATAAAGAGAAGGAGGAAACATATGTAACCAGTTAGTCGGTCAACCGATAAGTCAAACAACCAACCAGTTGTTGAGACGATCGGTCGATCGATCAACAGATGGACCGAGTAAGTTCGTGTGGTACAGTCCGTGGCCTGGATTAATATCCCGTTCGGGTATGAAGTCATCAGCCTTTGGCCACGAAGTTCACGTCCTCGAACTAACTTCGTTTCTGAACATGAGATTTGGATTAAACCAGTTTAACCGAGTTCCTCGATGTGGTAAGCTGAATTTCCACGTCTATTATCAGCAGTAATTGTAAATAGTGTGTAAACTTGTGAAAAAATTTCCCCGGAGCAGAGTGCTAAATGAATATGTTTGCCAAGATCATCTAGCGAGGTTAAACTCCGAGGTCACATAAGCAATCGCCAAAGCTTCTCTTTAGCACCCAGCAAAAACCAAGCGTAATGTGAATGTAAAAGAGGCGCTTAACCCCCATATGTTCTAACGATCTTTTGGGTCAAAAAGATCATATAATTCACACCCCCGTAGTCGTAACAATCCCGGAGCCAACCCCATCCCCACATGGCTGTCTCCAACCGTGGTAAAAGTGAGCCTTGTTCTGTTCTGAATGGCACGATATGAGACTAAGTTATCTCCCTGTTTGGACAACATAGAATCTGGAGAGGTTGCCGTCTTGTCTCTCTCCCTCTCTCTCTCTCGTGAGCATTTTAATCCGGCTGACTAGAACACAAATAATGTTTTGTATTACCTAGCAGGAAAATCATTGAATATAAGCCTTGTTTTTTATGTTGTGTTTTTTCTCTCCTAAGTACGTGACTGTGGTATATGCACGATGATTAGAGGTATGTTTTTTGTCGCCCAATGACAATAGCATTTTGTTTGATTGATAACTTAATACAGTTAACTTCATTGGGAAAGACTGATTATGCTCAGTCGCTGTAACATGACATTTCCCCATTCTCCTTCGTCTTGTTTAGACGAAATCACTACTGCTTTGTCGCTCTCATTTTAAGCTGTGTCTGTGGCATCGCGATGTGTATTATATAGACTGATGTATGTACCCGCTGAGATACAGTGAAGTGTACCCAGGTTTAGATTGTGCAACTCATTTATCAAGCGATAAAATAGACAACGGGGTGTGGCGTTGGTTGACTGGTTGAAGAGTTAAACTTATCAATCAGTGGATGACCGCATTAACAGCCAAACCGACCAATTAACGTTTGTGGAAACTAGTCAGGGACATTCAACAATTCTTGTAAATACTCCGTTAATCCCATCAAGCCCTCTAACCAGAATAATTCTAATTTAATCCCAAATTTATCCTGACCTGTCTGTGAGGAGTGTAGACTATACACTCCAGTGTGTAGGCTATCCTCATCGACATGGTTTGATTGACCTTTCCGGCACTGTACCTTCGGCCTGACCCTGAATACCGTTTCTGACTGGTTGACTTGTCGAACACGCGTTGACACCCACCCGCAACCACACATAAACATGCACAAACCAGCCTTCGCTTGAAGGGAGAAAAGAGCCAACGGTCATGACGCTATTCCACTATTTACTTATCACTTACCCTGTCTGATTATTTGCTTCCCTTGGTTAATGAACTAGCACCCTGGAGGTAATGGATGGATCGACTACATGCGGTCACATTCCTTCTGACTGTTTCCCGCCGGACATAGCCTTCTGCTGCCTCGTCACCTCCTCATACGTTATCGCACAACGGTCTGATTTTGATCGGGGATTGCAGTCGCTGGTTTGGATTACGTTTTCGCGGAATTAATGCACTCTGATGTGGGTTTGAAGCAGGGAGTTCTTTCTTGGACTAACTGGGCACATCACATGACCATTTCGCCTCTTTGTTATTATAACTGGACACATTCTGCATATAACTCCAGTTTCCTAATGATAGAAATAATATTTATAAACGACCTTTCATTAAAACGTTTTTGTTGAGCTGACTTTAGAGGGAATCAGATCTGTAAAATGTGCAGGTAGATTATATTTGTGGACATCGTTTTTTGCCGATTTGAGCTGATAACCAATTTAACAGATTTGGGGCCTCGCAGCTCAGCTGGTAGAACACAAACAGGATATTAAAGCTTGAAGGGGGAGGGCATCCATTCCTGAGTTGTGTTGTGTATGCTAATCCCGAATAAATATAGTACGTGGGAAATCCGTTTATTCATACGCAAGTAAGCAAGCAAGAAATTAAGTGCAACGTCTTACGTACACGTAACCAGTACGTGTCAAGTGGGGCCGCCTAGCAGACGAGCCAACAAACAAGTATGATTGAGTGCCGAAGTTTCATTGGTTGGGAATGACGATTCGTGGTATGGGCGCTTTCAAGTTGAGGTGCTTTCATGCACGCTTACGTGAGTTTTAGTAGACAATATCGACTGACCGATCAACGTTCACATCCACCCGGGCGGAACGCAGTCAGAGGCTCAACCAGTGGTAAGTCCATACAACAGGTCCGAATCCCGATTCAGGACCAACGAATTTTAGCAATTTGGCTGACTCAAGTTTTATCAAATCTGCCAAACCGTGTTTCATAACTGGGAATATTGTTGAACCTCCTATCTCACCTTAACACACTCTTGGTTACATTCCAACTTAACCTGTTTCTACTTTCTGTCACCTTTCGGCTTCTTCTGTCCGAGGATTTCCGATTGCGAGCTCGTTGATATAATATCACGCAAGTCACACAACGTTTGATGACCTTCACACTTAAGATGAACCCGTGATTCGTATGCTTCCGTGACCAATCTGCAATCAGCCATAATATGGTTCAAATAATGTAAGTGTGAGCTCTCGGTGAGACACTTATTGAGCTTTGGACTCATGAAGTTTCGTGCATTTTTGTGTTTTCCAGAATAAACTCGTGCAAACAACCGGCGGAAAACCACTAATCATTGGATGCTACATTTAGGCGACCATGACAGTGGAACTGAGTACTTTCGGAGGCCTTGGTGATTGGGTGATTTTTCAGGCATTGTGTAGTCGACAACAGGCTTGCGAAATGACTTGCTTAATGAGTGGTCCAGACAAACAGAATGATCCTCATCTGTGTATGATTATGAAATGTTTACCACTGCGAACAGAATTCTTTCTCAAGGCAGCAGTGTGGTGATAAGGCTATAGGCAGCCGTACCGATTTTTGATTATTGTAATTGTGGATTCTTGATGAGAAACGTAAAGAGCTTTCGACTCAAGAAGTTTTCTGTTCTTGCCTTTTTTGCAGATGGAACCCTTGAAACCAGCCGGAAAAAGATTTTCCTTTTTGCTACATCGGTGCCCTTCTATTTATGTGTACTTAAAGTGATCGTATACCATTTTCAGTTTGACCACTTTTACCAACAACTGTTGCATTCCATTCGCAGCACGAGGCTGCTTTAATTCCGAGCTCCTACTCTTCTCTATTTGGCGACCCGAGTAGCAATTTTTCTGGCATAACTAATCACCTCTTGTTGGTCATTATTTGCATTTATCAACTTTTACTGCCATTTATCTGAAAACTTGAGCAATCAATGAATATTGCAGAGGACACCCAG
This sequence comes from Fasciola hepatica, assembly GCA_948099385.1. NCBI lineage: Eukaryota > Metazoa > Platyhelminthes > Trematoda > Plagiorchiida > Fasciolidae > Fasciola > Fasciola hepatica. Next base: position 5,688,223 of record CANUEZ040000163.1, read on the forward strand.
GAGTGTGTTCTAGTCTGCAAACTAAATTATTCATCATTTCCTTTCTGGCTATGGCATCGCCGTTTTAACCCTGATTGTGGTTACGTGAGACTCCAGTGACCCAGATGGGGAAGGCTTTTTGGAAAGCAGTTTACGAAACTCGATTTCGGTTACTGAAGTGGTCCAAACGTTAAAACTCATTGACCCAAGGGGGACTCGAACCCACACAAGGTTGCCACCCACGCTTTAATACCACTAGCTGAGCTACTAGGCCAAGCCGAAAAGTTTCCGACTTCTCCCATATGGACCCCACAGTATACCCGCCCAAACTACTGTAGCACATGGCGTGTGCCACAATGATTTAGTTTGTGGTTGGGCTGTCCTTAGTTGAATTTCTCTCTTTTACCAACTCGGTTTGTCATATCATTGTGTTCTAATGAAACGGTGAGCCCTAAAGTGGTTGTTGACGTGAAGCCTCAAAACCCGTCTGTCCAAGAAATTTAAGATTTCATTGAAAATCTATTAGAACCACTATTTAAAACGGCTTTACAACACTGGAGCTGTCCTTTTTGTTTCCAGTTGTTACTCGAATGCAAACCCAATCTGAGGAGTCTGGTCGTCAGTCCTTCATAATTCTTATTGTAGGTATTTTTCAAAACAATAGACAGTGATACAGCTGACTGGAGACTCATAGGGATTCTTCTTTGAACCTTCCAGATAGTACTTTGTTGCATACCGATTCGTATGCAGCGTTATCACACGATTCGCAAGTGAATGACTCACCAAAATAAATAATTACGTTACGATACGCTCATATCGATATATATTTTAATTGAGAAAGCTTCCTTCAGCATCCATAAAAGAAACTGAAATTAGAAGCGAAACCACAAATAGCAAAGAGGACAGAAAGAGCACGTAATCCCTTTGCCTATTGTCACAATAAAATAGCCTTACGTATTTTTTCCCCGTTGTTTTCAGCCAGCATGGAGCATTCAGTTGTACGCGTTCTATGGATAATCGGGTTCCAGTCGAGACTAAAGGGATCTTCAGACAGATGTTCAGTGAATGCAAATTTACCAATGTTTCTCTTCACGTAATGCCTATGTGCGTAAGCATGAAGAGGAATCGATGATTTCTGCTTGCAAACTACATAAGACTCCGTTAGGTAAGGCGTAGTTTGGATCAGAGTGACTGCGATGTAGATACCATTTGGTTTCATAACAGAGGAATCAATCACCACAAATCATTTTCGTGAATATCTAACATAACAAACCATCAGAGGATAATTTCATACCGCTTAAACAGCCTTAGCAAGTTTTCCTTGGTAACTGTTCACTTCAGAATGCCATTTTAGGAGTGACTAGTCATTGTCATAAAGCCAGATTTTGAGTCACTAATCTTACATTATAGGTGCATTACGCAACACCAAATTCCGGCACTCACCCCACGAAACACCTGGAAAATATCGCACTAAAGAGCAAATAAATCACTGATTTTTCAAGTGACCCTTGAGAAAACCATGAGGAAGATTCTATCCAATGTTTTGGGAAAGGGAATCAAAAGCCACTTCTTGCATTGAGTATATCACGGTAACACAAATATCATCTAAAAAAAGACTGATTAGGTCCAGTAACAATACATTTTAATGTCAGCAAATCATCGCTTCCATTCTCATTGAATGTCCTTTAAAGTGGTAAGACTAGACGAAAAAAGGTTGTCGCACGATCCGACTTTGCATATAATGGAAAATTCGATGGCTTTTTTCGTATCCGCCAACCCACATTACGAGCGGAATCAAACTGCATGCCTTCCACTCAACCGGATGGTTGATTTAACAGTTGAGCAATTGCTGTACGGCCAGTTTGATGTTAATAACGCAAATGAATGCACAAAGATGATTTTTTCAGCGGAATCACCTACAGTTTTTGCGAAACAGAAATTTCAAAACAAATCTACAGATCACCTAAGGGATGAAACAATGTTAAGGAAAAGCTCGTTTTCAATGAGTTTGAAGTAAGTCAATCTTATTTAACAACGTTCATATATCATATAATATGTACTGAAATAGTTGGAAATGGACCGGAGCATGCCTACTCTCTACTTTATGTTGATAAACCGTACTGCTACAAGTATACCTGTCCGATCAGCAGTATCCACAACGAAGGTGCCTATTTCTAATTATAACTGGAAGTAGTGTCTAAGAAAAAGTCAGCCTGAATGAACATTGCTTTGTCAAGTATTGATATGGTAGAATCTCGCTGACTTAGTGAGGTATATCTTTGGGTAATTAGCCCTCAGTAGCCCAGTCTAAAGCAATGAAAACTTGTCCCGACCGATAATCTATAAGTGTTTATCAACAGATGCCTTGATTATCGACCCATTTCTCTGTTGTGCTCGTGCACCCATCAATGCGCTAGTCGACGGTTAGTGGGTGAAAATTCAGACAAATGAATATAAAACACAAAAGTTTAGATGTCAGACAACGGTGACAGGAACCGCCAAGACTAGCCACGTTCGAACCACTCGTGTTGGGGCGGCCAAAACAGAATAACTTAGGTCCTACAAAGAAGATGCACCAACTACAAGAATAATCCAGGGTTGTATTATTGACACGAAGAGGCTGAATTTTATATAATGGAAAATTGCAAGTAGATTTACCGTTAAATAATGCAGGAGGCAAGGTAAAGGACTGAACTAATTAGACAAATAGGAAATGATAGGGACTAATGGTGAAAAAGAGGAAAGGAAATTTGAATCCAGGCTCAAATGGAGACCGGATGTGGATTATTTCTCATGTGTTGTCAGTTTTCATCTGGTCTATGGCCTACCGAAGGGCAGAGGGTGGGCCAAAGCAGCTTAAAAGCACACGAAAATTGTTCCTAGAGCACACATAGGGGGGTTGAGAAGGCGGATACCGACAGCCTCAGCCTTTGCCACAAGTGACATAACGCGTAAGAAGTAATCCATATTCAATTCTGATTTAAGATTATATTACAATTGGTTTGTTCTCCTTTTTGTCACCACTATTCTCTATCACTTGCCATTTGTCTAATTGGTCCAATCACTCAAGTTGTTCTAATATTTTGTGATGTAATGCTATGAGTGTGAATCACAATAAATATTATTGATATGTTGCAAATCAGCCGAGATTTTATTGTCTCTTATCATGGTCATGGCATGTACGAATGTGATTTACCAGTGTTCCACTTTTCGATTTTTATTGGAAAATAATAAACCTTTTTTTGGAGAATACAAAAAATGTAACTAGGATAAACAAAGGTGATTTCTCAGTCGAGGGTCAGTAGCACCAAAGCAGTGCTGTGTATTTGCACACAGACTGAGCACAGATCAACACAATGGCAACAGGCAATAAGTAACAAATTCGGAAATGGTTCGGTAAATCTGATTGGCTTACGCCAAGTCAGACTAACTGTGGGTCAATAGATTCTGCGCGTGTGGGGGTCTAAGTCTATTTATCATTATTGTCTCACAGAGGTCTACGAGCTCGATGTTCCGATTTCATGCAGTCATTCAGGATACTCGACTCAGACTAATTAGATGACAGAAAGTTATGTGGTATGAGGTGCCATTGATACGAAGACAAAGAGCCCCACTATGAGGGTGGAAGCTATTGAACCACAATGTGTTGCTGTCTTAGCCTGAGCCACTTAGATTTACCGAACGGTTTCCAAATCTGTTGGATACTGTTTCGTCAGTTGTACCACAAAGCTCTTGACCAACCGGATTGGAGAATACCACCAAACTTGACTCAGTAGGAGACCAAGAAGAGTGGGTTCAAGTGCGAATCACATGAAGTACAGTTCGGATATAAGTTAGACTCTTATCCCCAGTAATCCGAATAAACAACTCACCACCATGTACACAGAACAGTTCGTTAAATCCCTCATCCTCCCGTGGTCACGTGTCCGAACTGCTCCCACGTGCCAGTCGGAACTAATATTCCGCTGATAATCATCAGTAGTTACACGGCAAAAACAGCCCTACTGCTCATCCCGGTCAACCCCTTCTTAAACACGTTTTCTCAATAACGCAAACAATTACCAGTCATTTCTTCAGACATCGTTTCCTGAGTTGTATAACTTGGTGTAAGTCGGCATTGGATGTAGCATTAAAAGCAAACTTGTTTGCCAAACTGCCTTTCTCTCAATGAACTTGTTGTATGGAGCTGTGCCTCATTTCACTGCGCATCAACACCTCTTGTGTGCTATTGAAAAGCCCAAAAGGAATGCGTACATCTGCCAATTTATGTCTTCTATCCGCTCTAAACGACTAATTCAAGGGGACCCAGTGGTACGACTGTTGCTTATTCCGTCATTGTTGTGCTATTACAATGACTATTTCACTATTTAAAAATCTCTCCGAACACGCGTTTATAGAGGGTAGTGTGAATTTATTGGTGCAGTACACATGTTTAACAACCAACCAAACAGCGAGAGAATGGCTGCCACACATTCGCCTTATTCAACTTTGTGAATGAGCCTCGGGTGCGACTTGAGAACCAGCGAAAAGGTATTACGTGTGTAGTGGTTTATCCAACTACTTTGAGTCGATGTGGTACACTTAAGGGTTCACAGTCAATGAGCCCATCGAAGAGGAGAAAAAATAGGCCGATTCGGATTTACAACAGTCAGGCTGTGTTGTGTATGAGCATGAACATTAGAAATATTCAAGCTAATGATTGCCAGTGCATGTATGCATGCGCTACGAACGGTGGGTAGATCATTGATCCGGCCAAGCCATCGGTGGGGAAAATAATAATCATTCTAACGAAAAGGCATTGCGAGACGCAGGAAGTTCACAAATGAGGAAAGAAAAGCAGCTGCACGCTACTTGTTCAGTAAGACTTTCGATAATTTTCTTTAGTGCTTACACTGCCAAAATACTCAATCCGGTTTTCTATCATTCCTTTTGAACTAGACTACTTAGGACGATCACATTTCTCATGTTGATGTCTCAATGCAACCTAACATTATTTAAGCACACGGATTCCAGTCATGATCCAGATAAATGGATTCACCCTGGATAGTGTCCCACAAGAGAGTGCGGAATGCCCTTAAATTCACTCCTGAACGAAAGGCGAAACGCATGCGGTTGGTTCTGAAATGCGATGAACTTTGTCTTTGGTGGCACATTTCAATTACAGAGGGATACTTAGTCACGCGTTGACGTCTCATGCTGACGTCTCACCTTGTTCGTGAGCAACGTTCAACCAGGTATTGCATAAAACTTAAGTATGTTACTAGACCTAAGTCGATCTAAGCTGCAGCAAGGATTTCGGAACGTCCGTGCCCCAGATTTCCAAGACAATTTCCAGACCAACATTAAATATCCCTAAATTTTCGAGAGATCCAAATCGTACGAGGAAATATTTATGCGAGACAATTCTTGCCCAGGGCTTCAAATCAAATGACTAATACCTCGAAGCCGGAAGTAAACGATCGTGATGGCAACAACTCATAGGATCTGTACCACACTTGCTGTGAAGGATGAGATCAGTGTCTTGGATGACTAGTCGTCATGTGTAAGATCGGGAAGAATGTGCCAACAATCTGATCACTTAGAACTAAGAATAAATTGAAGTGATATTCAGTGATGAGCGAAAGTTCCATTTCGGTGGCCTGATTGAATCATGCACCAATAACCGTCTGATTGTTTCCGCAATTCGTCCAGGAGTGGATTTAAAAGCCTTTCGCACTCTCTCACGGAGTATTATCCGAGGTTATTCAGTTTATATGGGTCACTGTTAGGATTCCTTTACATACTCAATGTCGATTCGGTTTGACATATCACCCTGAAAAACCTGGTCAGCCAAAGTGGTCTAGTTTAAATGGAATCGCAGAAGAAGAGGTTGGGTTGAATAGAATTTTGTGCATGATGTTTATATATTCCACTTCAGACAGGGACATTAGCTCTGATCCTCGGATGGCAGGAAAACATGATATCTGTACCAAAAAATTGGATATCCGTTATTGAACGCCACACAATGTGATCACCAGCCCACCACGGTCAAGTGTAGCGTCTGTTGTGGGCCTCTATCAACCTGGAGATGACTGGGTTTGATTTTGTAAATACACTGAAATTAAAGAAAATAGATATAGCTAGTTCTAACTTAGCTCTAAGTAGTTAATGTTTTTCGATGCGACATAGCTGTTCGTTGCTTGATCACCCGTTCTAATGACAGTTGTTTTCCTCCAGTTCAAAAACACCTCCAACTACTCTGCTTGAGGATGGTTGGACCATAACTCTCTTAGCTCACTTTTGTGTTCGACATTGCTTTTAACTTTAGACGTCATCGACAAGCTGTACTGTTTCATTTTTCATTGTTGTTCACCCATCTCACCGCATTTTAACCGTCTTTCATCAACCTTTGGAACATTTGCCCGCTCCCGTAGCACCTGGTAACTGGGACTTCTAAAGACCCATCACTTTCCAAACCGATCTCGTTATTATACTATTGATTTCCATTTAAATTTTTGTTTTCGGTTCATGTGACATTTTCTTGATGAATTGCTTTTATTATAACTGTTATCATTGTCGTAACCAAAAGTAATGCCCAAACAATAAATAGGTCGATCGCTGTGTGTAGGACTCAGTTTAAGATCTTGAATAATAGCTTTATGGATATAGCTTCCAAAACGCCTCAGTATGGTCGGGGGTGGGTGTCTCAGGTTCCGAGTTCGCTACTCACCCTGAATGCCTCTCGAAATGCTCCTAAATGACAGCGCGTTCCGTATAGCTTCTGGTGAGGTACTCCTACACACTGCCTTCTCATGGCGGAGGTGTTCCCACTAAAGTGTGAGGGCGAAAGCAAACCCCTGGTACCCCCCACCGGGTTGACAGACTAGTAGTCAGTCCAGAGGAGTTGGCTAAACCGTTATTCCAAACTAACCGTGGATGGCGTATGAGGCGTACAACACCATGCTCACCGGATTCTGTGACAGAGGGGTGTACTTGGAACCCAGAATGTGTAGCCTTATCCAAAGGACTTATTAACTGAGCAATCAGTTACCGGCTCCCAGAGGTCCCCAGAAGTGGCGAATGAATCATAAAACCGACCACGGACTCATATGGACCAAAACTGCTGCCTTGCAGGACACGCTTGGCTGTCCAAAGGCTAGAGGTGCATCCTCGAATAAAAATGACCACTCAGGACTGGGCGACCGAGTAGTACAATGGCCCACAACAACAAAGAAATCATTGTATCTCTTATTGAAAGCTCGTTACTCTAGACAAACACATGCTCTCACTGATGCTGTAACACCGCACACACACGTTGATTTCTCTACTTCCACACATCACCCTGCATACACACATTTTCATATTCTTCGGGAATTGCAGTCGGCCTTATTTGCGGTAGTTTCTCTGAGGAAAGTCCTGTTTTTGTTCTCTCACCTCCTCCTTCACTAACATCCAAGTATCACCGAATCTACTTCTACCAGGTGATGCTCTTCTTCGCCCCAGGTGTCTTTTTAAACTAGCCACATTTAGTGTGCAAAAGCTCATGCGTATAGGACAACAGGCGTTTTTAGCTCGTACTTTGGAGACCCTTGCCATCGACGTTTGTTGTGTTCAAGACACTTGCATCCAAGATTACAGTTCGGTCATTTGATTGATGGCCCCATTCAGTCCTGTAATGTTACTCTTGCATTTTTCTGTGAACTCCGAGGCTGCGGCTGCTGGTCTTGCTGGCGTAGGTATAGCTATCAGTGGGAGGGCTAAGAATGCTCTACTTGACTGGATCCCAGTTGACAGTCGGTTGTGGGCAGTGAGACTAAGAATTTTGTGCAAAGTAAGCAAACGCTGTTCCGATAGATGGAATTCGTTTGTCGCCTCAGCTTTTCCGTATAGACTGCAGCTCAGATGCAATCAAAGATGTTTTCTACTAAAAGTTACACGACCTCTTACATAAATCAAAACGGGGTGATATCATGATTCTAGCTGGAAACATGAACGCTAGAGTGGGCCGGCCGTCTTTGAACAAAGCGCATTTGGAAGGCCCTTTTTACCTCGATTGCTTTCCTTCAGAAATACTTGGAATGACTGCAGATTCTGTGTTTACATCACCGTCTGTTTCTTGCCAGTACCAAATTCAGACGTTCTAGTCGCCGGTACACTCCTAGGCGTTAGCCCTGTGCGAGTCAGCAATGGACCCAGATAGACCACGCCTCACTTAGCTACAAATAGTGGGGTTGCATACAACACTGCCAGTCGTACTAGAGCACTGCCCTTGAGTCTGACCACGCCTTAGTCTGCACAAAGCTGTCTATGTGCTTCAGTGGGTGTGCCGAAGGCAGGATGAAGTAGCAGTTAGACTGCGTAAGTTGTCTGATATGTCTTGCCAGTCAACTTTATGAAACGTTCTAGCTAAAAGCTAGGATCAGCTCTTCCAAGCAACATCAATCAGCACTGGTCACTGCTTAAGAATGCTTGGTATTCTGTCGGGTTAGTGAGTTGCTGCGTGGCCCATCGTTTCATGACACCCTGGATTTCTGCTGAGTCTCTACGTCAATCTTTCCCGGATGATATTGAGCATATTGCTGCACAGCTGACAACAAGACGTGAACTCAAAACAAGTCTTCCCTCCGACAGCTGTTAGAGCACCGGTACACCTTCCAAAGTCGAATAATCGTTGTTTTTCTAGACATTCGTGTGGCCTTTGACTCCCTCGATAGATCTGCATTGTGGCACTGTTTCTTAAGGAACGGCGTACCTGAGAAGTGTGTGCTGGTCGACATAGAGTTGTACCTTCATGCCTCAGGTCGAGTTTGGGCTTATGGCTAGCTTCCTCCACTCTTTCGCGTTTCCAGTGGAGTACGACAAGGCAAGACAATATTCCCTTTTCTTCTCAATTTTGCTACAAATGATGTCCTGCAGAACACTTTGTGTGATCATCTGACTGGTGGGGTAAAACTCCTCCCAGGGACAGAGTCTTTGACTTGGAGTAAATCGATGATATCGCCCTACTGAGTGACAGTGCACAGGCAGTTCAACAGACATTGAGTCTCTTCGGGATTAAGGTATCACAGTACGATATGTACTTCGCGCCTTCAAAGTGCAAAGTACTTGTTCAAGACTGACAGGAGCCTGTGCCTGCACTCAGCCTTGGTGGTAATCGGTTAGAGGTAGTCAATAGCTTTAAGGACCTAAGGAGCCTGATCACAGCTGGTGGTGGTGTTGGGGAGATCCCATCACGAATTGCGAGAGCAAGAGCAGCTTTCGCGAAACTGCTTCATCTGTGGCATCGCCATGACAGCCGGCTTTCTCTCAAGGGAAGGGTGTACAGTGCCGCAGTTCGCTGTGTTCTTCTTTACGATTGCGAGACCTGGCCCCTCGGCATTGAGGATGCTCGATGACTTTTTGTATTCGACCACCGTTGTCTCCGAAGCATTATTCGTGTCTGATGGGAACATCGGGTGAGCAATGATTAGGCTCGTCGTCCTGTGTTCGGTCCTGATAGTCGCCCCTTGACAGAGGTAGACGCTCTACATAGCCTCCAATAGCTCGGGCACGTTTTGCGAATGCCCGCCCATTGTTTATCTTTTCACGCTCTTTTTGCACGTGCTGGGCAAAACTGGAGGAAAGGGCGTGGAGGTCAGGTTGTGACTTAGCGCAGGGGCATGAAGAAGTTTTGCTTCAGCTTTGGCTTCGGTTGGTGCTTCCCGCCTCAATGATTGGGGCCCAAGAGATGAGGACTGCCGTTGGTTATAGACTCTGAGGGGTATGGCTCAGAATCAAATCCGATGGCGCGAATGCCGTATGGCCAATCTATTGACTTCCCGTTTCTCATCAATAATTGAAAAAATAGACAAAAAGTATCTACAAAACGTTCACTGTGGAAATTTAGAAAAAATTTGCTTTTACTTGTGATTTTCTTGCTAACTCCCAATCCCCCGCCCCTCGACTTGGCTATTTGTTTCTGTTGTTGTTGTGTTGGATTCATGCTTGTTCTCAAGCCGGTGTAATATATATATATATATATATATATATATATATATATATATATATATATATTGGGGATGTGCATGTGAACCAGGGTTTAAATACCTGGTGCGTGGAGCAGGAAGAATCTAACCTACACATGTATCACAGAAGACTGAACTGGAAATGAGTCCTCACTGTACTGAACATATGTTTGAACTGATAACATACCAGATCATTCTCCGGACAAGAAGGATCGTATTTCGTTTGTTTGCAGCTGTCAAAACATTCACTTATTGCACATTAATACTGATGATGATAATATTATTGATAACAATGCAATAGAGACTGGTGTATAGATCTTTTCAAAAATCTGTTTCACCAATCGCATCTTGTTGCTCACAAATTATCGTTCAAATGAGGAAATCCAAGCAGTGAGCTGTTATTCATTTTTATCTGTTTTAATTCCCTCATCTTCCATGGAACAATCGAGCAACATCTTTGGACGAGGGCCGTGGATCACAGTCAATTGCTCAACAATTGAAATGACTGGAATAGTTCAATTTCGGATTCTAAGAACAGCTAGGTAGTCAGTTCATCAAGATTCCCGTTCGACTAACAAATATCAGTCAAAATCATTAAAAAGCAACCTAAATTGATCGACTCGAGTGTATCACAGTACCTGGTAATCACCGGTCTAACGTGCTGACCAGTCAACCAATGCCAGTTGACGAGACGACCAAAACTCGGAGACAAAACATCTCCACACAACACCACGGATGTTGACCCATCTTACAACAATACCGTGTACTCACAATTTCATACTGATATTAAACAATGGGACCACACTCACAAGATGAATTCCATTTATCATGCCGGTATCTTATAGTGGAATATTTTGACCAGCAATTGATACCCAGGATGTCACAGCATAGAAAAACAAAACCAGCTTGTAAACTTTCAACTTTGAAAAAGCTGTTGTGGAACAGATCAACCACTAATGAAATTTATAAGTGGAACAAAGTATTGCCCAGTCAAATACGTTCTCAGCTAAGAGAACCCATTTGTGATAATCAATGAAATTTGAACCCATCATAGGTTATTGTTGGATATTTGACTGCGTTTTTCCAGTGGTTATCCAGAGGTGCCACACTTCTGTTTGTTGAGTTTTGTCTTCAGAGGCTGGGAGATTTTGATAGGCATAGGTATTTTTGCTGACGGTATGGCCGCAACTAGTTCTAGGGAGCATTGTAGCAACCCGGATAGACTTTCGTATCGCGAGTTACAGGTCCGCGGGCTTCTATTCGACTCCAATGCACATTTGGAATATTTAGGAAGAATCTCTTCTAAACATTCTACACTTTTAAACTCATCTGAATTTTAAGGAATTTATCTTGACTTCCTTGTGGTCCAATTTGTCTTTCGTAGTATCATCAATAATGCAAATAATATTTCCTAAACTGATTCCAATAAAAATCTAGGAAATAGTGTAATGAAACATTGAGGTGGATCTAGCCCACCTAGTTTTGTCATTTGGAAACTGCGTTGCTTGTCAGTTCAAATTCGGAGGCCTAGAACAATCCAGACTGCAAAACCAGTCATATTTTTCTACGGTAATTATTATCTCCGTCAGTTTTGCTCACTTGTGTTTTAAGATAAAATTTAAAGATTCTGTGGCATGGCCTGATGACAGCTAGCCCTATTCCAGTATTTTCAAATGAAAAATGTATCTCCAAATGTAGGATTGGATTACCAATGCCAAGTTCTTCAACTCGATTTATTTCCTCCACATCCACATTTCCCATTTGACTCTTATCTTGTCCTACAGGGCGAAAGTTACACAGATTATGCTCTAATCTTAAGGGATAAATTGTAGCTACCAGACCGTAATCGAATTAAATACTATCAACATTTACATTCTGCTTCACTTTAGTGTGCTCTTCTGTAATTCTTGATTAGCGATTCGCGCAAACTTACTGCATGCAATGCCAGCGTGATGAGTGACAAAGTCATCCAACTACGTACGTACCATCCCTGTACACCTGGTACCCTTCTTGCATTTTCACTCTAATCATTCTTTTGGTTTCCCACTGAGATTCTTGCTAAACTACGGAATCAGGAGCGATCCCACTGATCTGCATCTGTTAACTGTTCAATCCCAAGGGAAAGCAAGACAAGAAGTTTTGGTATTCCATCTTAGTGTGATTTGTAGATTTGATTATGAAATGACCTGTTATGCAGCATCATAGCTGAAGTCACCACTAAAAGACAGGAAAGTGCTGTATAGCTGCTTCACCCTTATAAAGTATCATCAGCAGTGTACGTCCACGGGCAGCTATGTGGACTAGAATCTACTTCTACTTTGGTCACCAGTTAGATCCGCACAAGATGGAGATAGCCTTTCACCAAATGCTTACCAGTGCACCCAAACGGACTATCAAAACAACTGTCCAACTCATCACGGTTACCGCTATTTGATCGTGTTAACCATGATTCCGATCCTGAGACCAACACCCTAATTCGTATTCGTAATTTTACAAGGGATAAAGATACCGAGGACTTCGAATAAACATGGTGCAGATAGGCACAACTGATCAAGACATACTTGTGAATATCCGGCCGTTTTCAGCTGACACCAAAGCAACAATGCGTCTCGTGCATGTCGAACCTCACCGGTCTCGTCGGATTCTTTCAACATAATTGTTTGAACCTGTAATGGTTGAAAGTGAGACAGTGTTGGGGAATGACGGAATTTTTGTACGGGAAAAATATTGTAGACAAAATACCCACAATAACTAAACTCGTAAAAACTAAATCAAGGAGCATCACAGTGCGTAAAAAAGAACAATTATTTTTACTCACTTCAACCACTAGACAGAAAATAGTTTGTTATTTCAAGAACAGAGGATAGATGACATATATATGCTCTGAAGGCAGAAGATTCTATTTGAATTTATTGACCATTTGATCGTCGAAATCAGTTGACAGAATGCCTTCGATTCTCTTGAATCTCATCAAAGACAAATGCTCCCCATGTTGAGTCTTACACGTGAAGTTCCCCGATTCGTTGGTCACTCCCCCTTTCAGCAGCCTTCCAATGGGTCCGGATCCCTTCCCTAAATATGTAAATTCACTTGATGATAAATGAAAGTGAGGCTTTTGTTTTTAATGAAAAAAGCTGACTTTAGTCGATACCTCCACTGAAACAAAAAGACTTCATATGAATCAAAATTTCTCCTTAGGCTTATGGTCAAGTTTGCTTTCTCCCCAACAGTTCAGCTCCCGTCTATCTTGTACAGTGCGCTTCTTACTAAACATGAAAGAATACATAGTGTTTGGGAACATAAGTGCGATTTCCTAATGGGATTCATGAGACTAATGGTCCTTGTTATACTGGTTTAAAAGACAACATGCATGCAGCGTGATTCTGGAGAAGGGTAAAAGGTTGTTGAAGGGGAACTGGCTGGGGAGAACTTGTAAGTGAGAACTACCTAGAAACTGCTCACTTCCTTCAAGGCAACGACTCCGGTTGCACGAGACTTCTTTGTCTGTGAAATGCTGACTTCCGTTTCGGATTCTATGGATTTGGTCGTCATGTACGACCCCGAGCATAGTTTTGCTGTGGATTCTGTGAATCGCTACAGCTGGTTTGAAAACTCTGATTGGATCACCATGTCAACTCACATTTTCAACCACGTGTTACAACATTGTGCTGCATTAAGTCCGGGTGAGAGAACATGTTTTGCTATCCTTTTGGTCATGTATCTGTGCGTGAGTACAATCTACCCAACGAGAGCACGCACCTGATGAGGACCAGCTAATTGAGACTTGTGTAACCAACCTATTGTTGGACTGCTGAAGAGCGGATAACCTGATATTTGGTGAGACTCGGGGATGTGAGGCACCGAGAGATGCCCCATGGGTCTCAGACAAACTTTATTCCAGCATTTCCATAGCTTAATCAACCGTGGATATCAAATTTGATTGATTACCAACTCGAATGACGGATATCATTAGACATTTTACAGCTGAAATGAGTACAGCATTTAAACTATTAGGACCATGATCTCACAAGTCAATCCTAGTGTACATTCTTTTTTCTCCGCCCTCAGGGCGAATATACCCACATGTCATTCACGCCTAACTGGAATGAGTACCATATGGGGAACATGGCGGGTACATTAAAGATCCTAAAGCAATGGGCAGAGATGTGGCGGACGAAAATAATTCACAGATTTTCATTGCTAAGTCCATTGCTCCTTGCCATGATTTACCGAGCCGTATCAATGCCTAACTAGCCATTGGGACCTATGATGATTAGAAGCAAGGATGAAACAGCTGTGCAGTGCTTTCGTGGTTTTCAGTGGTTTGTTCAGCTTTGGTTCTGTGAAACGAATCATATTAGGTGAAATTTAGTCTCCCACTAATCATGTATATATGATTTCCCTCCTTTGCGTATGCGCAGTAAACACTGAGTCCCTCGAGCATTTCTATTGGATTCAAGCTTTGTCCACATGGATCACGACCAAACACACATATTAGGTCATATTTCTAATAATTTTACCCTGGAAAACGATCTTGTAACTCCCAATAAAGTATACTGTGTACTATTTCTTACCCATCAGAAAAATTATTCCAGAAGTACTGCTGATAGCCCTTAGTAAGTATGACTAGGATTCATATAGGCTAAGATCATTCCATAAGGATAGGATTCGAAACCCGTTGGCATTGAAACGGTCGAACTACCGGGTTAGGTCTTGATGCTTAGAAAATCGTACAACAGTTATACAATGTTTGCAGTATCTACGCAATGAGCTATTCATGGCCGGCTTAACATGCAGCATGAAAATTCAACTGATCCTTCCTGGGAATCACAAACCGTAGTGCACATGTACAGAGTCCCCGTCGGGACTCGAACGAAGGTGAACTATTGTGAATCAAACACAAGTCTGATTGTAGAGTATTCGTTTCATCAACATTCACCTCGAGCCCAAGCTCTATTTGGAGAGCGACTGATGTGCACTGCATTTTTATTCCTAACGAGCCCTACAGTGGTCCCATCTCTTTCCACTTTGCACAGAGCACTGAAATGGCATAAGAGAATAATTTATAATTATAGTAAGTTTCCTTTTATTCATAATGAGCAGTACAGATTAGATCTAAGGACAGAACTCGTTACACAGGAGTACGAGGTCCTTCCCCCTACTGATGATGTCAACCCAACAGGTGACGAAAAATTCGCTCAGTGAGCGTGAACTTTAGAATTGTCTTGAACCGTCTACTTGGGTGCATTTTCACTGAGCCTTAACTGGGATTTGTTAAGAACCAACATGCAGAACTCCTTATTCCACGCGGAGACTATCAGTCTAGGCAAATATCATATAGCTTTCAGTGGAATATTTTAGATATTTTTAGATTTTTGCTAATTTTTTTCGGTCAGTTCCTCTCGTTTTATATCGTGAATTCCGGGTTCGTATAATCAGAAGAGGAAAAAAGTAACGAAAATGACTTCTGCCGGAATAATGCAACGGTTTGAACTTTGGCGTTATTCAAAGATTAATTTTCCAGGAGAATAGCAAAAACACAAGATACCTCACTTAAATCTCGTAAGTACAACAACTCTCAGATGTCAAGTTTCACCTGGCACTTAATAGTTTATCGGTACAGTATGGATCGAATTAGCGGAAGAAACGACCAAAAGAGGTGATTATTGTTCATCTATGATTGGTCAATTAGTTTGTCTCGGAGATCCAAAGTGCAAACTGTTAAACGCTTGAGTTTGACAGATGATGCTTATTCATAAACCTACACATCGGTTTATTCACGTGATTCCTGTGAAGGAATATTTTCACTGGTCCTAATAATTTGAAAATAGTATCAAAGAAATTTTGCAACAGTGAGGTGCTTTTACCAGGATAGTTTGTAGCTGACATACTGATTTGTTTCGAAATGCATAGTCAGTAATACCAAAACCTGCAAAAGAATTTTCCATTTAAGATGCGGTTCGAACAACGGATACAGAACGAACCAAGCATGTGTAGAGCATGGCTACGATGTAACTCTTGTAAAAAAGTCCGTTCCGGTTAAAGGCTGGTACGAGCTGTGCATAGTGCATTTGAATAACTGACCAAAAATGATATTCTGCATGCTTCCCTCTTTTCCTCGTTTGCGTATTTTTTTTGCCTAACTGGAAGGTGAATGGAGAATCTCGAAATACGTCGTGTGATTCGGATGATGAGGATTATTCGGACAAGGGTATTTTGATGATAAAATTGAGTGGCACATTGACACTAATTTTTTTGAATGATTTAGTTGAACTGTTTGCCTGGAGGAACCGGAGTTGTGTCAGTCATCGATATATCTTATATACTGGAATAAAAATAATTCGGACCGAAACGGCAACTTTATCATTGTGATATCTTAATTGTTTTTCGTTTCCTCAAGGTTTCAAAGCATATTTTCCCTGGCTGACCGTCTGTTGGACTCGGCCTATCGTACACAAATCTCAGTTCATCTTATCAATCTCTCATCCCGTGATGAAAACCTGGTTTGGTGGGAGAAATTCGCTTGGAGTTAACGGGGCAGTGACCATGTCTCAATTCGAAGCTGTCGGGCATTGTGGGTTGCCATAAAGGATCACATCTGAACAACCTGAGTCTGTGTTTCGGATCGGCCCAGATGGGAGCGGGGTGGTGCAGTGGTAGCACACACACCTTCGAGGTGAAAGGCCCCGGGTTCAAACCCTGGGTGTGGCGGAGGATATGCACCACTGATGAGCTCTAACAAGAGGGAAACTCGAATGTGGTGCTTCCGAATGCAGGGTTGATCGGATGATCTTATGTTTGTGCGTGAAATATGGAGTCCAAAGGACAGTCAACCAAGCAACAAGTATCACCAATCCGTCACACTACCCGCAAGTAATTGCGATATGCACATACTCTATATTTGTGTAATAGTTCAGGCAAAAGAGCACACTTCCTTACCTTGGGTATTCCACTCCACCATCATAAGTACTAACATCCGTAGCTCCGGTACTTCCGGTGCAGATTCAAATGAAGTTACAATAACCCAGACATTGATGCGTGTTCTCAATTCTCCTTTATCATGTGGTGTCAAGTGGTATCAACATCTGTCATTTTGGAGGTACGACAACTGAATTTCGGAACCAATGCCGATCACCTTTGCAATATGAAGCAATCCACTATTTCCAGGATGGTGGGAATCAATCAGGCCCGATCTATGGAGACCTTATACTATTCTTCACTCCGTGTCTCCGGATCGGGTGGCCGGTTATCCCTTACAATACAACAAGCTTTTGAGTCCGTGGTGCGTACCACTTCCATAGCAGTCGTATTCGAGAGTGGGATAGAGCAAAACATGCTAAATCATCTAAGCACTTTTTGCGTGCTACAATAAAGTGTATGCAACGAATTGTGGAATTTGCTTCCTTCAATACGTTTTACAGTCACTTTCTCAGTAGATTGTATTTCTCTCAAAATGGTTTTTTCTTGCACCTTTAAAAATCTAATTTGGCAACAAATTCTTTCTTGTTTTTGATTTCAAAATAAGCATTCGTATAAGTTTCTGTCTAATTAATTGAAACAACCACACTCAGCTGTAATTTCATTTGTTATATGAAAAATTCTTCTTTTGTGGCTAATAGAATTTGTATTTGTTGGTCTTCTGGAAAACAAGCGCAATGCAACAATCAGTTTATGTAAGTGGAAACTTCCACATAATAATCTGGATTCTGAAAGTAAGGGTGCTGAACAGCGGTCCCAACTATTTCGGATAGGAACATCATTTCGCATCGATTTGAATCGACGAAATCGGGAGCCTAAGTTCGATTGCTGAACAAAGAAATACTGGTCGGTACAAAGTAACAACTTCTTATCATTCACTTGAAAAAACAATAGTCTTGGTACTGAGACCTGGAGGAAAGAGCCACGCCAGGTCACAGGTTGATTACTACGAACCACTTGCTCATCCAGGATAACATTTGCGTTGCAAAAAATATATCCACTACGAAAACCAAACAACACTTTACTGGAAAACAGTTTCAAGATAATTTTAAGAGGAAGCTGATAAACTGTAGGACTTGTTATATCTGAATTGAGGTTAGTCTTGGGGCAGAAATTCTAGAGATTCTCAGTATGATTTATTGCTATCACCTGTCCGATTATTCTGCAACCCCTGTATATCCCCGTGTTTGTATATTCCGTATGGTTTTGGAGTATCCAGTTGAGGCGCCTTTCTTTCCTCTTGTTTGAAAAGTTATATATCACTGGAAGATGAACAAAACTGAACAGATTGTTTTTCCCCTACAGAAAGTTGTTTCATGGGGATTACTCAATAACCTTACTGAGTGCAGTACACGTGGGCTTCTTCGTCGAATTTTGAAACAAACGTTCTGTACTATACCGGGATGCATTAAAAAATCCGAAAGCCTGACTGAGAGTTTTCGTTAAATATTTACTGTTATGCATTTCCACGTATAACCACAATTTAGAGAGCATTGGAGCTGTGGATAATGGGAGTAACCCACTGGTAATACCAAGTGGCCCGAAGCTGTCATTTGAACATCTACCCCTCTGCCGACAAACAATTACTCTTTAGAATACAAATGGGGTATTTCAGACAAAGAGAAAAGATTTCGTAGGGTTGTATCTGTAATAGACCTTAAATGTTATCGCTCCGAATGTGCTGTTCTTTGCCGTATCAGAAAAATCCAATTGCCAAAATGTGACAATTGGACTGGAGTAAAAAGGTCAATTTGTTCCTCCATGTAACCCAAAAAACTAGAACTTACTAACGGAATGATTGCCGAAAGTTCAATACTCAAGGGATGAGTGAAATTGCGTCTTTGAACTCGTTTTGAGGGTTAGCAAATTACTCAATTTGTTTTCCTTCCCACTTGTAGAAATTTGACTACTGGTTGTGATGTTCGGTTAGCTCATATAATTGGTAGGTGTGAGTTTGGTAGACAGACATGTATACTGTAAATTAAAAAAAATTATCCTATTATCCGATTACTACAAGCCAGAGATGCGTGTTCAAACAATGCGAACTGTCCGTCGCAGGTCAGGTGTATCTTAAATTTGAACGAAGTTCGACAGTTTCTTCCAACTGAGATTCCTGGAATTCTCTGAACCGTCGGAATAATCGATTAGATGAAAGACTTGGTTTCCATTAAATCCTGTCAAATGAAACCCTTCCCAATCCACAAAATAAATACATGATCTGATTTATACCACGATCAATGAAAAAGCTTCTATCACCTTTGAAATTTTCCTGTCTATCCGAATAGGATAGAACAATCATCTAGAATCTAATGTCATTTTTATTGTTTTGAGTATTTGGACAGACATATAAAATTGTTCTGCCGTAATGTACATGAGCTGGCTAGGGTACATAGTTTTCTCACGGGTTAAACATCCAACTGTGATCCATCTCGCCGAATAATCTTATTCTCAAATGAGCTTTCATATACCAGAAGATCACTCATCGGTTTGCTCAATTTGGCTAACTTTCAGTTGAGTCGTTCAGATCTCAAGTGAGTTATGCATCACAGGCACATAGTTCCAGCTTTTATGCTCTGAGCGGAGATGATTCATAAAAAACATATCATAGTTCTGAATATCCTACAGCAATCAACTTACACAGTACATGGGCTCTCGTCTGACGATACTAAAACTCATCGTGCTCAATGAAACCCTACTGACTTGCTGGTAGTATTTGCTTGTACAAAGCAGAAATCATATCTCAAATAAAGGAGATAATCAAGGTCCCACTAGTCATCAGCTTACAAGGGACTGGGCATTGGAACATGTCAAAGCACCGGATATATGGATTTATGTGAACATCATACTCTTTTTTACTGTATCCTTGTATTGATATTCCGAATGCTTTTTTGTACACATTCATTTCACACATCCTGAAGACAGCCATTATTTATTCATGTGACGTCCACCATGATTGGTGGTATGTTGATTTGTCGTTCGAATCTTTATCGATCATGAGCTATTGAGGTCTCCTAATGTGATTCTTCACTCGCATTCTCATTCAATTTTAATGAGAGTTGTTTCTCCCTGATTTATAAGTCCCTGATGGAATGGGTGTATAAGTACCACTTTTTTCCAAATAATTATTTGACACAAATGAGGTTGTTTTGCTGACTGTCCTTCGGACTCCATATTTCATCCACAAACCTCAGGTCATCCGACCAACCTGCACTCGGAAGCACCACATTCGAGTTTCCCTCTTGTTAGAGCTCATCAGTGGTGCATATCCTCCGCCACACCCAGGGTTTGAACCCGGGGCCTTTCACCTCGAAGGTGTGTGTGCTACCACTGCACCACCCCGCTCCCATCCGGACTGTTCCGAATCTCCAAGGTGAGCTTGTTCAGATGTCGACCCCTAGGACAGCCGAAGATGCCCGACAGCTTCGAATGGAGACACGGTACTAGCCCCATTAACTTCAAGCGAATGCCTCCCACCGAGTCAGGTCTTCTCCACAGGATGGAGTGCACACCACTGATGAGCTCTAACAAGAGCGAATTTCGAGTCTGGTGCCTCCGAGTGCAAGTTGGTCGGATGACCTGAGGTTTGTGCGTGAAAGGTGGAGTCCGAAGGACAGTGAGCAAAACAAATATTCATCAATCCCACACACTGATTGCAAGTAATTGCGCGATCATACATAAATGAGGTTGCTGTTTACAGTGAAGAATGACCATAGAGTCTCAACAGTCGAACATTCCATACCTACTGCTGTCCCGATACTGAACATCAGCAATACTTGTTATTTTTCTTTCCTTCGAATAGCAATTTTGGAGGGAGTTTCAAGCAAAAAATTAATCAATTCTAAAGCCTGATGTCACTAACCTGGAAGTGCAAAATGATGGTCCAAATTAATCCAAGAGTCAATCGGGGATTTCCGTCCACGATATCTTGTGCGCCCAAATTATCTATATGAGCACCCTGAGCGCATAGGAATCGCAGTGCTTTGCTCACATTCTCCAATTGATGAATACGCATGTGACTCTGATGTGGCTCGGCCTATTCGGGGGAACAGAGAAAATGAGACAAATATCTATTGGGTGAGACCACAATTTTGGAAGATATTTTTTCTGACTTCAATCTGATAACCACCTGTTCTTTTGAAAGGAAACTTTAATGCCCTTCGTCAAATTCGGACTATTTGTGCTTTTGTATAGGCTCTTTGAACGATGCACTCTCTTGATTGTGTGAACATCTTCCATCTTCTGTCAGCTCTCGTGAAGGAGTCACACAGACTCTTAAGTCTCAAATTCATTACGGTTAACTCTTCAAATCATTGCCTTGTGCAAGAATTCCTAAAGATCTCGCTGTCCCTTACCTAGCCTGAATTTTTTCAAAAACAAGAAAAGAAATTCAGTCGGGTGCCTCAAGAGTTTTAGTGTATGACTTAACGGGATAGCGAGTGCAATTTAACCCGAATCTTTAGTTTTGAAAAAAAATCAGTACAAGCAAAACGTGCCTTAATCAACCAATCATACTGGCAGAATTTCCACTGAGCGTAAACCTGATCACACCACCAACTGTGATCTCGACCAGTAGTTTGTGCGAAAGCAACACATCGCTTCTAGGAATTACACACAGCACATACAAACTGACAGCATTTGATAAGCCGAGTAAATAAATGCAAGGGAAGCTTCGGAATTCTTCAAAAGATACCTCAAAGCCAGTACTAAGCTGTTTCTATGAGAAACGTGTGTATTTTTATTGTGTTATGGCGCCTAAGTACAATCCAAGGTCACCACGACATTCTGCAGTACCATGGACTATTGACAGCCACGACCTTGAAACCTGAAATAGATATTCTTATAGTGTCCTGATGGGAAGCCAGACCGGCGAAAACGGATCGCAACACATCACTGGCAATGGCTAGACTAGAAAACTTGATCATCAATGTGATAAACGTTTATACCACTTAACAACAAACACGGAAATAAAGTGAACAATGTGAAACATCAATAATTTTTTTCCAATTTTCCAGTCGAATAAGTGCGCTTTTTATAATTAATTGTAGACAGCAAGCAGGTTGTAGACAAATGCTTGGAGAATGGATCACTTTTCTGCTGTGTTTTTAACCGTATCTTGGTGCAGAGTACTGACTTAGAGATTCGCCTAGGGTCATTTTCCTGTGAGATTGGTCTGCACAATGGTGAAGATAGCCAGTTGGCAAATTCTGGCTGACATTACTGTGTGGAAATTCATCAGCTTTATTGTTGACACCTACATTGGCAACCAGCACCAAGGATAAAGGGGAAAAATTCCCAAGTGACTCTTGAAGTAGATTAAACAAGACAAATCTCGAAGTCATCTTGACAAAAACCCGGAGTCCTCTGTTGACAAGTGCCTTATAGTGGTTGGACAGAGATTTGCCCTGAAATTTGTTGTACAAACCGTGATTAATTTAATGTGATCTAGAGTTATAAGTATGCAGCGAAATATAGCTTATTATTTTATTGCAACTCCAGTGAAGTTCTTTCGGTTCAATGATAATAATAATAATTTGAACACGGAATCCGGTTACTCTAGTAGATCAGTAGAAAAATATGATAAATGCCAATAAATACATCTTTTGTGAATGAATTTACGGGGGACTTTGTAATATTGATTGTCGTAGAAATAGAATAACGCAATCACGTAATAGATCGCGCCTATCAAACAGCAAATGCATACAGAAGAAAACCAAGTGACCAATCAGGTAAAATCTCACGACAGACAAAGCAGATCCTAGCTCAACAAGACACCAGGTTGGGCTTTAGTTGATCCAAGTTGAAATTCACAGATTGAAGTGTAAGTTGGCCAAGAAAGGAAGAGTCGTTCACGCAATAGCATTTTTAATAAACGGAGAAACGTGGCCAAAAGTGAGCCAAAGCCCTCAGGTAGCTGGGAGATCGATCAGACTGTAGTACATGAACGATTTAAGTGACCACGTATATTTTACCGTTTTTATATTCTTTGGATAAGTAGATGCAGGTGTTCATACTACAGGTTTTCCTGCAGTTTAAGATCCAGTGGTAATTATTGAAAGCTTTTGGTAATCGTTTAAGTCCTAATGGCGCTCTTTTATGAGTCCTCGGTGATATTTAAAATAACAAGGTTAACATTATGGTCCACATGGCTTACATGCTGTTATTTGTCTCATCTATGTAGAATCGTATGACGGAGCAACCATGAACAAGTAACCGCATTGCATATTGAGCTCTTCGCGATTTGACATCAACCCTGTTTCGCTCGATCGGAAGAATGCATGTCTTTTTTCTCGTGATGTTACCGAGACCATCGAGAAGATGATCAATGGAAGAAATACTGATCGATACATTCAAGTGTAACAGTTCCATCTTTTTCTTCATCCCACTCAAAGAGATTCTGGGATTCTCCTCTACTAATGAGCACATACCCATTGTAAAGTCATTTAAAAATTTACGTTTTGCGAATTCTCTTTCAAGGCTAGACATTGGGTGACGTTTGGCGATAGATATGCTGGTTTTCATGGCAATTTCAAGAGCATATGATAAACAGTTTAAATCTTCACCTTTCCTTAGACGTTCAAGAATTCTTCTTCAGTCTTCATCAATGACTGGTTCCCGCTTGAGATGCGAATCTGTATTCACCTGTTAGCGTAAATCGATGAACTCAGCTTCCACCATTGGTAATCCCGTAGATGTTTAAGCAATCATTCAGCAGGTGATTAAAATCAACTGATCGCTTGCTTGATGGTCAAGGACATCCAGCAAAAAAGCTTATAATTAAACCGATTGAATGAAACAAGCAAGATGTCAAACGAAAGCGCGCTGAATAAGCAACCTCGTTGGCGGAACACAGAAGTACAGTGTTGGGTATACATATAGACGAAACTAATTATGATACGTGGTACTCTCTACCAAGAAGCGTTCGCTAAGAAGTAACCCTTGCTTATTTACAGAGGCGTTAATCTCAACGTTATCACGTACCTTCTCCCACCGGAATCACGTGTTACGAAAGTCACCCATGAATGAATGCACGCATATATATTCAGTTCCTTGAGAAATGCTCATCAAAATTCGGTGCTAAACAGTCCGGTGCACCAGCTGAATTTTTATTTGACAATGTCATTACGTAAAGGCGGGCGAAAATCACTGTTGTAGCCCCGGGACATTCAACTCGATTTATTTCCACCCTGCAGCCGATTTTTCAACCCCACTGAAAAAGTGTTTTGGTGGTTTATCGAACATCGAGAAAAGAATGTTAACTGCACAAATAGCGATGATTTTGCGAGCTTCCGATGAGCAAACCATCACGGACCACGGACGTTTTATTTGGGACCCATCGCTTCCTCCCCAAGATGGGGAGAGAATCACTCCAGCAGCTTTTGCTTCTTATGAGAGACAATTTCGCCTCTATACCTTCGTGCTGGCATCGTGACAACTTGTATGCGTGATCATAGCTCGTGAAGTATTTTTATATAAAACACGTTCACCCGACTCTTACTGCTGGCTGTTTTGATCCCGTGCTACAAATAAATGCAAGAGAACAGTCAGCGTTAAGATTGCCACGCAACTCCCTCAGTGATATCGTTACGATCTAGCTTTATGAATTGAAACATGATGCGTCTATCACAAGACCGAATTATCCAATGGTGTTCCACTCAATATGAGGTCAAAACAGTCTATATTTTTGTTCGGGTAATGCATTGAACTTAATGTATAAACCTTTGGGCTGTTTCTTCCATACAATGTTTCAGGTATTTCACATGCCTATTAATATACACACTCAACCAAGTTTGTTTTGTTAAATATAGATAGCGATTGGTGTTCTCACCTATCGGCCAAAGTGAGCGAGCGGACAGCCAACCACAATATTAGCCGTGGTATTTCAAACATCGTCTAAGGCTTTTAAACGACAAGAAAACCTGTACAATAAAACCCAGGGCTTAGATTCCAATAGTCCATCACTGGCATGAATATAAGGGCTGATTAGGCCGTGACTGGGAGGGTGACCGAAAATCTCAGTCACTGCGGTGAGTGGTTGAGTGATCACGAAACTGATTGTTGGTTTCACATGAAAACAAGTAGAAATCCGTATCACTTGTTACTACGTGATCACTAACTGCCCATAGTTCTGACTAGGACATAAACAGAACAGGTGAGACAAAGAGAGATAAAATTGTATTCTCAGCAACACCACTGACAATCGATAGTGAATTGTCAGTGCCTGTTCATCTGCATGCTCCCATCTGATTAACTCAGACGCATACTTCTACAGAACGGAGTACACAGTCTACTGAACTGTATACCAGTCGCATTTGATTCGGTGCAAAAAGTAGACAATATTTAGTACAAATTATAATCACCAACAACGTATTCGAAAGAACTGATTTACCGAACCAATTTTTTTAGTGAGTCATTTTCAGTTTATTACACATGACATTGAACCAAAACGAAAATGCTCTTTTGAACTGGCATGTAAACGCCAAACATGATGGAGGAGTTAGTCTGTCTCTGTTACGTAATCGGGAGTGGGTAATCATCTGAAGTGGTGAAAAACTAGACATCTTGAAAGTTAAAGTGTTTAAACATGATGATTTTGAGAAACGTGTTCAAAGGATCGGCCTTGGTCTTCACACTGTTCTCTACCGGGTCCGAATCCCGCTGGCACCATTTGGCAGGTTTTGTTTGAAAACAACTCTTGAAAACACAGATTGCCCGAAATAACCTGAATCCTTTCGCCGCATTTACACATATTTCATACTGCAGTCAAAGTGATTATTTTTATAGCAGAACGGTTGCCGAAGGTGTTCATAAACAATGACACGATCATCTGACTTACGCAAACACGTACACACATCAGTCAGATAAACATACAACAACTATCATACTTCTTTACCGTGGCAGTGGTAAATTGATCACAAGCTCGAGTTGTCCGCACAGTTCGGGGTGTTGTATGTTCCGACAAGGTCTCCATACATCTTAGTAGTTTGGTATTCGTGGTCAACTAGATCCGTTTCAACGCCGAAACTGCGATGGCACAAAGCTTGGTCTCGTAAAGTTGTCAAGACATCGATGACCTGACTGAATCTTGCTCGAATGATGGTGCAACCGTGGCCCGTAACTCCTTGCTGAAATAATGTACTACTGGTGTGTAATACAAAGGGAGTAAATGATCGTTATTATATTGTTGTTGGCTCATCTATCACCATTTCCAACAGCTTCGTGCCTTTGCATTCGCTGGGAAAGGGACGTGATGGGAAATGTTGAAAGACGCGTTACTTTGTTGAGTATAAAACTTCTAAAGTGAGCTTGAAACCAGTTATCGGATTTACCCCTGTTTTTGTGCGATACATTTGCAGCTAGACAAATTCACATTCCACCTAACTGAAATATCTTTGCAATAAAGTCCACAGGAACTCTTTCGTCAAATTGCTGTATTACAGTAAATTATTCTTGGGATTCATGGTCGGTGATGGCACGATAATTATCCGATCTCAACAGGCAGTATCATCAATCCTATGCTGGTCCAAAAAAATGCATCGGACCTCTAACCAGCATAATCACGGTCAACCCGATTGACTCTTGGTATCGGGTACAAGCTGGACAAGGTTTTCAAGCCTGTAAAGTGGCTCATATTACGGTATAAAAGTTCAAATCAACAATAAAATCCACGGAATCATCAGCAGTACACATCCACCGAACCTGAAGTGGGACTCGGATAAAAAGAACATGACTGTGATTAGCCCAATTTACTATCAGGTTATCCAGGAGATGACGCTGAAAGATTTGCTTCTATTTAAATGCTGAACGAAACAAAACTGTCGTTCAGGATGGTCTATACACGATCGAACGAAGCCAAGTGTCAGTGGGATGGGACGTGATTGCGCTGGGGACCGATCTGGTGCGCCTTTGGACTAGCTGATATAGTTGAGGCTCTGATCCGAGCTGGTAACTGTCTTGTCCAGCACTCTGAAGATAAACTAACTTTAAAATAAATAAGTGTTTTTTTTTAATATTTCTCATGAATGGTATTACAAACATAATTCATTTAGGAGAATGGCAAATTTTTTCCAGCCTCTTAAGCATTGAACACATATTGACGGAAATGTGGCCAGTTTCATCAAGTTTAAAAGTTGATCATGAAAGAACAACTAAAAAAACATTTTAGGTTCACTATTTTCCTGTGTCATTCAGAGCGAACAAAAACAACACATTCTAAGTCGTATTATGAAGATGAAAAGAAAGTTTCATGCCAAATAGGGAATCAGATAGTATCAAGGATCTTCGCAATCAAAAGCAGGACAAAATAATGCAAACTGGTAAGATTCAATCTCGAGAAGTGGAACTAGACAACTTAGTCGGCTTTCATGGAACACCACTCGGTTCATTGCAACCCAGTCACACAAGTGTACTTGCAATACTATCACGTCAAACGAAGAATATTTCTTCGTCCTTTCAATTGTAGTGGCTTATGTCGCGTAATCATGTCAAAGTTAATAAAACATCCACATGAAAATTGGCTGTGTTGTGTGCATGTTTGTTTATTAGGGAGAGGAGAATCTTCGCCATGAACAACTCAGATTCAGGGGTCTGTGAGACCAGTATCTTTCTGTCTTTGATGGTCAAGCTTGCTCAAAGAAGGCATAAACACGAAGCGCGTTAGACAGGAAATAACAGCTGAAAACACCTATCACCCCATGAATAACATCCAGTAGAGTGTCTATTTTGTTCTCAGAATTTTTCCCACAAGTGGGGTGCACATATGCTTTCCGATATTGAGAACACAATTTCCGATAAATGATTGTTTTCGAAAATTCAACATCAAGCAGCTGTTTGACCTGACTGTCCGGGTCATACCCGTTTACAACCTAAAGACTTGAACATTTGTTATCATCAGTGTTTATGTTAAAAACATGAAATCACATTCTGATTCAATTGTCTACAAATCCCAAAATCTCTCATCTCCCTATTTATGAATCAATTGGTATATTTATCATTCTTTCATGGAATTTATGCCTCAGTTATACAATTCTGGAGTCAGGCACATTTCCGGCATCACAAAGTTGAGACGAAATGTGACCATAAATCAGGGGACATCGATGTGAACAAAAGCTTTCTATCTTGTTTTTTTTTCTGCTGATGAAACCTGATAGTTTCCCAGCATATGACACAGTATTCATGTTGCCGCCTTCGATTTGAGGTCAAATTCTTGTTTACTGCCAACCAGAGCATGCGTAATAAGTAGTACAAAGATAGATAAAAATTCTCTCGGAGGCAAATGGCTGGTTCTGAGTTATTAACCGATCGTCAGGTATGCGTACCCGGCAAGCCCCTGTCCAATCACCTTCATGCCTGTGCTCTGCATGAGTGTTTTATTCACAGTTATCTCATTCGTGAATTAGGATTATCACTGGATGCTCCTCAAAGATCAGTCCACTAAAGAATCACAGCCGTGAATCACTGATAGTTCTTCAGGAATTCGTAGCAGCCACACTCCACAGATGTTTTAGTAATCGGTACCATACCAAGTGGTCGCGAATAACCACGGGGCCCCTAGTGTGCTTCCTTGGGAATGTTTTCTATTCATCTGTGGATCCTACTTACTGTCTGTGTTTCTACTAGCTATCGTAGTGTCATCGTTCTCGAAGTTAGCTGCGACTAACCGAGGAAACCACGAGGGAATCATAGTTGTGATTTCTCAGTAGACTGTCCTTATAAGAGCATCCTTTCACACTTATGACGCACAAATGAGATACAAGGGTAAAAACCACACACCCGAGAGCCAATCGAGATAACAAATAACACCAACAGAGGTCAGTGGGCATGCTTTCATGAGATCATGCCACCATCTGATCACCACGTCACATCGTTAGGTTCATACAAAATAGTGCAAATTGAGCACGAAAAAGTAGGTGATTTTCAGACATAATTACATCACGTCAAAGCCATCGGCAGTGTCAGTAAACAGCGACGACAAACGTATCCAGTTATTGTTTTAGTCAAACACAAGAAATGATTCAGGGATTTCTACAATAGAATACAAATGAAGCTGGGGAGCTTCCTCATCTCAAATAAGTCAACAAAACGCATAACAGGGTATTCTTTACACATATTACCTAAATGAGTCAGGATTATTGGTAGTATCAGAGGTATCTCATTTTGACGAAATCCATTCCGAACTTTGTTATTCGTGGATTGTTCACGTCTCTGTTAATTCTAGCAGACGAAATGCGGTTTCTGGGGTACCTAAATTCACCAACTAGTTTTAACGGACCATCACAAAGTTGGCTCCCAGTTAAGGCATACCCATGTTCTGTAAAAGCACTTCACTGTGTGAATGAGTCTCTGTAAACCTAACAGTTCCAGAAATGCCCGTTGAATGAGCTAGTTTATTCTCCAGAGCAGAAAGAGTTTTTACGAGTGTTTTCAGTTTTCTAGTTACTGATGTTTGCTGGAAACGAATAAAGCAGCCACGCGTGTCTCAGCAGTCATGATGATTGAGTAGCCCAAGGCACACTCACCTGCCAGGTATGCGGTTCAAACCACGAAGCTGTTGGAAACATTTGGGAAAGAAATTAATCCAATGTTACCAGGATTTTTACCAGTCTTAACCCACTGGCCGACGGGGACCTTGCATACATCTGCACTCCATTTCTTCGGATCACGATTACAGACTTTCCCTGTCATTTATTTGAGTCATTCAGTAGTCACGTGTATCTTTTCCCCTCACATTCATGAGAAGGCAAGTTGTAAATGTTTACCAAGAAAATCTTGCTGCAACTTGTCTGGTTTATATTAGGACCACAATGTGAAGACTTGTTAAAGTCAGACTTACAGCCTTGACACGTAAATAACCACCAAAATCCTAGCTAAAAGAACAAAATTTGTGGCTTTCGACTACTGGCGATGGCCGAAGGGCCACTTCCGTTTCGGGTTCGAACCGTGCCATGGTCGCCGTCACCACCGTCACTTTACCCAAATGATAACCTCTAGCTGGCTAAAAACCCCTTTCCTGAAACGTTGTACAATTATTCCAAGAAGAAAGAAAGGAGATACGGAATAAATTTTTCTGAAACGAAAGATTTTCTTAATAAATATGGTTGACTCTGTCCAATGGTTTGATGTATTAAAAGTATGTGTGTGTAAACTGATTGACAGGAAAATTATTGCGCTAAAAAGGGAACGATGCAGTATATTCGTTCTTCCAGTCTTACTAAACTTATTTCAGCACTCCTTCAGCTCATCTCCTTTCAAGTAGTTTAATTTGGGAAGTTTGATACTTCAAAGTTAGTGATATCTTTCTTCGCAGACTGGTGTGCATTTCTTCCAGCCACGCACAGTTTTCCATAGCTAAAGCTTGATCACGTCATATCTCGCTGTCTTTTGAACGGTATCCACCATGTTTGCAGCTTAGTAACGATTACCGCGTCAGGACCTAATTTGACAGAAATCATTCTTACTGACACTTCACACCACTCACCTCTCATTCTCACTGTGTTATTCGGAGAACACAGAGTGGTCTTTTTATACCTTTCAGTTAGTTGATAGTTGTATAGGAGTTCAGAAATACTTTTCTTAGCCCTTGTCTGCACTAACGGAAATCCAGTCTATTATGAAGAAATGTCAAATCTGCTTGAAGTGTAAATCCCAATTCTGTCATATCTCCAATGTCTCTCCTGACATTTTTACCACTCGCAGATAAATAATAGGAAATATTGTTTTTTGTCACCCATTTCGCTAAGCATGAAATACAACGAAAGGAGGAAACTCTATGGCCTGATAGATCAACTGTGCAAAAGCGCAGACCCGGAAGTGGTCAATAGATCAATGTGATGAACGTAGATCTTTCTATCTCTTGGTTTGCATCTCGTGGCTGTTTATCAGTTTGCCCATTTAGTAGATCCTTATTGAGCACGACCCTCTTCCTGAAGTTTTATAAAATAATTATATAACAAATGGATATAAATGTCATTTTTCTGGCTTTATTTTACTTTTCATAGAATCTGTGTTCGAAGGGATGAAGGTTTCAAGAAAGTGAAAAACAGGTGGAGTATTTCAAAGTTTTACAAATCTGGTGAGAATAGTGATTAGCTGATTAACAAATTCTTGGGCATATTTACGGGGATTGTTCTTTTCTTCTGAATTCGATTCATAAGGATAAAACATTAGTTTAAATAAGTGAATTTACAAGAACAAAATCCGCTGTAGTATTAGCAGAAAAGAAAAAGAGAAACAGTCACCCGACGGAGAGACAGATGTTTGAAACTGGAAGTTAGAGATGGGAATCTACATCTGAAACGGGTAGCCTGTGGAAAAAAATAATCGGGGGCCACATTCCAAATACGACTACAGAATTCGAGGGTGGAAAACATTCAAACGGAGTACAGCCTATAGAGTTAGAAAGCAGTGTAGTAGCTTGTTCACAGGAACAATTGAATCCTTCTCCGTAAGAGAAAACTTTTGCTGAAGATTGTCACCAAAAGAGAAGCTGCTAACCACAGAAGTTGATCGCCTTGCAATCACCGGGCTGTTACTTTGCAAACCGTTAACCGCCAGTTCGGAAAGCCTGGTGGTGGTTAAGTGTTCGATTCACAATCATTCACCTGCGGTTCGAGTAACAGTGGGGGCTGGGTGCAAGCACACTGCTGATGAATCCCAATAAGTCATTCAAACATCCCCACAGTGTTTCAATGGTTTCCACTGATGAGTTGAGCAGAGGCTTGTAAGCTTTGGTGATCAAAGATATGGTTATACCCAGATCTACTGGGTACTACTGAGACGAACTTACTGAGATCAGGATTACGAACATGTGACTAAATACAGGAAATCCTGAAAAAGTTTTAGATGCATCTATCATTTTTGCCATATAAGTTTGCTGCATTTGAAATGACTTTTGAGAGTCTCGACATTGAATAACTTCTTTAATAAAACAACATGGAGTGCATGCCGGCACAAACATTGAACCAATACTGTGAGATACATGAGAATGCAAAATATCTACAGAATTGAAGTGCTATAAAATGGATTTCAATCATTCTGTGATGAAGACTTATTTCGGCAAAACGAGGCAACCTTGGATTCGACGGTGCTGACCAATCAAGAATCAAGAAGAAGATTTGTATGTTTTGGAAGCAAATCACGACGAATAGTACAGAGTACTGACGGACAAGAAGAGCAAATCAGAATTCCAGCGAAAAGAAAGGTCACTCAGATTCAAATTATTCGATCAAGGTGTGAAACGATACAGTCAGGCTAGCATAACGAGTCTGTTGCCCCAAAGAACAAACCCAATGCCCGCAGACACATGAACAAGATGGAGTCGAAATCTGCAAGCAGTCGCAAAACTGACCATGTTGTGATGCTAAAGTAAAAGAGGGCTAGCCAAATTACTTTTTATTATTGTTTTTTATTATATGGTAGCTGTACGGTATTTCAGGAAGGGGCTGGCGGCCAGTTAGAGGCTATCAGTTGGGGAAAGTGTCTGGGGCCGGCGGATACGACGGCGAATTTATTCTAAACCCTGCAATGAAAAGGTCTACAGTCCAACATCCGGGCCGCTTGATTACCGCCAATCAACATATACCTTGCCGTTTCAAGCTGTATAACTCAGTAAACGCAACTATGCCTTCCTCAGTCTGCACTCGTATTCCGGTAATACATACAATTTGAACAGACTAGACTTTATTGTTGACCACAGTGAGTCTGCAGTCGACAGTTGCAAAGCGATCTTTGAAGAACACCAATCTCAAACCAAGTTTGTAACGTGCCAGTAAGCTGAAGTTGCACTTTCGTATATCATAGTTCCTAAACCATTCAGGGGAAGAAAAACCAGACTAGCGGAATACTCGGTGGAAAATGTTTCTAAGCAAAGCCAGAAAGGAACGTTGATTGAACTCAGAAAAGATTTGCTTTAGGAAATATATGCAATCATCCAAGATCAACTTATCATTCACAGTTATGTATTAATATACTCTAGACAGCCTAACTTTATGTGCATTACATATAATTTGATACCCTGGGTCCGAGATCCAAGTAGGAAGTGCTAGATTTTTACCCTGTAATCAGTGCACAGTAACAATCCAATCAGATATTTCAGTTGTATAGTAATTGCGTGTGTAGTTAGGGGCGATTGAAGCCCTGATATATTAACACCAGCTATTTTGTGAATCCCATCCAACTTATTTTGATGTGGCCAGATAATGGTCGAGTTCATTCATCTCATCTAGCATTTCTGCGTCTTCCGTTACAAACTGACCTGAGGGCGTTGCTTCTGAATATTGCCAATCCTCCAGTGTTTGTCATTTATTGCTAAAGGCGGATAACCCTTTTTCTGAGAAAAAACAAGAATAGACAAATAGTCAGATATTTAATTTTCATATTTTGACACTATTCACACCTATGTTGTCACCATGAGTTACTTGTTATTTGGGTTTTTCGCTCAAGCAAACTTGGGGTTTTGGGGGCGGATGTTTGTCCGCAGAAAACGTTACCAAATCTGAATGACCCAGTTGTTGTTTGCTGTGTATAAAACGTTTACGTAGACAAAAAGCAGGAGAAAAAGTTCACCAAATGAGCCTTATAAACCACAATAAAATCTGTCCCCCGGAGAGGGAAATAAGGGTTCATTCACACAGAAAGACCGATAAACAAAAGCAGACATTTTCATGGTCAGCTTGCTATCGTGGCGCATTTTGGTAATGACTGCGAACTACAAAGCTCGCATTCAAATCGAATACTGGGTTATTGTTTTTGTTGGTGAAATATATCCAGCTTTTTATTCGAGTCAAATTTTCCGAATCATCGACTTGTCTGACATGTAGGCAACATTCATACACAGGATTCGTATCACGACCACATACCCGTGGGATTTGAAAAAAAAATTACCATGAAATTCATACATCCATAGTTGGATTTCTGATGTTACGCACAGTGTTCACTATCGTCCATGACCGTGGGGAGTTGCAGTTTTGCTGAAACAGCTGAAAATTCTTCTCAGTGGATCTTTATTCTCGGCTTGATAAAGGATGAAGAGTTTTCTCTGAATCAGTCCGTTCTATCAAATACAAACCAAAAACAGACGACCACGAAAAACCCGGGCTCATCAGATTGCTCCGGGTCAGGCGTTCCGAGCGATCGCACGAGATTGGGACCTGAAGCTCTTAGCCTTTTGTGAAGCTGTATTGATAAGTACACTAAGGCCTCCACTGTGTACGCGAGAACGTTTGATCCACAAAGTGTGTTCGTCATGGCAGTAGCCTATCAGTTATTCCGGACCATTTGCTAATTTCGTTTGACACTATCTATACCATTGTGTTGTTCTGTGCCCCATTCGAACGCAAATCCGCATGTTTTACGTACGCGATTGAGAAGGATAAAAGGAATGCTTGGATCTCGTAATTTATGTCTTCTATCTGTTTTGATGAACTTTGTCAAATACATCAAGTTTCACATCCGAGACGATGTATCACGTAGCCCATCACTGGAAACTCGGGAGACTTTGTGCCTGTTTTTACATTCTTATCAAGGAGCATGCCACGGAAAACTCGGATAACCTACTTCTCAAAATGATTGGTTAAACAAGCTCCATAAGCTATTCCTTTTAGAACCGACAAGAGATACTCAGCGATGAGTTGCTCTTTGGTAGTCAAGTGAAAGAACAATATGAATACCAATAATATACCACAGGAAACCTTATTTGCATCAAATGTACACAGTCGCCATTGTGCATGTCTGAATATTCCCTTTGGCATCTGCTCTTCCCATATAAAATCACATTTTCATTTTCTCCAGAATTCATTATTCCTATCGATCGCGCATCCACTCATGAGTAGTATGTGGCGCCCCACCACAACAGTTATGCCTTCGTCTCCAATGGGCCCCACCTAGAAGAAGCCCCTTATACAGTAAGATTACTGGTTGTGTGAAAAGGAACAAACGGACACCATATTTTGTAGTATTGATGTGAAACTTATTTTTGCTAGCTAGTCCAGTGTTTGATTCACAATAACTCAGAGCATATTCGAATATCAGCTTGGATTAGACAGACACACGCATCATCTGTTGGTTCAAAATCAGCTGGCTAAAAATCCCTCAATCACCACCCAAATACCGTCTGACTAGATCAAACAACATTTTCTAATGGTTGAAATGGAACATTTTAAAGAAGTGTTATTTCAAAGACGTTCTTCGTATTCCTGGGAATGTTTGATTGATATAACGCGACGAGTGTTGAAATTTTATGATGAATTAGTTACTCCAAGTTGTACAGTCAAAAAGTAACACTGTGCAATCCATCGCACGTGATCTGATGTAGCGATGAAGCCTCAAATCGCTAGGAGAGAAAATACTAGGAGCTGGTTTATCTTTGTTGTACCATGCCACCTACATTACAGATGAACATTCGCTGCAGTTATGCCGAAGACAACATTCACGGAATATCGGTATCCAAATTGTAGGCTACTAATAACAGCGAGTTAATGGATAACATGTGGAGAAAAAAGGTTATTTAAGGCTTACGCGAATCCCTACATTTGCTGAAACTTCTCCGGCAATATCCAAAATTTCTTTTTATTTAAACAAGAGGGAAAATCAATTTCCATTTGGAAATTTCACTGGGAACATCATAGGAGTCCTTTGCTGTCCAACCACCGGGTTGTTGCTTTTGAAAAGCCAGTACCCGAAGGTCGTAATACCATATCGTGATGATGGTGTAAAAGGCCTCGAAAGGCGGCTCGGATGGCTTGGTGACGGTTAAGTGTTTGACTTACAGTCGATCACTTCGGGTTCAAATCCCGGTAGAGGCTGGATGGATGTGCACTGCTAATGATTCCCAACCAGCCAGAAGAAATAGCGGCACAGTGTCTCCATGGTTTTCGGTGTTGAGTTATGCTTTTTACAGCATATTGAGTCGTTCGGTAAATTACGCTATGACCTACTGTTATATAAGATGATATACAAGACATGACAACATAGTTGTTCTTCATATACAAAAAGTACAGCATGTATCACCGTGTACCACTTTATTCCGTGACACTAATAACGCCATCCCTACAAAGAGAAGTTGTACTTGTTTTTTCTGTCTTGTTCGAGGTTTTTCTTGCAATATCAGTCGCCGTTAGGATTTGCTTTCCTCTGTTTGTTACGAAGCCTAAAAATTAAAGACTAAACTGCCCCATCTGAACATCCAGATACAATACCACACTACTTAAGTCGAATATTAGTGGTAACTTCTTCGAACAACACGACAGATGTTTAGATACTAAAAATTTGAGTGCATTTCACATTATCTATATGATTTCAGCCTTTTGTGTCAATAGCTAATAAAGCACATCTATCCAAATGCGCTGCTATTTCGCCTTAGGAAGGCAAACTGGGTAATACAGAATTACACACTAAAACACGACAACCGTAGAGGAAAATTTTTCCCATTATTCTTCCTTGTGAGTTGATGGCGTCACATATACGTTGATAAAACTACTCTGTAATTCTCCCGTATATGTCTGACAAGAGAAATACGCATGTTCGAATGAAAACTGAAGTTCATTTTATCAATGATGCGGAGCATTCAGTTTTTCCATATTGTTCATGATGGAAACCAGACTTATAATAGAACGATGCGTTGGATTACAAACGATACTTCGACGGGCACAACTGACGTTAGGCTATGCCATCTCCTAGCAGTTTCGTAGATGATAAAGAATGGTATACTAACCATACACATCTTGTTATCTTTTATTCAATAAGACTCTGTTGGTTTTTGACGTTAACGTATGCCGAGTAATGGGCTAGTTCTGCTCGGTGAAAATGTGTGCTCAATGATTAGAGATGAACAGCCGCTTACCACAGGATGAATCACCAATACTCGGCAGAAAACCACAAATGCAATGGCCTTCCACTTAGATTCGTTTACTCTGCAACCATTCATAGCTTCGTTCGCCAATCAGCCAGTTTTTACCGTTACTTAACCTCTGAGAATGAAATACCATTCTGGGTACAACCGACTCTCTGTGATTGTCATCGAAAAAATGATACAAGCCTGTGTGTGGCAGAGCACATCTGTGTGAATGTAACCCAAATGATAGCTAAGACAAATTGAAATGTTGATGTCTTCAGAGAAATAGAAAATAATCAACTAACGACCAAGCCGCACAATCACAGCACAAGGACCAGTGAAATCACTAGGAATTACAGGTTCGCACAAGCGCAAGCAAAATGTCTGAGTTCAAGCAAGGCTAATCGATCAGAAACAATATCTGATTATCCAAAATTGTCCGGGCTAAAGGATGACTAACATGAGCACTGTGTCTGTGTATTGGTAGGCGTGTGTTGTGTATCTGATGAAGATCAAATATTTATCATGTGGTGCGTATGTACGTGTTTGTGTTCATGTGAATGGTTGGAGCGAATACAACAGTTACAAAATGAAAACATTTGAATGCGTCCGGTTTTGAACAGTATACAGTGCGATAGATGATGATGAGATAAAGCCAGCTCTCGTAGCTCAGTGGTTAGAGCAGTGGTCTAGTAGACCAGGGGTTGAGAGTTCAATTCTCTCCGGGGGCACGGCTGTTAGTCGGAAACTAGAAACTGTCGAATGAATTTCGCAGCTCCAATACTTGTCACCCGCGGCCACTGTGGTGATAGCTGGTAATCCACTGTCGCCCGAGTTGTTACAACGCCTGATCAACCGGGACATCATAAACTCCAATTTCCGGATAAAGTTGGTGGATTTCCTTGATGATGCGGTGGGATTACTAGGTTATTGGGCAGAGAACTTCCACCGCACTGATGCAAAGGTATTTAATAAAACAGTTCACTAAACCGGTAGTACTGCATTCGAAAAAGACAAAGCGACACACACTTTCCCAATTTTTCACCTGATGAGTACCAATGAGAAAGTATTCCGCGTTCGTCTTTCAACAAGTTAAGTCCCATTTATCATAAAAAATAGAAAATTAAGTGCTGTTTGTTATCGAAATATTGTGCATCAGGCCAAGTGAAAATTGACCAATTGATCGTTATCCGTTTGCCTAATTTCCGGCATGGGGAACATTGTTGCAGGTCAATTCTGACAGCAGAACTTTGACTTGCTGAGAAAAAAACAGGCAGAAATTACATTAGCATTTATATATTACTTTTAACAACTGTGAGTTGTTCATAATCTTGCCAAGGGTACGCTTCCCTCAGTAACTGCAAAGAATCTGTTTCATTCAACAATGCGACAGTTGCCAGCATGCATGAGATATGCATTTAAGACAGCTTAATTTTGGACTAGTTCACTGAAGTCGAACTCATCCAAAGGCTGAAGTCTATGTCTAGTGTTCAAAACAATCAAGTGTTATTACTAAGACTGACAAAAGTTCCAAGATAAATTATGGACAAATACGTTTTATTCTAAAGTCTACCAGTCACCATCACACTGGATCCAATCACTCACTCACTACCTCACTTTCTGGCGATGCATCAGATCTTGCCTCACGTAAGTATGTTCATCTTATGGAAGTGAACATTTGTTGTTACATGTGATTACGTGATCGAAAGCAGGACAGTTTGGGGGATTATGTATTATGATTATTCCACGACAGCTCACATTTTATCATGATGATGGACTTGTTTCTGGTGCTGGAGAAATAAATGAGTGCGCTTTTTTCTGCATTCGACTTCAGAGGTGGCAAAAAAGTACACTTGGGAGTATAGAAAAACTAGATGGGCTATTGGATTCTATTCCTAAAATGCTGAAATAAGTCACTTATAAAGAAGGCAAGCCAACATGTGGACGGAGTGATGGTATACGGATAAAACAACATGGTAGAACTATTCATATGTACGAACACCTATTTTCCATTTACGTTTAACATTTTCACATGTTTATGGGTGAACTTATCCTCCTATGTTCTTCACAAAGGGGAAATATATTTTTGTGACGAAAAACGAGGCTGCATGTGCGAGTGTTCATACTGATAGTAAGTAGTACGTTCGTTGGGTTAGGATTGGCCTACACACGAATAACCAACAGGAGTAACAGCTGTGGTTCATTTGTAGACTTTTCAATAAACAGCGTCCATTCACACTCCTGACGCTTCACAATAGATCCTAGTGACGACGTAACAACGAAGTGTACCACACTACTTTCCGCATTGTCTTGGAACAAGGTTAAAATTATACGGAAGTGACATTCCATAGGCCGTCTGAGATTTCCGCCTGATTGGTCTGAAGACAGGCGCATCAATCACCCTTCCACATTTCGCGTAGGTGGCCACACCGTGCGGTAGTGTCTTGTGGTCCAACTCTAATGTTCGTCAGACTGGCGTTAAGCGAGCAAACTGGAGAATATGATTGAGTGCGATGAAGTTCTATATGCGGGAAATGAGAATGGTGCCCCGGTTTCGCTGCGAAATTTGTTTTCATTTACCAACATTTAGTATATAAGTAGGCTTGCCAGCGTAGCCTCCACAGACCGCTGTAGCTGGTCCCGCTGGCGGTTGTTCCGCCGATGGCCCGTGGCTCGTAGAAGAGTGGGGGTGGGAACCCCTTTAACCGTCGGGAATTATGCTCGAAATGAGCGAAGTGGATTGTTCAGCGTGAAGAGATCTATAATGAACCAGTAGGGACCAAGGAAAATGGTCAGAATGACCGCACTAACTTTGCTATTGCTAAAAAAAAGCTGGGTAGTGGAAGCCTTTGGCGTGTCTTGTTCAGGTAGTACGCTGATATAATTATGAACCGGATTTCAGTGACTCAAGTACAGGTTTTGGAAAATAGGTTCTACCGCAGATGCCACCCCCATAAGATTTTCTGTAAAAGAAACGTCTTGTAGCATCCAACTGGCATTTAAACCATGGATAACAGCGATCATCAGTAAGTTTCGAGGAAGCGCAATTCGAATAAGATCACTGAGGTGTCTTAAATTAGGCTGCAGACAACGAACTTACGTATTTACAGCTTGTATGCTTTTTACTCACCAAACAGCATCGTAAAAATAGCTGTCTTCACTGACCAAAATAGGTTTGGGAAATATTTTGAGTAGTCTTAGGAATGCTTCTATGAACGTATGAGATAATCATTGCATATGCGAAATAATGTCCAGTTTTTGAATAGTTCAGCGTGAGTTGTATCATTGCGCATTTAGCTGTGCGATTCACCAACATGCGTATCAGCTATCGTGCACCCTCTTAAACCGACCGCAAAATTTTAAATAACGCGCTGTTGGACAGTAAAACGCTGCCCACACCGTGCGCTCGTTGTCTGGGCATCGAGCCATAATGTGCGTCCACAATTATGCACGTGGACTCGACCATGTCGCGACCGGAGCAGGTAGCCGAGACGTGATCATTAACAAGACCAGAGACAGGCCTCTCAGTCAGCCTTACTCGATCCTAGTGAACTAAGTGGACAAAGCGGCAACGGTGAAGACGGATTGAAATTCCGATACATTTGTTCCACTGTATCCGCACTGCAGTTCTCGTTTCCCATTATTACCCTCACAGTCAGGGCTTGACCACAGGAAGATTTCATCCGCTTCGTCCTCTTTGCCCACTTGGAACGCTTAAGGCCGACTGATAGGCCTGCCTCTGTGCATCGGTCGTGTTATTGATCACCTCTCGATCATCTACCTCGGTCACATGATAAACACTTAGCGCGATAGCTGCGGTCACGACAAAGAGGAGGGCATTTGCTTAATTGTGGTCACACATTATGGTGCGATGCACCGACGGCAAGCGTACGGTGTGGCCATTTAGGCGAAATGTATAAGAATGACTAATGGGCCTGTCTTCAGACCAATCAGGAGAACATCTCAGACAGCCAATTCAATGTCATTTTCGAGTAATTTTGACCTTATTCCGAAAAAAATGAGGAAAGTGGTTTAGTATGAAAATGAGAGGACTGAGGAGTACCGAGTACGCATAACTGATGTGCAGCAACACTCCTGAAACCAGTTTGTGCTTCCGGAGAAATTTTGTCTACCCATTCACACGCTACTTACCACCAATCTAAATATATCTTTCGGTACTTCTTTTAACCTCATCCAATTTTCAACTAGCTGAGCTCCAAGTCCACTTCCGGTCAGAATTTTAGAAGGATATCGGGCACAAATTTGAGCTCATCGAAAAGCGCCAGCAACTGAACAAGAGATTTGCTTCGACCTCACCAATGTACTGGGAGCGATGTCATACAGGAAAGAGTGACTGTGTCACTGAATGAAATTTCGCACTCAGGATAACGATTGCTGACGTAACATGGTTGAACCATAGCCTCTTGTTCATAGCTCCCAGGTTCTATCATCAGTGACACTTTATTCTCTCCTGTTTTTGTTGTCATTCTTATTATTCTGACTCAATTTGAATTGTTTTAGAAGAGCGGTTGGCTATTTTGGATTCGTTGACCCGGTTGAGCATTCGAACGGTTCTTATTCTGCTCCCGATTGCTTACGATCAACCAAAGATGCTTGTAATCAAGTTCGTTTTTACAGTTTCTTAATCTTGTAGTTTTGGCCCCCATGTATCGATTTCTTCATTGTGGTGCCGGGTTTTGACTCGTGACTCTGATTGGCAAATTATACGTCTATATGTAGCTCAAAATTGGGCGTTCGTAACAATAGGTATCACTGGAGATTGAATTATGGATGCTGTAAGATGACTCATGGCCGAATGAGGTATATACCTTGTACACAAAAATGTGAATGGAAAATTCCACAGTGGCCCACATCGTACCTGGTTTGGTTTCATAAAAGTGGTAATATGCACCAAACAAACATTCTGCAGAAAAACAAAGTTGACGACGTTTCAAAGAATTTGAGTACCTAATGCCTGGTCCTTCATGGATTGTCAGTAATCCACTCACTACTAACAATCACTGGAATCAGTGTACACCTTTCCTATCCATCCGCTTAATGAGTATCGACAAATGGGACTTGAAACTGGTTTGAAATCTTCGATTGCCACGCACATACACACAGATCTCTAACCAGTTAGTTTTTCGGTTTAAACGCTTCATTCTACTTCCCCATAATGTAACAGGGAATGCTGGGGTGAGGGAACGGCGTGAACATCAAAGCGAACGGACGAACCGAACGAGGGCCACAGACAGAAAAACAGGCGCCGAATATGTCGGAGGCATCCCGAAGCAGGAAAAAGGAGACATACGGACTACCAGAGAGGAAGCAGCGGGATTTCCGGCAACCAGCAAGATGGCCCAGCCGATCGAGCCGTCAACTGAAACAGTCGGACCAACCGAAGGGAACTGATGGTCAAGAGAAGCAAGCCATCGGCCACGGGCAGCTGGACAGAACGCAGCCGAAGCGCTCAAGCATCGGCAATAGCAATCTTGATGCCACGCATTCCGGAAAAGGGCCTACATAAACAACTGTATGTGTTTCATGACTTGACTTGTGTTACCGTGGGAATACAAGTATCCTAACCCTTGTTGCCGTCCTTGGTAAAATATGTTTCAGGGTGTTGACTGATTACTGGTTTACTGAGAGTGTGCCTTTGGTGACAGACGAAAG
Source organism: Fasciola hepatica (assembly GCA_948099385.1). NCBI lineage: Eukaryota > Metazoa > Platyhelminthes > Trematoda > Plagiorchiida > Fasciolidae > Fasciola > Fasciola hepatica. The sequence goes on from CANUEZ040000163.1 coordinate 5,730,661, forward strand.
CCGTCGCAGTGTGTCGCGTGATGCGCATGCATCGCCTGTCCAGAACTGAGGTTAAGGTTGGAGCCAGAGGAATCAATACCGACAGGGTGATAGATGAATAGTGTTCATTGACAAGTCCGGAAAACAAACCTGACAAGTGGTGGTTAGCCTTATCACCAGTCAGTCATATGAAAAGGCCCAAAAACCAGTAGGACCAAACAGTTTTGTGCAATACTTGGTTATGGTTACCCAGAATCCCATATAATGAATACCGTTCTCACTAGTAAGCTAAAATGGTTTGGAAACTGATTGGGGGTCAATTCAGGGAGGCAGGTTAGCGAAGCGCCTTGATTTTCCATGGCACTGCCTAAGAACACCTCCACTGTGTGGGTGACAGGTTGCTAATGTGAAAGACTACTGACTGATGCAAGTCGCATCGCATACACTGTTTCCATAAAGAGAGTCAATGTCAGCAGGCTCAGGTCACGTAATTGACTCACAACCCTTTTCTTTTGGTTCGAGTCCCAGTTACAATTTATTACATAAGCAAAACAGCTGATGATTTCTGTCAATGCCCGTGTATAAAAAAGTTATTTGATCCCAGTAATTATTTTTATGAGTTGGGCGTTTTCATTGCGTCATAAAATACCGGAAACGGAACAAACTGAGAACCCGTTGCTGTGAATAAAAGTGAGCAAGCCTTGCAATGGCAATCAACCTTGCTGCTTCTAACCACTTGACAATCAATAGACAATGATTCAGTTCCCAGTAATTGGAGTACCATTTGAATGCTCGAAACATTCGTGAAGCTTCGAGGGATAGCTGAGAGCGAGATAATAGTGATTGTGAATGATAGTGTGGATACAAGAAGGTAAACGATCTAGCGAGTGTGGTGCTGTAACTAGATGAGAGGGAATGGATTTGGGAAGGAGTACAGATGAAACCACCCGGAACTAAAATATGGTTCAATGTGAACATTCCACACCAAGCTACCCAACTCATCCATCACCAGAAACATACACACACACGCACAATAAGTTATTGGTTTCAGTTCAATGCACGACTGGCCATGCGTGGGCAGTAGACGAACTCAGGAAAAAAAACAATCAAATTGGCGTTTTAGCAACCGAGTCCCTCCTACACGGATGCAGACCAAATGCATGCAGATGCGTGTGTAGTGTTTCTTGGACAGTTCCGGAGCAGTTCGTTGCCTAGCCACGCTTACACTTTTGAGCATACTGTGTATGCTAACGCTTTCTGGCTAGACTTGAGAGAAACTGGACACCAGTAGGCTGCAGAGAGGGGACAGCGTTTCAAAAGTCCTCGTTGAAAACAATAACACAGTACTCATGGATTTGAACTGTACGCGAAAGTTGCCGATGCAAAACGAAATGCCCAAGAAGTACCTTTGTTTTCACATTCGATTTGACAATGAGCCTGAACTCAATGAATGATTCAGTTTCATTACAAACACAGTTAGCGTATATTCAAAGTAGTGCGATAGATATTGATGGAAGATTACCACTCCGATAGATGTGCTTCTTTGACGGGTGTATACTAACTTGCGTATATCACGACAGGTAAATGATTTTCGCCTCAGTTAACTCCATCAGAACTTCTACTTATTATTTGTCCTTAAACTTTGTGGAAAATGAATATCTGGCCTAAATTTGATAGCAGATGAAACGATTGGTAATTCGCCCTCGTTCACCCCGTTACCAACTGCGACTTTTTCGGACGTCATGTAAATCCCAAGTCAAAGTCTCAGGGCTGTGATTACCGGGTATCCCGGGGTATTACTGCGGACCTTTGATGCACCATGTCATGTCCTTCGCACGGCACTCATGGCCACACAGAATAAAAACTGCTGAACATACCACTAAACAAAAAATGAATCTGGTAAATTGAACATGTGCCATTAGAAGATATGCTTTTCCGCGTCGAACAGTTCGACCCCCTTTTCCAAGAATTGAGTTATGCAAATCTCCAAGAAATAGTTCACTTAGTTTTCCTACTACAAAGAATCTCTCTCCATGTCTAACATATTCAGATTTTTTCCTGCTTCTCAAGTTTCAGATGGCATCTTCCATGGAATTCTCAGACACAGAACTGCCCAGCTGGCGAAGCCCTTGTCAACTTTCTCCAATGAAACTACGGTAAACTTCAGTGGGAACTTAACTCAAATGGAGAACGTTCCCATTCAATATGATTTGAAACCAAGCCATTTTAAGTGCTCGAGATGTTTTCCAGGAATTTCCACTCTCCTTTCGCAGTAGATTTTCTTCTCGTTAACTCAAAACTCCTAGCTACAGTGAGCTTCGTCAAGCACTTCTGATTAAACTCATGATAATCTACGGGGAGCAACTAATATTGAAAACTGTATGGGAAAACTGCAACTTCTCTCGCGTCAAACAAAAACTTCAGAAGATGAACTTCGAGATAGCTGTCGCCCGTGCGCGAAACTACCTGTGTTCTTCCTACCCTGCATTACTGTCCCTCGGCCTTCAAGAACATGATCTTAAAGCCACGCTCCATGGATTGATGATTATCAGTTGCGTTTCATTTATCCCCGCTGGCATATTTTTGACTGAACACGTTGATCAGCATACTGAGTCTTGTTTACCGCTAGCCCACAAGATACTGCGGTTCCCTGTTGAACCGTTACACAGACTTATCCTCTGGCCGCTACTACTCAGCCGTCCGTTATGTTCCCCAGCACCTTTCTTTAGGAATAAATCTGTACGAAACCTCCCTACTAACCCACCTTAATCGGATTCTAACAAATAGGGAGAAGATAACAGTTGGGTTAATCACAAAATAATTGGTGCAGTTTTCCCCAACTCTCCCGTCTACTGAAGTATACTCCAAGTGGGTGCTTACCCGAATATTTTACAAGCTAAGAAATCTTGCTCGTTTCATTTTATTTTTGCGTGTACTGACTGAAATGTTTGGATAATAGTTGCTTAAGTCCTTCATACAAATATAAGTACAAACTCAAGTAGTCATATCTCATTTCCAAAGATTCTTTTCCGATTTTATGAAAGAGATGACATCCAAACTTTAGCAATCTAGCCAGCACATCATCAGTTTTTCAGAGACATCAATTGAATAAGCCTTTTAAAATGATTTGTTCTTGGTATTCGATACATTCACTGAATAGTAATCATCAAATCCGTAACTGAAACGTATTTCGTTTGAACTGAATTTCTTCCGGAATGCATCATTTTGCAAGCTGGATCAAATTTCAAAATAATGAAAAGTGGATACATCTCATAAGTATCTGAAAACCCTCACCCCGTCGAAATATCAACTTACGAGAAGTTTGCCAGATAGTAGTTCTAGCAATCGCAAAAGCACTCGGCCGTCACGCAGATCATCGAATAAGTCATGAACACACAGCATTTCACGTAAACCCCATAATTTGGCCACTTTTTGGGAGTACAACTGTGAATGATGATCCAACTGCCGACTGTGCAAACACCCATCGATCACGGAGTCCCACCCGAGTTGAGCATTGATCCATTTGGTGAACAAGATCTTTTGCATATGATCACGTTCGTCTGTAAGAAAATTCGTCCATCAGAGAGTGGGTTGTGAGGAGGTCAGAGCGAGAGCCAGAGAGAGAAAGGAAGAAAGTAGCATAACAGAAAACCGGATCTGTCGTGCATTTATTTGAAGTGCTCTAGTCAGTTAGTAGTTTCAGGGCAGTTGATCAAAGTAAATTTGAAACCACACGATTACTGTCCTAATCAAGCACTTAAGGTAACCAATTTGTTATCTGGCTCACTAAGCTCTTCCGTAACAGATGTACTGCATGTTACTTCAGCTAAGGAAGGCAAGCAGTGAGATTTTGCATCAACGGTCCAATTCCACTGAATAACTACTACAACATTTTGTTTTACAAAGTAGAGATACCATGTAGATAAATCATTTTTTCTAGTTAAACCTTCAGCTATTTGTTTTCGATTTGACAGAAAATGTTCTTATTTGGTAAAGTAACAGATTGTAAACAAGAAGACACTTTATTGAAAATTCGTCGTAGCAGACTTTTAGGCTAGCCAAACATGGTGGACATAGCTGAAAGAAAACAGACCATTCCACTAATTCTTTAAAAAACAAACGAGTTTTCTATCAAGCACAGCATACTTTGTTTTCTGAATCACACACACGGGGAAGTTTAACAAAGTCTAGTACAGGGCATTGGAGAATTGAGGTTCCATGATCACGGTAACAGTCTTGCCAACTGACTGTCTGAAACGTTGTCTACCAGATCGTTTGCAGCTGTAATGACATGTTCATAAGACAGAGCGTGACGACACCTAGTTCAAATGACCTTCCAATAAATTCAGGAAGGACTTGTGTGTTCGATGACTTGGAAACACAAGAATTTTAGCATCAACCACAGCAAAGTTACTTGGCTTAAAAAACAATCCAGTTCACCCTAAACGGCCCTTTGAAGTTTGCTTGAGCATCCGGAATTTAGAGCTGCTAGCTTTTAGCGAAGTGATACTGACCAAACAGAAATAATTACTACAAGCTATCTGCCTTCACTGACTTAACTTAAATTCCCATTACTCATTCATCTATCACAAAAGAACTTTCAGGCTGTATGCTGCATTCAATTTGGACTTATATATTGTGCGTTGTCGACCAAGGATAGTAAATGAATTCTCCACAATTTTCCACATTTGTACTCTTTCCGGGGCAAGACGACTCAGGTCTTCAAACACTGAAATCACCAGATTAGGGTTTCACCGGGAAGCAGTTGAAAACTGCCATGCCTTCCTTGTAGTTGAAAAGTGATACGTGTTGAGTATGAATGAGGGTAGGCCGAGAATGATGGGAGGAAGTAGACGGATTCGATATCCCAGTATTTCCTAAATAACATGTCCATTATTTTTTCGAGTCTGTTCTAATATGTTTTACCTTCCTGATATTTTGCCACTCCGGCAAATGGAGTACATTTATGTATATATATATATATATATATATATATATATATATATATATATAAATGAGTTTTTGGTTATAATGACCTTAGGCTTTTATCACAGATTACCTCCGTCCATTTCATCGCCACTGAAAACACTTACTAAAGAAAGTGTGATAAATTCATGTCCGAACAAAATGCACTCGATCGACGACAGAACAAAAACCGACGGAATTCTGTGAGTTCTCTCTATTTTGTTTTGTTGTTTTATTTCGTAGTCCTTTTATTACAGTCCCGAATTGATCTTTTTGTCCGAGTTTCTGTTCATCAGCTATGCATTGACTGTAATCCGCGAGTATTATTATTATGATATGACCAACTACTTATTGACACGTTAAAACGTGCATCTAAATTCCAGTCGAATCTTATCCCCACCTCTCAGTCCCATGATATTCATTTGTATATTTAAACTGTGTGATACACCGAAAAAATTAAAATTCAGTACCGGCCCAACGTAACTCTGATTTCAAATGAAAGAATAACGAGTTCAGGGACGAATTAATTGCGGCCTGCGCCATACAACCTCTACAGATACATTGTCCCACAATGGTCTAGAAACTGGAGTCACTCTCCAACTCTTCTAAACTGCCCGACGAAGGGATTGGTGACAAAGGCACGTTACCTACAAAATTTGATTATTCGATGTCACAGGTAGGACTAACCTGAAGGGTGACGATCTCAGGCAAGATGAGTCGTTAATGTGGGCATGACAATTTCACTTCTCCTACTATTCACTCTTTTTACACATATGCACATGAAATAGAAGTACAATTGATTGTGACGCACTAAAACGTTTCCTCAAAATAGTGCTTGAGGTTTGCAATTTAATTAAGGCATATCGCGACTTCCATGGATGACGTGTATTTAAAAAGTTTGCTTTCATTGAAAGTCATCTTGTACGGAGCTATAAATAGTTGAATATGTGACTTTGGTTGCTAACATAAAACCCTGTGAGCAATGACAGCCAAGAATTACCAGCTTATGGAAATATGAATAAATTGTTATGTAGGATCAAAGTAATTATCCTGAGTTATATTTAGAACGTCGCCCCATTTAGAGAGTTCTGTAGAAGTAAGTTTTAACCAGTATTTTTTTTGTAATTGTGCTCATTGAAAAAAGTCAAGATAAATTCTTTCATAATTGGAAGATTTCTGATGATATGTGGCTTGAAAATGTTTCTAAAAGATGATGGTCAAATGTGCTGAAAAAAGGGGATTTCAGTTTGCATCAAGGTGAGCGTTGGAATCAAGATGACTTTCATGCGCCTCGCTATAAGCTTATCGCGATAATGATGAAGTGATCCACGATAACTGATTTTTTCTGGCAACTGCGTGAGGGGGATCAAAGTAGAATTGCAAAGGCTGATAATTTGGGATTTCTGGTGACTGATCTTTTTCGGTGTTTTAGTGTAACTAGGGGTAAAATTTATAGGATAATTCATTGAAGAACTCCCTCAAAATACACATTTTAGAGACAGAGGACCAAGAACACTGAAGCAGGATGATTTCACAAATATTGCACTCCACAAACTGCTGTAGATCCCTGTATTTAGTCCAACGTGAAAACAGTCCTAGATACTCTTGCTTCCTGTTGCAGTTGAGGATGTGGCAATTTAAAATGCGGCCAGTATCAGGTGACGTGAATGCTGTATTAAACACCCGAAAAAGCAGGGCATGTATTGATTTCATTAGGGAATTGAAATCATGAGAACTATCATTTTTTGGTGAGTTCGTTTTACAGGCGAATGCTCAGTGGGTTATGGATTCTGGAAGGGTGAAACAAAGTCTAGTGGGAAATTCTCCCTACACGGTAACCAGCAGAATACCAAGATACAAAACCGACCAAAGTCATTGAACTGGATGGGAATAAACCATGGCCAGTTTTGTCGGTAGAGTTTAAACAGAGGTATTGTAAGTGGTTGGAAAGGTTTCACCGTTATGGCTGAAAAATCCCGTCATTTCAGCAAAACATACAATCATGGTAGGTAAGTAATTTTCTAGATAAATTGTCATGACATGGGCCACGAGTAGTTTGGAAATCTATTCACGCGAAACAACTCGTCACTTCATTATTCACGTTTTATCTCGTGAAACTGTACACAACTTGAGGATTCAGTTCATTTCATTGTTCCCTAATAATTTAGTTTTAAACGCAATCGAAATGTCCCGTTCCAAAGGGAGAATGCACACTGTCCAGTGGTGTTAAAAATGGAACATGTGATGGAGTTTGACATAGGAACGGATTTCCTTAGCAACTTGATGAACTCTATGCCGAAGAGATGGTGAAAGATCTTAAAGAATAAGTACCCACCCAAAGATTATTGATGTTCATGAACGGTATGTTCCTACCTATATCTGAGCAATTCAATTATAGATAAACCTTGTTTCGTTTTGGCCTAACGTTGGTGGCAAAAAACTGTTTCGTCCTAATTCTGAGCAAAATTACCAGCCACACTGAAGTAGGCTAAACAAGTTATTGTTTCAGAGCTTGGCCACCACTGTTTAGTTATTTTTGATATAAAAGCATATAGTTCTTCCTTTATGCTCTCATGTACAAGAACGGCTTTTGGCCGCTTTTGTGAGTCAAAGTGAATTAGAGCAGCACTACTCGCTGTCAACCATAACTTTAGAAAGACAGTAAAATCGATTGGAATCATTCTGATAAAACAATTACATGCAATAAAAGACAAACATGAAAATGAGGATATTTTTCAACCTGAAATTTTCTAATTGGACCAAATTGACTGTATACAAAATGTAGTCTCAGTATTTTATCAGCGCATTCTTAAAACTTTACTTGTTCCGAAGGATCTAATCTCTTTCGAACTTTATTTTTCGGTAAAAAACTCTTCTTTCCGGATAAACTTATAAACCGACTCGATGAAATCGTTTGTTATGAAATACGGCAAGTTATTTGGTTTGTGCTGTAAGTATGTATGATGGGACTCAATTCTTTATCAGCAAACTGTGAACACAAACAGAACATTGCAGGGCGTTGAACTGGAAAAGCGGTACGCCAAATGATAATATTCAACGCACGGAGTTAATAAAAGTGTTGGAATATCAATATTACCGGATTTTCGGGAGTGCAAAAGCGTTATACATTCGGTTCATCAACTTACTGCGCCCATCAAAATAAATTCCGCCATTCTATAATTTTTTGAATGGGACTTTATTAGCACTGACGTTGTGTAGGTTAACTGAAGTTACATGAAGAAGGGCTTGCGCTTCAATGAAAATTCGTGCAATAACAAGGGTGGTAGTGTGAAACGGTCTTCAAGATGAACCTGGAATTGGGAAGTCTCCGGTTCAAATTCAGTCGCTTTCACCGACCACTTTCCCGTTCGGCAGCTGCCATTTGGCAGTGAGCCCTTTCTTGAAATATATTAGCATTTACGTATCTGTAGAAGATGCTAAATCTTCTTATTCTAGTTACCGTTACTGACTGATTCGATGAAACAGGATAAAACAAAACATTAAAGCTCCTTTAACACCCTTCCTCTTCTTTTATGTATACATGATATACAAGGAAGTACAGATTCCCTATTCAAACTAGTAAAAGAGAAACTGATTAAATATTTACTCCCAATCTGATGACGTGATCAACAGAGAGACACCTAAGGCAATTAAAGAAGGAGCAGAACTGTGAAGAATCTTTTGCACAAATCCCTTCTAGATGTATCAGTAGTGCTAGCACAGGTTTTAGTGATTCGAACATTTCTTAGGATTTCAAAAGGCCCGCTGATAATCAGACATCTACTGTGCAGTTCCTTGGAGTATGCCTTCTAAAAATGTGAAAGTTCTACCGGAGAAAAATTAAGGGGAAAGAAAAGTTAAACTGACTGTTCATTGAATCCGATGCTATCTAAAACTAAGAACTGGAAAATAAAATTTCTTTTTGAAACTTTTTACCACATCGATCATTGGAAGGTTTGAACTGCTTTTGACGAAACCCAAAACTCGTGCTGGAAACATTTCGTAGTAGCTCTGTATAATTTATTTCAACCTATCTATTCTACAAGACCAATTTCAGCACTTCAAGTCCAAACGTCATTACCTACACGACTGTTATGGAAGTTTGTAAGCCAATGATATTTGCAGCACCTATACGGGTGATCATTTCTTCAGTGAGGCTATCTCCAGCGAGAGGCCGAGCCGGGTACATGAATGTCTCAAAAGTACCTGACCATAGGCGGTTTGTTTGGAGAAACTGTTCATGAAGAGTTTGGGAATAAGTTACGAAGTGCCGTCCTCAGAGTCACTCGGCTTTCTGTTCGGGGAAGCAACCCTAGGTCGTGCACAACCAAGTGCTACCTGTCCGGCAAAAGGAGGTTCGTGTGTTGGGAGCTGGTGACCAAACGAGCCGTTCGTACTCCTTTTGGATGGTGGTTTGGCAGTCCAAGATTCTCAAGACGTTCTCGTTAACCTTACTCCACTCATTATAGCTCAGCAAGAGGCAAAAGGCGATAGCCTCAGTTAGTGGCAAGCCATATTCGTGCACAAGACGTTGCTATCTATGTGCTCCTGTTGTTTTTATAAAGAGGGTACGCTGCCGGGTGAAGAACCCACCAAGCCTTTTGGTAATGCCTCTTTGCTTTTGTCTGGATGCTTGCTGACGGCGTAGCTGATACGAAAGGCTCAAAGGAGCACGATGAATTCCAGTGGATATATCCCTTGGGGTCATCGTGTCACGCAAACCCGATCATCACTGTAAGGTAGCAACATCGATCCTTTACTTTTAAATATTTTAGCTTCTGTAACCACTGAAGTGTGAGCATTGCACGCAGATTCTAACATCGCAACTGGTGCAGTTCAGAAATGATCCAAAAGAATACGGGGGTGTCATTGTCTATTTTTCAGTGATGAATAACCCCGAATTTAGTCCTCAAAGAAGATTCAAAAAGAAACACAATCACAAAGCAAAATCCTGCACTTTATTTAAAATCTACAAGTGATATTTCGGCATCCATCCTTCGTGAATCTCACAAACCTCTATGATGGAATTAAATTTGTTGGCAATGAGATTATCGAATGTCTAAGAAAACGAAACGGTATTGGCTTCCATCACGAACTATACGAAAAAACTTGATTTTTTCTCCCCAGTAAAACACAAAAATTGCCCCTAAAATATGAATCAAGGGCTTGTGTGGAATTGATAGTTAGGAACTACACAGCTTTAAATGGCTTGAAATAGACAAATTCTAAATTTGTCTTTATTGCGTATTTGCGCATACTTGCAGTGGAAGGAATAAAGCGATAAGGGACAGCCTGCAGTCTTACTGTGAGATGTGGAGCAGTGAACCATATAAGACCCCGATAGATCAGGCGTTGTCACTAGTAGGAAAACAGTGGATTTCTGTCGACCGCCGAAGTGGCCAGCGGTGATGAGACTCATATCTTGGAACTTGGAGGCTTCGAGTCACTCAACCGCAAGCTACTGAGTTCGTCCACGACCTAGTGGTCAAAGTTTGTCTGTGCTTTGGAGTATTTCTCACGGCTTAGAAGACTTGAGGCATTATTTACAATATGCGCATTATCACTAAGTGGAACCTAATGAAAAACTGAATTGTATCATTGAATATTTTTCGACTTCCCATCTTTTTTATGATCTAAGCGGTGTTTTCACGTTTTTCACTGGCGAGTTGAGTGTTGATTCCGCATAGCGACTCCTCTGTGGAAGAAACTCAAACTCCGACTATTTATACTGACACAGTTTTATTACTTTTCCCTTGGTTTCACTAATTGGTGACATCTGGATCTCAAGCCATCAATAGCGACGGGAAGTACTCTAACATGATATACTGTACAGTAAAGCATACTTCATTTACGTTAGGGCTCTTTCTACGTACACTGATGTAGTAGCCAAATTGTACAGGTTTTGGTGAGTAAGGGAAAGCCTTCTTTTCACTTGAACTCCTAAAGATAATTCTTCCTTCATATTCATCGATCGCTGTGCGAACAAATGGTTGTTATCGTTGTTGGAAAGGTTTTGTATCACGTATCCCTTGTGTATAACAAACCGTTTTTGAGTCAAATGGGACAGCCCGGTGGTCGAGGGATTCAATTCACAAGTGTCCACCCTGGGTTTCTGGCCTAACGTGAACTTGGCAGGTGTGCATTGCCGAGCATTCCACACAAGTCAAATTAAGTCAAATTCAAGTGAAAATGGGAATTTATTCATCCAAAAGGGATGGATATTCTGCACCATGCCCACCGGCATATTATTAATCGAGTACTCCTGTTGGCCATACAAATAGTTAAAGAAATCCGGTGAAACAGCTACTCCTATGGGTACCACTGGTGAGCTGGGCGTTGATACTCCACAATGAATCATACAAGCTGGCATTTCAGGATAAATCACACAGAACCGGAGAAAGATTCGACTTGAATTCACTGTTGAACTCTGTGAGAATATCTGTTATTTGCTTGGCGTTGGTAAAGACGAGGTAGATATCAGGTACCATGATTGTACAATTGCTTTGTTTGCTCATTCTCCGTTTGTCCACAAAAGGCAAACTGTGAGAGTAATCTGATCGAGGACTCAACGAATACAAAGTGACTAGATCAAACTGCCGTTTTTTCCGTCTGTCTCATTGACTCGCATGTGACATACACGAGTGAAAACCAATCAACTACCAATTTCAGGTGAGAAATCACTCATTCAACAGAACAGATGTGAGCCGGACCACTCAGCACCCATTCTTTCACCGATGATGTCACATCACAAGTAATGAAAGTTTGCAATCCAAGCGACGGCCTCAGTGCCAAAGTAACATTGACTTCTCACAACATAGTCTTCGTATTCGGTATGAATTGTGTACCTATGTTCAATAAACAAGATCCACAACATGCAGGGGAGCCGCGGTACTCTTTCCTCTGTCAAGTTAAGACTACCCGTAGAGTACAACGTCATCAGGGATGACCATCAAAGGTACGAATCACATGAAGACAATTTGTCACGCATGAACCGTTGATGATAGGCAACCAGTTGTATGTGTCACATGATCCCCGAGTTCCGGCCGTTCGAGACTTAGGATAATATAAACATAAAACACTTATACAGGTTGAGAGATATCAAATTATGATGAACAAGTAAGGAATGCCTATACGAAAAGCAGTGCTGCCGAAATCCCATGCAGTTATTAAAAAGCGTAAACAAATTATACCACGAAAACTAACCTAACTAGATGCAAATCCCCTCGCTAAAAGGACTTATCCCACCTAATATTCTGTAAAAATGCCTTGATTTGTTCTAATAACTGCAGACGGTTAGGAATAACAAATACTCTTTTAATAGAAATAGTCACCTTGAATAGGTCCACCATCTTTCTAAAGCCTTAACTTGCTCATGAATTCGTCCCTTCCAGGACTCGAGTTGTGGTTGAGCAATGTTGGTTCCTCATATTACTGGGATAAACCATTGACTGTCTTACGTGAAATAAACAGCAATTTGCCGCTTCCCGTGTTCCTATCCCATCCGACTTGATCGTTACACAATTTACATCTCCGATTCATCGTGGCTGGCTATCTTCAGTATTATGCTAAACCTTTGAGTTCACGGAGTATATCATATCAATGCACTGCACTCAACCCCGGAATAAGGGAACATTACCTCTCTGCGCTGAGAATTCCCTCTTGGAATGCTCTCAAATGCTGATACGTAAATTAGTTTATTGAATTATTTCTCTTATTCGGAATTTCGGATTTCTTTACCGACAAGTAATTGTCAAAATTGGGGTTTCAAAAACTGAGACGTAGTGTTTGTACCCACTTGTATTGGAGACATTTAAAGTGATGAAACCACTTTTGGATGGAATCGATCGTAGAAGGATACATGAATATTTACAAATCAGACCATAAGGGGCAAAAAACATGCAGCAGAGAAACAGACTGTAAAGGAACCTTGTCTAGCACAATGAGGATCTCACTTAAAGAGCATCACGTCATATTTTGGTGGATACAATAAATTAACGTAGTGAGAAGGGTATATAGAATCACCCTCCTTGCGGGCAGGTAATTGAAATGCCGTCTATTACCGAAAGTAGCTTGATGACCAATCTTGCGTTTAAAGTATGGAAGTGGAGCTGGTTTGTTTTAGAGGCCGTTATTGCCCTACACCTACGAATTTTCTGGTTCAGTCAACGCATAACTGTATCAGCCACGCATTTCTTTCTGCTTGCGATAAGGCCTACGAGAACTTTACTCCGGAGAGGTTCTCTGTTATTGCCAACCAAACGCAATTGTATCCTTGTCCGGTCAACCAGTCTTGATGGAGTCATTTTGTAATTTTCATTCTCTGCTTGTTCTGTCTAAGCGGGTTCCGTGTTCAGTATGATTTATATCTGACGTGACTGACTTATAAGTATTGGTTTTCGAATGAAATAAAGCAAAGCACAAAAATTTGAATTGCAGAGCAAAACCATCACGAATTTCAGATCGAGCAACATTTCCATCATTGCACAGAAAATACCGATAAAGCAAACAAGTATCATGTAAGTAGTATGTTTTTGTACCGGTTTACTTGCCACTGTAGTGCTGAGTGTATCGGACACACGAGGAGGCACCCTTCTAAAGAAGTCTCAATACTGTCCGACCTTTTTTCTCACAATGTAGCGGGGAATACTGAAGCAACAAGACGACTCGGTAACCAAACCTATCAGGCAAACCGATCGAGAGTCACAGACAAAAGAACGGATGGCGGATATTTCGGAAGTATCCAACAACAAACGAAAAGTGGCATTTGAGCTAGCAAAGAAAACTCAACGGGATATTTGGCAACCACGAAGATAGCCCAGGTAAAAGGCTACCTATACAGCTTGAACTGGAGCAATCGGACCAGCCAAACGGGAAAATTGCGCAAAAGAATCAAGCTAATGGTCACAGACAACTGGCCAGTATGCAGCCAAAATGCTCAGGCAGCCATAAGATCAATGTTTCTGTAGCACGGTTTAGAAAAGTGGCTATATAAACGATTTCATGTGTTCCATGAACGTGATTATTTCGGCCGTCGAAATACAGGTGTCTCCACCATTCTTGTCTTTCTTGTTACAATAAATACTGTCCGAAACATCCAAAGTGTCAACCTGCTACAATTGATCAACCCTGGGCGTGTAGTTAAACCCGCAACCGCATTCAGCACAACGTTGGAAACATCTAGGTTACTCAGCGAAGAATTTCACCGACGACATATGAACCTGTTCGAAGCTTTTGTGTATAAAATTTCAAAGCGTGGTTAATGCAAGTAGCGCAAAATAGTGTGTCAGTTTTCGTTGCCATCGCTGTAAGAGGTCAACGCTCCCAGTTCAGTCCCTCGTACACAACCCTGTTCTCATTTCCACGTGTAATCTACTTCAAACTTTGTCCGTTTTTTACAACTATTATGTCAATAACTGTCCACACTTTCGACCTTTTAGGCTCACTTATAGCTGCCGATTTTCCAAGTTCATCCCAATGATTTGTTGTCAGTTCGTCGTCAAATATAATGGTGAACTGACGGTTACGGACTATCAGCCGAGCTGTCTGTCGATCTCTCGTGACTTTTGAACATAAACGCACATGTAAATCCCTGAAGCGGGATGTCTGAAGGAATTTATTCGTTTTACCGGGCCCTATCATTCACAAGTGCTTCTTTACTGATGTAATTATTCTAAACTTTCTGCTCGTCAATCCCATTTCTTTATAAATGAGTCTACCCTAGAAACAGGCACCTTTTTATTTTTGATTTTACCACAAAAGTCCTTGTCGATCTCTGACGTTTTTCTGATCCACCCAGTTTACCCCTCATCTTATGAAATAAGATTTCATGATAAAAATATACGGATGCTTTTGAGTATCCTCTTGATCAAGTTATTAAAATAGGGAAGCTGACTGCCCCTTATCCTATTTAAACACAAACAGGTTGTGGACAATTTGAAACGGCCAGTAATTTGACCGGATTCATGCAATAGTTTTAAACAAAAACAACGGGATAAATTTTCCACAATACTCATTAGTCGAGCAGAGCACATTCTAAGTGGTTTGTACGCACCATTCAGATACGCTCAGCTGTTTTCAAGCATACGGGGCACTGTGCTGAATTTCTCGGAAGCTGGTTATAACACGGTACAAAAGAAGGAATAGTGTACGTTTGATACCTTCGGGCTTCCGGCTTATGTTTTGCATTTGTATATTTAGGGAGCAATTTTTAAAATTGTGTAAATTTCCGCCTCTAGTAGACTCTCTTTTCATTGTTATCAAATCTTTCACAATCAAATAATTGAACCCTGGAACAGATAAAATGGTTGAAATATCAGTCGACCTAGGTTGGTCTATTCGCTTTGTTCAGGCTTCAAAGTCCCACTGAGGGTCAGTTCAAAATTCGACTTTGTTGAAGACAGTAAAACAAACATATTTTAAGATTCATGATTCTTTCGTATTGACCATATCCACCCCTTTGTTTACAGAAAAATACGAACAAGCGAAGTTGTGTGCTTCCGGAGAGAAACAATAGCTAGCCTTCAGTAAAGAACTCGGGCAATCTTTCATTTTGTGTAAATTGCTGTTAGATTTGATGCTGAGAGTTTGCGATGAACTTTGCCAAATCGTCATTAACTTCATGTGACTCACAGAAAGATTCATGATCATTTTCAAGAGCAGCTTTTACAGCTGCCACATCCGGATCATCTTTTTCTGTTCCTGGGTACCATTCACGAAAGTGGGAGCACCCTGCAGAAAATATCATACTGAACGTTTCGAACTCGTTTGTTCACCAGTCAGACCTTTAGAGCTAAACTGGTGATGATTTGTTTCAATTCATCAACACACTAGGTGGACTGACAACCCAACACGGAGTCGTACAAAATGAGCAACCAGACAAGATCTTTCAAATAACATGAATTTGTTTCTCTCGCCAAAAGCATGCAACTTTATTCCATGGAAAAGTGATTTGTTTCAGTACTAAAGGATCATGAAAGCTGTAAAACGCTTTTCTACTTTTACCTGCTTCAAGTATTGTAGCTCGCAAACTTTTGATAATAGAGTTGTACTCTTGTATCTCCAACGTTAACCAGAAAGGATCAATGAGGTTCTCTATTGAAGACCATCATCAGTCAATTAGTCTATTTGGAGATATTCTGCTTGAGATCTAAAAGGTGTCACTGAACAGAAGAAAGGAGAACGAATTATTTTTAGACTCTTCCGAATCGCATGGCAGTAAAAGACCTAAAGTGTACAAGACAAATTTAATACCCCGGTTAGGATACATTAGAAATGTGAACGAAGACGTGTCTTAAGTTGAACGTGAACTAATTAAGTAAAGGTAGTTAATGCTAAACTCCTCAGTGGAAATCAGCCCCTTCACGTGGTTTGCTAAGAATCATAAACTACGGGGTATATCCACCAAGCCCCATCAGGGACTCAGATTCGAGGTGCATGCCCGTGAGTCACCCTATTGCTAGTTGGGTTCTGGAGATGAGCCTCATGTCGGTACTGAAGTTCTGTGCATGGTATTTCACACAAGGCTACCCAAACTAATCACGTAATTTGTGTTGTATCTACTACTACTTTACCATAGCTCAGGTATGTCACACTGTTGGTAATTGTGGTTCGTTTACAAATCTAGGTGTGGAGACTCTTAACGAGTTATCCTCAGCTGAGTTAATTTCGGGTAATCTGGTGCTATCCAAATATTCAACGAAATCACCTATCTATCGGATTCAAAGATAACTCTTCAAGTAATTCACCGATGAATAAAAGATAATATCGGAAAGAATTTCTTGGAAGACATTTTATAAAACCTAACTCTGCGTTCATCAATGTGAGCAAAACGATGAGCTTTTCAAGGTTAGGATAACAAATGCAGAAATATGGGTAGGTTGAAGCACCTCGTTAGAGATGGAGCAGTAATAGAGATTTCAATTTCCATCGAGAGTGTAGAGTGATAGATCATCGTAAGATTCATTCGGAACAGTTCCATCCTAAGGTTTTAAACTTAGTATGACCAGGAAGGTTTCTTCTGTTGCAGCAAGTTTCTGACAACATGATAGTTGTACAAAGTATCGGTGGATAGAAAAAACGGTATTCACGGTAATCGGTGGTCCTACCATTAGTTGGACATCTGGCTGCCTTCCGTCTAGGTTGGTTTGATTATCGTTTTGTTAGTACGTGTAGACTACTATAACACGTCATGCACATAATCTTGAATTCGCCAATATCACGAACAGCGTTTCCCAACCAGTTGAACTTCGGCAGTGAGTCCCACCTGCTTGTTGATTGGCTGCCAGCTGAGCGGCTCGGATTGATCAACCGCGATCGCATGAACTGCCTTCGCTTGTGATAGACGTTTCAATTGTTTACTTGTCTGCTTGCGTACGAATAAGGCAGACTTCTTACATACCATGTTCTGTCAGTAGTGGCGTATACAACCCACAGAGCTAATGGTTATTAAAAATGTTGAATTGTCTCAGAAAGAACGAATGTGCAGTAAACCAAAAACCGTTCAAAAAATGGATTTCGTAACGGAAGCAATAATCATAGTAATTACATACTGATGAAAGTTATAAACCACTAATAACCTTGAACAAACTGCAGAAAGTACAAGAAAGTATAGAGCTATGCGTTGACTAACTGGAGAAGCTCACTGCTCGAGAATAAATTCAACTAAGTCAAATTTCAAAAGGGGTGAAACTTACAAACGTGCAAATGTTACCTCAGTATCTCTGAATTCAGTCTGGAAAAGGGATACGTAAAAATCCTTTTCCTCAAAGTAAATTTTCGATGGATAAAACATTTTCATTCCTGACAATCAGACCTCGTGTGCAAATAATGAGCACAAATGATTTTGTCTGATTTGTTTTTCTTCTGTCCAATATTTCAGCTCGAAATTACCCAGCCTTGCTCAGCGACATTTCCGACATTCATGAAGACAGATCACTCTGTCATAGCAACCATGTGTGTTTAACTGAGTATTCATTGATCTCCTAAAAACTATTTTAGCCAGGGCAGTTGCACTTACACAATCGATCCGTTTAATTATCAATACAGTGCAAAAGCCCCCTTTCTTATTCCAATTCTATCCTGTGGAATTGACTGATATGAAAAACTTCACAAGGGATAGGAAATGTTTTTCTCTGTGCTGTTGAAATACTCTGACAGAGCACAGCCTTCCCCATTGGTGGATGCTTGTTTCGTTATTTGAAGTTGAAATGGATGTTTAAAGGAACTAAACTTTTCGGTATGCTTGGAAAACAAACAAAATGAAGCTTTATTGTTATTTGGTATGCATTGTAATAATAATCAGGATCATAATAACGATACTGAAATTATTATACACAGCTCTGATTGTATTCTTACTATGAGACTGAAAATAGTCAGCATCGCTTCTGATCATATCACAAAATCAAATAATCCGCATTATTTATGAATCAATATTTTGACGTTCACGCAAGGCAAACTTAAACTTATACAATCCAATGGAACTTTGCACTGACTGAAAGAGAACCGGAAATCATGGTCTTGAGGTTCAGTAGCAAAGGGTCACGCTTCCTAGCGATTGAGTCAAAAACAGGGTTCTAACCACAACTGTTGGGGTTCAAACCTTGTTCATTACGTTTGATGTTTATTATTTGGGTATTACCGGCCCGATTTCTTGAACAAAAAATCCTAATTTCTCCTTGAACAGGTCAAAAAGGGCAAATTAAATATGAATGAATAATCGTGGAAAAAATCTTTTCAAAAACTACTGATATTCTTCAAACTGAAATAAGACTTTACATTTTCTTCGAAGCGTACAAAATACTTATTACACGGATGAAACACGGGCACTCCACAAACGTTGATTTATTCTAAATTGAAGTAAAATTTACCGCTTATCCTGAAACTTTGTTGACAAAATGGGGATCCATCAACCCAAACTGTGTTTTGATACATTAACCGACAGTTTTTCATGAGAGGCCAATTTCATTTAGTTTGTCACTTCAACTTCTATGCATATACATTTTAGGTTCAGCCAGTTGCGATGAAGGATGATTTTGAAGATCACATGACAGTTTGTCTGTGGAAGAATCACCTTCTTCATCCCCTCTCCTCCCCAATCCCTTTCGGATCGCATTCTTTATCTGATGAAAACGCCACCTCTTCGCGCTTCCGTTAGGAACGGCGAACTCGGAGAAGTCATCAATTCACGCGGTCGTCAACAACACCGCTCTTGTGGTTGTCACCCGTTCGATACAAGCCTTACGCTGAAGTTCAGATGCTCAGTTAGTTTTCGTTTAGTGCTTTCGAGTATGGTTGATTGATGCGTTCAGTCACTATGGGATGGTTTCCGTGCAAAAGTTTTCCGTGGTGTTTAAAAGGTTTAATTGACAAGAGCTAAACTTACTTGAGGGAGTGCTCTCTTTGCCCTTCATTGATGAGGGTCAGCAAATCAGCGGAACAATCAGGAAATTTTAGTAAGGAATTCCAGTTCTATTGTGAGCAGTGTCCCCAATCTGTGCTGAGTGGTTCCTATGACATCAACAATAACGAACTTTTGTGTTAACCAATAATTCACTCAACCGATGTATATATCATGATATTTCCCGTGTTACGTGATTTCCTTCATTTATTCATTAACAACGTCATGGGATGTAACGCTGAATAGGTAGCTTGTTGCAAATATCCGGAATGCTGACGGAAAAACAGGAAACTGTGCACTGTTACTGTAAAGCGAGACACTGCAAACAATCCCAAAATGCCCAACGGTTAGCTCGAATGCCTCAGTGTATTCCAAGCCGGGTTCAAAAAGGTGCAAGTTGGGACTACGTGCACGGTCTCAACAAGACCAAAAATGGAGCAGATGTGCAGTGCCACCATGAACTTAAAACAGTGGGAGAAGCATGTTGAAACTTTAAGATAAATTACCAGATAAAAATATAATCCTCCTTTCACCTACATTTCGTAATACGTAGAATAAAAATCCCCAAAATATACCAACAAGTTCCATTGTTTTCGGCTCCCATAGAAGTTTTCCTGGAGCAAACAAATGTAGGTCTTTCCTTTCAAATTAGATTTCTTAACCCATTGATAAAAACGTCTTCACATTTTTTCCCCGACTGACTTTAATTATAGCCTACAGCAGTTCGGGTAGGTGGTGCTTGTGACGGGAAGTACATACCGTGAAACTTTGACATCGCATTCCTTTATGCCCATCTTTCGGATTTCCAACGTGATTCCCATTATTCACATACAAAAATAATCACCACCATTGTAGGACGTGACAAGCCCCCAACCCCACTAGCTCCACGTTGTTCTTCAGTAAGTAAATCCTGACAAATTTTATATATATATATATATATATATATATATATATATAGGTTGCACTAGATTTCCGAATTGTTTATTTTAAAAGTCAATTAATTTTGGGTAACCCAAATTATTTTCTGCATTGTGGATGTGGCCCTCTGCCTGAAGTTACTTGAAATCAACAATTCAACTTAGTTCATTAATGGTTACCCGAAAGATCATATTTTCCGGCTAATTAAGAAAGAGAGTTCAAGTAGGAATACCGATTCTCATTCAATCAGTGTACTGTGTAATTAACTGTAGTAACAAAGGTATTAATTTATTTAATAAAGTAGTTCAACTAATATCAGAGCAAATAAGGCAACTTTAGCGTTTAAAATAAAATCGTCGGCTGTATGAGATTTGGCGGGGAAATTTCGAGCGGCTGTGGTGAGCAGGTCCGTTCTTACTGCTTCCGGGTTTCATGCTCCTTCAGTAACTTTTTAATTTATTTTATCTATTAGACAACGACTTTTTCTACAAGCATCTATGTGGAATTGAGTGCTGGAGGTTGAGGGTTATTCTGAATTTCCGGTTTCTCTCTGCTCCCTGTTAAGCCATAGAAGAAGATGTCACTGTTCTTTCTGTGCTTGCAGAATTGAGGGATACTACAACTGAAACACTGCAAAAACGATAATTGGCACATAAGCATCGAGTAACGGAGACCAAAAAGGAACTCGAATTTCTCAGGCTTCGAAATTTGGAAAATGTCACAATCAGTATGACTTTGTTAAATCTAAAGTGATGCCGTGAAAACTGAAATCTGAATTTCAACTGAAGGAATATCGATGTCACAAGCTCTGGTAATGTCCTTTTTCTCGGAGTTTGACCTTGCTAATAGTATGGCCCAGTGGATTTATTAATTATCATCTTAGTCGTAGTAACATGAACAATAAGTGTATGAACTGTCAGTCCTTACCGTTGTAATAAAATGCACAGGAAAATCGACTTCTAAACATCAATTAAGCACCTGTGTGGAACTGACAGTTAGGAACTGAAAAGCTTTAAATCTCATGAAATAGATAGCCTTTTCCTTATCGTATGTTTGCGCATACCTAAAGTGGAAGGTGTATTTCCTCTTATCAGAGAGACTCACTGTGCGATAAGAGATAGTCTGCAATCTTATTGTGAGATGTGGAGCAGTGAACCTTATAAGAACCCGATAGATCAGGAGTGGTCCCGAGTAGGGCAACAGTGGATTTCTCTCGACCGCCGAAGTGGTCAGTGGTGACGGGATTCAGATTTCGGGCCTCGGAGATAGTGGGTATACGTTCTAAATCACTCAACCACTAGCCAATCAATTCGTCTACACTCGAGTGATCAACGTTTGCTTGTGCTTTGCAGCAATTCTCCTAGTTTGGGAGGATAGAAGTAACCGGTTGCGCCAAACTGGTAAACCGACTAATCACCAGTGATCACTGTAGCATACATTTTGGGTTGGATTCAGTAAATAACCCTGAATATTATGATTAACCTACTGTTGGTAAAATGGCCCTAACGTACAGTGTTTTCGGAAATATTATTATTCAAACCCAAGCTTGGTTTAATCCAAGTTCTTTCGCAGCAATTTTCTGTTTTCATATTATTTGTCGAACCAAAAATGTTGCTGGGTTTTCACTTTTGAGTAAAACAAATTCAGTATATGGGGTGAATTCTCCACCCGGCCTTCAAATAATAACCAGGTGTGGTGAATTTTGAGACACTGCGGGAATCAGAAGAAGAATGAGGCTTTCACTCATTCAGGTACCGTCAGCCATCTCATTGCATACGCATGGGAGAATTAAGGTTCGTGTTTTGATGAACCATCAAGACGGTGGATCGATGACGCAGGTGTGAAGGTTTCCGAATATCTGTAATTGTCCAAAAGTTTGATGCATGCTTCAACTGGAAAAGACATCAGTCCATACTATATAAGTACCTTAGAGCTGACGAAGGAGTATAATAAAATTGACGACACAGGGCAGTTACATCACGCCCTCTTGATCTGGAGAAATTGTGTTTCCGTAAACAGTGTTCATGCATTTACTGCACTTTTGGATCATACAAAAGGACCCAGAGTTTCCAGAGTTTCCAGAGTTCCATTTAACATTTCCTTCAGATGGCTTCTACCTACGTTTCTAGTGCATCTGCCACGGTGCATCAAGCAGCTGTTTTCCACGACGAGTCTTCTAGTTTAACCAGTCTAAAACACCTCGTCACGAGTTGACGATGCTCAACTCGACACCGAAAGCACCGGAAGTATTGCACAGCTGTTTCATCATTGAACCTTCACTGAGACTCGAAATCGTGATGAATATTTGCAAAAACAGAACACTGGACCACCACCAGGCTATCCTGACTGACCTTCGGTGGTTCCTTTGAATATCAATAGCACATGATGCAGTGTCTTTTTCTCGCTGTTTTTTACAAGGTAATGAGCCTTGGCGCGATGGAAGGAAGGGGAATTTGGCAGATGTATGCACTGCTGATGATACATAACAATCCAGGTGAAACGGTTATACAGTACTTCCGTGGTTTTCCATGGTGAGTTCGTTGTTGAAACTGAATGATGAATCATTTGATAATCAACCCAAGTTCTTCATAACTGAAAGCAGTCTCGAAAAATAGCAAATCGTCCGAACTAAAAACTCATTTGAGTCTTCGACTATCCACGACTGGGAGGTCGTTTAAACTGACCATCTCAACTTTGCAAACTGAAGCCTCCAGGCTGTATGCTGGTGGGCTGTAGCACCGACCTGGTTATCCAAAATGGACTCCTTGCAAAGGAGAGTAGGTAACGATGGATCAAGTACGAGAAGATGAAACACACGTGGTCCTCAAGTTTTACTGATATGAAATAAGGTAACTGGTTCAATAACCGCGGTGTTCGAATTACTGGTCAAATCCAATCACTGCCAGTCAATTCCCATTAAGTATCCTTTATCTGAATGCGTATGCATTCGAAAAACGTTATATTTTTGTTGACTAATAAAAAGTGAAGTAAAAAACTGATGACAGTATTATGATAACTGGATTATGCTTCGTCAGATTTCTTCTCATTTCATGCCCACGTAGACCACCAAACCTCGAAAATGGTATTGAGTTTCTTGGCCATAGGTATTTTCCAGGCTTAGAAATATGAATCTTATTTAAGCGTACAAATCATTGACCCGAACGTAGCGCATAGTTTTGGGCAACTGCTTCAATGTGCAAGGTTCATCCAGACTGAATAAGAGAGATATTGGCAAAAAGAGTGGCAACGTTTCATGTCCACTGAGGTGTTCAATCCTCGAGGCCTTCAATGCCCGACTCGACCACAGAAAAGCATCATCGGGTAAATAAAACAGCTTCTATTCATTGTCTGTCTAAAACGTGAATACTTACACATTCGAACACGAGCGTGTGCAATTTGCTTTGCCTAGACTGTCACCAAATGAATATAGTGCTTCAATCAACGACTGTCATGTCCAATACTCATTGTTATTGGCTTTCATAGCACGCACCCCAATACGCGAAACCCGTTCGACCATAGAACTCCGATGACTAGGATTTTCTTACCGTTGTCCGCGTCCAGTTATAAGAAACCTTTTATCATATAGGAAATAACTAAAGGCTACTGGTAACTAAGGGTTCCAGGAACGAGGACTCACACAGCGATTTGTCATCCCATAATAACTCAGAAATAAGATCCAACAGTGCCATGCGATCCATCCTCAAACAAATCTCATTGATTAATCCAACCACTTTGATGTTTTAGGATTTTAGAAATTCCACTCCAGTACCCTGATAAAAATGCCATACAAAAGGAGTAATCGGTGTTTTTGAACCTGAGTAATTCTAGTACAAAATGTTACGAGCACCGGAATTTAATTGCCTAGTAAACAGTTGTTCTTCGTGAAGTCTGCATCGAAAGAACATATTGTCGAAGGTATTTGAGAATGAGATCCAATTTTAATTTTTACCGTTGATGTGCACTAGGCTGGATGAAACTGGTGTAAAGGTTCTTCAATATTTTACAAAGTTTGACGAGAACCTTGGCAATAAGTGGTAACTATTTCAGACAGACTGTTATGGTAACACATAAACGGCATTTCATTCGCTGAAGCCAACCGATCAGCTCATACGTACGAAAACCTTTTTGTACAGTCTAGAAGGAATACTCCATAACCGGAAAGACCCACTTCAGTGTTGGAAAGATTCATCAACCTAGATTTTAAGGCTTGAAGCAGGGAGTCACATCGGCTCACAAAAAGCCATGCCTGTTACTGGTCAATTGGACCGTTGGGATCGGAATTAAATGAACATAAGTCGGAGTAAGCTAGAAATATTTTCATGGTATTGACTGATGTGGTGCTTTGACGTAAGATTATTGAGGATGGTTACCCACGGGGAGGACTTTACGCCGCGGTAGAGTAGATGATAATCACCAAAATATAATTGTAGTCCACTCATTTTTGATAAATCAACAAATTCTTTTCAAATTCCGCTCACGTTTAATCAAAAATAAGTTCACGAAATGATTCACCTTATTAATAATAAAGCTGAACTCATCAGTGAAGGCGGAGGAAACACTAGAGTTAGGCTTTGTATATCGTTTGTGACGTAGCGTTTTCGTACAAACAGATCACTATGGAGAATAAATTCACTACAGAATTTAATTATTGTACTCTTCACGGGTTTTTGCAGTTCAAAGCCAATGACGTAAAATGCTTTAGCTATCACGGGTAGACTGGTGGTTATATTTTTATCTCAACATTGTCCACCTCATGTTCAGCTGTACAGTATTTCTATGGTTTTCCGTGGTGAGATAAACGTTGATACTACATGATGAATTGTTTCATTATCAGCATTTCACTGCGGTCTAACTGGATCGTATTATTCTCAGTGTAGTTCTTCCATTTCAACTAATTTATTTGTAGGAAAGCCATAAACAATGCCACAAAGGAGTTACGCTACAGAATATTGTTATTTGTTTAGTTTTACCTATCATAAGTTACAAACCAGACACTCACATGAGTCTATAGGTGTTTGGGTTCTCACCCCACGAATCGAATCTCTTCTTAAAGGCCCTCAGTTGAACATCAATAGGTCATTTCAAGGCTCTTAGAGCTACTCATATGTCTGTTACTTGCATCCTGTACCATTTTAAGAGTAATTTATCCCAATTCACTTCTGCACGGCGTCTATGGTGTTTCATTTTTCTTCAAAGTTGCTCTGACCCACCCGGCGGTGTTTCTGAAACAATTTCACAAGTATCGCTTGCCACTCTACTCCACTCTGCTCCTGTACATTGTTATCACCCGTGGCCCAAATGCGTTCCATTCTTGGGCACTACAGCCGCATTTCGGTTAAAGTCTCTATTTTCCTTCATTTCATGCTAATTTGGGTTCAGCTAGAGGCTATCCACCTTATTTCGGATTTATTCCAAACTTCGAACTTCCAGTCCTTTTCCACTATTAGAAGGCTGTTGCCCCTTCTCACCTCTGTCCTCAAGAGAACCGATTTTCTTCTTGTGACTCAGCATAACTGATGCTACTTATGGCAGATTTTTCCTGATCACAATCGTGTTCTTACCGTGTGTCTTGTGAGAGCATTTCTTTAACTATCACTTTTCCAGGAACCCAGGAAACTCTGAAAAGCCCTGTCTTTTTTCTCCAACCGTGTTATCATCTTCTTTGTTCATGTACCAAACTGTTAATTACCCTCTAGATGAATGGTCTCTTCACTCTCATACAATTTTTTCACTGGATGATGTTTTTATGCCCTTCAACTCTATATCCAGTTATTTATTAAAAAAAGCCCGCTGAAAACTGTTCGTATTACTGTAGTTTATTGTATCAACAGACGGTCGCTCAAATCCATAAGATCATGTGACATGCTTCTCTCTTATTCCATCTGTGTCATATTGTAACAAGGAAGACAAGGCGGGCTAGGACGCCTGTATTTAAACGACCAAACAAGTCAAGTCCTGAAAACACAGACCGTCGTTTATATAGTCCCTTCTCCAGACGGCGTGGCACAAACATTGCTCTTGAGGCTGCTTGAGTGTTTCAGCTGCCTTCTGGCCACTTGCCCGTGGCCGATAGCTTGCTTCTTCTAGGCATCATTTCTATTCGGGTGGTCCGATTGTCCCAGTTGGGGGCTTAATCGGCAGCCCCTTATATGGGCTATCTTGCTGGTTGCCGGAGGTCGCGCTGATTTCCCTCTGCTAGTCCGTAAGCATCTTTTTGTTAGCTTCGGGAAGCCTCTGACATATTCGCCGTCTGTTCTTTTGTCGGTGGCCTTCGGTTGGTTCGTCCGTTCGACTTGATATTCACGTCGTTCCCTTGCCCCAGCATTCCGCGCTACAATATGGTGCTTTCGTTATCTGTTTGTTACCACTCCAATCAGAGTGAACAGATATTACCTACCGGTTTGGAAAATACACACTGGATGCAATTGATTTCGTCTATTGTCTACTAAAATCTAATTTCATCCGATCATTTGATAACAGTAAATTGTGGCTACAAATCATTAGATAGAGTAGACGAGAGACGGATGGCATCGCAGTTTACACAGCTGTTTATGAATTAATCTTACTCCGTTCATCCAAATGAACCTTGGATACGTTGTATTCATTCATTTATGCATTCATTCGTGTTTTTTTAATCCTTTCTTAGCGGTTCTAAACAATATTACAAAAATTGATCAATGATCAATTTATTCTGAGTTATTCAATAATTCGTCCGACAGATTTGAGCCAATAAGAAGCATATTGTTCGACTATTCGTCCAACTTGGAAATGACAGCAAAGGAGGATTATTGATAAGTGTAGTGAATTCATTGTTATTTTTACCAAAGTTGTAATTAGAAACAGATTGGCTTTTGGTTTCTGCTTTCACTGGTAAAGTTTGGAGAATAAGGCCATCCAAACAGTTAATGTGAGATTTTCGAAAGTATCGTTAAAATCGCTGTTCATTTGCTAACATCCATTCTGAATTTGTATTTCATTCATGAGGTATAGGAATGAGAAATTTGCTTAAGATCTGTTCTAAGATGGAATCTTATTCAGACCATTCAGTCAGCCGTATGGCAGATTGTCATTGTAAGACTTGGCAAATGTAGTTCAGGTAGTATTAACGCATATTTTTCAATTACTTTATTCTCCATACAACAGAGACCCTCTCTGAAGCTGATGCCCACTGTTACAGTGACCAGCTGTAACGGAACTGAAACTTGGAACGACCGCTTAAGTACGGTCTGTCAAATGGGATGGTAAATCATACCAATCATTTATATGCTTCTCTATACTTCAAAGCTGTCTGTGACACTCATAGCCATTAAAAGTTAGTCAATTACCAATCCACGGCTCTACACACGGAGCTAGCGGCAATCATATCAATAGTCGTCTTCAGAATTGGCCAAAAAGTACATTGCCGCCGATTTCTTTTCTTTTTCTCGCCAATTTCTACGTGCTGCTTAGTATTACGCACATTTTAATCAACGGAGTCTTCTGTCGTAGGTATACAATCGGCCATTTTCAAAATTATCTTGTTTCTAGAGGCGTGACTTTAGGCACTTGTTCTAATAGGCTTTCAATCTGTTAAACCGTCTCTTCGAATGTGTATTTTAGACTAGAAAACAGCCAGAGAACACTACATGCAAAACTCCGAGTCAGTTCGCCGGAATATATAATAAATATAAAATAAGAATTGATGAATATAACACTTGGAAAATGCGATGCACAAAGTGCAGAAAAGCATAATTCTGATTTTGCAGGTATCAGATAGCGGTTTAAAAGAACCATCCATAACCTCTAGAGAAAAAAGTAGAGATAGGGATTTTCAATCCAATCAATGTTTAATGTATTCCGGTTTGCTTTTCCAAATAATGAAAATTTCCAAATTTGGTGGAATTTCTACCCACATTTTATGTTCAAGCAGTTGCTTCACAAGGTTACATCGCGACCCTGGGCCATTTTGTGTGTGAATAATATTTGTTATCCGCGCAGATTGCAGTACCACCTGGTATGTCCCACAATAAACTCGTCATCTGACTGTCCACCTAGTGAATAGGGTGGACAGAAATAGACCTAGTATACATTTAGACTTCATAGATGTCACAGATGTACAAATGATCCAACAGTTCATTATCATACTGTTATGCAGCCACTATTCCCCAAGCAATGTAGGCCGCGAAAACGTGAATGGGAACTTTTTAAGACACAGTCCGTTTTTGTCTCATTCGGTGTTGAATACTCGAGCGATCCTTTCACCACTGGCCTGAACAGGGGACTGTCACCTTCACACTTTACTTACATCTGTTCTTCACCTAATTCGAACTGATACTGTGCTTTCGCTATTCAACCCTTTGTGGAATACCCCTGGAAATCCTATCCAGTTGGGTCATTGAGACCATAGTTTTCCTTCTAAGCGGGTACGTTGCACACACACTCACTCACTCCCCCCAACTTATAGCTGCGCGAATACTATTCTTTACCCAGTATTGTATACGTAAATACCTGAAGTATTATGTCGAAAAGAAATTTCTTTATGTTGAAAGCTTTTTCATGGATTGGTGGGCAGATTCCATAAACTCTATTCTCCGTCACTCTTGACTCCAATCACGTGATCTTCCACTCATCAGCATACGTGCAGCATATACATTATGGACCATCTGAGTAGTATATGGTCTGATTTGTTTTGACCAATAGCGGGAAAGCTGACATGTTTAACTTGCGACCTTGTAGGCCGAGTTTGCTCTAGTTCGCCCACTGGCCCTAATAACAGTCTTTTGTCTTCGAACCACCTCGTTTCATTGACACAAAAACAGACGGCTTATATAAGACGACTGGTGACCGCAGCTAATTGATAGCACGAAAGGAACTTTTCCAAAATGTTTCAATAATAGGTCTTTTGACCGGCCCTTTTAGTTACAATCCAGATTGGCTGATTTCGTTCCGTTCGGCTATGGCAACTGCTGGAAGCTGATTTGCTGATTTCGTTCTGGTTTGTCAGGAACCAATTAAATTATCAATCCACTTCACTAGATCTAGGTTTGGACAGTTGATGGCGTGCTGTCTGCTGACGTGACTACGCCGTCTGTTGGCGTTTCATCAGCCAGTACTCTCACAGAGTTCCAATTTCTCTTGCGAATAGATATATATGCTGTGTAACTAACTATTCTGGACAACTTTAGTCAGCAGAAAGATCCCATAAGCTGACTAGAATATAGACAGAAATAATTCTTTGAATAGCTTTCTCAAGCTTTTACAGTGACATATAACGCAAGAACTTCAACATCAACTTTGAATTGACTGCAGTCAACGAGGCTAGCGGACGATGGACAGATCGCCAGCGCTGAAGCGTTCTATCATTTAGGGTTGGATACTCACTCGGACCGTTTAATTTGGGGATTTGCCACAGGTAAGAGTGAAAAAATGTCTCCAGTATTCTGAAACCCCGGGCTGTCGGTGGCTTGGTTCGGCAGCCACAGGCGGTTATCAGCACTGTAAAAACCTAAGACCGACTTTCTTTTTCCGGACACAACTGGACATCAGAGTAGTCGGTCCATGCCTGACTGCTTTTTTAATCGACAGCATAGTACACCAGCAGCCGTAGAAAAGAACAAGCTTGTCTAAATTTATAACCGAGAATGAAATCTAACAACCATCCGTTATACATGCAAACCCCTGAGCTGGTGGAAAAATATCATCTCCTCAGGAGCCTTTTGAACATGTCAGGCATCCTTTTAGATTTCCTTGTCTCCTTGAGGGCTTCACGTCTAAGCAAGTCGAAAGTAGTCCAAAAGTTAGTGAGACAGGCTGTGATTGACTGTTATAACCCATAAGTAAGCTATTATTTGCTTCTTTATTTATTACACGACAGGAGTTGATATTTCTGGGGGAAATCGTGACCAACCAGAGACATCAAGAGGAGAAATGACTTACGGTGATACGCCAGGGCCCAATATGGAGATTTAATTCATGCAGCATCTACCACAGAGGTGATCTCTCGCAACGAAGAAGGGTTTGAGTAAGAGCACGCGAAAGTTTTTGAAGAAACTTCAATCAGACCTATCCCACGGTAGTTCGCGCATAAGGCTCTCCCCTTTCTTGGGAATGGGAAGCAGAATAGATGTGCTCCAACTGGTCGGGAACACTTTGTATCGCTACGATATGAAACAGGGTGATTGCCCTGTAAGACAACGAAGAAATTCGGGTTTTTAGAGTTCCGACGGAAAGCTGACTTTCCCAGTTGCTTTCGTGTACTTCAGACGGTCGATTCCCATGGCGGTTTCCGATGCACTTGTCGGGTTGTATCTGACGCTTACGGCTGTCGAATAATAGATGATGTTAGCTCCTTCGAGTGATCTGAAGATCAGTTGAGCGATCGAATAAAGTGCTCCAATTCCGGTTCTATCTTATTCATTTTATCACGTACAAGGTGGCGTGCATCGTCGTGCGGAAGTGAGCGGTTCTCAGTACCTATCCAGGGTATCATCGATCACTGCTGCTGACCGTCCGCAACTAACCTAAACTCACCTTATTCACTGCTTACCATCAAAAAAGGCTGAATTATCCCTTGTGCACGATTGGAAAACGCACACGGTTGCAACCAGCTCTATTCTATTCCATCCAGCCCCAAATTGGAGCGTTTGTGTCATCGAGACCATCTCACAACTAGTCACACTTATTGAACTTTGAAAGTATAAACTCACTGTTGTGATTGTTGCTC
This sequence comes from Fasciola hepatica, assembly GCA_948099385.1. Classification (NCBI taxonomy): domain Eukaryota; kingdom Metazoa; phylum Platyhelminthes; class Trematoda; order Plagiorchiida; family Fasciolidae; genus Fasciola; species Fasciola hepatica. Next base: position 5,761,620 of record CANUEZ040000163.1, read on the forward strand.
TGAATATTCCTGTTGGAGCTTGAAAATGATTATCCATTTTCTATGATTCTTAACAACCCCAGCCATATCGTGTTTTATTTACGAACTCACATTGATACTTTAGGCGGCGGCAAATCTGCCGTACTAAGCTTTCTACCTTATTTAAAAAGGTGACCAAGCCTCTGTCCTCCTAATTTTGTTCTATGCTCTTTTCATGCATTTCCACAAATCCAAGCAGCCAGATTTAGGATGCATTCAAACAAAACGCTATCAGCTATGGCCTGAGTTAGCTGACCGAAATCGGACTACTGATTTCACCGATTCCCTTTCTTCAGATTGTAATTAGTTGGATACACAAGAAAGGTCATTGTCATTTTACTGGTTTTTTCGTTTTTCACCATACACACCATCTGATCAAACCTGGTTTCAAATTAAAAATAAAAGTCGCGGTCATTAGGACAAACCCTAAACTTTACCTCAAATTCCATTAGCAACATGAGTAGTTCTTATTCCGTCGTAAGATCTCAGTGGTCCCTCCCACAAACCAAAATCGTCAGTCGGTGAATTCGAACAATTCCTAACAGCGGAAAGGAAAACTTTAGTCACTGACCCCAACACCGGCTCTCTGCCTCAGTTTAGAATGCACAGGTAATTTCCCAAATTCATCACGCGTGTGAGACCACCTACTCAGGTAAAACAGATCGACAGTTTGGCAATCGGATAAATGGATCTATTGCAAAGTGAGTTGAACATAAGGTGCTAAAATCAGTGCCTCAAAAAGTTGGAAATAAAAATGGCTTCATTGTCAGCCGTAACTAGAGATTTTCTGATGATATCTTATTCAGATGATCGTAATATTTCATTCGTTTCAACTACCCAGCTCTAATCACAAGACTACTGTGATTTGCAAGGGAGATTTTTAGTAATTACTGGGCACTTCCTATCTCCTGTCCACTTCGGAGTTGCTTTATGGATCAGAAAGTTTCCCCTGATTAGTTTATGAAATACGGTTTTGCAAACATTAAGAGCTAGAGGACTGATGACACTGAACAAATGATGAGTAAAGGTAGTTGACATCCAGAGACCACTGTTCGGTTGAGACAAAATGAAGAACATCTTACTACTTATACTGGTCAAGTAGCAGAATTCTGGAGGTTGTTTGTTTTACATTCGGTTACTCTAGATATCAACTGAAAAGACATCTGCCTTCACAGCCTATCTTTTGGTAGCAAAGAAGAACTTACCTTTCAAATCTGGTGGCGTGTAGGCCCCTTTTTCTATTGTTGACGTGAAACAAACCCTTGAGAACCAGCCCGATATCCCGTTGGTAATGCATGAGTAAATCACCATCATGTACGATGGGTTCGAGCCCTATCCAGTTCGGGGTCATTGAATATGCGCTACTGATAATTCTCAACAAACTTTAGGAAGGGGATGAACAGTGAGGGATTTCATAGCTTTGAGTTGTGAATTGAGCATTCACACTGCATGATGAATCATTTTACGGCCAGTCGAAATCTACTACTGCAATGTGGTAACCGTTAAGTTGGTAGTATGCTCAGTTTTGTGTGTTAGAGTCAAGTTTTCAAACCAGTTACTTGATTCGGATGCATTGCACATTTATAGATTGAACATACTTTCTCATGCGGTGGATTTTTACTGAAGAAAGAGATAGCCGGCAACCCTAGAGTGATGATCATTTCATTGCGGGATGTTGGGGTATCAGTTGCCTGACTACCAACCGAAACCACGGGATCTGTTGGCTGGGCATAAAAATCAGCTTGTTTTCCTAGTTCTTACAACTGGTAATGCAGAGTATTGATTTTCCATCCTCCTCCAACACATCGAGGCATAGGCTTTCTTTTATTTCATCCAATTCGAAAATTGTTTGACTAATTGGTACCAGTTAAATATGATCGCGGAGGAAAGACATGCGTATCCTCGCTCAGTGATCCACATTATCATTGCTCTTCATTGGTCAGTGAAATTTCTGAGTGTACTTTTCCAGAATTTTGAAGCACAAACTATCTGTTTGTTTGGGATCTAATCTGCTGGAAGCAGAAAAAAACATATTCGCCCCTTTACCACCCTGAGCAGGATGATATAAGTAATTTATGAAGTAATCTGTAGCTTGGCGTACTATTGATTGTGAAGCCGTTCTTAACAAGATGACCCAATCGTCAACAGATTACAACCATTTCCGTTGACACTGTGCTACCGAATGCTAAACACTGACATGTAATATCACACGGTGCCTTTCTTTTTCGAAACGCTGATCGGAAATTGGTTTCGACGCACCATTCCTCAATACAATCATTACACGTCTGGTATATTTAGATTACCAGTGAGCGTGGACAGAGAAAAAAGCCATAGGGACTCGAACCAGCCCTTGAAGGGAAACAATAGCCCACTTGGGTCGATTATCAGCAGCTTGCATTATCTCCATACGATACAATGCAGCTCCTAATTGTCTCCAGTTTCGCACATTCGCAATCACTGGACGCAGGATGAGTTGATTCTGTGAAAGGGGTTCTCAATAAGTGTACTGCTATCAGTTTACTTAGACTATTACGTGAATAAAGCTGCTGTTCTTTTCTGTAACTGGGATTATTACTGATGAGCTAGCTTATCTATTACTGTTTCATTTATCTGGCTATATTGTGCGTCATATTTTTGGCCTTCATTATTACTGAGTGAAATACGAACGTGCCATGATGATGGCACCTATCTTATCCACTAGATCAATTTTAGCTCCACGATAGTTTTCAGTCCTCTTTGTACATAACAGTTGACAAATAGATTCAGTAGATCTTCATCCGAGCAAACCACTTCAGTGCTTCATTTGGACAGCTACTTCGTAATACTGTCAACCAACATAAAGAAATTTCCAGATGGGGTGTGAAAGATAAACAATTTTTACCCCAAGAACTCAAATCCTGTCACATCACTAACCTGACAGACTAGAAATATTTCTCAGCATTTTTCCACTAGTCTTTACTACCAACCTCCAGGCTAAACGCGTCACTCGTATCGAGGATCATCTGTTGGGTTTGTATATCCTTTTTTGATCAGTGAACCTGCTGCCTCGACTGCAGACCCAAACCGTTCATGGTTATAATTAAGAAGATCGATCAACTTGGCGCAGATATTCAGAACAAAGAACATTAAAAAGTTTGGATAATTCACACATGACCTATTGATTATGAAAACCGGCATCTGAACCATCCTGTTCCAGGTTGAATATCAGTAGTGCACAAGCTTTTGCGTGCCAACTAAGATTTTCGTTCAAATAATACTTGGTCTTGGTTCCTTGATCTTTCTTTATTCAGAAGTGGACTAAATAATATTCTGGTAGGTATCTAAATTCAAGCACAGATTTTACCCGCAAAATATTTCTGGAACAGCAAAGGAACAGGTTCTTATTATACAACTTTGCCTTGCTGTAGTGAAACGGAAGTGTAAAATTTTGGAATTCTGTTCAGGCATTCACTTAAGAAGCATCCCCATTGGTGGTTAACTACCTGTCAAATAACTAGCGGTTACGATCACCCATAATCTTTGTTGGACTGAATATAGTGCCTGTGTTTTCAAAAAATGAAAAAACAAACCTACTACGTGTTATGCCTGCAATGTTCATGTATGAATATTACTTCGCTGGTTGTATTCTTCTGCCCTCTTCTCCACTGGACTACAAACTCAGGGTGTCTCAAGCATTTATCCTATGCAAGTGGTATACCACGCAAAGATCTTTTAAACATCATCATGTCCCAACATCACAAAATGTGCAAAAGATTTCCCGAGGCCAACTCTTATCACCGCTTCACAGGGAACAAGGCATGTGTGCTTCCTCTTCTTCCACTTGCAATAATTTTTAAAAAGATTTGTGCACGCACAACTGCCTACCGGTCCTCCATTGCCCCTCACCATGCTCGATTCTTACGTAGTCCTGCAACATCGACGCTGAACTTCGACAAATCTTAGTGTCTTTGTTCCTAAGTCACTCCTCGTCATTGTGTTTTTTGTTGCCGTAAATGTTGCATTCATTTTGGACAATTTCTAAGAGTATTGCTATGTACTGCTTAATATTCACCCACCGGGGTGCATGAAGCAAACACTCGACTTAACTTGACTATTCCGCATAACCTCAAAGGCCCACTGTACTGTTAGGTATAGCTGGCAACCAGACCCTGAGACATGGAGCGGAGAACCACATTAGGTCTCAAGAGGTCGGGTGGGGTCGCGAACCGGAAATTCATTATATTTCACATATCCAGTGCTTAACTCGTGTTTTACCCAAAAAAGTGGTGAACTGTTCATCAATCTGAATGCATGAATTTCAGTTTACACACTCTTTTGAATTCTTTGAACATCCGAAATTCCATCTCAATATGTTTGAATTAACCTTAATGTGATGGATTTTAGCAAACTCCTTTGTTCCAAGGTTTGGGCACATCAGCCTGCAGAATATATATTAATTTATATAAATGATTTTCATGTAACGCACAAACTAAGTTAATCATACGGAGAAAACCTCTGATCGTCCTCACACATACAGTTTCATGATTAAAAAGCTGTCGCTTTTTCCTTCAGACTCTTTGGTTTGCTCTATTCCAGACTTCGCAGCTAGCCACCTCAAAGGGTATACACCAATGTTCATCTCGTTCTGTTATATGTTCTGGCTCTTTTAGATAGTTGTGGGAATCTACAAGGTGGTCTGATGATGACTTTGTGTTTTTCCTATCCTTTTAGTAATGGACAGAATGAATCTCATGAAATGCTCCATTATACAGTGTCAATGCTCAGCTTATCATTTCAAACCATGAAAAAAACATGACAGCTCGTCAGGAATTATCCGTGCATCCGTACATCATATTCATCGAGCCCCAGTAGAGGTTGGACTATAGATCACACGCATAAATACCCGGCCATCCAGGTTAGCTTTAGACGGTTCACTTCGTGACGCTGAGTCCTTCCATCACTGGTTTTTGAAGTTAACAAACTTATAATGGTCCATCTCTATGCTGAATTTTTTATCAGTTTGAGTCCACCTGGAACGAATTGTAAAATATTTTCTTTCCGTTAGAAACTTGTGAACAAGAATCACTTATTGAACAACAATATGTCTAGCTGCTGATCTCATCCAATGGGATATTCCGAATTTTGATGTATTAGGGCTCCCCTGTTGCTCAGTTGACTGGAATCTCGATCAATAGCTATATAGTACCGATAATAGTTATTATGTTATTAGGATTCGAACTTATGACAACAAAATATAAATCACACGGGGTGATTTTGAGGAACACCACTGATAATTGTTGAATTACACTTTAACCTTGGTGCACATATTTTAGCTTCCTCAATTCAGTTAAACCAACATCTGTACCAGTTTTCACTCTACTATGACAGCCCTTTCTACATAATCCGAAAACACCGGTTCAATCAAATGCTCTGGCTCAGAAGTGTCACCTGGGCAGTTACATTTCACCGGGTGGTCGGACATCGGATGGTATGTTGAACTGTACACAGAAAGCGAATTCGGAATTTGCCGATCTTAGTCATCTGCGGTGCTCACGTGACATCCGGTTATCTATTAGGGGTAGAGTGTATTCTGGCGCAGTCAGATCCATTCTTGAATACGGCTCCGAAAAGTGACTGGTACGGGTGGAAAACAGGCGAAGACTGTCGGTGTTCTGGCATCGACCTTTCCGTAGTATTGCTTTGATAGGATGGGAACACCGTATCAGCAATACTGAGGTTAGGCCTGTTGTGCTTAAAACCATTGGTCAGTCACTGGAACAGATTCTGAATCTTAACAGATTGAGATGGCTGAAGCTTACGCATGTCCACCTGTGATACATCACGTCTCACTTTAGTTTATTGCGAAACATTTGACAGCTAGGAGGAGTTGATTAATTTTTTAAAAGAAATTATCAACCCAGGCATCTGATCAAATCCAGTTGACTTTTGGGTCAATTCGAAATTTATCAAAATCGCCCATGCTTTATATCCTAAAAAAACTTATAGCACAGAATTTGATAGATTTGTCTTTCTTTATTGAGTTTTATTTCTCCGATCAGATACAACAATATTAGGTGCTTCACGCCACTCACTAGGCCGCCATAAAGATGGAAATGAGAGAGTAAATGTTGAACAGGAATAGGCTACTGAAACAACTGCTAGTAATATTTCGTGAGACATCAACTAGTGTGAGCGTGAGCTCGTTTGAACACTGTAAATAGAGAATAAAATAATACTCTTCAAGGAGCCTGGAAAAGTGAATGTGGCTTTCTCGAAAAACGTTTGATTTTTCTATTTACAGTTCGGAAAATAAAAGGTTTTGTGCAAAAATGCTGCACTCATTAACTCGACAAATTAAAAAGTCTGGATTATCGTTAGTTGATCCGAAACGACATTTTAGTTCAATACAGCTGTGTTTGAACTCCAAATGGGAAGATATTTGCCTCCTTCCCAGCTTTATTTTCGTAATTTTTCTCATAAAAAGCAAAACAAAGGTTGGAAATATAAAACTACCGATGACTGAATGCTGTTCACGTTAGCCGTACAATATTATGTGTGAAGTCACTGGATGATCTTGGTAAACATGGGTAATTTGACTGATGCTTGACGGTCAAAATCTAATAAATGTCCGATCATGAATAATTTTCAACCTCGTGGAAGTAAAATTTGTGATTTTCACCATGGAGGAATAAGTACTGATCCTCCCAGGAGCAATTCCTTTTATAGAAATGTCGATTATATTTCTGCTTAGCAGAAAGAAGCGAAAGCAGTACAAACACATTTTAAAAACACGGTATCATCTGGTAGTTTGTTAGGAATTCCGCAGTTTATAGTAGGATCTCAAGAAAATCGTTGTTGACTACTCTGGACCATCTGACCTTGAAGTTAAGGTCATGTGCGCGTGGTCCAGTGAACATCCAAGTTTTTTTGAAAGGACGGATAAATGCGCATTCACGACAGGAAAGTTCCACCGTGATAGTAAATGAGAGGATGATAAAGCCGTGACAAAGCACTCTGCATGTCTTTCTGTGAGATATTTTGCTTGAAATCTTGCCGTTAAAGAATAAGCCTCCTTCGCATCATTTATGTAAAATGGTGCTTCAACATTAAACATATCCAAAGAGAGCATTTCGGTATATATCCTTACGCGCCATTACGCAGAATGATGAAGCCAAGTGAGGCACCTAATCTTTTGGCCGGTCAGAAGCTAGCCGAATACGTCCACTGATGGCGGTTACTTGTTGCAGATGCGAAGAAATTCAGATTACATCATGGGTTATTTTTAGCTTCCAGTTTACTCTTCGTGCTCTCTGGTGAAAGTTGGAAGTTTCACCAAAGCGGTATTCGGGAGGAAATCCATCCAATTGGCTAATTTACTGTGAAACCCATTGGCCCGGTTATTGTGCGCTGGAATAAATCCTGACTGTCCAAGCTGAGGGAGGATTATCTAAGAGATCATGGAAAGCAAAGAATTATCCAAACTGGAACAATACATTCCCAGCCTTTCAGACTGGAAATTCTTCTAGGAGGACTGCTTTGCCGTCGGGTCCCTGTGTCAGCCTATGCCTTCCATAGGAATGTTGATCTTCTTGCCTTGTACATAGACACTCACTTGTTGTATGCTTTTGGAATTGCAAAACCGTGCAAAGTTTCAAGGGCCAGTTACAATATTTGAGCCAACAGAGGCTTGATTTGATCATGATGAAAAGCTTTTAATGTTGACGAAATAAGTGGATGCACTTTCTTCAAACTGATATAAACATTTTGTAACAGGTTGTAACATTCTACACTGAGGACATAACAATTCCAAAAACTACATCTACATTCGAGATTTTACAATAACTGCAAAGTATTTTCAAAGGAATAATCCAGAAATCAACGGTATACTACTTTTTTAGGAGAATGAGAAGCACAGCCTGTTCAGTCCCAATTGTAAATAACGAAGAAAGTGTACACGTACTTGTTACGAACAATCGCATCAGAAACAGCATTTGAGCACGTAAATTACTCCCAATTCGGCCTCATCCACTCCCCCTCCCCATGAACTCCCGCGCGACAGCAGTTAGCGCTTTGTTTTGCCTAAAGAAAGTAACTTAACATTCTTTAAGATCTATCGTTTGCACAGTGGGGAATTTTACCAAATGTTACATATTAAAAGATAAGATATAGAAGTAGTGAGCAAGTTCACGTTTCTTGTTTTTCTTACCCATACGTGCACGTCGCCATAGTAATTGGTATTTAACTCAATATTTAATCTCGCGCTCATTCGTGATAAGATAGTTTGCGTATCTAACAATCACTATTTTAGTATGACTTATGAGCAGCACTGATGTTTCGTGCGTGAAGTGACTAGGTCAAAAGAAAAATATTTTTTCTTCACGTTATTTGTCTTTAGGAATGCTGTTTCAAACCTTCCAGTCAAGTATTCAGGTTTTTGCTTGATAGGAAAAAGAAGCTTGTAGAGATTTTTCAATTTCAACCTTGCGTTATGTTTCTTTTCTCTATACTGACATACTTTGAAATGTTCATTCAGGCGGAATATGGACAACTGGAACTCTGTCAGTGGTTGTGAGACGACGAGATGCACTGAAATAAATTGGTTGATTCAGTTTATTCTAACCACGGTTAAACATTAGTGTCGTGAGAGAAGCCCGTCTTGCAGAGTGAGAAAGACCCCAAAACTGTATTTAGAGAATGACGCATCGCCTCAAGCTTTCACTCGTGACTCCGTTCTGTTCAGTTCTTTTAGACATTGGCCTCGCACTTCCACACTCGGAATTTAGTTTATAGTTCGCAGCACTGTCTTGTCAAGAGAAAAATAACGACAATGAAAATTATCGAGGAAAATCCAGCAGACGAAGAAAGAACTCGGATGTAATGAATCTATTGAGCTAGGCAATTTGCAATGTCACGTCATGTAACCAAAACCATCCGGTGGACGAACTACTTCAACCGAAAACCTCAAGGCTAAAACGTTTTACTCGGCCAAGTGCACCCGTTAAGGCTTTCCATACTTCTTACCCTATCGTAAATTTGTCACCCCAAACTAGTCACCAGCCACTACCTACCTCGGAGAACAACTAACACCAAGGAAGTCTATCACTGGGCATGAGTAACATATGGTGCAAACAAGTAAAATTGTTTAAATTGGATGGTTGCTCCAGCAACTGGTTTGTCGATCCCGACGCCCTCGGCCTGACCTCAGCATTAGTGATTCGGTGGTCCCTTCATGTGAGAGCAATACCGTGAAGACATCCGTGATCAAATGCCAAAATATCTTTGTGTGTCTTCTGCTTGTACCGGTTACGTTTCTGAGCCTTACAAACGCGCGAACCTGACTGCCGAAGTATACACCCTACCCTTGACAGATAACCAGATGTCTATCCGGCTCTACAGGTGGTTCGAATTTGTAAAACCCGAAAGCATCTTTTGTATGTGTGAAGGAACTTCATTCGATATCATACCACTTGGTGAAATGTGACTTTCTGGATGTGTTGGTTATTTTGCCTCTGACAATAGTACTGCCGCCTTCTGTCTGGTCAACAGGAGACTTTTTGTTTGGCACAGCTGAAGTCAAGCATTTTGATTGAAGCGAAGAACTGCATAAATCACTCAGGAATTTTAAACAACTGAGATTTCTGTGTTGCACATTGTAATGATAAGTTGATTGTGAGTAAATATCTACGGAGTCTACACGAATTAGAACAAACGGATGAAAGGTGGTGTACCAGATTCGCATAAATGCTGAAAGGCAATAATCCCGAATTCGGTCATATGTTTCCGAAGATCGTTTTTCATCCGTCTGCAGATACTACTTGCGTCGAAATAAGAACACCAGCAATAACCATCTGTCCCAAAATTAGTCATTTCACCTACAACGAAATTTGCTTCTTCTCAAACGATCGAAGACAACCTAAAAATACAAGGTTTTGGGCAATTTCGGTCGTTTTGAAAGTATTTGTGCTGTGTTCTGAATGCTGTGTCCGCGCATAATACGAAAACCTTAGGCCGTTGACCTCCAATATCAAACTACGATCTGTTAATTAATTTAACTGCGGACGAGGAGTTATTCGTATTGAGCGATCGCAGTGGCAGGTATGCAGTTTAAATGTGTTTTATATGAGTTTAACAAAACCTCTTGTGTTGGAAATCGCCGTGGCATAGGAAATGGTCAGCTGTGGATTCGATAGCTTCAATCAATGCAGTTGCACTAGCCGAGAGGGCCTGACGAATTCAAGAACAGTAAAGCAAAACCTACACAAAATTCGAGAGAAATGTAACAAAATCGATACAACACGACTTATGAAGTTTCGAGTAAATTGCCCAGTAGCTATATCTTCTGGATAACAACAGAAGCATTATTTGCCCAAATTTTTCAGCTTCTCTTTACTTGTCAATTTAGTATGTGAGTTTTGTAACAAAAGACTGTTTAAACTTGAAAGCTATGATCATCCATTATCTGTCCAACCCCGTTTATTATGTGGCAAAAGAATTAGTAGCAAATATTGTCAAAAACTGACCACATTGTTGGGACCATGCTGACAGTTGCAAATTCTCCGAAGCATCAGCATTATATGATTGCTGTATCTGAGCCTCTAAGTAAAAAATAGCGTAAAACAGTTCGTTAACTGAGTCATCGCCGAATTTAAAGCCGTTATCCATTGATGGTTCAGTAGTCTTGGGAGCCTTGCCTATCACCTTGGAAGTCAGAAGTTCGAATCCCAACACAGACGCTCACTTCAGTGGTAGGCAGAAATCAGTTATTGGCACACCTGATCCCTTGGGACACCATGGTTCTCTACTCCAATTTTCAAGGTCAGTCCAGCTGTTATTCGTATTAGTGTAGTGGGACTCTAGGGCTATGAAATGTTTTCCTCCCCTTTGCAATCATGCGCGGGCATGCCATTAAAGATAAATACTACAGTGTTGTGGGTAAATTATGATCAACTGGATCATCTACTCGTCAGTAGCAGTCACATTTCAACACTTTTAGTGCATTTGGACCGATTGAATCCATTTTAGACTGGTGTCATCAGTCATTTGTAGTCAAACAAAAGTATCTTCCGGAGAACGACTTTGACCAAAAAAAGTCATTGTAAGCTGTAGTCCCTGAAAAAACTGCAAATCTAAATGTTTGCTGACTTTTCAGCTCACATGACCAAGTAGATCCGTTCCGACTTTGCCACCTTTAGAAATCCCGCACTAACTTTCCTCAAAGACCGGATAGTCTCCCAATTCAAAGTTATCGATCACAAAAAACGATTGACAAACTCACTTGGATATTTTTGCTGACTAACTAATGAACTCGTCAAAAGGCTTCGCTGAAATATATCCACGAAGATGCTTCTTATGGATGGATACCGATTTTAAGAAATTCACAAATCAGTTTCTGCATGGCCCAGTTGATACATCAAGAAAGGTCTGGGATTACAACCTTGTTGATGAGCTGATAGATTGATACCAGCGTGAAAATAGATCAAGTAAACTAATCAACAGTTCTAGAAACCAGCTGCAAAAGATATCCGGGACTGGTCTCACCGTCGGCGGGAGAACTAATGGTGATCGCGGGTTAGCGTTCTGTCAACATTTATTCAACGTCTATTGCATCTTGATATAACTGTTGAATCTTCTTTGTCTACTCAAACACCAACTTCAATCACAGTCTTTTGCATCATGACGTAACTGTTGAATCTGCCCCGCTTGCATCTCGAGCACGCTTAGTTTCCACTTACGCTCTGGTTACTGGTTCACCTCCCCCCATGACACTTGCAAGTGAACTAATTAAACTAAAATAAACTTTCATGCCCATTTTGTCACACACACACACACACTTTGCACCACATGACTAGTGACATCTGTGACCCGCATTCGCACTTTAGTGTCCGGCGACCGCTCTCCATTGACCTCACTGTCCAACTTGGCGTCTGATTGAACAAACCCCTTTGACGATGGCTTTGCACTCTGTCATTGCTTTTTCTTCGTGCTAGTCCCTCAGTTCGACATTTTGCTTTAGCAAACAACCGGAACTGTAATCTCCTATCATTTGAGCTCAGGTTACCGTTTGCCTCTTTAACATCTCTTGGACAATAAGTGGCTGATCAACTCCCTGAAGGAGGTAGAAAATTCAGATTTGCATTTTTCATTGTCTGACTTGTAATGTTCACGTGCAATATCAAAATTAAAACTTCGACTGGGTTTCATTTCGTCATCTGACGTTTTGTGAAACTGTAAACTGGTCAGGATAACGGGTATTATCTACTGAGAAACTGAAGTACACTCATTTTCTATGCCCTATCATAGCTTTATCTTGACCACAGTATTGGAAACGGTTTGAATAATATTGTCCGTGAAGTATGGATAAAATTTATTCACCACACTCAGTTCATATGAGCATAACTATCACGAAGAAGCCGACTACTGTCAGTGACTGTTGCATTACAAGAAAAACGTGGGACAATGCACCAACTTATGCTCATGTAATGCTTGATAGATTTTCACTACTACTGTTTTCAGCAGCCGAAACGAACAGGCATTTTGACCATATTTTGACTCCCACCGCACCTAGCAACCAGGCACATTTGTACGTAGTATGATGAGCTGTTGGCTGTGTACTGGAGGAGGAGACAATCAAGAACAGGATCCGGGGAGTGACTGTTGGGGTACAACTTTCTCTTTATTAATAAATCAACAAATGGTTTCGAATAATTTATGGATGAGGAGGAAATGCTATCGCCTCCTGATTCGATCATTTTCAAATGTTGGCAAGTTGAAAAGCTACCACTCAATGTCGATTCTTTTTTCTAGTGATGAAAAAACGCAATTACTGCCAACTTATTGCATTGCATTTCCGCAAGTTTCATGCTCACTCAGTCAACACTAATCCTAGGGAACGGGTGATCAAAGATAGAATGGAACTGAAGAAGAAATTAGGGTGTGAAAACTCATGAATTCATAAATATAAAGAATCAAGTTGCAGTATGGTGGCTTGCAACCGGAAATAACCAATAAACTACACCCGACTGAGTTAAAAGTGGACAGAGCAGAGTGAGAGGATGAAAGTGGGCATGGTCCTTTCCAGCTTGCTTCTTGCGAATACTGTAAACCAGAATCGAAGATGACAAGCCACAAAATAAATACGGAAATCTGGACGGCTTTGGTTGAGTAGATAGATAGACAGATAGGTAGATAAATAGATAGATAGAAAAATTAATCGATTGATTGACTGATTGACTCATTGAAGAATTCACTAGTAGCTTGGCTGACTGATTGTTCGACCGATTGACTCGTTGTTTGATTGATATATTTATTGGGTGATTGATTGATGGGTGGGTCGGTTGATTCATTGGTTGATAATTTTCTATTTTATAATATCGCTTTTGACGGCTTCCCCTTGTATATTTCCGGATAACTTGATTCATTAAATGGACAAAAGTAATAATGCAGTAATATTCAGGCAATTATTTTTTCAGGGCTATAAACCACCAAATAAATTATTTTGCAGATGGTTTGACGGATATCCTGACTGATTGGCTGATTGACTGATTGGTTTGTTGATTGGTTTGTTCGTTGATTGATTGACTGATTGACTGATTGACTGATTGAATGATTAGTTGTTTGGTTGACTGACTAAAGGTTCAAAGTTCTGTTTTTAATTTCGGTCATCTTTTCCAATCTATCTTTCAAACTTACCAATGCTATGTAGGTTTGCACATAACCCTTATTATGAGACGATTTCACAATGAGGTTTTTTTTCATTAGTATCCAGTTACAAAGATTTGAATCAATGGGAATAAATGCAGAACCTGATTTCAAATACAAAATGTTTTCCAGGCAAGAAAACTTTCATTTAACTAGGTCAAGCTTGTAAGTACTCACAGTCAGTCGGGAAAAATATATTCATGATCAAAAAAGCCAGTTGCTAAATCTCACAGGAAAAGAGCCTGACAATTTCGAATGACGAAAAATAGCCTCACAAGCAAATGAAGCATTGACATACAATGTCTACTCAGACTGATGTTTTCTCCATTACTGACTTTTTCAAATAAGTCGGATCAGTTGGTAAAACGTATAGTGTTACTTACCCGTCATCTTTTAGTCAGCTTTTTTTGTGGTGCTTTTTAAACAAAATGGAGCCCACTGACTACCACAACATCTCTGAGCTCATCAGTGAGGACAGTGCAAGTGTGCTTGTGCATTTTCCAGTTTTAGTTGGCATTAGAAGCTAGCAATAAACAATCTAGTTTAGCCGAGTAACAGATGACCAGTTCTTAGCAAATTCCGCCTCGGTCTATAGATTCTGATGTCCGGAGTTTTATCCCCGCCTCCATAATGGTAACTAGACCATTTTAAAAATTTATGTTTGTCTATAAGTATGGACGAAGGAGTGTACATCACACAGACCTGAAGACTCAAGGTGCTACCAGGGAGAACCGACAACCATAACCAGAAGATATGGAGTGACAGAGAACCACATAAGGTCTTACTATGCCAGGCTTGGGGTTGATCCAGATGACAATGGAATTCTGCCTACCATCAATGTGCCTAGTGTTGGTGGGATTCCAACCTTCGAGATGAGAGATGTGAATCACTCAACCACACATGGTTATCTCCAACGAGCATGAAATTTGCCTGCCTTCGAAGTGCTTCCGGTATGGCTTCAGTGGCTCAGCTGTGGGGCGGCCAGCTCTACGTCTTGAGCTTATATTCCTTGGCAACATAAGACAGTTTGTTGTTTTCCGTCCTTGTAGCTCTAAGAAGATGACTCTTATACTTTCGAAATGCCTCGTGCATTACACAAAAAGAAGTTTATATAGAATAATAGGTGCTGCATTCAAAACCATGGTGCGAAGCGCATTAGTCCAGAGCTTTTCTCGTGACTAGGTCTTCTGACTGGCTCTCTCGTTTGCCTCCCCCATTGGCTGATTTCGTTGCGGTCGGTTGAAACAGTTGTTGGCCGCTGACTGGTTGGTTCCGCTCGCTTTAGTGACAGCTACTGTTTGCGACTGATTGAGAGATTTCATTCTGTTTTGTCACGAACTGACTGAGCCATTCACCTACTTTTCGGACCTGATATTTGCCATGGATTACGGGAGGAAAATGACGTGCTGTCTACTAACGAAACTGGGTCGTCTATCGGTGGGTCAGCAAATACCCTCACGCAGTCTGCATCAAATCAGTTCAAACGCGTTTCAGTGATGCATAATTCATTCAGATCCTAAAAGCTTTGGTGAGATTAGAATACACGCATGGCCACACGGAAGGATTTAATCATTTCACGATCGAATTTTGATGTTGACCCTCCAAAATTACACTAGTACATGAAATCCGCCGTAGCACAATAACTTACAGTATTACTGACCATAGCAGGATACCCTGTGAACTATCCAGTGTCTAACATCCGAATACACGGGCGTGTATGGCTACGAAACGTGTTTTGGCGGATTCGGCATATTTTTAATTGGTCTTAATGCAAACAGTCTTTGGATATAGCACGATTCGAACCCACGGACGCCATCTACGTTGCTGCACTGCGTGTGTATTTACCATCTGAGCTACGAGGCAAGTCGGTGTTGTACTGTTTGCCCCGCTCCATGTTTGTTTTCGATGCACCTTTCGCTGAATCCGACCATCCTCCATTCTCGTGACAGTCACATCGAGGAAGGGCAATTGACCGGTTACTTCGCGTTCTGTTGTAAAGAGTATTGCTTCGTGTGCCCCGTAAAATAAAGTTTGCACAAAATCAAGGTCACAATTAACGTCATTCACCCTAAGTAATAAATCCGCATAACGATAGGGACGTTCAAAGCTGTCAGTTGTAGACTTCCGCTTGGTTCTTTCTGAACTTGCGAGGAATGCGTCGGCAAGAAGTGGACCTAATTTGGTTCAGTGGATAATGTCAAGCTTAATCGGGCAGAATCTTGTGAAAAGAAAGCCAAAGTTGCATTAGTTATCATCGTAAGAATATGATCTTGAAAATCTAACCTGTAGCTCTGTCTTCTGGGTCGAACTATTTACACACCTAACTGTGATTTGTTTTTGGATGAATAGTCACACATTAGTGCAGGAAATTCTATTAATAAACAAACCGCACCCCCCGCCAACCAAATTCCATACATAAACTTCAAACATATCTCAAAAGCTTTATAAGACCCAGTTTGTTCACCCATGATCGGATAAAAGCTAACCGTTCGGGGTGCGACAGTTAACTGCTGCAATCCGATGGTTGTTTCGCGTGAATAAATCCCTGAAAGATGGCTCCCGCACGCGCCCCGTGATTGACTGCGGTACATTTTGTAATGAACCTGATCAATGTCGTTTTGGAATTATTCTCAACATCAACTCCTGACTCTCAGAATTCTCTGCCCTAAAGAATCAATCACTCGGATTAGAGACACAATATCTTCTGCTTCACTACCCACTAGTCGTTTTTATGAAGGCTGGCAAAGATCAGGTTGGACTAGGAAAAACAAACGAGCCGGGTGATAGACTGCTCTTAGTCGCACAACGCCAAAGAAGATGACAGTTCCCGTACTGATCAATACTAACATCCGGTCCCTCTATGGGAAGATGTCTTTCCTAACCAACGTCCCGAACTCTCGGATTAGCACAAAGACCTGTATGACCTGTATCCAAGAGCCTTGGTTAAGTGTAAGTATTGACGACGACTTCGTTCTCCTTGAAATCTTTTATTGTTTTCGTCAAAACAGAAAACAGTGCAAAAAGAAGGCAGGTGGAGGTATGATTAATCACATCAGTTCCGAGTGGTCTGGCATGTCTGAAGTTGTTTTCACTTTCTCCTATAATGGCGTTGACTGCATGGTTGTTAAATGTCACCGTAAATTATCGCTTTTCCGGGGCACTATGGTCAGTAACTTGTATATATCTCCTTTCTGCTCCCAGAGGGACATCGACCTGTTCTTTGACGCTTTCGTACTCGTCCTGGTTCCAATACTGTCTGACGGTTTAAGCTTTGTTGTTGGTGATTTTAATCATGCACCTAAGTATCCCTTACTTGCACTTGGTTTAAGTGAACTCTGTCTTATTCCAACTAGAGGGGACGTTGTTTGAGACTGAGTTATCACAAACCATCCCGATCTCTTTCACTTACAACTGGAAGCTCCTGTTTCAACGAGTGATCACGCTCTCGTTATCAACAGATCCAAAGTTTATTCACGTTCAACGCACTGTTTCCTCTTCAGGACAAAACAACTAAAGATAACCTCTAGAACTCTATCATTCACCACCACCACTCTTCTTCAGAGATCCTTTTCCATTATTACTCCGTGGATTTCCTTCGATTGCTCTTTTTTCCCCCGCTTGACCTATTTAAGGAGATACTGATTAAGACATTTGATCTGTGCTGTCCAACGGAGATTGCATAGCTTCTGAATAGCTTCTCCATTGCTGAAATCCCTGAGAAAGCAAAAAAATGTCTATGAACTATACGACCAGGCTTCGATGAAATGGCACTCCATCCTCACCAAACAAGAGATTCGACAGCTGAACAGAATATTTGCTCACCAGTTCTTTTGAACCACCAATAGCAAACTTCTCTGGCAAGGAATCCGGCTTCTGTGTGGACAATGGGCCCGATCAAAAAACTATGACATAGATGAGGACAGCCCGAATGCCGCGTTTATTCATCCTTCATCGGATACTCTGCCATCTTATTTCCCTTCTGTTCTCTTAGATATAGAGTCATTTTCCTCAGAAGAAGTCTACAAGCTTCTTCAAACCTCAAAAACAGCTTCTGTTGTGGGTCCAGACGATTATTCCTCTACAGTTCTCAAATCTGGAGCACGTCAGCTCTCCGGAGTCGTGAATTCCTTCATCAATAAAACTGTTGATGTTGGTGTCATTCTCGTCTTCTGGAAACCCGTGACAGTAATGCCTATTCCCAAACACTCCAAGTCCAACATTTTGTCAAAACGCTTTCGTCCCATCGCCATCACTTGTTCTGCGCTCAAGTTGACCGAGCGTGCTATCCTAAGTCGATTGCGTTTCTCTTTTGCCTTTACTAATGACCCGCATCAGTTTGAAAACAATTCCACCAGAGGCACTCTGGATGCAGTTGCTCCAGTTTGCCACTTCATTTCAAACAACTTAAATCATTCCATGAACTCCGTTTGATGTATTTTCCTCGACTATTCTTCAGCATTCGATTAGGTTCCCCATTCTTTTCTTCGTCAAAAGTTAGAGTCCTTTGGCCGTCTCACCCCTTTACTCTCGTGGATGAAAGACTAATTCCCCAGCAGAACTCAACGTACTAGAGTTGGTACAAGTTTATCGAGTCCTTTGGTTAACAACTCAGATATTCTTCGGGGTGCCGTTTGTTCCCCCTTTCTCTTCACCACGCAAACTAGCGACACGACTATTGCAACACCTGCGCAACGTTTTACTTACGCTGATAACGTCGTGCTCTGCCAACCTATCCCCAACCGACAAAACCTTTAACTCTTTTTCCGAGAACTTGTACAGTATTCAGAATTTTTCGTTCCATTTTGGACTACATCTCAACACTTCCGAATGTTCTCCGTGTACTTTCTCCCCTTCTCGTTCCTCTCAATCCCAGTAGGCAATTAGTCGTCAACAGTGTCCCAATTTCCAGAGCTGATTCGGTCAAATACTTAGGTGTCACAATCAGCACCAAATAACAGTGGTCTACTCACATTCTTGATTGTGTTAAAAAACTGCGTAGACTGTCTTTTCAAATTCGTAGGCTAAGGCAGTCTGGTGCCACACAAGCTGTCATTCTTTCTTTCTTCCATCAATGTGTTCTATCAGTCTTACTCTACTGCATTTCCGTAATCTGTCCTGGTCTACTCAAGAAAGATTTTATCATTCTGCGGCGTAGCCTAGCCATTATCAGTCGTGTCTCTTTGACTAACGAGGGCTGTTTTATCTCCAAAGTTTGCGATTTGCACGTATAGCTTGGGAAAAATTCGCCAAGAAGATTCTTGCTGACTCCACCCATCCCCTGTACCGTGACTTATCTGCATGCCGTTTTCATCCCTCCACAAGTTCCGAATTTAGACTTATCCCATTCAGCATAAATGTCTATTGTAATCCTACAGTGCCTTGCTTAGCACGTGTTTTGGTCGACAAAATAAAAGTCACAGAAGAACTCCGTCCTAACCTTGGTGACTGAACCAGTTTTATTTCTAAAGTGCCTATTTTTATGCGTATTTCAAAGTGTAAATGATCAGTTTTCCTTCGTTCGGCTAAAATGTGAGTTTTTTGTTAACTTGCTAGAGTCTCTAACACAATACAATATAATACAATACAATACGGTATGGCTGATGTTAGTAGACTTTAGGTAGGCAGAAGGGATGATACTTCTGAAAACATCGGAGCCATAATCGACAGATTTTACTGTCCACTAGTAGAAAACCAGTCAAATATTGGAAGATTATGGATTGAGGGGGAGGAAAGCAAATCCAACGGGGTTACGCTCATCAGAGCTTGAATTCGGTCTGATGGCGGACCGATACGCCGAAGTTTTTTGACAGTCAGACTGCTTCTTCTAACGTAGGTTATGATACATAATACCAAAATGAGTGGGTCTTTTAGGCGTGTGAAGCATGCGGCCTCATACTCAGGTTAGGTTTAAAACTCTGAAGACAGATACTTAATAATGAAATAACATCGAAGGAAATTGACGTACAAAGATTCCGGAATGGTGAGCAGAGAGTTGACACTGTGAATAGGATTACTCTTACATTTGGCCGGGAGTGCAAATTTCGGAGATTATCGAAATATGACTCGAGTTGGAGGCCAAACTTAGTACTGCTTAAAATGGCTGATGACATTTATTTACCCAGAAGTGTCTTGAGCAATCGTCATGGCTAATGGAAACTAATACCATCGCCAGGTTCACTGGAATAATCGATGCTGAACTGATTCTGTGGGAGCTGTCTGTGACAAAAAAGAAAACAGAAAACCGCCGTCCGACCACTTCTAATAATCTCACCCGGGGGCCAAAACACGGTATACTTTATTTGGGAGTCTCACAAACGATCTGACAGCACTTTCTTGGATCAAGCAGCTTATAAGTTTGAACGTGTCCTACTGTCTCTGATCACGTTTTCCAATTGGCAGCCTCAAACTGGTCGCGATTCCATTCGTGAAAAATGGGTGCCATTGTCATAGAATTAAAAAAAAACTCAAGAAAAGAAGAATAACCTAGAATAATTTCTAGCAAATAAAGGGTTTGGTGATGTCACTTGACCTACTGTTTACCCGCACCCACACCAGCACTCTTCGTGGTCACATGTACAAGCTTACCAAGCCTCGCCCAAACGGCCACATCAAGGTCAACTCTTACGTGTGTCGAGCGGCAAACGCTTAAAGCCGCACCTCTGGAGATGTAGTAGCGGCAACTACGTCAAATACTTTAAGGTTTGCCTCAATATGAATGGGATATTTTTGTTTCTTGAATGTTCTGGGTCTATTTATGTATCTACTTCTATCTCTCTCAATCACAACATTATAACTTATACCCAAAAGGTCACAACGATTCCCTTGGTGCGCTTCAATCTTTGTTTTGGAACTTTGCAATTTTAGTTTCTTGCTTTCTATCTGTGTATCAGTGCTGTTGCATGCATGAGAGATTAACAAGACAAAGGACTATGGGTCTGTGAAATTCCTGCGTTCTCCCAACAGCAAACATGATGAGCACCCTGGTTTTCATAGAATGTCGCGAAATTCATGCTTCACGAAAACCGGAATATTTGACGTAGCAGAACAGAGGGATCTACCTTGAGTACCACAACACAAAGAACCTGGACTGTTCAGCTCGTCAAAGCCGCACGTTCTGTAATCTGACAGACTGATCTGAAGGATACAACATGGATAGTACCGCCGTATCGAATGGTAATGAAGCTTGCAGTGTGCCTCCCAGACAGCGACGCGTTGAGTTTGGATGCAACCGGGGACACTCTGTCTGGAGTGTCAGTTTCCAGGATAGCAATCTACTAATTTATAATCATCTCATTTTTGGTTTTTATTTTGCGACAATTTACAATATTCCCGAAAGCGGACCGCAGCTAATCAAAGGCTATTGGAATCACACTGCCTAGGCCCACCGCACAACCTAACCAACACACTTTTCTCAATGAACAATGCGTTATCGTTGATAAGGTTAACGGTTTGTTGGTGACAAGTAGTAATTAGAAAAGATTCCTTTGGTGGGAGGTCATTCATGTCGGAGTTTTAGAGACGAATTTGGTTTGCAAGCCATCAAAAGTGGTACATCATATGATATGTTACATGGAAATGTCTGGCATTTAGCCACTCAGTGTTATCGGAAATGCTCGCAGTCAGTCGACATTCGGGTTGTCACTGATAACGTGCCTCCAAACAGATTTTAACCGTAAACCTGTGAATATTAGGTTGATTTTTCAAAATAAGAGTTAATATGGAGTCAATATTCCCTGTACTGGCACTTGTTTTACCACGAAAATCCATCTCCACACTACTGTGTAACGATGACCTTCGTCAAAATCCGTAATGACAGCGGAGCAATAGGTCAGTCTTTGCTGGCATGAGTCAACCGTTGATACCATTGTTCATGACAGTAATACAGCTACTATCACACTGCTCCGGTGTCTCCGGTTGTGTCTCGCAGGGATCAGCCCTAAGAGAGTAGATTTTCTTGACGCACACAAACCACCTGTTGTCGATTTTCCAACAGCCCTGTTTTATTTAGGCTCCCGACCTAAATATTTGGCTCAAACTGCGGTCGTACTTACATCAGCCAGTTTTGCAAGAGAATTTGAATGACGTGTTGCATCGATCGTAGACATAGCAACTCCACATCAACTAGAATTGCGCTTCCATGAGTGTGGGTAGGTTGGGATGATGTACAAATTGCTACCTAGATGGGATGCCTATCCGCTCGTCAGTCTGCAAGACCTTTGTGTAACAGTGACTTTGACTCTGAAGACCAAAGCCAACACGGAGAAGGTCTGGGCCTCAGTTTTAGCTGTATGTTGACGCTTTCGAGGTGATCTATGCCACTCATGTACTTCCATGACTGAAATACGGTGGTCTTGCAGCATTATTCGGTACAACCGCAGATACGGTCAAGCCGGAACGAGCGCAGCGTGTCACCACCCGTTATGTTATTGGTTTATGGAGAGCCAGTTATAGGACTCTCCTTTAGGCTATTGTATTGTTTCCAGAGGTCTACCATGATTTGGTGTTATCTACTCCAGTTGCATCACTTGGGAAATTAAGAACCAGAATTGACGGTTTAGTCCGGCATGCGAGCACACGACCGGACAACTGGACATCAAATCACAATCATCAAGCAGAAATCAGTGAGCCCTCCCCTGGTGTATCGTCTACCTCAGAATGCAACTAATTCACGGTACACTCGGCTAACAGAAGTGGTGCAAGAATGTACCGACCAAATGTTTGAGCTAAATCTGGACATTTTTTGAAGATTAAAGATTGAACCACTTCAAGTAGCCTATTTTTTACATGTGGAACTTATAGCAGTGCACACTAGGTTCGAAATTCAGCTGAGATTAATTTGATAAACATATATCTGCTGTGAATTAAATCTATCAAGCTACACAGAACAACAGTCTGGTGAACCCGTGTACTTTCAACAGGCTACTAGATGTGTTTCTTATAATAAACCACAAACCCAAGGCGAATCATGTTTGAATCTCATGCATACATCTGATACATCGGTTAACGTAGTCACCTAAATTATCAGGGAGATAGCTAAAAAACATACCGTTGAGATTTTAATGGAAGTGCTATGCAGCAGTTTCTTTCATTTAGTGGGGCATCATCAGCAGTGTAGCATATCCATCGAGTCTTAACTGGAGCACGAAATTTGCATTCAAGACTTGAAGTAGCACATGTTAGCCATCAGACTATTTGGGAGGGCTAGCAACAGCTTCCTTCATATCATCACTGAGTGATACAGCTCTCGGATATCACTTAATAAAGATGTTGACAGCGCACTGCCTACACAACGATCGAACCCTTATTCCTGCGTGTTGAAGGTAATATGATATATAGGTGATAAAGCGCGCACTTGGGCGCCTCAAAGGTTATTGCTAAGTGTGTGAGATGCAGAATCCCGTACCCCGGATCCTAGTTCCATTTGGGGCGTAGTATCCATCCAGCGTTCTTGCGTAGTGAAAGATTTAATCTTACACTTTACTAACCTTGAATTGTGAAGTTTTTCTCTTGTTTTCTTGCACAACCGTCCAAAATAGCCGTCTATTTTTCATCTGGTTTGAATTTCGACAAACTGGGAGCAAGTTTCAGTTAACTTTCCTAGCAAACTTTTGATGAATGTTCCTTTTGTATTTTGTCCCGTCATTCATAAAGATGATTACTGCCAGCCTTTTTACTTAAATGCAGACCATCTGTGTAAACATCTGGCTGAATGCAAGCAAGATTTTTGTATGAAGAACCTATTTTACAACCCGCATTTCTGACAAACACGGTAAAAATAACCTACAAAAATTAAATATTTAGGAATCGCTGGAAAATTTAGTTGCTGTATTGTTGGTCAACAGATTGTTGATTATGTGTAGTGGCAAACAGTGGCAGTTTAGCTATTGAAAAATTAAACGTATACTTTTAAATAAAAATATTATATGAAACTTGATTATTGTTATTATTGCAGAGTTAGCCACTGATCTCTTAATTCGAAG
The DNA here is from genome assembly GCA_948099385.1 of Fasciola hepatica. Taxonomy (NCBI): domain Eukaryota; kingdom Metazoa; phylum Platyhelminthes; class Trematoda; order Plagiorchiida; family Fasciolidae; genus Fasciola; species Fasciola hepatica. The sequence continues at coordinate 5,785,295 of CANUEZ040000163.1, forward strand.
GGAAAATAAGTTACCTCAGAACTTACAGATAACTGCCTACCACAAAACCCTTTTTTACTGTTTAGCCTTTCATATTCACTTTCACTGACTAATTGTCCCAATAATTTTCCTGGTTGCTTGACTTTCCACTCAATAATTTTTGATGAAGTGATGACATCCACAAAATTAGGCGTTCAGTAATTTAATGCATGTTTTGAAATTTCCGGTCACTTGTCAGCGAGCAAATAGTGAATGAGCAACACCGACTATGTGTCTATAAAAATGAATTATTATCAACTTAAATTCCGGTGTTCTACTTTTATCAGAAGCCGCACCGCAGCTCCATACGAAGTAGCATCCCTGGAACTGTTTGATTTTGATTAGTTTCGAAAGTTTAGGGAGACCGAAGTTGATAAGTCGAAGATTGAAGCCATCAAAATTGATCAACGGATTGCTGGTTGAAACCTTTTTGTTTTGGTCTGGGCTTTTCTCCTGTTTTTTAACCTCGGAGAGCTGTACACACTTGGGGTTAATGCATGTATTTGATGATCTGAAAATAATACGGGTAGTTTATTTCGCTGTGTGTTTTGAGATTGCTCTGGAGCAACGGGTTTTTCGGAAATCCCGAGCAACACATTGAAGTTGAATTGGGAATTAAAAGCTTTGCATCATTGCAATCCGTTCTGTTTCAGCTGATAATTTGTATTACATATTCGAATACGCTGGTTTGGAACTAGTGATAACTGTGTTGTCGATAGTTCTTAGTTTACTGAATTTACAATTCTGCTTTTATTACTAACTTGCTTCGTTTACTGCCCCTAATCTTGCTAACTTTGATTTTGATGAAATACTCTAAAAACGAGTGCTGATGTTAATGGTAGTTGAGAAAATGGCTGTAACTTTCAAGTCTCCGAAGTTTTGCATTTTATTTGGTTATTTTCAAGGGATTTATTCTAAAACACTTCTCATTTGTTACCAGTTCATTGCAAAAAGTATAAAACGACTATGTGAAACATACATCTTATCCCAGTTATCTCCTTTGAATGACTTTGAAGCAGCTTATCTCAAAGTTAGTACTGCTTAAAATAGTGTGCACATTGCTGAATAGTTTCATTATATGACCGTAAAATGTAATATACATTCAATCAAACTTTCTGCTAGCAACTGATGCCATTTTACTTCCTGGATTTTGTGCTACGTATGCTTCTTTACTTTATCGTGGTCTCCACCTACGAGTGTTTTTTATCACCGGATACTTTTAGTGTGAATAAAGATATAAACATATTTGTTTTGTGCATTACCAGAGTGTTTCGCAAGTACTCCGTATACCTAGCTCGTTTTGGGGACCACAGAGGCCAGAAATATACCAAGGATACCAAGAAAGATTTAACCACGTCCCCGTCTAAAACTAGACTCGAAGCTTCATCGTGAAAAATTACTTGGGAAGAGTAAAACTCGTTCAGGTGCAAATAACCTAAGTAAATCACACAACTGGTGCAAATCTTAAGACAAAAATGAAACGAACAATTTAAGATCAGTGCATTTGGCCTGTCATAAGCAACATGTGCGAGAGAAACAACGTATTCCAAAGACCATCACATGATACAGCAAGGCCTCAATAATTGGTTACATACATACTGCTTATTACATAAAATTCACTAGTTTCAAATAATTGCGACTTCACTATGTGCTTTTGTCAGCCAAGTAGCTCAAATCTCAGGCTGCAGCTACAAAACTAAACTATACTGTATTACGGAAAAAGCTCCGTTAAGAACTTCAGTATGACATATCGTTGCACGCCCTATTTCCATTAGATACCGTGAAAAAATATCACTTAATAATGCAAGCTTGTTTCATAGTGTGAGGTAATGGACACGTTGGTAAGAAAAGAGCAAGTGGCTCTTCCAAATAGTATCAGTATTTTGCTCCAAAATGTTTTTCTTGAAAGTTTTATGTGCTGGAGGAAATGGAACACTCTAACGTAAACTTTGTTCTGCTCCTTGAACATCTTTTCTCTTCTAGTTGAAATTTTTCTTACATCAAAAGAATTTGATGTTTTTTTTCATATCGTATGATGTTAAACCATGAAAATACTCTTTTTAACAAAATCCAGACTGATTAAAAAGATAAGAAACAACTCCATTGTGCATAGATTTGTAAGGCTGGGGTATGTTGAACATCGTTTATCCTAAAAGGAATCAACCTCTGCCCCGGGGCAGGTTCAAGGTGGACCAACAAGGCGATCGGAAAATGCAATGTTGGAGGTAATCGTGGAGTTTTATCATAACCTTAAATCATTAATTCGAAACAAATTGAGAACAATCGTTCATTTATTGAGACTGCGCAGTTCATATGGTGAATAAATTAAATGTACTCCTGATATGGAAAAGGATAGCCATGGCTACTAATACATGTATGTATTAATAGCTCATAATGCACTCAGTCACCACACACAGAGTTGTCATATTCTTATATTATACTATATTACCATATATAAAAACATACATATGCATTTATGAACATATTACACTAAGTATTCTACTTCACCAGTTTTACCACTGGAGAACACAAATTTGATTACGTCATCCAAGCAATGTTACTCATGAACAGATACCAACTAAAAGCACCGCTGATCTTTTCCCTAAAAAGTGATTTTATTTATCAACTCACCAGAGAGCGTTTTAATCCTCGACTTTTCATATAAATCAGAAACCATCTTTGCTGCATACAAATACGTGATAAGACATCGCTAGTTCATAAATGCGCAAAGTACTGTGGTGACCTTCAATTCTGTTCAGTTCAGTTCAATTCACTTCAGTTTAGCTTGCACATGATTTGGTGTGGCTACAGCCAGTCGTGTGTCCAGATAGTTGTGTTGTCGGTGCGTTTCCGTAGCTCCCAAAACTGCGTGAAGTTGTTTTTCTGAGGGGCAGAAATTTTGTGCAGTATCAGCCCTGGCAGAGAAATGTGGTAACAATGAGTAAATTGCGTCTGACACTAAAAACTGGCTAAAATAACTCGAGGTATACTGCCGCCTTACATTGGTTTACTGCTTCTTTAAAAGCCTTCACTTTTGTGGTATTCATGACCTCCTCCGGGAGCTTATTTCAATAGGGTAGTACTCTGTTTGAGAAATAATTCACCCCAATTTACGGCCTCGAGTACCTTCTTTGTAGTCTCAGGCTATGCCCCCTTTGTGCCTCTCTCCGGGATCCGAGATAAAAGGTCTTCTCGAATTATACCTGATAGTCCTTTCATTACCTTGAGGGCTTCTATCAACTCCCCGCGAACGCGCCTCCTTTTCATCAAGAACAGATCTAGAGCACGGAGACGTTCTGCGTAGCGGAAACACCTTGCCCAGTCTCCATTCTCGTGGGTATCCCCTGTACTTTATCCAGAGAGTCTACATCTTTCTGATAGTACGGTACCCAGGCTTGCACGCAGTACTCCATGTGCGGCCTAACTATGGCTTGGTATATCCGAACGAAAATCTCCGGCTCTCTACACAACATAATGGATCTATCTCGAAAGAGTTCTCTCCGGTGCACTGCTTCGACGGCTTGAAGCCGTTGTCCATTATAACGCCCAAGTCTTTGGGACCACTTGCAACGAACCCACGCCATTCCCATTAGCCCCTGTGTTTGTGGTCAAGCAGTGACACTTGGTGAGGTTTAGTGGGAAGTCCCATTTGTATGACCAGTTTTGTACTGCTAACATGTCAAGTTCTGTATCTACTCCAGCTGCCTTCATATCATCGGCAAACCTAAAGGTTGGGTTCGTGAGCTCACGTGCTTGGTCGTTGATGAAGATGAAGAAAAGCAGAGGGCCGAGCACCGAGCCCCGTGACGCCCCAATTGTTACACCTCCCGTTTTGAGGCATGGCCACCTAACTTAACATCAAAAGTTCGCCTTGGTAAGAAACTATTTGTCCGTTGCCTTGCTTTTTCAACAATGCCCATAAACTGCGGTTTGACGCCGAGAAATCTGTGGTTCACAGAAGCAAACGCCTTGCTGAAGTCCCAGGAACAATTAGCAAGCGATTGTCCTTCGTCCAGGCGCTCGGTTGCTTCATCGAGCAACAGCAGGAGATTCGTCAGACAAGATCATCCTGCCACAAACCCATGCTGAGCATTTGATGTGAGGTTGTGTCGAACCAAACGCCTAGAGATCTGTTTCCTGACTATTCGCTTCAAGTACTTACACAGTACTGAAGTCAAGCTAACCGGCCGGAAACTTTCGGGCTTTTGCCGGGGTCCGCTCTTGTAAATACCTTACACTGCTGCCCTCCCCAGTCTCCCCGCACAATTCTCTCTCTAAGTGACGCTTCCTACAGCTTCGTCACCGGTGTAACGACCGGTCGTGGAAAATCTCCCTAAAACCTTTGCTATTCAGTGTTTTTCTTAACACCAATCGCTTATTTACTCTACTGACTTTCTTTATACACCGTTTGTTTTTATGGATCAATTCTTGTTTGTTCGTGCCCAGCGAGTTTCTCTGTCATATCCTTGTTCTGGACCTGCTTGATGCACGTGCTCTTTTCACGCATGCCGCAATTTTGTTCTCGTTTGTTGAGTCCTTGTGATCTCATAACTGACTTTTTTATGTGTTTCGTGTCATTGCTCATCTGATAATCTAGTATCGTAGGATTTCACGGATAACCAACTTTTGATTTCGTGATCCGCCATGAATTTGGCTATGCATTGCTCAAACGTGTCTTACAATACTCAGTCGATCAACTTGGATCGAAAAAATACGCAACATTCCAGGAGAATGATCGGGGCATTTGGAATCCGTACAGGAGGTAATACAGCAAGTCACTTGGGAGGTTTTGGGCGCTTCTGTTTCCTTGGTTAGTGCTAAGTCAGCTAGTCCCGTCAGTGCTATCTCATGTAAAACTGAGGGTAATATGGATTGTAAGGATGTTGATCTATACAGGCTGAGAATAGTAGACCTAGAACAACAGTTCTTTTCAGCTGGACAACAGGCCCAGGAAGCAGAAGAGAAGTGTAGACAGAACGAGCGTGGGCAGAAAGTCAGCGACTACCATCTATCCGACAGGTCAAGACGTATTGAAACAGGAAACTCTGTGCCGGTCGCCGAATATAAAACATCAACGCCACCAGCGATCGATCTGCCAAGAGTAGAACTGACAGCTTTTGACGGACGATCCGAACGCCACTGCAAGTTTATCAGCCAGTTCGAACCCTCCTTCAAAGACAAGACAATTGACCCCGAACAAAGGCTTCTCCACCTGACGTGTTATTGTCGAGGCCGAGCAAGAGAAGCTATGGATGGGTGTACCTTGCTCAACCCAGAACAAGACTACACACGAGCAAGGAAGATCTTCAGGGACCTGTTTGGTCAGCCGTTCAAGGCAGCCGGTAACCTAATAGAGGGCATGATGGTAGAGGCAAAAAGAACCAAGGGCGACGTCTACACAATGGCCGACCCGGTGATAAGGATGCTGAACTGCTCAATAGCCCTCGACCATTTAGGTGACAGGACTGACCTAGACGCCATGCACACCTTGGAAGGCATAGTCGGTCACCTCTCTCCCGAACTACAGGGTCGGTGAGCGGAAGAAGCGGAATGGATCAGCCGAAGCGACAGGGAGGCTAACTTCGATGACTTGACCGAATACTTGGACAGGCAAACGAAGATAGCCGGCAGTAGATTTGGCCGACTTATTCGGGACAGCAACCGGGAAAACAAGCCCAGTACTAGTCGGACTCAGACCCCTGCACGGGAATTTCCGAAGTACCAGCCTTGGACCAATGCACACGCTATTTCGCGCTAGGCTATAGTGCATCCAATTTGCAGGTCCTGTGACGTTAACCGTGGGATGCTAGAACGGCCCAAGTTGATCAACGCCATAATGGACGAACGTTTGGGAATGGAGAGGAGGACAGATGTGGTCACGAGGGTTGCGCAGGCAGACACCGTCGATTATTACACCAGGCGAGAGAAAATACACAAGAGACGAATACCAAGCCCAGTGTTATTTGTTCAACGTCGCCGCCTACCAGTGAACCGGTACGTTTAGGCGTATTGGCCGTGGGAGTAGTGGCCCGTACTGGGGTGGTCAAAGCGTTGGCTTTCGTCGATAGTGGATCCGACACTACTCTAGTGAAAGAGAGGTTTGCTGACAAACACCAACTCGCTAAAAGTGCGACGTCGCTGGCAGTGAGCACGATGGGCGGAACACAGGTAATGACTGCTGGTAGATTAAGGCTGCAACTCATCTTTCTAGAAACTGACGAGCGAATTGAATCAACGGACGCATTCACCTCAGCTGATCTCTCCATGCGAGCACCAAGGTCGATGGACGCAATCTTGACAAGCTGGCCCCACCTGCAGGATGTAACCGTTGTAGACTGGGAAGACGACGAAGTGGATCTCCTCATCGGCCGCGACGAGCCAGAGGCACATTGGATACTTGATCACAGAGTGGGCGGAAGCCAGACACCTTATGCCGTAAGCAAACCTCCGGGATGGATATTACGTGGTCCCGTTGTAGCTGAGCACCATGCATTGATTTTTCGCTAGTTCCTAGTTTCATGCTGATGCATACTTTTCTTATTTCTGAAAGCAAAACAACCCGCTCAAAGTCTATATGCTTTATCCGGTCACTCCCTTCACCATCACTTTGGCAACCACGGTCCAGATATATAGTCCAATTGGTTTACCATATACTCCGCCTATATCCAGCTGCCGAACTTTGCAAACATATTCATCGGTTGTTCAGTATATTTCCTTTCCCATGCTCCATTCCGATAGATCGTCTCAGACACTTCCGATGCTTGATACACTCTTTTCTCCACTAGAAGTCTTTGCTCAGAATTATCATTGTGTAAATGCTTACGTGTCATTTAACTGGTCATCTCTCCTGCAAGCTAATCCTCTGTCACTATTGTAGTTACGCACCACACATCGATTTTTTTCTGGCAGCTACCAGTTTCATACTGATGCATTACGTACCTTTCTTCTGAAAGCAAAACAATCCGCTCACAGTCAATATATTTTATCCGGTCGCTTCTTTTACCATTAATTTGACACCCACAGTCCAGTGTGTTGTTCTTTTTGTTTCACAACTGGCCCAACTAATATACGGTCACTGAACCTCAAAATTTATTCCTCGACCGGTTTTCTTGTTCTTTATGTGTTATGCCACCATTTTTATCGTCTAATTTTACATTGTAACTCCTCTCATACTTTGCAAAGCCCTACTGCTTGAATACGTCTCCTTCAGGAATGTTTCTTTTTCACGATATCCATTTATCCGTCAATCTAGTTTGGTTCTCCGACAGGACAGTCCTCCTTCAGTAGGATTTGTGTGATTCTGTACCATTCCCCACCCACACCACACTTTGGAAAAATAGCTACACCTACCTCCAGTCGGATCGATCACCTGACCTTGAGCTTAAATTCACCGGGCGGTACCGCAACAGTTGACTTGAATACTTTCTCTCATATTCAATCATGTTCACATAATTGTACAGTCATTCTGTAAATTTCATTCAGCTTTCAACTGTAATGTTTGATCTTGCGTCGCAGCATGCTTCAGGGTTATCCGAAACAAACTATTATAACAGCAGATAGACGCGGTTCTTTGAATTACGTATCAGCCAAAGTGAACCGCAAAGAATATCACTTGCAGCGGCTGTATGAAAAGTAGTTTCATGGCATCGGAGACGAAGGACTATCGTTGACGCAAGAGGAACACTTTGCTCCGCAAACAGTGCGGCAAGGAACAAGGGGCCTTGGAAAACAGTTCAAGTTTTTCCTCCCATGGCGAGCACTAGCTCACCCTTGGGTTGATAACAGAAACTATACGCCTCAGTGACTACTTTGACTCAAAGTACGCTTTGTTCGAGACCAGGATCTATGGGAACGATATTCAGAAGTAATGAAGCAAAACGGAGCTCTCGGCTACGTTGAAAGGGTGCCTGCTACCACAAACTACCGGGAGGGGATCTGGTATCTATCTCACCACCCGGTTACCAACCCCAAGAAACCCGAAAAATTGCGGGTGGTGTTCGCTGTGCAGAAAAGTTCCAGGGCAAGTCGTTAAATGATTGCATACCACAAGGGCCTAACTGGACCACGCCACTGATCAAAGTTTTGCGCCATTTCAGAGTGGGCAGAGTGGCCCTGTCCGCCGATATCCGGGACGGCAACCGCAAAACAAGCCCAGTACCAGTCAGACTGAGAACCCTGCACGGGAACTTCCGAAATACCAGCTGTAAAGAACGAATACTGAAAATCCTTCTAAATGTTCAACGTGCTTTGTGAATTTGACTATATTCAACATTATCTTGGAAAGCTCGCTCATACAGCACACATTTTCACGTTTGTTTATCCATGTGAGACATTTGAATTTGGCATTGAACCGTTTCTGACTGTCGTGCTTGAGCCACGGGGCTTTGAACCTTTGGGTTTTACTGTGAAGTCTATTTGGCCGCATACTTGAGGTTCGTATATATTTGTATCCTTTGTGCATTTCAATTTATTAACGTAGAAGCTACGAATCAATCTTGTTCTGGTTTTGGGATTCGTTTGAATTGGCTACGCGTTGCTCGATTTGCGAGATTTGATTTACAGTACTCAAGTATAACCTGGACAAGGAAACTCATTGGAAATGCCCAGACGAGGAAGCAAGAACCTTTTGAGACAACAGGAAATAACTCGGCAAGTCTCTGGGGATGGTTCGGGTGTTATTGATTCTCTAGATAATGCTAAGTTTACTAGTTCTGTCAGTGCTAGGTCATATATCTCTAACCGCGATGCGTTTGACGATATTAGTACTTATAGAATGAGAGTAATAGAATTAGAAAACGAGCTGCGGTTAGCCAGAAAGGAAGCAGAGCCCCATACACAAGGAACTGGTCTCAGAGAGCCAACAAAGAGTCCATGTAGTTCACGATGTCAACATCGAAACGGCACTGTGATCGACGAATATAAACCCTTGAGACAGCCTGAAACTACCGAGGTTTTGGCATTCGACCTGCCGAGAGTGGAGCTGTCCTATGTCGACGGGCACCCCGAGCAATACTGTATATTCATGAAACAATTCAAAAATTTTGTTGAGTGCAAAGTTGCAGATCCTGGTCAAAGGTTTTTGTATTTATTACATTACTGTCGTGGGAGAGCCAAAAGTGCTATCGAAGGCTGCGCTATGCTTGATCCACCGATGGGGTACATCAGGGCGCGCAGGATCCTGAAAGATTTGTTTGGACAACCATTCAAGGTGGCTAGAAGCCTAATTGATAGTGTTTTATTGGAGGCGAAAAGGACTGAGGGCAAGGCCGAATCACTGTCGAGTTTAGTGATAAAAATGCAGAATTGCAGTATAGCACTGGAGCACTTAGGATACCAGTCTGATCTGAATGCATTGCACACACAGGAATGCATTATCCGATGTCTATCTATTGACTTACAGAGCCGATGGGCAGAGGAAGCTGAAAAAATAAATATGCTTGAGCGGGGACCTACATTCAACGATTTGACGGAGTTCATAGGTCGTCAATCCCGTATCGCCAACAGTCGATTTGGACAAATCGTACGCAAAAGTTGCAGGCTGGCGCGAACGGAACCAACATCTCAAATTGTGGAGAAGGACTGTAACCAAACCCAGTCTTTGGCTAACATGCACATGACAAGTCAAGAACCCGAGAGGTCAGCTGATTGCCAGCTATGCAACTCCCTGCATCGGTTACCAGATTGTCCGACCTTTCATGGGATGAGTGTACCCGATCGGTGGTGCGCAGTAAAAAGGATTGGCTCATGCTTTATGTGTTTGAACAACTCTCATCGAGCCTCTGAATGCATCTTAAGAGTGAAATGCAACCAAGACGGATGCTTGGGTAATCATCACTCGTTACTGCATGGCCTTCTCAACAATAGACCTATTCAGCCAGATGAACCCAAAATTGTCTGTTCAACGGGACATGATGATTTCAAACCGGCAAGATTAGGCATCGTACCTGTCGGTATCGTGACACCTAAAGGACTGAGGTGGGTCAATGCATTTTTGGACAAGGGGTCGGATACCTCGCTGATTACTCGCGAGCTTGTAGAAAGCTGTGAACTAGTAGGCGAGCCTACCTCGCTCACTATCAGCACGATTGCAGGGAGTCATGTTAGCAATTCTAAGAGGCTGACCCTGCAGTTAGCGTCTTTATCTGATGAGGGGACCGTAGAAATTCCGGAAGCTTTTGCAATAGACAGCTTGCCAATGAGACCAGTCGACTCTGTTAGATCGATCGCCAAGAGATGGTCTCATCTCAGGGACATAGAGTTCGAAGAAGTGTCTAGCCCCCACGTCGACATACTAATTGGATGCAATGTACCAGAGGCTCACTTGGTGCTTGAACAGAACATAAGCAATCGAAAGAGAACCATTCGTTACGCGAACGATACTAGGCTGGACACTTTTAGGACCACTGACGAGCGAACTTCAACAATCGGCATCAATAAATTGCTCAAATGTTGCTGAGAGAAGTGCCTCTGTAGAACACAATCAGCCTTTCGATATTGAATCCAACGGTCCATCTCAGGAAAGCGAAGTTCACTCGAAGGATCAGTCGGTGCTTTTGATGGCGAATTCAAAGACGGGACTTCACAGTGGGCAACATGAATTTGCTATACCCAAGAGGCCACCGTCAAGTCACCTGTCGAGAAAAGGGGAAGTTGCCCCGAGGCCTTTGAAATATCTCAAAAAAGGACACCAGCAGTTCACCCAAAGCAGCTTGAAATTTGCCGACCCAGTGACAGTGTACGGTACGTGGGTGGAACTGCATGGCCGGCGGCGAAACAAAGTACCCTTTGCCAAAACAAAAATTGCTGAGCTGAAGTCAGCATCCCCAAACGAGCTCAAAACGACTGCACTGATATTGGGTTTTAAGGTAGCACGAATGCTAAAAGAGAACTGCACCACCGCCGAACTGAGCCTTGCCTATTGGACAGATCCTACAGTTGTGTTACGTTACAGGAAACGGAAGAAACGAAGAACGTGTTCGAGACATCAGAGAGTTAATCCACCCGTAGCAGGAAACAGCGAGGTAAATGTTTAGGATTCGAGCTCGGAACCACATACAAAAGACAAAGTAGCTCGCAGATCGCCTCGCTCTGAGTTACTCAGCACTTTATTGCATTTCATGCTCTACAACTAATCAACTGGACCCATTTTTTCTGAAAGGTTGCAAATGTACTTAGTTTCAGTTTCTTTCTAGCGTGCACATAGGCGAAGAGGAGAAATTCACCAGTATTTCACTTGAACAGTTCAGGTGAGGCATACTAGCTGTGAGCACATTGTGAAACTATTATTATCTTAAAAGAAGAACATTTATTTACATTTTATACAATATCGATTGTCACATATTTTGTGCACAGAAAATCTTTGAAATACTCTGATAGATGCCAGAATTCGATCAATCTCCGTGTTCATGTGTATTTCGATACTGTCCACCGTACACTTGTTTTCGAAATTTATTCATAATCAGAAACCGGTTTTCATTTCTTTCGGAAGATTTGGTGCGTTAATTTTATGTAATTCCACTGGTTCGTGACCTGTCAATTTTACGCGATATCTCATTAGGCGTTGCACCTGCGTTCAACTTCTGCGCTCATGCTTGTAAACAAAATTAGTCTAACCAGTTGCTGCAATGGGTTACTGCTTGTGATGCTTAGACTTATTTCGTGCGGCGACACACTTCACTCTGCGAAGCCTTCATCTTCATCGTGCGTCTGACTATATGCGCCGGTCTCCTGATGAATATGTCAATCTCAAGTTGTGCAGCGGGATTTGGAATTGATTCCTTATGGATTGTGCGATGATGACTACGGCGAAAACCTGTTTCACGTTCAGATAACACAGAAAGTTAGTAACCACAGGCACTAACAATAAGTTAAAGGTAGATAGGGTGAGAATCATGACCCCTTCCTGAAGGAAGTAGTAATGCCCGGCAAATTTGAAGGTCAGGATCGAATGATGTTGGCTTATTGTCTTGAATACATGAATGAGTGGTATAGGAAATAATTACCACTGGCGGAAATTCGAACATATTCAAAGGATATGTCGTCGGTGGGCTGCAGATAATGAGAGGCATATGAATAGAAATCTCGTCAACGGGTTCGTCGAATTATTCCCTTTATGACAGGTATGTCAAGAAGTATTAACGTGGAAATATATCAGTCTGCAAAGATAGTAGTCTATAAAGTGGTGGCTGCATACTGGAGGGATCATATATGTGGCAAACAATTGCTTACTTCGTGGGAGGGAGACTACCGGAATGTTGGTGGTAGGGAACGGCCAGAGGAAAGCAGGTGGGCGTGCAGCAATTTGTTGACTTTAATTAATGTTGGTATGTAGTGTCAAAGCGGAAGTGGAAGACAAATCAATATTGACTGTGTGGTACAGCCTTTATACAGGCGTTCAGTTCTGCAAGAGGGATGGTAGGGTAATTCACAGTTAAATGTACGCCAATAGATGAAAGCTGTGTGGTGTGTACCATGCAAAAACGACAGATCAATAAAACTGCCCAAGTATATCGCAGAAAGCGGCAGTGGATCAACGAATATAGGAATAAAATTTATCAGCCGGCGCAGATAGTGGTCGGATTTAGGGGCTGGATACAGGGTCAGTTTTGGTAATATAACACGAATTCAACATCTGGAAGATCAAAGGTTGCAATAATGGTGATGGTATAGTAAGTAGACGGCGAGTGTCACATTTCTAATGCCCAATTTGACTGGTGTAGCAAATGATGGGAATGGAGCGGCGATGCTGCATGGGAAGAGTATCGGAGACTTTCAGTCGTGGAGGGAACACGGTGATCTGCAAAACCCGAACACCCGATACGACAGCATTGCGGATCCGATCGGATGGACCGCTGAAGAGTGCAGGTAGTTACTAATTACTTCGCTGCCCACTGGAGGAATACCGAAAGATATGTCAGCGCCGGACGCTTTTTTGGTGACCGATGAGGCAATGAACAGTGATAATGAATGTGCCAGTGATTGAACAGTATTAGCGGGTTCTAGCGCGGAACGGGCATAATGACATATGAGGCAGAAGAATAGGTAGGCGTGTCACTCCGGGAAGGTAGGTAAGAAGTAACTGCCAAGGTCTGTGAGTGTCTGCATAAGCAACAAATGCATGCAGAGGAAAAGATGGATAGAAGGTAGGGATGAAAGGTGTTCACTGATGCGTGCATAGATAGTGATAGTTTGTGCCGGGCATTATATAACGTCAGTATAGTGAGCATGCTCGAAAGGAAACCGGTAATAACTGGAGAGGAATAGAGCGAACGTTTACCGTAGCAGTATGAGCATAAATATAGAAGTTGTAATCCACAGGCTGTGCTAGTGGATGGGACTGACCTTGCACTGGACAACCAAGATGAAAACCATTTCTGGAGACAGGGGGTGCGATCCGCCAATCTAGTTGCACCCGCACATCGTTTCAGACTTCCTGCATGCCCAATGTGAGCCGGCCAAAGCGGTGGATCTGACCGCTTCTCGCACAGTTGGGATTAAAAAGGGTTGCATGAATGCAGTGAGATCGAGTAGTCCGGGTCCAAGTAGTCTGGTGGTGGGAATCTTGGGGAAAGCGATCGTGAGACGGGCAAAAATGGAGTCGTGTGTAAATCTCAGTTGTTCTCTCCAGCAAGAGAGGTTCCAAGTTATTCCTGGGATGAAGAAGGCGGTAATCGTCCTTAGGGTGTGGGTTCTGAAAACAAAACGGAGAAGGCTGCAGCCTGGTAATTCTACCAGCTGTGGGTTAGGGGGCGCAGATAGAACACCGAAATCATGCCAGTAACAGGAATGGGTGGTCGCGACGCCGAGGTCCGTTTTTTGGATTAAACAACATACGTAAAGCGAAGAAGACCAGTACTAGCGGCTAGTTATCGTGAGGCTTAGTGAGAATTACCAACAAAGCGAGGAGGTTAGAATGGGCGACACTGGGGGCAAATACTTATGTGTAGTTCGATGAATGGTTTTCGGAAGACCACATGGATTGTGGCGGTTCGTTCATCGGAACGAGGCCTGGAATCTCGTTTGTTGAAATAGAGTATCAACGAGTAAATAGTTGAAGGTTGGATGAGACTGGTACCTTGAGGACAATAATATATATGTTACTATGTATTTTCTTGTTTTGTAAATGCTCTTATACCTGTATGCAGCTGATAAAAAAGACCTAACCGACTATGGTAAAATCTGACAGCGTGAAAAAAGAATCAACGTAGTACAGTGACCGGTAAGGGGTCGTGGTCAGGAGAGTTGAAAATAGGAAGTGGCTAGACAAACACGTGGAGTGTGTTGTTGGCAGTTATAGAGTATGGGCTGGACTGCTTTTATTTGCTGACCATAATACAGAATGAATCCGCTTGCTCCCTACCATCGGTCGGTAATAAATGTCTACTGAACAAAGTTGTTAAGCTTCTGGTTAGTATGCCGGGCCCAGTTCGTAGGCTCGGGTAGTAGACATGTAGAGATCATGCATTCTGATGAGTTTTTGGACAGTTAGATGTTTATTTATTCCTTTTTTCGAATGATAAACAGGCCGAGGACATTGACCTAAGTAGAGGAGGGAGTTTGTTCCAGAGGGAAGAATATTTATTAATAAAGAAGCTTGACCGCATCGCAGTCCTGGATACTGGAATCAAGACCGTAGAGTCCCTATGTCGTAAAGAATAGCTGGAGGGAGTTTTGACCTGGGAGGCTGAG